>JBBELK010000351.1:0-698967 GCA_037783545.1 Henricia sp. BOLD:AAB3569 | reverse complement strand
TGGTATGGTGGGCGAACTGACATGGGGCGAAGTGGAAATGGGGCGAAGCGTCCGACAACCAGTGGCACGGTACGCCGTGTGGCGAGGCCCTATGGGGTCTCGTCAAAACATTTTGAAGCCGGACGTACTGGGAGGGTTAATGATAATCCAGAAGGAATGAACTTCTAGGTCAACACTTAATACTAGTCCTCATAATATTTGGCCTGTGACACGACGGATGGGGAAAGAATAATTAATGACCATGACTTTAGACTTGTGTACAAAATTTGTCATGTGGCTGTCCGCACATCCCACGTTTAACTTTAAGTTTCTCAAATCTTAAATTATTTTCACTCCTAATTTTTTTTTCACCAGGAGCCACTTACATGGCGCTGTTTAGCACAAAAATTTGCTAAGCACTAATTTATTTGATTTATAAAATGGGGCTCCCAACAACAACTGAATGTCAAATTGTGTTTTACAAACACTGAACAGTAGCAAAATATATTAGTAAATCACTTACAATTTTGCCTGGCTGGCAACCCAAAATGGCAATACAAAGCAAAGCAATTCTGTGCTGAGCATATTTTTGTGCTAACATGAAATTAGCCTCTGATTCGGGATTTATGGAAATTTTGCCTTAAGTGCTTCTCAGCCAATCAAACTGGACAGTCCTTACACATCTCCCCATCGTTTGTCTGCTTATGCACTTTTGCATAACCTGGGGATTTTTGGACACATAAAAATCAAATTTTTCAGTGCATCTCGGGAGCAAAATGTGAATTTTTTGCACCCAAGGTGGATATTTTTTGCACTTAATTTTTGGATTTTGTCACTTAAAAAATGAAATGTGTCATCACCACCTTTCTTATATACGTGGAGACAGCCCCTGGGGAGGAGTGGGTGAAACGATGGTTTTGTAATGATGCAATATATATGCGTGTATATGGTGCCTAATCACCATGGAATATGAAATAACCAAAACATGCAATGAGAAGAACAAAAATCATGCGGCCTTCATCATGTTTGGGAACCCGAGACCTCCAACACACAGCAGATATTCAACCACAGAAGCCATACAGGGGTATAGACCCTTTGCAAAGGCTGGCCATGTTTGTGTCCTCCAAGAATTTCATGCATGGTGCGCAGTGCCAATGTGATTGTCAACTCACTCCCTTCCCTTTCCCTTCCCTTCCCCCCCTCCCCCCCCCCCCCCCCCCCCCCCCCCCCCCCCCCCCCCCACCCCCCACCACCCCAACATGTCAGGTTGATGCTCTACCAGCTGAGCTACAGCATATAATGCATAATTACACTTCTCGGGTTTTCCATCAACTTAATCTTAATCTTTCTTGACGTGAATGTGCTGTATTTCTTCAAATGTACGTAGCAGCATTTAATTTCAAATTGCAAGTGGTGCAAGTACATGTTATAATTACAGTGAATACCCCTATTAAAGTGTATGTACATCTGTCTACAGTAATGGGGTACATTTGAAAAATAAGTCAATAATTCCTTTCAGATGTCTTTAGTTTATCTCAAAGATTAAGAAATTTCCTTGTACTGTTCTCAGGAGATAACCTTGCCCCAAAAAGTAAGAAATTGCTGGCACAACATACATTTTTTAAAAGCAAGTGTAACATTTTCCTATTACGCATGTACGTAACATGGACAGACAATTTTGTGAATTTTTTTTTCCGTCTTTGTTACATACGTAATAGGAAAATTTGTGCCCGAGGTTTTCACAAATGTATGTTGTAGGACAAAAGTCTTACTTTTGGTGAAAAAGTTATTTGCTCAGTTTAGCTTGATAATTTAAAGATAAAATTAAGACATTTGAAGTGATCTGGGACCTAAGATCTTGAATGTTACAGAAATGTACCCCATTACTGTGGACAGACCCTACAAATGGCTCCTGGATTATATGACTGAGTAGACAACAAACTGACCCCTACCACGGTTATTCCAAGTCAACGGCATTACCTCATCAACAATTCTACTCATTAAAGTTGTTGATAATTTAAATACATTGTACATTTTGTGTACATTGGCTATAAATCATGGAGAAAGAGTCCCAACTGCATCCTCATGAGTGTTATGAGCTGGTCACTATATGAAGGCACATTTTCCTTGTTCTGCTGCCCAAAGAGTCATCCTTTCACCAGTAGTTCATCAGTGAAGCCTTGGTTTCAGGAAAGCTGCACAAAATAATAAGTGTGAACAAAAACAAAAATCATTTGTGTCCCTCTCTTCTACTTTTTGAAACCAGCTTACTCTATTAGGCATACTAGTGCACTTAGTATACAGCAGTCATTATGAACACTTATCTTTATACATGTAAGCATAGTAAATAAATACAGTTGAGTTGAACTTTGTTAATAAGAGGTCCTTTGGACTTTGCACATTAACTTGTTATGTTAACCTTGTATTATCAGAAATGAAAACAAGAGGAACAACTGAAAGAACTGGGAACCAAAATTGGGCAACAAAATTTGTCCTTGTTATGAGTGGAATGCTCGTATTAGCAAGGTTGAACTGTACCAACACAGGGGCGGATCTAGGAATTTTCCAGGGAAGGGTTTTGCCAGTGCGAGTGCAGACAAAGTCACTCAGCTTGTGTGGGGGGGGGGGGGGGGGGGGGGGGGTGTCATTTTTATATCAGCTTGCTGCGAACAGGTGGACACACATAAAAGCATTACATTTGTTTTTTTGAGTATGAGCAGTGGTTTCACAGCTGTCACGGGTCACTATAAACATCTCTCGTGTTTGTCCTCCAGAAGGGAAGAGAACAATAGAGCCTCATGCTTTTCTGCTAGCAGCCACATGTATTTCCCAATCCCACATGGCTCTATTGTTCTCTTTTCGATCTGGAAGACAACCACGGGAGGGTTTATAGTGACTAATGTATACTGATATGATGAGACACTTACATGTATACACAAGCAGTATCATCGTCTTGGCATCATTGTCCTCAATGTAATTGTAGCTCCAACACCGGTCCTAACACCATGCACCTGCTCCAGTTCCCCAACATTCAAGAGTCTTGACATTTTTGTCTGTCATCACAAAATAAAGTACATGTAGTTCTTTTGTACATCAAAACAATTATGTTGGCTACATCAGTTTTACAAAATACTGAAATTGTTTAACTTTCTGTCTCAACCTTGTCAACTAGCTTTTCAGTTCCAAAAACATACTTTATATATGTCACTTCAAAGGGCAATTTTGCATTTTTATGACTAGGGACGGGAATTACGGTTAATTCAGAAACCGGTTTTCAATTTTTTTCGGTTAAACGGTTAATCGGTTAAACGTCCCACCCCTATTTATGACTACTTAAATTTTAAATTATCAAAATATTTTCATGGACATTAAAATGGCTTGTGTTTAAATGTCAACATGCGTAATGTTGTCAGTCATTCCATCAGTCAACTTACGGGCATCACATGTTTCTCTAGCTCTGTGATCAAGAAGTTCTTCATTACAAGGTCATGCAGGAGAATGGTGGTCCTTGTAAGATGCCTTATGAAAAGAAATTCAAGGATTCTTCTGCGCTGTGCTGTCACTCATGGCACGGCTTCTCACAACTCTTTCTTCAGTTTCCTCGAAGACAAACTTTGAAGTCCAAGTTACTGTAAATGACATTAAAGCCAGGAAGCCTTGAAGATTGTGTCCACCAATAACTGATACCTGACTTAGCCCAAACCTTGTGTACAAAACATACGAGACTGGCTAAAAAAAAATTTTTTTAATCTCAAATTTTTCTCACTCCTAAAAATGTTTTTTTAAATTATCAAATCTGCAGTTATTTATGTTTGATACAGAAAAGTCATGATGATTTGAAGGACAAGATATATGGGTTTAATAACCTCTGAAGTCTGGGTAAGAGTTAAGTTTGATCAGATGTTTACTGCTTAAAATGACTCATCAATCATTGGTACAGATTTGATGGAAAAACAATTTTTTTAAGTAAATCTCATATGTTTTGTACAGAAGGTAGTAAGTCATGTCAACTACTCCATTCTTTCCCTTCTCTCATGCACTGGTATATTAATAGTTTATATGAATAATTTTGCCCCAGGGGTAGGAATTTTTTAGTATCAAAAAGTGACAATCCCAATTTCTTGGGAGAGGGGGTGGGAGAAGAGGGGCATAAGAATTGAGAAGTTGATCAATAATACAATCAGTGTCTTTTATACACCTATCAATTGTTCCCACCCCCTCCCCCCTCCCCCACCCCTGGGCTGCCCCACCTAAGAGGTGGGGATTGTCACTTTTCGCGTGACAAAATCCCCACCCCTGGGGCACAATTTAGGTGACAAAAATCCCCACCCTCGGGGGAAAAATGTGCATTTATGCACAAACAATTGTATTTCAATGGGTCAAAATCCCCACCCTGGGGCACGAAAAATGTGACCAAACCCCCACCTAAGGGGGAGTAAAATATTTGACGATTTTCTTAGAAAACAGGGATTTTTCAAAAGTGAGAAGCCATGCATGGTCATTTCCCCAAGAACAAATTGTTACCTAACCAAGTGACCAGTAATTCGTACCTAGTTTTCCTTTCTGGCAGCTCTTTGTGTACTGTCTTGATGGTGTGGAATTTCATGCATGTCGGCCTCAATAGCGCTGCGCGGTAGATCGCGAAACCTGTAGCTCATCCGTATCTTGTCAGTTAATTTCCTTTGTCCAAACCAAACGTTGCCTCTTATGAATTCCTTTATCTTTCTATTTGGCATTTTGCTACACCCAAAACGCTACAATTTAACTCAAAAGCTGAGAAAGATGATGCTCAATCGCGTATCGCCATATAAACATGTGCACGTAAATATCGACTCACTTGCTCTGGCCTCCGACGTCTGTCATGCGCATGCGTGCATATATTTGAATTTATTAGTGAACTGGTCTATAGCGCCTTCTCGCGACGGCGTCGTCACGTACCAGCTGCACAGCGGCTGTTTCATGAGAGAGCACATCGACTCTATCGCGCGGTACGTTCTACACGTACAGCGCGCGCTGCAGGCGATGCCATGCCGCCAAGCCAGACGTTTGATCATTTTTGACGAGTAAAAGAGGTACTGTAGTCCGTAGGTAGGTAAATGCCGACTCACGTTTCGGTTTTTTTTCATATACATTGAACACGGATTTGGGTGAATTTATATATTGGAATCAATAGAAATTTATATTGATTCCAATATATAAATTCACCCAAATCCGTGTTCAATGTATATGAAAAAAAACCGAAACGTGAGTCGGCATTTACCTACCTACGGACTACAGTACCTCTTTTACTCGTCAAAAATGATCAAACGTCTGGCTTGGCGGCATGGCATCGCCTGCAGCGCGCGCTGTACGTGTAGAACGTACCGCGCGATAGAGTCGATGTGCTCTCTCATGAAACAGCCGCTGTGCAGCTGGTACGTGACGACGCCGTCGCGAGAAGGCGCTATTATGTTGACCTCTCCGCCCTCGCGCATGCGCATATTTGATTTTTGGTCAAAGAGTGGGAATTTCATTGCAAGGAAGGTCTCAAACTGTCCCCACGATTTCACCGAAACTAGACATCGGATCGATGCGTACTCTTCGGAATATTTATAAACTGGGGTGAGTGCACCTATTGAGCAAATATCAGAGCCGTGGGCCAAATTTCATTTGCGTGAGTTTGCCACAGATTTGGTGTAATATTAGAAGACAGGGCTGAGGTTTCCGAAGCACGTCGCGGGGCTAAATCTTTGCATGCTCTAAATATTGTACTTTGACCGTGTGCCATTTTTACATAGAGTGGTCTGGCCATAGAGTTACATTTAGAAAACTAGAGTGTCACTGGCTATTTAAAGGGCCCCTTATTTAGGATTTTTATCAATGAAATCTATGCTTTAAAACCACTCTACTCAGTTAAAGTCATAAAAATCCTATTTGGAGCTTGCTTTGGGGGTTAAAACAAAGGTTTTTAGTTTTTATGCTAATGGCATATGCATATTCATGACCAAGGTCACTATGTCACAAGAGGCAAACACAGGAAAATCACACTCAACTGTGCACAAAAGATTTCACTTTTTTTCTCAATTTTCCTGAAACTTTTGTAATCCATGGCTGTTTGAGTTTGTTTTACATGTTGCCTGCTGTAAGCCATGACAAAACTGGGTGTAGAAACTGCAGCAATTTGCCACAAGTCCAACTTTAAGTCTTATGTTTTTTCTTAACTTTTCCCTTCCGTCTTCCTTCTGTGATGCACTCAAAACAGCGCCCTCTGTCTGTGATTTATTGCAGTGAAATCTTCAAAGTTGAAAAAGGCCACCTTTTATTGATTTTACATCCAAACGAACAATAGTATGTCTTGCTGAACAAGTAATCCGTCATTATGAAGCAAAGCTTAGGCACAAAGTTGTTTAGCATGTCACAGGCCCTTTAAGTCACGCTTGTGGACGATGCCGATGCATGTGGGCGGCACCATGTTTGTTTAAAGGCACAGTTTTGTCAGCAATGCGCGCGCGCGAAATTCGTGCCACGAAATACGCAGCTCCATGCCTTTGCTATGGAGCTGCGTACTTCGTGGCACGAAATTGACGCGCGCGCATTGCTGACGAGCCTTGCCTTTAAAGGCCCTGTAGATGATCTGTTTTTGAGCGATTCTGCGAATAAAACCATTATAAATCAAAAGAAAGACATCAACAAACTCATCCGAAGAAATTTCAGCTTTGTCAAATGTACCACGTTTAAAAAAACCATGAAAATCCATATGCGTTTTCCTGGTCTTGGCGAGGTGTTTCAAATATTCGTACTCAGTGGGTCAGGTATACTATGTGGCTTGCGTCATGCACTCTGTGGCGCACATCATACTGGGTGTGCGCGCGATCCATAAAAATGCATCGCGTTTGAACACGCACACGCAGTACACAGCCCATGCATTTTTGGACCGCGTAGATGCGAACCTAAAATAAGTAAATCGTTTGCAAACGATCTAAATAATTTCATCTTTACGTATTATTT
Organism: Henricia sp. BOLD:AAB3569; assembly: GCA_037783545.1. Lineage (NCBI taxonomy): Eukaryota > Metazoa > Echinodermata > Asteroidea > Spinulosida > Echinasteridae > Henricia > Henricia sp. BOLD:AAB3569. The sequence continues at coordinate 692,001 of JBBELK010000351.1, read as the reverse complement.
TCTGGTAAAATTATATCATTTTGAGCGGAAACCTTTCATTGGGTAGTTGCTATTAATTCAATCTTTACTTTCAGAACTTTCCCCTGTAAACTCGTCGATTACTTTTTGGGGTCATTGCAAATATGATCCACTGGGCCTTTAACGCTTTGAGTGCAAAGTGGGCAAAACCCTTTTGCCCACCGAGCACCCATAGCGTTAAGCCAAAATGGCGGTTATTACGCCAAGATTGTTTAAATTCACAATTTATATATGGTTGACTAATAAAGAGAAAATTCTCAGCTTTCTAACGATATCGTAAATATTCCATGGCGGTCACACATGCATGACTGAGCACGTTGTTATTAAACATAGCAAGTTTAAATCGCATTGTCCCAAGTTTGGGTAATCTTTGAAAGACTTACGTTGATTATGCAATCTTTGCAAGGTTGATTATGTAAGACTGCTGGTGTGGTAATTGTCAGGTACGAATGCCTTTTCTTTAAGTTAGGTATTTAAGAAGGACCTATAGGTTTAGGTTAGGAAACAGTCCCTACTTGACCGCGTGGGTTTCCCCCTGGAGCATTTCTCTGGGGGTTTTCCTCCCACTTCTAAAACTGCAACTCCTTCTTCGTCATCTCAAGTAGATAATATAGTATAGTTAAAGCTAAAACCGTATAGTTGATGGCATAAAGGGCCTTAGTTGCCGAAGATGCCGTAAAATATACAACAACAACAACATTAGGTTAGGAAAGATGGTAAGCTAACCTACAAGTGAACAGCGAACTTTCGTGGTTACAACATTTCATCAAATTCGGAGTTTGCAGCGAACTCGCGATGCTTTCAGGGAACGTTTTCCCAGAACGAGAGCCACCGGCAGTAGCCAAAACCATCTGGACGAATGTTAGAAAGTACCAAGAGCACGGTACTAGCCTCAACCGTAACAATTAAGGGGAATTCTGGCGGGAGGCGCACTGCAGTACACTGGGCGTTCAGAAGAGAACATTGCAGCAGTAATTAAGGCAGCAACTCCTGGACAATCCTAGAGATGGGATTGCCTTCTGCAACATTCAACAGAATCACGAGATTGTACCTCCACTATCATCCCTATCGGATTCACCTTCGACAACAACTTATGCCGCGAGATTTTGCTAGGCTGGCGTTTGTCAGATGGTTAATAGCGCATGGAGAGATGTCAATTTCTTGCGGAAACTCGTTATTGGCGACGGAGTTGCATTCTCCATGGACGGAAAGGTCAATACGCAAATATATTCTTGAATACTAGTAGTCTCCATTAGGACAACCCCCAGAATTTAACTTTGAGGTGAACACATGAGCCGACCAAAGTGGACTGTTTGGTAGGACTTTGTGGAAGCGGTCAGCTGAGTGATCAGACCAAAGACTATAAAAACCATTTCCGGGGAAGTTTTCTACGGTCATCATGTTTATATTGTGTAAGTTAGGCGTAAATCTGTGAACATTTCTGATTTTCGAGATACCAATCATAGTATACTGCCTCTAAGGGGAATTGCGATCTGTTCCGTTTCCTCCAAGAATAACCCTCTCATCTGGTTTCATCCTGCCTTGTCCCATCTCGCCTTGGCGCATTGTCTCACCACGTCGTCTTGTCTGACATCATATCTCGTCATGCTATGTTGTCTCATTAATTGTCGTATTGTTCTGTCGTCACATCTCTTATTTCGTCTTCTTGTCGCGTTATACTCGTCACATTGCAGTAGCGCACCCAGGATTTGTCATTGTGGAGGGTGCTGGCTGACACAACTTGTCCCATGCAAGATCCAAGCGCCTGAGTTTTATGATCATTTTGTCGACGACATCAATCTGATATCCACAGCTCTGTGTATCGACATAAGGGCGAGTACTTTAAGATGTAGGTGCATATTGCATATTCGTTATTCAAAAAAGAAAAAGGAATCCATCCCCGGGTGCGCCACTGTTCACCACATCGTCCGATCTCGTTTTGATTTGTCTCGTATTGTCTTGGCAGTTGACACATGTCTCATGGATCGTCCTGTCGTCACACGTCTTTTACGGACCGTCTCAAGTTGTCAACATTTTCACAGTTCTACAGATAGTATTTTTTTCAAGACCTCCCTCAGCTCCTCCCCCAAAATACTACTTACTAGGCTTGGGCATCTTCCTTTCGCAAGGGTCTTTGCTGCACACGGAGTTTCCCAAAACCCTTGCTGAAACGAGTTGAGCTAGGCTGTATTGAGGAATATATATGAATATTGATTAGCAAGCGACAGTGATCCCAACTGACCAATCACACGCCGCGCATGTTGCTCGGTCATCGCGGTGCCGGTATACTAAAGCACGCGTGCACGTAGCACTAGCGCGACATTCAAAATTGCATCATAGCTACGGACGCTGTTGCCAACAGCAAGAGCCAATCACGCGCCTCGCTCCGTTTAATGGTAGCGTCCACTTTTACTAGGGGATGGGTCTCTGTTTAAATGAACAGTCACTGTAATACCCCCGTCAGACCGGATTGGCGGTGCCACTACGGTTTTTGGTCAAAACCGCCATCAACGTAGTGACACCGCCAGTAGTTTTTCATAGTTTTCCCATACCCGTCACACATGTGTTTTTCTTCGCGGTGCTTTCAATACTGACTGTCGATCTGAACTGCTTGAAGACTTTTAGAACACTGAAATTGAAGCAGAAAACCGCAGTAGAAACGCAGTGGCACCGCAGTAAGATCGCAAAATTTTCTAAAATTCCTCCCCGGCTCTGCAGTGGCACCCCCCCAGGTAGCAAGCCCATATGGGGCCCATATGGGCAATACCTGGGCTATCTGGGCATTGCCAAACCCATATGTATCCCATATTGGGCCCATATGGGTTTCCTCATATGGGTGTCCATATGGGCTGGCCCGTATGGGTAACATATGGGATAAACCCGGGCAAGCCCATATGGGATTAACACGATCTGGCCCATATGGGATTCTTATGGGATTAACACGATCTGGCCCATATGAAATATAGCTGTGCTGACCCATATGGGAATCATACGGGATAAACCCGGGCAACCCCATATGGGATATACACGGGCTGGCCCATATGGGAATCATGTGGGATAAAGCTGGGCAAGGCCAAATGGGATTAATACGATCTGGCCCATATGGGATTCTTATGGGATAAACCTGGGCAAGCCCATATGGAATCTAGCTGGGCTGACCCATATGGGAATTGTATGGGATAAACCCTGGCAACCCCATATGGGATCTACCTGGGCTGGCCGGTATGGGAATCATGTGGGATAAAGCTGGGCAAGGCCAAATGGGATTAATACGATCTGGCCCATATGGGATTCTTATGGGATAAACCTGGGCAAGCCCATATGAAATCTAGCTGGGCTGACCCATATGGGAATTGTATGGGATAAACCCGGGCAACCCCATATGGGATCTACCTGGGCTGGCCAGTATGGGAATCATATGGAAAAAACCTGGGCAAACCCAAATGGGATATACACGGGCTGGCCCATATGGGAATCATGTGGGATAAACCTGGGCAAGCCCAAATGGGATATACACGGGCTGGCCCATATGGGAATCATGTGGGATAAACCTGGGCAAGCCCAAATGGGATATACACGGGCTGGCCCATATGGGAATCATGTGGGATAAGCCTGGGCAAGCCCAAATGGGATCAACACGGGTCGGCCCATATGGGAATCATATGGGATAAACAGGGGCAAGCACACATGGGATTTATATGGGTTGGCCCACATGGGATTTATATGGGATAGACATGGACAAACCCATATGGGATATACAGGGGTATGCTCATGTGGGAATCATATGGGATAAACATGGGCATATGCATATGGGATCTACGCGGACTGGCCCATTAGGGAATCATATGGGAAAAACCTGGGCAAACCCAAATGGGATATACACGGGCTGGCCCATATGGGAATCATGTGGGATAAACCTGGGCAAGCCCAAATGGGATCAACACGGGTCGGCCCATATGGGAATCATATGGAATAAACAGGGGCAAGCACACATGGGATTTATATGGGTTGGCCCATAAGGGAATCATATGGGATAAACCTGGGAAAGCCCGTATGGGATCTACACGGTTCAGCCCATATGGGAATCATATGGGATAAACAAGGACAAACCCACATGAGATTTATATGGGAAGGCCCACATGGGATTTATATGGGATAGACTTGGACAAACCGATATGGGATCTACACGGGTTGACCCATATGGGAATCATATGGAATAAACATGCGCAAGTCCATATATGGGATCTACACGGGTTGGCCCATATGGAAATCATGTGGGATAAACCTGGGAAAGCCTATATGGGATCTACGCGGGCTGGCCCGTATGGGAATCATATGGGATAAACCTGGGAAAGCCTGTATGGGATCTACACGGGTCAGCCCATATGGGAATCATATGGGATATAACAAGGATAAGCCCACATGAGATTTATATGGGTTGGCCCACATGGGATTTATATGGGATAAACATGGACAAACCCATATGGGATCTACACGGGTTGGTCCATATGGGAATCGTATGCAATAAACATGGGCAAGCCCATATTATCTATACACAGGTTGGCCCATATGGAAATCATGTGGGATAAACCTGGGAAAGCCTATGCGGGATGGCCTGTATGGGAATCATATGGGATAAACCTGGGTATAAGCCCGTATGGGATCGATCTACACCGGTTGGCCCATACGGGAATTATGCGGGATGGGTAATCCCATATATTGATTGGATTCACCCTGGCTGGCGCAAATGGGGATCATATGTGGGAACATCTCGGCCGGGGAATCCCATATGGGCTTCTCAAGAGTTGGCCCATATGGGTATCATATGATTATCATATGATAGAAACATTGACATGCCCACATGGATATTAGTGGGGGAACACAAGTTTGATATGAAAACTGAATGGGCTATAGCCCAAAATTGGTGTTGTGTGGCTCGAAGCGTGAGGATACTAGTCTAATTTCCTTTGTGAGAATATGTTTGGGGTTTATGTACATGTAGGTCGCATTAAGTCTAATTATTATGTCAGTTCCGAATTCAGCTTTTCTTCAGAAATGTTGGTGTCACGTACGGTATTCTTCCACACATACACAAAGGTGAAAGATCGATGGTAACCATAGGAACTTTCTTTGGAATGTATTACCCCCATGCAATTAAATAGAGTGGTCCAGCAGAACACCCCTGCAGACCTTGAAGTGTAAAGTTCGAATGGACTCCAGCGACTGCATTGGCTGACTGTTAAAGACGACCACCAATGCCAAGCCAGTAAACATGTATGAAAATGCTGCTTCACCAGTTTTATATCTGCTACCTCCATGCTGCTACAGAAGTGATCGGCTAGAAGAGAATGAATGGACCCTCTTTATCGAAGACATTCAGGTAGGGCCTATGCAATAATACTTAATGTAACCACATAACTGTATATATTTCTTATCTTTTTCACTCATTTATTAGGTCGACAGGATATAGATCGGTAGACCTTTTTTATGTACCGGTATTTGGAATTAATTTACTGTGTCATGTGGCTGATGTTCCTGTAGGCTATAAAGTACTATAAGTATTTATAAACTCTTCATATTTTCTTTTAGGCCTATTTTCTTAAATCTGCACTTACTGATGACTGAGAATTAGCGAGTCAAATTACTATACTTTTGTAAAGAATTGTATGTTTTTAAGTGACGATCAATGTACTGCTCGGTGTCGTATCATCTTAGTTATAACATGGGTTATAATCATGTTGAAATTCATGGTTGGCGCATATACTGTACCGGTACTGATCAGTGCATGTTTTGTGCACTGAGCCACTCCTTGTTGGACATTCCTAAAACCAGCTGCGGTTTCTCATTATGAGGCCTTGGGGCATATGGCTAGTGGTTTAACACAAGGATAGCCTTTTGTAAATAAGGGTGGTTATTATACAAGCATGCAGTGCAGCTAGCTGGGCAGTGCAAGTATATAGTTCATACACTCCCTTTGTTTTTATTGAGGGGCAAGTACTAGGGTAACCTTTGTTGCCATGGGAGCAAGAGTAAAAGTCATAATCGCAATAATCATGCAGTTTAAGTAATTTAAAGAAAAAGTCGTGCGCCGCAGTTGAAAAGTGTATTTTCAGTTTTTAAATAATTATTCGGAACCATATTTTCAAACTTAACATTGGAAACATCTATAACAACAAATTGAACATATAAAAAAGTTGCAAATAAACTGTTCACACAAGTGTCCAAAAATCAAAGAGACAATACTTTGAGGGAGCGGGGAGATTATTTTCTTTGCTTCAGTGGAATGTGCACGGGATAAAATCGTACGAATTCGGGCAATCGAATATTACTTGGTTTCCAGGATCAGCCTCGGATCATCCCTAATACTAGTTGATTAGGCTGCATAGTCCCGGTATAATCAGCTTGTGCCCGTTGTCATATGTGTATAATTATGTAATTCATTAGTTGTCCAAGTTAATGCATTGTTGCATGTACATGTATATTGTCCGTGCGTTTTTGGGTGTGGCACCCGAACAAATATTTTTGTTTTAATTGACATTTTTTTCAGAAACAAAGGTTATTCGCTTTCAAATGAGATAAAAATTGACTAATGTTTAGTTATCGAAAAGTTACTGTCAATATTTCGAATTATTGGCGGTTCGCCAATAATTGAACTTACGGCAAGGCGTAAAAACAGCTGTATCAAAACGGCATTTTTCACAGGGTTGCCGATGCATGAAATACGTAATGATTTTTTTTCCACCTTCAAATAAAGTAAATGCTTCGTTAGGAGAAAACAAAAATCGAATTTGCTCAGAACCACGGACATTATAACTTAAAAGCACAAATATGTCATTTTTTAAGAAAAAAATTGAGTGTTCAACAGAAGGTGGTTTTTTTTTGTTATTGAAGATGTCTGCAGACAACCTTTTTACCACTAAATATTCATGCACAAAAACAATGCATGGATTTTTCTGCAGTATTGCTGCATCTACACGCGTGGCTGAAATTTATACAAGGCACGTTTTATCATGTATTTAGTGGGGAGTGGAAATATCGCCGTTTTTAACAATTACCAATCATGTAGGCCAACTCTATCTTTAGAAAAATGAGACCATCAGCCATTAACACTAGTTGCACATATAATTACGATCATGGGGATATTTGCTACCTTGTTACCAGAATAAAAACAATCAATAAATTGTGACCTAGTTATTTCCCTGTTAAAAACAGTACATGTATGTTAAACAGTATATAGTAGAGGACCTGGCTTAGACATGTATGCACATAATTTAGGAGAGGATAACTCAACTGTTATAGGCTAATATGACCCCAAGGAACAACTTGGGATGTGTGCCAAAATCTCTATCCGGGGCGAAAAGCCCGAAAATGACCACGCCCTTTTTAAGACGGTCACGCCCCTTTCTTAATCAGTAGTGCTGCTTCCGACATAGTTGTATCTACTGAATTCAACTGATATTAGCTAATATGACCCCGAGGAACAACTTGGGATGTGTCCCAAAATCGTTACCGAGGAGAAGTACCCAAAACTGACCACGCCCTTTTAAATGACCACCACCTTTATCAGAAGTGCTACCTCTGACATATCTATACATGTATCTACTGAACTTGACTGATATAAGCTAATTTGAACTCGAGAACAACTTGGGATTTGTGCCAAATTCACTGTCGATAGAAAAGTACCCGGAAATGACCACACCCTTTTAAACGACCACGCCCCATATTATCAGAAGTGCTGCTTTCGACATAGCCAAACTACTGAACTCAACTGATAAAGGCTAATTTGAGCCCTATAGGAATAACTTGAGATATGTGTCAAAATCGCCAACTAGAGAGTAGTTCCCACAAATGACCACGCCCTTTTAAAAATGACCACGCCCCTTATTTAAAGTGTACTTCCGACATCGGTGTATCTACTCTAGGGCAAGCTAATTTGATCCCAGGGAACAACTTCGGATTTGTGCCAAATTCCCTATCCGGGATAAGTACCCCAAAATGGCCACGTCCTTTTAAATGACCACACCACCTCTTATCAGAAGTGCTATATGTACTTTTAATTTTGCTTTATCTACTGAAATCAACGGATATAAGATAATATGACCCCGAGGAACAACATGGGATGTATGCCAAAATCCTGGGGGAAAAGTACCCAAAAATGAACACGCCCTTTTTTTCGTCAGAAGCGCATTACTTCCGACATAGTTGTATTTACTGAACGCAACTGATGTAAGCTAATTTGACCCCGAGGAACAACTTGGGGTGTGTGCCATATTCGCGGTTAGGGGAGAAGTACCCCAAAACGACAACATTCCTCTTTTCATCTGCAGTGCTACTTCCGACATAGCTGTATCTTCAAAACTGTTACAGCTGGGTATCTGGGTTGCTCAAAATGGCCATGATGTTTAGTGGGTCATAGAGAAGAGTTTCGAATATATATTTTGTTAATGAGAGAAATTGCCAAAAATGTTATCCATTACCATATATACTACCCCTTACTACCTACCGGTACATATATAAATTGCCAAATATTTATTAACGTAAGCGTTCCATGCTTAAATTGTACGAATGTCTATTTCTTATTCTATAGTGCACTCACACAACTTAGTAAATCGTGTTATGACTTCCGTCATGACATAGCATTTTTCTAGGGGTGGGTAGGCAATGCACCCTATCAGTATGGATTAACACGAATAGCTAGATTTTTTAATAATGTGCACCAAGCTGTAGTGAGTAGATTGTTTCGATAATTTTCACCCTTTAACTACATGTATACTTTGAACAAGGTGAAGCACAATGAGCAGTGAGAACGACCTCACCCTAAAAAGAAACAGTTATACCATCATCAGATTGCTACACAAAGTCAAGAGTAAATTTTGCTGAGCTCTGCCATCAAATACCGCTATATTTCTTTCCAAAGCAAAGACAATCTCTTTGCCCTCTAATACACAGTACAGATCTAATTTCTATCAGAATATAAATTTAAAACTCTTCTATGACCCCCTAAACATTATAACCATTCCGAACATTTTGAGCAACCCAGAAAATACAACTATGTCAGAAGTACATTTCTGATAAGAAGTGGGTGTGGTTATTTTCCGGTACTTAATTCTCCCCGGACAGCGAATTTGGCATACATCCCACATTGTTTCTCAGGGTTAAATTAGCTTACATCAGTTAAGTTCAGTAGTATATCTATGATGGATATAGCATTTCTGATAAGAATGGGCGTGGTCATTTTCGGGTGCTTCACCTGGATAGCGAATTTGGCACAAATCCCAAGTTGTTCCTTGGGGTCAAATTATATTGTATCAGTCGAGTTCAGTAGATACAGCGATGTCGAAAGTAGCACTTTAAATGTGGGGCGTAGTCATTTTAAAAAGGGCGTGGTCATTTTCGGGAACTTCTCCCTAGGTGGCGATATTGACACACATCCCAAGTTATTCCTCGGGGTCAATTTAGCTTATCAGTTGAGTTCAGTAGTTTAGCTATGTCGGAAATAGCACTTCTGATAAGGCGGGGCGTGGTCATTTAAAAGGGTGTGGTCATTTCTGTGTGCTTTTCCATCGATAGTAAATTTGGCACAAATCCCAAGTTGTTCCTCGGGGTCAAATTAGCTTATATCAGTCAAGTTCAGTAGATACATGTATAGATATGTCAGAGGTAGCACTTCTGATAAAGGTCGTGGTCATTTAAAAGGGCGTGGTCAGTTTTGGGTACTTCTCCCCAGGTAGAGATTTTGGGACACATCCCAAGTTGTTCCTCGGGGTCATATTAGCTGATATCGGTTGAATTCAGTAGATACAACTATGTCGAAAGCAGCACTTCTGATGAAGAAAGGGGCGTGACCATCTTAAAAAGGGCATGGTCATTTTCGGGTATTTCGCCCCGGATAGCGAATTTGGCACACATCCCACGTTGTTCCTTGGGGTCAAATTAGCCTAGATCAGTTGAGAAATCCTCTCCTAAATTATGTGCATACATGTCTAAGCCAGGTCCTAGACTAATAGGCCTACGTGCTATTATTTATGAGGTTTGGCTATTTTGTGCAGGTCACACAGCTTGCTGTACTCATGTGGGGCAAAAAGGAGTTCCAACGCCTATACGTAAGTATGGTGTGAAACTGTTTTCAACTTTTGTAATACACTCTGGCAGCAATTAATGGGCTACATATTGAATGGCCAGTTAAAATAAGCCTCGTATACTGATGGATGTTTACATATTTAGGTGTTGGGCCCCTGAACTAAGAAAAGTATGACATAATAATAGGTTCAATAAGAAATTATAGAAAGAATAGATGTTTGCAACTCATTGGAACACAAGAAATTGAACAAGTATTAATTAGCCCTGGTCTTATGTTTGACTTTAGACTTAATATGGCAAGCAATACCTCATCATTGTTTTTTAGGGTCGATTCACACTGAGCCTATATACACACATTAGGGTGGATTCACGATAAGCCTTTTCGCGCGTAGGCTAAAAGTGACGTGTGTCGCTTTGAGAAAAAGCGATGTGGAGGGAATTTGGAGTGAAACAACGCACGAAAAAACACAGCCTGAAAATACTTTCCGTCCAAGTTGACTTTGTGGTTTTCATGCAGTCCGTTGTTTCACTCCAAATTCCCTCCACGTCACGTTTTCTCAAAGCGACGCACGTCGCAATTATCTGCGGAAAGGCATATAACGGGCGTTAACACTATCGTGGAAAAATTACGGTGCCGCGCTGATGCGCTCACCGCATTGCATGAGGTCCCAATCACCCATCTTTCAAAAATGGAGAATTCCACTCCGGTATTTAAAACTTGTAGCTTCTCTGAAACCTTATCGGCTGCGCGTTGGAAGAGCCAGCGCACCGCGGTCAAATTAAATTTAAGTTCAACAAATTTGAACTTTGACCAGCTATAACGTTTTACGCGCAGCGACAGGCCGCACACAAGCGGAAAACCAGTTTCTGTACAAACCTATGAAGCAGCTGCGCGCAAAGCCAATGAGTTATCAGAGAAGCCCCAAGTTACCGAAGTTGAATTTTCTATTTTGGAGAGATCGACACTTGGGACCTCATGCACCGCGGTGAGTGCAGCGCGGCAGTGTGATTTTTCCGCGATAGTGTGAACTCCCCTTAAAGCACGGTTCACACTACTTTTAGAAGGCTAAAAGTGTTTATTTGACGTTTATATTGGGACGTTATCATTTTTTAAGTTACACTTCTAGCCCTTTAACAAGTTAACCTTATTCGCCGTGGTGAAGCATGCTACACGCCCTTTAATGGTCCAAAAACCTGTGTCAATAATCTTACCTGACATTCCAAATCAGACATTTAAAAACACACCATGGAGGTCCTTGTAATCTGAAGACTTCTGTACCCTTGTCGTTCTTTTCCCATGATGACTCGAACATCAGAAAAGGATAAAATAGAGCAAAATTTGGGTAAAAATCAAACAGTTGGGTACCACGGACTTCATTTAGACCGCATCTGAAAGAAATTAGTCCCACCAATGCGGATGGATTTTGTTTACACTCTCTTAAGCCTAGACTGGCCCCCTGTCCATGTGCGCTACGCTGCTCTCGCTAATATACGACGCGTGGGAAGTACATATGTGGACAGGGGGGCCAGTCTAGGCTTAAGAGAGTGTAAACAAATTCCACCCGCGTTGGTGGGACTACTTTCTTCAGACGCGATATACAAGCAAAGTCAAGTCACCAATCTAATAGATAATTGACGATTTTTACCAACATTTTGCTCCATTTTATCCTTTTCTGTCATCATGGGAAAATAACGACAAGGGTACAGAAGTCTTGAGATTACAAGGACCTCCATGGTGTGTTCTTAAATGTCTGATTTGGAATGTCAGGTAAGATTTTTGACACAGGTTCTTGGACCATTAAAGGGCGTGTATAGCATGCTTCACCACGGCGAATGGGGTTAAATTGTTAAAGGGGCTAAAAGTGTAACTTAAACAATTATAACGTCCCAATATAAACGTCAAATACACACTTTTAGCCTTCTGAAAGTAGGCTGCGCGTTCGTAAGGTCAGCGCACCGCGGTCAAAGTTCAGCAAATTCGAACTTTGACCCAGCTAACAAAAAACTGTGATTTTTTCGCGATAGTGTGAACTCCCCTTAAGTGTGAACGTGAATCAACCCTTGCACGTAAATTTGCCGTGCATCAAAGTTACGCGCGTTAACGTGTGAAAAGGCTCAGCCATTAAGTTTAAGGGGAGTTGACACTTTTGCGGAAAAATCACACTGCCGCACTGCGCTCACCGCATATTGCATGAGGTCCCAATCACCGATCTTTCCAAAAAAAGAAAATTCAACTCTGGTAACTTGGAGCTTCTCTGATACCTCATTGGCTGCGCGTCGCGAAAGGCCGCGCACAAGTGGCAAACCAGTTTTTATACAAACCAATTTCTGTACAATCCAATGGCACAGGCGCGCGCAAAGCCATTTTTGCCGCGATAGTGTGAACGCTCTTTAAGAATCTAGCCTAATATTATAAGAAGAGTGTGTTTATATATTATAGTAATTCTACTGATGAATTTTCACTTCAGGTAATGAGACGTACATGTAATACAAAAAACTACAGATGCGACAAAAGATGAAGTCCAGTTATGTGCACGACATCCTTTCTCGATAATGCACGGGATTTAGGAGCATGGAATTAGGAGGGTGTAACAGCAGGCACGCAAAGACAGGAATTAAAGCAAGTCATCAGGAAGTCCAGTGAGATGCAAGCGATGATGACGTGGAACGTACACTATATCGATACAGCTGTCTCCAAAGCTAACCGCATGTTAGTCTTCACTCGTCGTAACCTGAGCAATGCTCCTCGCAAAGTCAAAGTTCAGGCTTACAAAAGTTTAGTTCGCCCACATGTTGAATACTGCAGCTCAGTCTGGGAACCGCATACAACCCGTAACATCAAAAGAGTTGAAGCTGTTCAACGACGAGCCGCACGCTTCATCATGAATGACTATGGAATAAAAAGTTCCGTCACTGCCATGTTAAGGGAAATTCAACTTCAAACACTTCAGGAGAGAAGACTGAATCGGAGGCTCGTCACCATGCAAAAAAATCATCCATAATAATGTAGACCTTCCGTTAGATGATCATCTTCAATTTAACATTAGAGAACCAACTGCCACTTTAACAAGAAATCACAACCCCCTCTCCCTCAAAATCCTAGCTTCAGGGACTAATTGTCATCATAAATCATTTTCCCAAATACTGCTAGAGACTGGAACAAACTCCCGTACTAAATTTTAGAATAAGCTGGTAGCCTTCAGCAAAAAGCATGACTAGCTCGCCTCAAGTCCCGCATTGACTGTTGTTCCAATTGGAGCTGTTCAATTACACGATCAAGACCAAGATCAAGACGTAATGGACACTTATATACAGTAAATCAGTGTTGCGCGCGCCGCGTTTGACGTTGCACTTACAAACTGGATACTTCAGCACGACACGTGTGCATGGTGCGAACACAAAACGGCAATTATGGAAAGCTCACACTAGATATATTGTGAACGACATTTAACAGTTCACTTGATTAAAGTGCTGTATTATTATCTTACTTATTTACAGTTAACGGTATCAATCAATTACTTGCGTTTTGGACACCTGCCATATCATATCCAACTTCGATATAATTTCATACCCAACAGGGTTCACGTAGGGACATCACATTGTTTTGATTTGGTTTCTGGCCTCGTAACTCCATTGAGCTACTCATCACGGAATAAATGTGTTATTTTTTGTTGATTGGAACAACTGAGTTCATTTACGGATATCTCATTTGCGTACGACACAAGACCTTTTTGATATGGGGATCCGCGGGACCCATATGGTGTGCCTGGATTGACCTATATGGTGTCCACACGTGGGAACCCATATAGGACCCCAAGAATTCTGCACCCAAGATTCATAGGGGTCAACCCAGATACCCCATGTGGAACCCACATGGGTCCCACATGGGGCGACCCATATGGGGCCGCAAGGATTCTGCACCCAAGATTCAAATGGGACCCATATGGGTCAACCCGGATACCCCATGTGGGTCCCACATGGGTCCTAAATGGGGACCCATACGGGTCCAATGTGTGAAACCCACATGGGTCCCACGTGTGGATCCCACATGGGTCCCACATGGGCCGACCCATATGGGGCCCCAAGGATTCTGCACCCAAGAATCAAATGGGACCCATATGGGTCAACCCGGATACCCCATGTGGAACCCACATGGGTCCCACATGGGTCCTAAATGGGGACCCATGTGGGTCCAATGTGTGAAACCCACATGGGTCCCACGTGTGGAACCCACATGGGTCCCACATGGGCCGACCCATATGGGGCCCCAAAGATTCTGCACCCAAGATTCAAATGGGACCCATATGGGTCAACCCAGATACCCCATATGGAACCAACATGGGTCCTAAATGGGGACCCATGTGGGTCCAATGTGTGAAACCCACATGGGTCCCACGTGTGGAACCCACATGGGTCCCACATGGGCCGACCCATGTGGGGCCCCAAGGATTCTGCACCCAAGATTCAAATGGGACCCATATGGGCCAACCCAGATACCCCATATGGGTCCCACATGGGTCCTAAATGGGGACCCATGTGGGTCCAATGTGTGAAACCCACATGGGTCCCACGTGTGGAACCCACATGGGTCCCACATGGGCCGACCCATGTGGGGCCCCAAGGATTCTGCACCCAAGATTCAAATGGGACCCATATGGGTCAACCCAGATACCCATATGGGACCCATGTTGGTTCCATATGGGGTATCTGGGTTGACCCACAAGGGTCCCATATGTGCCCCACATGGGGTTTCTGGGTTGGCCCATATGGGGCCCATATGGATCTTGGGTGCATAATCCTTGGGGGCCCATATGGGTTGCCAAATGTGGGACCCATGTGATTTGCCCCATGTGGGACCCATGTGATTTGCCCTATGTGGGACCCATATGGGGCCCCATTTAGGACCCACATGGGACCCATATGCGTCCCATATGGGGTATCTGGGTTGGCCCACATGGGTCCCATTTGAATCTTGGGTGCAGAATCCTTGGGGGCCCATAAGGGTTGTCCCATGTGGGACCCAAATTTGGCCCATTTGGGACCCATATTATACCCATATGGGCTTGCTACCTGGGCCCATATACCCACAGTGCTCCCGTGGTAGCACCGTGGTAGCACCGCCATAACCGCAGTAGAATCGCCATGGGATCGCCGTAGGGTCGCCAGTCTACTTTTTCGGCGATTGCACGGCGGTTGTACTGCGGAGGCACGGCGGTGATGGAGGTGCTACTGCGGACCTTGTACGGTCCCACGGCGGTCATGGCGGTACCGCGGCGATCCCACTGCGGATTGGCCCAACTCGCGGTGGCACTGCGGAAGTTTTGAACATGTTCAAAGTTTCCGCCGTGCCACCGCGAAGGTCCGGGGTTTTGACAGTTTTCCGCGGTGCTACGGCGATCAATGGCGGAACCACTGCAGAACCACGGCGATCATGGAGGTGCCACTGCGGTTTATGCCGTACAAGCACTGCAGTGGCACTGCGCCTCCGGTGTGACGGGGGTATAAGGACGTTTTTTAATAGGCCTAACTTTATTCAGATGAACTGCGTTTAGCGTTTAGCGAAATATATTAAGTCTTCCTTCAGTTACAAACATTTATACTGGGTGCAAGATAAAATGATATACATGTACATACAAAGATCTCCCCCATACAAATTTTGGTAATTGCGGCTACGATGTCGTGAGATACAACGCGCGAGATGATTGTTCAAAACGGCTTCATTAAATGGTCAAAAGTGCCAGGTCAAAACAAATCCCTTGTCTCTCATTGGTCGAACAGCCCGAGGCCCTAAAATACAGCTTAGCTCAACTCGATGCAGCAAGGGTTTTGGGAAACTCGGTGTGCAGCAAAGACCCTTGAGAAAGGAAGATGGGCTTGGGCGACTTCGGTATTTTCGGGGTCGACCCCGATCCCAAAACAGAATCGCGATTCCATTCGGAATCGATTCAATATTTCGCGAGAAACATTAACTGCCTTTAGCGCGTTTAAAACTTAGTTTACCGTACGTTGACGATACTGCATACTGGGCAGACGAGGGCCTTTTGTTGTTACTGAGCGGCACTTTTCATATAAAATGAATGATGTTTGCTGGGTAATTTCTGATATCGGCAGTTTATCACTATAGAAATCGAAATTTGCTGAAAGGTAATTGGTTCCTACTGCACTGTTAAATTTACAGTACATTCATATGTCAATTGGCATTACATAGCGTAGTTTTCTACAGTGCATTCTACTTTTTTTGTTTTCTCCGTTTGCATACAGTAGATTCTACTGTTTGGAATTGTAAATATACAGAAGTTTCTTCTGTTTTTCAACAGACGACTAAGTGTTCGTTTTGTGCATGGTTTGTTCCTGAACATAGCCTTTATGTCCAGAAACAACTATGTATTACTGAACGAAGCATATGGGTTATTGACGACTGTTTCTTGTTGTAGACGTTTGAGTGTAGATATACGTGTATATGCACAGTTTGCCCTTCACTTTTTGTGTTGGAGATGCACCATTCCCTCGTGGAAAATAAGTCGGCATTTTCCTCTCAATTTCGTAGCTTTTATTTGCATGCTGAGATGTACATGTAGTGGAGGGTCAACACAACGTTCAGTATACCGGGGATTTAACTTGGCTCAATAAATACCATGAATTCAGGGGGAATTGCCGTCTGAATTCATTGTATTCCCGTACTATGAGGCAGGCTTCACGCTCATGTATACCCCCACTGCAGGCAGTATAGCACTGCACTACATGTACATTACAAATAACACGCAAATAAAAACAAAAAAATGTAAGAGAAATACCGACTTGCCTTTCACGACATGTAGAGCAGCTACTTCACGTTTAAATCAGCACTTCGCTGAGGAATTTCAAGTACACATTTCGGCATGAAACGCCTGGCAAAAGCTGTCATTTTCAGACATGGAATTGCACGTCCTGCTACAGTTAATTGATGCTACCATCATCACCCAAAATGGTAAACAGGACTACCCGAACCATTGCAAGGTGTACAAGCTATGTTTTAAGTACTGCAAGCACGTGAGGATTTCCACAAAATCACGACTTTTCGACTGTTACAAAAATGGTGACAACGCAAGTTTAAGCACACCAGTTTTAACACAGTTATGTAAACTTCTGACTACAACTGTACATGCACGGTGCAGTTAATGACTGAATGTTGCTTTTGTCATTTCCCGCGCGCGACAGCGTACATTGGTACTCTCTATCAACGCCGCACATTTGCTGCCGCGTACCAGGGAACATGGGCGGAAAACAGTAAATTAAACTGTTGGTGAACAGTAACCTATCTGTATTTGAACAAATGAGTATTCAAAGTGTCTTGTTCCTGAACAAAACTGTAATTTAACAGCAAATCGTCTGTTTTCAAACAGAAAAATATTTTTCAAATGTACACAGACGGAAGAATGTTTGTGCAATAACAAATTGACCTTTTCAACAGAAAAACGACTGTAACACAACACAATTTTTTACAGTGTGGGAATCGATTCCTCAAAAATCTGGAATCGCGATTCCGATTCCTAAGGTGGAATCGATTATACTTGATTCCGGCGTGGAATCGCCCAAGCCTACTACATGTGTATACTTACCAACATTTTTCTGTAATACGGTGAAATGGATTTTTACATCGCAAGTAAAGTCCTATACGCAGCCTTCGACCCCCTCCCACCTTCCTACAACTCTAAGTAACAGTATAAATTTTGACAACCTTGGAAGGCACCCCCCCCCCCACCCCCCCCCCCCCCCCCCCCCCCCAAAAAAAAGAAGAAATTAAACAACAAAACAAAACCCACAAACAAACACCTAGTGGCCGGCCAATCACGACAGTTTTTGAAGAGGGGTTTACTGACAACATTAAACCAACAAAATTAACAATTAAACTGATACTTAAACCTGAATATGAAACAAAACCAAAGGAGGTCAAACATAAACAAATTAAAACCCCAAAACAATCACCAAATAAATCCAACCAATAAAGAAGCAAGCCCAACACAGTGTACAATAATATAGTAAAAAACAGCAAGGAGGAAGAGAATTTGTTTAGAAACGAAAAACAATTGCAGTTAACCCTAACACTCCTCAATCCTTCAAAATCAATATGATTTTACATACACCCTAGAGTGAAGGAAATACATAATATTGTGCCAGTACTGGAGGTGAATTTGGCTATAAACATGACGTACCATGGACTGAAAACGAAAACCGAATAAATATATATGTATCACGACACGCCATACATATAACTTTGCTCTTGGAGAACAAAAACTAAGCCCTGTGTGTCCGTGGCATGGATATGAAGTGTATGGTTTGTGAACAAAGCCTTCATCAAAAGATGTCAAGCATAACTAAACATCTCAAAAAAGTAAGGAAAACACAAACATTAATGTCAGTCAAAAACCGGCGGTTAAATAAAACTGAACTTGAACTTCTCAAAATTACAGCCTGGTATTTTGTATTAACAAACATACTAAAAGGAACAATAATGACTTGAAGACAGATTACATGATTGAAAAACTTGTAAAAACAGGAACACACTTCAGCCACATGATGCACTAATACTTTAACAATCCATGCATGGTTTTAGTGTTTAATGAATAGTTTAAAAAAATAATCTGCAAATGATTTTTTAAAGCACCTTCCGTTGCCAATTTTCCCCTACGGTGTTTGTTACCATTGCTATCAACACTTTTAGTTGGGTTTTTCTTGTCAACTTGTAAAGTAGCATTTTGGGTAACTGCAAATGATGTATTGGGGCTTTAATCAAAATGCCCGGAGATCGAAATTAAACGAAAATTATGTATACAAAATATAAAATAAAACACTAAATATAAAGAACTAAACAGACAAAATAAAGGCGAAAACATACAAAACTTACCAAAACGAAAAATGGTCCGTCTGGCAGCAAGACAATCTTGAAATATCACAGTTCTGGAAAGGGTCAAACACAGAACTATGGAGGCCCAGGAGGCACGTTGTAAATTTCGTCAGAAATATCTGCACTGTTATTTGTGATTTAAGTACGTCCCCCCAGGACTTCCATACAGAACAGCTACATGTAGTTTGCAGACACCAATAGATCTGCACTTTGAGGCCACGTGAAACGAAAAGGGCTGTTTATTCTCAAAGAGGCACCATGGCGGAATGGTTTATTTAAATCGCTGACTCCAAATACTTGCGTGAAAACTTGGTATTGCAAGTTTGGTAGCCATTGACAAGGCACTTAATCATGATATCATTGCTCCATCCTTGATCTAGTGTGTTGCATAAACAGTGTAATTAATGCACTTTAGTAATGCACTTCCGTAAAGAGTATAAGGAGATTACCTAGAGTTTCTGGCCAACGGCTGCCAATGGCGCCACCCACCAACAGTGTCACCCACCATACTTATAGCTTCATGCACATATCTCTTTGCACAGATTTAAAAAAAATGTAATTATGCAAAGTTTCATGTCATACATGCATCCATAGGGTAGGGATGAACGCATCATTTCCCCCTTGGCCCCCCTTTCCCCTCCCCCTTTCCCCCCTCCCCCGATATCATGTTCCTTATTTAAGTGCATCAAGCAGGGAGTCAGTTGTTACATCCTTGAGTTTCTTAGCAGCGAGTTTCACCATGGCCTCACTGGTTTGGTACCGCAGATGCGGGTTCTCATTCAGTATGATATCCAGATGCAGTTTGGCTATTTCGTCTGCGCTCTGAATCACTGCCGCTACTTTTTGGTTAAACACCGCCATATATCGAAGATACATATCCTTCAAGATAGGGTCAAAATCTTTAGCCGTTTCTTCTGGTGTTACCGCATTGCTCTTCCTGGTCATTTCAGTCAGAACTGGGCCTGGTTCGACGATAGTGACCCTGAAGTTTAAATGAAACTAACATTTAGCCAAGTATCTGTTTATTTTGGTGGTGCCACCCGATAATGCATGTAACTCATGGCGGACATCATATGCAGCACGATGTGCCAATGGAATTTATCACACGCTTTGCCATGGGAAATATGTATCGGCCAATTTCAGTGAAACGATTCACTGAAAAATCACTTCCGTCCAATATGTCAAAGCTAATTATGTGGTTTTCGGTGCGTTGTTTCACGCCAAATTCCCTCCACAAAATTAGCTTGGACGGAAAATATTTGTAAAATTCAGTGATTTTCATTGCATCGTTTCATTCAAAGGTCCTCCACATCCCTTTTACTCAAAGCGACGGGAGTGGCAATCACGCGCAAAGGATCGAGGCTCAGTGTGAATTTGTGTGTGTGAAGAGCACGTTGCATGTGTCTTGAATGTGCGGTGTTCGATTTAACAACAACGTAAAATGCACAGTCTATGCACTGGAAAAAGAGCGTTCCAGCAATGGCCGACGTGTACGGGGAAGGCGTCCTGGGAAAGGTCTTTAGCCACAGCATGATTTGTAAAAACACAGCATTGAAGTGTTTTTACCTGATAATATATTACCTTATGTTGTATCCATCTCGCAGAATAGGCGCGATAGATTCAGAGAAGCCCTCAACGGCAAATTTACTGGCAGAATACGTCTCCTTAAACTGTGAACCTGCAATAGAAGACATGTGAATAAAGCCCATTACATCATTTGCTCTGACCAAAAATGTTACTTCATGAGCCTAGAAGAAAAACCTGACTAAAATAGTTGATAGAAAAATCATAGTAATAAACATTATATTAGTTTTCGCGTACAAGTCCTTCGTGCATTTCTGTGGCAATACACGAAAACGTTGTCCGCAAAAACGTCATCCGTTGACCAGTATTAGGACACAATGGCGGCGCCGATAGTGCGATGCATCGCTAAAATTTCGATTCTGTGTTGTTCGTGTCCGCTTTTCAGTAGGTAATACCGGTATTTCTTTTTCTTTGCATTAAAATAATTTACGAGTTGTACTTCTTGAGCACAAGGTCTTTTGTTTATTGGGTACCCTTCTCCTTTAAGAGGGCACCATGCACCAGCCATGCACCCCCCCCCCCCCCCCACCCACAACTGAGCGACTTCGGCGCCTGCACGGACTGACGAAATTTGTGGGGTTGGGGGGGGGGGGGGCGGGGTGCCGCCCCCCATGATTTATATACTTTCCAGAAATTGTATTGGGTTCTGTTCCTTATGACTGTCCCATTCCTACCAAACTTTCAAACGACGATCTTAATTTACTCCGCAGTTTTTTAAATTAATAACAGGGATGCATGCTGACAAGTGTAATTAATGGAACGGATTCCCCAGTATCCTTTAAATAGCAGCCAATCGCCGACGCGGACAACGGCCAGCATTACCGAGTACATGTATCACATGCATGCACGGTGTTTACAATCTGCGCGCGTTACATTTGAACGCCTGCAATCATGCTGCAATGCACTGCCAAGCTTCCTGATTGGTCCAGCAGAGGCGACAAGATTTCTGTCACTTGTACCACCGCGAAATGGGGCCTGTTTCAACAGGGCCATTGTACGCAAGAGTTAGGGAGTGTGTTAAAGGGGCACTGTTGCAAGAGGATGGGGTTAAGAGGGCACCAGGCACTAGACCCCCATAACCCCCATAATCGAGTATACGAGGGAACACCAAATTAAGGCATTTCCCAGCTTTCACGATTATGTTCCTTCCAAAACTCTCGATCACGTGAAATTTCAAAATGGTGTAGCAACATTTTACACTGGCACGGTCAAATTTTGCGATGAAGTTGAAAATACAACATACAAAAAGCAAGGCTTTAGGACAAATGGGGCTAATTTGTGGCCCCTTATTCACTATGTACCCACCTATTAGACCAGCAACGCTGCCCACATTAAGGATTCTGCCAGATTTTTGTTTCTTCATCGCTGGTAATACGGCTCGCGTAGCTCTCACCACGCCCCAGTAGTTAGTATCCATCATATCTTGGCACCATTCCAACGGTTGTTGGTCGATGGCATCCACACCTAAGTAGCCGGCGTTATTAACTACGAACAGTTGAAAATGGCAGCTTGTCAAATTATAAAACATTTTAAGATATCTAATATATATATGTGAAGGAGCATGTGTAACACAAGCTAATGACGAAATGACCCTGCATGCATGATTCTGTATTTCTACATTCACTTACCAAGGACGTCAATTCTCCCGTTGTCACGTAGAATCTCGTCCACAACCGCTTTGATTGTGGCCTCCTTGGTAACGTCGAGTTCCCGGATGAAGAGTGTCTTGTCCAGCGTGTCTCCGGCCTCGGTTACCAGCATAGTCTTGGATTTCAAATTTCTCATAGTGGCGTAAACCTTTAGTGTAGAATTCAAGCCAGAAGGGGAGAGTGGCATTAGTTTGAAAATTTTTCACAAAATCTTCTATAAAACACTAACAGAATTTATCAAATTAAAAACAAAAATACCACTTTAAGCATTCATATGTGGGCTACAAATGGAGCCCATAAAATGTTTGGACTCATTTTGATGATTTCTCGTATAATCCACCTTTAACATGACCATGTCAGCTGTTGAAACATGGTAAGGGGCAAGTTGAAACACGGCATGTGGTCATTCATAAACTGAACCATAACTTCTGTAATCAACCTTATTAGCTAATTAACCCTTTATGGTACAGGGGGGTCATTAACAACTGCACAAAACAAGAGCACCAAAACAATTTATGCATCAAGATGTTAAGTTTGCTTTTTGCTACAGGCCTATTGGGGCTGGTTTTCTTTGTATTTGTGCCAAATAGGGGTGGGGGGAAGGGGTGGGGGAGGGGTGGGGGAAGGGGTGGGGGTGAAGGGGGGAATGGGGGAGGAAATGGGGGAAGGAAATGGGGGAAGGGGGGAAACCATTGATGGTATTTTTTCGTAACATACATTGAACAAAGATTTTAAAGAAAATACCTCCTGGAATCAACAGATCATCAAATTCTAGGATATACTTCCCACATGCACTTCTGTCGCAAATGTTGCATTTCTGAGATAAATAAATGAAAACAGTACTGCATAAAGTAATGCACAAAATGACGCGGCGAGCGGTCTGTGCAGAAGCGCGACAACAGAGGGCGCTGCGCGCGCGCGTGAATGGTTATCTTGTGCACTAACTGAAGGCACTTTTTGAAGGAGAAAATGTGATTTTTCTATGCAGAAAAGCAACATTTGCGACAAAAGTGCAAGTGGGAAGTATATCTTAAAATTACATTATCTGTTGATTCCAGGAGGTAATTTCTTTAAAATCTTTGTTCAATCTATACGAAAAAAATACCCAATTGATTGTCAGTTGATGGCGCCCTGTTTACAGTCTGCTCTTGATGATCGCGAAGGACAAGATAAATATATAACGCTTGAATTTAAGACTAACCAAGAAAAAATTCACATGCTTCGTGCCAAGGATAGGGCGCTTTGCATCACATCACAATTTTTGAAGTTGCTGTC
Source organism: Henricia sp. BOLD:AAB3569 (assembly GCA_037783545.1). Taxonomy (NCBI): domain Eukaryota; kingdom Metazoa; phylum Echinodermata; class Asteroidea; order Spinulosida; family Echinasteridae; genus Henricia; species Henricia sp. BOLD:AAB3569. The sequence continues at coordinate 668,511 of JBBELK010000351.1, read as the reverse complement.
TATTCATTTCCATTGACGATTCCGCACGTAAATTTGATTTTGACACATTTTAACAAGCATAAAATAGGAACCGCTTGATGAATTTTTGCAACAAAAGTATTTTTGATATCTGTTGCAACTTAATTGTCTGTTGTGTGAAAATGGTTTTAACTCAAAATAGAACATTTGCTACCTAAAGTCGCTACCTAGGCTATGTCATAACAAGGAAAACCCTGGGTGTTCATGTGCAGCAATGAACCCAATGTAGGCCTATAGGCATACATGCAGTGTCAGCACATGGGCAGTACACAGTATTGTAGCGAAACGTTGTTCATAGTGCCCGGGAGCAAGTCTATGACTGGTTCTCGTCATAGGTACACTGGTGTACGCCACTGCTGTACTATGAAGAGAGACAAGTGCGCATGCGCGAGATAATGTATATAAGCCAGTGTCGCGCGTGTGCACGCTCTCTTCCGCGCTTCCCGTCTTCAGTTGCTCTCGGTTCGTGTACTTGTCCGGAACGCTCTCGCCCTAGCATTGCAACGGACAAACGTCGTGTTGGTAGCGCGGCTACGTGAGGCTGCACCGAGTATTGCATCGTGTGACTCAACGCGTCGTCGGGTGAGTGCTGTCGGAATAGGCCAGTAAACAGAGTGAATCCTCATTATTCAGCCCCTATTGTGTTGGTCGGTCCTTCTATTTGTGCAGGTACAGCTACAATAGCCATATATACTGTGTTAATTGAGACTTAAACGTCAGCCACGTGCTAGACACCTAAGTAGGCTCTATCCTGTACCATATGTGTATCTTTGCTGTAACGATGCTAATACACCTATATTGGCACCGCCTTGATAGGATGCAACCCTAAGAAGGTGATGAATGATTGATTAAACTACTTGTATTGAGCAGATTGGTCTCTTTGCCTGTTATTTTGGTTCAATGCTAATTGCCCTGGGTGACTGTTTAGTAAATATAGGAGCAGAGTAGTAGACACTTGCCTGGGGGTATATTTCCGCCCAAACGGATCTGCTTCCCCGCCTTCCGGATAACCGCTCGTCGGGAAGGCGTAATCCGCCGACGGCAACCCTAGCGCGAGTTCTGGACAACAACCCCGTAGTCACCTCCTACGCTCGAGAAGGAAAGCCAGGAGAGCGGTCGGCGCACTACAAATGGTGTCAGAAGTGGGATTGGCGCAACAATAAATTGGGTGACTACAAAGAAACATCTGCACAGTACACCTGGGTTGGATAACAATATTTGGGCAACATGGAAGCGAGTTTAATTGACTTCGATGGGGAACTGTCGACAATCCAGCAGAGCAGCGAGGAATCACAACAACTCGAGGCAGAGAGATGAGAGCAATTGAAAACAGAGAATCAACAACTGCGTGCCGAGGTCAGCCAATTACTGAAGGAAAGGAACGAAGGTTACATAGCTTCTACAACATATACGGCGTCCTCTACGTCCGGAATACCACCGACACCAAGGCCTAGAAAATTGCTTCGAGTCCCACCGCCACCTGCACCAACACCTACACTGGCGAGGACTGCCTTAACTCCATTTATGTACGAGAATGATCAGTCGGGTTGGACGTGTTCTACCGTCCGTGAACCCGATGGAGTTCGGACTGGGGACGACTTTTCACTGCAAGTTAATTGTGGTACCCAGCTCAGAGAAAACGAGATTTCTCCATCAGGTTGCGCAGATGTCAGGGAAGATACAACGGTGCGTTATAATTGTGAGGCAAGTGTGAGTAGACGACCAAATATTCTACCCGAGAAGTTCAATGAGAAGACTTCTTGGCGGGAGTACAAGCAACATTTCGAGGCATGCAAACTGGCTATAACAACTGGTCCGATCACCAGGCGAGGATCTTTCTTGCTGCTAGCCTACAGGGAACGGCAGTGAAAGTGTTGGGTAACCTCTCCATAGTAATGTCAGAAGCGTCACCTACGCTAAGCTGGTCAGTCTATTGGAAAAGAGGTTTGGGCCTGGTCAGCTTGCCGAAAACCATCTTGCAGAGTTGAGACACAAACGCCAAGGGTCTAAGGAAAGCTTGCAAGAGCTCGGACAGACTATTCGGGATTTGGCAGCATTAGCATATCCCGAATTGACAGACGAAGGTCGTGACCGTTTGGCAAGGGGTCATTTTTCAGACGCGATCCAAGACCAGGCTATCCGGGAAGGTGTTTTCAGGGCAAAACCCTCAAATCTGGACGAGGCTATTCGTGCTGCGCTGAACACAGAAAGTTTTATGAGAATAGAGGAGCAGCGCCTGGATAGGCGATCGAAGTTTGCACGTGGTGTTGATGGAGAGGAAGAGCCATCACCACGTGGATACAGAAACCCGGCGCTGGAAGGACACCCACCCAGCGATGACGACATAAGGCAATGGATGAAGAAAATGTCCAAGTCTATTGACACGTTAAATACAAAAGTCCAGGATATCCAAGAAAGGCGAAAGGCTACACCTACGACGGTGTGTTACAAATGTACGAATACTGGCCACTATGCCCGTGACTGTAAGCAGGGGCGTGAAAGAGAACGTGGGTCGGGAAACGACCGGCAGCTGACTCGAGGGCCCGCGGGAAAGCTGGACAGACAACATGGCCAAAAAGACCGTGACAGAAAGAGACCAGTAGAGGTTGAGACACGCGGAGATGGTTTCCGATCCAAAATAGGTCGTGATGTGCAAACAGGAATGTTTGTCAAGGCTACGGTGAGAGAGATTAGCGTAAATCTTTTAGTAGACACTGGAGCCACGGATACAGTATTGTCATCGGCAGCATACTACAGAATTCCTGTGGAGAAAAGACCTAAGTTGGATAAAGAAGGCGCTGGAGTGCGAAACGCCGATGGCAGTAAAATGGAAACTCTTGGCAGTGCGTGGATAGAGGTGCAAATCGACAAGACCACGTGCCCCGTCCGTGCCGTATTTGGAAATACTGGCGAAATCGAAGAGATTTTGGGAATGGACTTTTTACTATCTACCCAGAGTACCCTGGACTTTCAATCGTTCGAGCTGACGCTGAATGGCGAGAAAGTGAAGTGTTTAAGTGCGAGTGGGGATGGTCTCTGTGCTCGAGTGATAGTGACGGAGACGACCAGAGTACCAGCGGGGCATGAGGCACTGGTCCCTGGTTCGGCGATTGGTGAGCCACTACGATGGAAACTTGGACTGTTGGAGCCAGTTGATCGGAGCGAGGTAGCCGACAAAGGCATGGTGGTAGCTCGAGTCCTGGTAAATACAGAAGGCGGAAAAGTACCCATCCGTATGTTTAACCCAGGGAGGAGAGAATGTGTTGTAAAACGGGGAACAATGGTAGGGCGACTTACGGCTGTTCACGAGTGTGATGTTCAGGGATCCCCGACTGAAGTCCCAAGTAGCCCACACGAAGTGACGGTTCCTGCTCACCTTGCTGAATTGTACGAACGCAGCATCGAGGAAGTGGATGAGTTCTACCACTGGAGGATAGCTCAACTGCTGTGTCAATACGAAGATGTTTTTTCAAAAACCAGTTCGGATTTGGGCCGTACGAACCTGGTGCGGCACCACATAAACACGGGGGACGCACGTCCTATTAAGGAGCGACCCAGGCGGTTTCCTCCAGTGATACAGCAAGAGATAAACAGGCAAATACAGGAGATGTTAAAAGAGGGGCGTATCGAGGCTGCGGATAGTCCATGGGCATCAAATGTGGTGCTGGTCAAGAAAAAAGATTGGAGTAAAAGATTTTGCGTGGACTACCGTCGCCTAAATTCAGTCACCATTAAAGACGCGTTCCCCATCCCACGGATTGATGAGTCCCTGGATACCCTGGCGGGAGGTAAATGGTTTTCTACCCTTGACCTGGCGTCAGGGTATTGGCAGGTTGAGCTCAACGAGGAGGCGAAACAGAAGTCGGCGTTTGTAGTCAGAGGCGGACTATTTTGTTGGCGAGTGATGCCATTTGGCCTCTGTAATGCGCCGTCGACGTTTGAGAGGCTCATGGAGCGTGTGCTAGCGGGGTTGCACTGGGAAATCTTACTGGTTTACCTCGACGATGTTATTGTCTTCGCAAAGTGCGTGGAAGATGAATTGGCCGAACGGTTGGCGACAGTGTTTCAGCGCCTGCGAGAGGCAAAGCTTAAACTAAAGCCGAGTAAGTGTCACCTATTCAGGCGAAAGGTTTTGTACTTAGGCCATGTCGTGTCTGGCGAAGGAATTTCCACGGACCCCGAGAAGATGATCCGCGTGATCAGAGATTGGCAGACACCAAATACGGTGAAAGGTGTCCAAAGCTTTCTGGGCTTGGCATCTTACTACCGAAAGTTTGTAGCAGGGTTTGCAGACATTGCTCGACCCCTACGCCGGCTTACGGAAAAGTCCAGAGAATTCGTATGGTGCGAGAATTGCGAGGAAGCATTCTTGGAACTGAAGAGAAGACTTCAGGAGTCACCAATCCTAGCGTACCCATCCCCCGAGAGTGATTTCATCTTAGATACCGATGCTAGTGGCATAGGTATAGGAGCAGTTCTGTCGCAAGAGATAGACGGCCAGGAACGGGTGATAGCCTACGCGAGCAGAGTCCTGAACCAAGCTGAGCGTAACTATTGTGTTATACGCAGAGAGCTGCTGGCTGTAGTTGTCTTTTTAAAGCAGTTTCGACAATACCTATATGGGCGCAAGGTTGTCGTTCGAAGTGACCACGGAGCCTTGCGTTGGTTGGTTAACTTCAAGGATCCGCAAGGGCAAATGGCAAGGTGGCTATAGGTGATCAGTGAATATGATTACACAATCGTCCATCGAGCTGGCCGGTCACATGCTAACGCTGATAGCCTATCAACTGAAGGTATCCTTGTCACCAGTGTGGTAGAAGCGAAGGGCCAGAGGTGACAGCTATATCAACACCTGAGGACGAAGCCACAAATACTACAGACACAACTTCCAACACTCTGCTTACCAGGGTAGTGACTACTGTACCGACATTGTGCCATGCAGATTTAAGACAGGCACAGCTAGAGGAACCAGCTATCCGATGGGCAATGACAGCAAAGGAAAAATCAGTTGGAAGACCCAAGAGGTCCGAAATTTCAGCCCTGTCGCCAGCAGTTAAGACGTATTGGGGAATTTGGGATCAACTGACTATCAGAGACGGAGTTTTATGTCGAAGGTGGGAGTCGGACGACGGACGAATAGTGCGATGGCGACCCATACTGCCCGACAGGCACCGTGTAGAGGCAGTTAAAGAGCTGCATGGTGGCAATTGTAGTGGCCACTTGGGTGTGAAGAAGACTTTGGCGAAGGTTTCTGCAAGATTCTACTGGGCCGGTATATCAGCAGATGTGAGGTCTATTGTCCGACAGTGCAACGTGTGCGCGAGAAGAAAGTCACCTACGAAGGCTAGAAAGGCGCCGTTACAACAGCATTTGGTAGGAGCGCCTATGGAAAGGGTCGCCTTGGACATCACTGGCCCATTTCCGGTGACTGACAAAGGGAACAAGTACGTTCTTGTGGTGGGTGACTATCTGACTAAGTGGATGGAAGCGTATCCGATACCAGATCAAACGGCAGAAACAGTGGCTAACAAATTTGTTCAAGAATTTGTTTGCCGATTCGGGGTACCTACATTCAGACCAGGGTCGGAATTTTGTGAAATGTGCCGTATACTCGGGATAGAAAAGACCCGAACGACGCCATATAATCCAAAGTCAGATGGCCTCATAGAGCGTTTCAACCGGACTCTTGTGACGACAGTATCCATGATGATAGAGCCACATAGGAGACAGAAAGACTGGGATGAAAAGGTCCCTTTCGCAATGTTCGCATACCGCTCGTCACCACAGGAATCAACAAGCGAATCACCAAGCATGTTAATGCTAGGCCGGGAAATGCGCCTACCTATAGACTTAACTACTGCAATGACTGACGAGACAGAGAATGTTGGTGATGTGAAGACGGACTACGCACTAGAACTGAGGAGGCAGTTGAGGTTGGCCCATGATAATGCGCGCCAGTGTCTAAAAAAGAGTGCGAGGCGTCAGAAGACGTATTACGACAGGCGATCTGTTAGGGACAGGGGTCATTCTTCAATAAGTATATTTTTGGAAAAAAGTTGTTCAAATGTTGATTATTTTTAGTGGAACATGATCATTAAGGTACACAACAACTATAATTAACGTTCGGCACAATCTTTAGGGAGTTTTATTTAATTTCATTAACATTAACTTTTCAGTGTTGTAGCATAGGAAAAATGTGCTAAAATCATATCCGTCACACTTTCGTGACGGAAATGACGAATTTTGACAGTGACTTCGGAAACTGAGTAAATTCAAACAAGAGAATTTAAAGTTTAAACATATAATAACAACCAGTGGACAGAGGGCTTTGAACAGAATATAACGCAATATATTGTCCTCATTTTATTGCCATTATTGGCAAATGAAAATGCAAAAGAAAATCAGATATGACGCTCCAAAATATCGTGACGGAGATGACCCAAAATGCCAAAAAATCATCTCCATCACGGCAAAAAGTGATGGAACTGACTGTGACGGATATGACTAAATTAACAATTAAACTTTTATAACACCACCCACAGTCTGTTTGAAGCCCAAATACAACAGAAGCTTGGAAGTTTGCACAATTGTGATCGTTTGCATGAATACTTTTAAAGATTAAAAACACAAATCAGATATGTTATAAAGCGTTCGGAGATGACGTTGAATAAAGGTACTATTGTATTTTTTTGAGAAAGTCCACAATTCCTTGGCTATTACGGGTTGCAGTCTTCTTTAATGGGTTATTTCTTGCTCTATAGGCTCTGAGGTATCCGATGGACTAATGCAAGTCTTGTTCATGGTCAGTTCTCTATCAGATATGATGCTCCAAAATATCGTGACGGAGATGACCAAAAATCCAGGGACACGATTTTTGACTCTTAACATGTCAGATTTCATGCAAATATGGTTTAATGATGTAATTTTAAATTTTGAATTCGGGGGAGACCAACTATACTTGGCTTCTGGTAGTACAATTATCTTTTTAAGCTGCTTATTTTAACAATTATGGCAATGGGGACATTTTGAGAGACACCACCGGGACATGCGTTTTGGGGGTATTTTGAAGGTTCATCGTAAAAAAATAAGCACCCTGTCGATTTTTTTCAAGAATTTCTACCACTGCATATAATCAGAAATATGTTAAAGACTATTTTACCGCTTAAAAATAAGATTTTCATTATATAGTTTTTGAGATGTAGCATCTCAAAGTGTCGGGACACGAAAATAGACACTTACTGAAGAATGACCCACAGACTGATTGTGGGCAATTTCGTATGGCAACATAACCCTGCTAGAAAGAAAGGCGTGTCGCCTAAACTGCAACTACGTTGGGACGGGCCATATCTGATTATCAACAAACTCTCCGATGTGACATACCGCATACAGCAACGAAAAGGTGGTAAGATGAAAGTGGTGCATAGTGACAGATTGAAACCGTACCAAGGTGAACCGCTTGAGCCTTGGCATAGCGAAAGCCAACTGCAAGCTGTCGATGTGACATCTGGTCAGCGCCAGACTGATATAGTTCTAGAGGAGGACGACGTCCGAGATTCTAGGCTAAATCTTGTGCCAGATGCGACACCTACACAGGAATCACAATCCACAACCTACTCACCACAAAGCCCGCAAAGTACAAGGGAACATGTAGACTCGATGAATACAATAACACGGGAGACTCTGAATGCGAGTTTGCAAGCCAAAGAACAGCACCAGGAGGAGGGCAGGATTGCAGCTCCGTTTCCGCGTCGAAATCCCCCCAGGCACCGTCAAAAGCCACATAGATACCGTTAGAAGGGTAGACATAAAATAAAATAAAAATATGTTCGCCTTCCTAGGCCGAGGAACTATTAACGTTTTGTCTTCCCAACAGATTATACGACACGGAGATGGGGTGGAACAACAGCGAGGAGCGAAAGCCTCGATCAACGCCAGAAGGGGAGAAGGTAGAATGTCCACATTGTCGGGTGTTGCTTCACAAGCGGAGTTTGGACCGACATATCAGTACCGAGCATGGACCGCGGATTCGATACTGGTGCAAGCGTTGCTCACACAAAAATACCCGCCGGGACAACCTGAAGGCTCACTACAAGGACTGCCACCCCAACCACATGAACGAAGTTAACAAGATACCAGGCGAGGCCTACGAGTCGCGCGCAGACGACCGCCGTCGCGAGGAAGAAGCGGGGCACCATGGCAGATCTAACAACCGGGAGGAGTCGAGCAAAGAACCCGAGGAGAAACGTAAGCGTGATGGTTCTAACGAGAAATCCGAGAACAACGGTCGTCGGGGTAACGACAAAGGCAGTAAGAGCAAGAAGAGTAAAACTTCTTCCAGTTCATTGGCCAGGGCACCAGATGAGCCAACGGATCCTGTACGCAGAGTCGCGGAACAACTTCCATTGGAGCGGTCAAGCGCCAAATCACCAGAACGGGAGAGGCCAAAGGAAGTGGCACAAACTTCAGCAGAAGCTAAGCCCCAAGGCAACGCTCCAGAATGGCTAGACGCCAATGCGGAGTGGGAGGCGATGGTCGGAGGGCGACCTAAGGAGACTACGTCCGACATTCTGGATGTGGCAGTCTCCCCTGCCTCACTATTGTGGGATAATACACCGCTGGAGGCAGTACCGGCTTCACCACCCAGAGGTAAGCCACTGAGCATGCTTCGGAACATGCAGGAGGAACAGCGAGCTGAAGGCGAAACCGAATCTGCGGATGACGCGCCACCGAATCCCAAAGAGGCCGAGTTGGAAGCAGAAGTGGGGAGATTCTTTCCGGGACAAGTTGTCCGTATAACGGAGAAGAGCAAAAGCGACACGTACACTGGATTTATGCGTACGGTCCACGATCGCGGGAGTCGCCAGTATGACGTGGTATTTCTACGCAAGGCGAACGCGCCTAACCAGGAGACGAGATCCCCTCAGCGCCCAACAAAGATCCGGAGATTGATCCGTGCAGAGGCGTCATCTGACGTGAAAGTGGGAGCCCCGATGACCAAGCAACAGCTTGAGGAAAACATTGTCGGCAATGTACGGAAGATAACTGAGACGAAAACACGCACTATCTATCATGGAGGATTACTGGTGGTGAAGGAGGAAACTCAGCGCATCTTTGATTCTAACTTCGAAGCTGGATTTCGCGGTGGACAGCAATCCGACACCCCATAAACACTCCTTTTAAGGATTAAAGGAAAATGTATATGACACCTATTTAGGTTATACATTGTACAGTGTAAGAAGTGTAACGCCTACTAGGGAGTATCCTAATACATTAATGTACAATGTTTCTTAAAGTTTGTAAGTTTACTGGTCAAAGGACTGACCAAACTTAGGGCGCGGCTATGTAGCGAAACGTTGTTCATAGTGCCCGGGAGCAAGTCTATGACTGGTTCTCGTCATAGGTACACTGGTGTACGCCACTGCTGTACTATGAAGAGAGACAAGTGCGCATGCGCGAGATAATGTATATAAGCCAGTGTCGCGCGTGTGCACGCTCTCTTCCGCGCTTCCCGTCTTCAGTTGCTCTCGGTTCGTGTACTTGTCCGGAACGCTCTCGCCCTAGCATTGCAACGGACAAACGTCGTGTTGGTAGCGCGGCTACGTGAGGCTGCACCGAGTATTGCATCGTGTGACTCAACGCGTCGTCGGGTGAGTGCTGTCGGAATAGGCCAGTAAACAGAGTGAATCCTCATTATTCCGCCCCTATTGTGTTGGTCGGTCCTTCTATTTGTGGTACAGCTACAATAGCCATACTGTGTTAATTGAGACTTAGACCGTGTTTACACTAGTCCCGAGCTCGGGATCAAGATTGACCCCCTGATAAGAATGTGTTGAGGTTAACCGCAATGGTCTCGAGTGCCGCGTTTATATCTGTTGTTGATCCCGAGCGCGGAGCCAGAAGTTGCAGTCAAAGGTCAAGCTAACGCAGCAGAATTCCGAGATGTTACGTCCAGTACTGTTTAGCCATTATTTCTGCGCTGGCCCAAATGTCCAAAAACTTCGCCAGTTTGTCGTTGCTCCACGAGCGCCCGCGAGGCGCGAACTTCGTTTGCCATCTTTTCACACGAAGACAACTCGACTCGGCTACTTCGTCTTCGTCAACTTCTCTTCACGACGAAATAGTGTCAACTTATGCTATGTCGGAAATCGTTGAATGACACTCCGAAATCCTTGATATAACAACTAAAAACTAAGCTGTATGATAATGACAAAGTGTCGCTAGATAGTTGCAGAAAGTAGAGAAGTTGCAGAAAGTAGAGGAAATACAGAAACACTTTTTCTCAACGTGTGAAGTTTGTATCGGACACGCAAAAGAGATTGCTGAATGCAGGATACCAATTACGTTTGTAGTACGTTGTGTTTTCGTAACGGACACCAGCGATCGAGATTCTCAGCGTTGCATCACATGAGTCGCGTCGGGGTATCATGCATTTTGTCCAGGCATATGCCTGCACACAATGCATGGAACCAGTGGTACCTGTGTGCGTGTATATATACGTGTACATAATAGACAGTTTCGGCATCTCAGTTTAATGGTACGTGTTCGCAGACGTATCCGTGTGACATAACACTAAATTGGTGTAAACAAGTCGAGATTATTTTTATACGTACCGCTCCCGTGTCAAACGGCTCCCATACGTTGTCCTACGTGTGGCTGATCCGCACCACGTACGAGGAGACCGCATAAAGTGATGACGTCAAAGCTGAAAATGGTACGGATACGTATACGCGCGCGGATTTTTAACTTGCCGAAACTGTCTATAACGAGCGCGGGCTCCCCTGGAATATTCGCGCGCTTTAGCCCGCAACAGGATGTGGGGAAGATTTATTGCCCAGCTAACCGCAAACTGATCCCGAGCTCGGGATCGAACCCTCCGCCATCGCGAGACCAAAATCTCGGGGTCTGATCCGGGGCCAGTTTGGTTCCGAGAGCGTTTACACCTATTTGTGATCCGGGGCTGATCCCGAGCTCGGTGTTCGATCCCGAGCTCGGGATCAAGTGTAAACACGGTCTTAAACGTCAGCCACGTGCTAGACACCTAAGTAGGCTCTATCCTGTACCATATGTGTATATTTGCTGTAACGATTCTAATACACCTATATTGGCACCGCCTTGATAGGATGCAACCCTAAGAAGGTGATGAATGATTGATTAAACTACTTGTATTGAGCAGATTGGTCTCTTTGCCTGTTATTTTGGTTCAATGCTAATTGCCCTGGGTGACTGTTTAGTAAATATAGGAGCAGAGTAGTAGACACTGACGCATTGTTGTGCCTGGGGGTATATTTCCGCCCAAACGGATCTGCTTCCCCGCCTTCCGGATAACCGCTCGTCGGGAAGGCGTAATCCTGATCAACTCCGCCGACGGCAACCCTAGCGCGAGTTCTGGACAACGACCCCGTAGTCACCTCCTACGCTCGAGAAGGAAAGCCAGGAGAGCGGTCGGCGCACTACAGTATTAACGTCTACCAAAATTAAATTGTATTCGTAAACAGATTTTACTGATGCATGTACAGTGAAACCTGCTGATGTTGATAAACAGGCCACCTGCATAGTGGCCACCCACCTTTGGTCCCAAATGCCATGTGTATAAAATAATGCTTAAGAAACCACTATAAAGTGGCCACCTCTTTATAGTGGCCAGTTTTTTACGGTCCCGACCACTATATTATCTGATTATAGACTAGTTTCACTGTACGTACATGTACGTACGTATACATATAACATAGGCGCGCGTAGGCGCAGGCCTACCTTGAATTCGGGTTGCTTGGCGAGCAATACAGCGGTGGTTAGGCCGATCCCAGATGAACAACCAGTGATCAGTACTGTTTTCAGCGCCATGTTATCCCTTGTCGTATACCGAATATCCCTCGAGTTATGCCTGATGAGACTTCTAAAATGGGTATGAGTTAACAAGAGGATCAATATCATGTATCACTGTATTAAATCTAAGTCAACGTTGAATCTTTGCATGCTCTAAATATTGTACTTTGACCGTGTGCCATTTTTACATAGAGTGGTCTGGCCATAGAGTTACATTTGGAAAACTGGAGTGTCACTGGCTATTTAAGTCACGCTTCGTGCCACGAAATACGCAGCTCCGTGCCTTTGCTATGGAGCTGCGTATTTCGTGGCATGAATTTTACGCGCGCGCATTGCTGACGAGCCTTGCCTTTAAAGGCCCTGTTTTGAGCGATTCTGCGAATAAAACCATTATATATCAAAAGAAAGACATCAACAAACTCATCCGAAGAAATTTCAGCTTTGTCAAATGTACCAAAGTTTAAAAAAAACATGAAAATCCATATGCGTTTTCCTGGTCTTGGCGAGGTGTTTCAAATATTCGTTCTCAGTGGGTCAGGTATACTATATGTGGCTTGCGTCATGCACTCTGTGGCGCACATCGTATAATGCGTGTGCGCGCGATCCATAAAAATGCATCGCGTTTGAACACGCACACGCAGTACACAGCGCCCATGCATTTTGGACCGCGTAGATGCGAACCTAAAATAAGTAAATCGTTTGTAAACGATCTAAATAATTTCATCTTCACGTATTATTTTCTGGTAAAATTATATCATTTCGAGCGGAAACCTTTCATTGAGTAGTTGCTATTAATTCAATCTTTACTTTCAGAACTTTTCCCCTGTAAACTGGTCGATTACTTTTTGGGGTCATTGCAAATATGATCCACTGGCCTTTAACGCTTTGAGTGCAAAGTGTGCAAAACCTTTTGCATAAGGGCGAGTACTTTAAGATGTAGGTGCATATTGCACATTCGTTATTCAAAAAAGAAAAAGGAATCCATCCCCCGGGTGCGCCACTGTTCACCACATGTTTCGTCCGATCTCGTTTTGATTTGTCTCGTATTGTCTTGGCAGTTGACACTGTCTCATGGATCGTCCTGTCGTCACACGTCTTTTACGGACCGTCTCAAGTTGTCAACATTTTCACAGTTCTACAGATAGTATTTTTTCAAGACCTCCCTCAGCTCGCTCCCCAAAAATACTACTTACTAGGCTTGGGAATCTTCCTTTCCCAAGAGTCTTTGCTGCACACGAAGTTTCCCAAAACCCTTGCTGAAACGAGTTGAGCTAGGCTGTATTGAGGAATACAATGTATATATGAATATTGATTAGCAAGTGACAGTGATCGCAACTGACCAATCACACGCCGCGCATGTTGCTCGGTCATCGCGGTGGCGGTATACTAAAGCGCGCGTGCACGTAGCACGACATCCAAAATTGCATCAGCTACGGACGCTGTTGCCAACAGCAAGAGCCAATCACGCGCCTCGCTCCGTTTAGTGGTAACGTCCACTTTTACTAGGGGATGGGGTCTCAAATGAACAGTCACTGCAAGGACGTTTTTTAATAGGCCTATCTTTATTCAGATGAACTGCGTTTAGCTTTTAGCGAAATAAAGTACGTCTTCCTTCAGTTACGAACATTTATACTGCGTGCAAGATAAAATGATATACATGTACATAAAAAGATCTCCCCCACACAAATTGTGGTAATTGCGGCTACGATGTCGTGAGATACAACGCGCAAGATGATTGTTCAAAACGGCTTCATTAAAAGGTCATAAGTGCCAGGTCAAAAAAAATCCCTCGTCTCTCATTGGTCGAACAGCCCGAGGCCCTAAAATACAGCTTAGCTCAACTCGATGCAGCAAGGGTTTTGGGAAACTCGGTGTGCAGCAAAGACCCTTGAGAAAGGAAGATGGGCTTGGGCGACTTCGGTATTTTCGGGGTCGACTCCGATCCCAAAACAGAATCGCGATTCCATATTTCACGGAAACATTAACTACATTTAGCGCGTTTAAAACTTAGTTTACGTTGCCGATACTGCATACTGGGCAGACGAGGGCCTATTTTTTTTTGTTACCGAGCGGCACTTTTCATCTATAAAATGATGTATGCCTGTGCCACATACACGTTCCTAATGTGTGGAAATTATCAGGCAGAATACTCGTGCAGAAGTCGAGTGTTTGCTAGGTAATTTCTGATATCGGCAGTTATTATCACTATAGGAATCGAAACTTGCTGAAAGGTAATTGGTTCCTACTGCACTGTTAAAAAAATCTCTGTTCATTTACAGTACATTCATATGTCAATTGGCATTACAAAGCGTACTGTTTTTCTACAGTACATTATACTTGTTTTGTTTTCTCCGTTTGCATACAGTAGACTCTACTGTTGTTTGGAATTGTAAATATACAGAAGTTTCTTTCTGTTTTTCAACAGACGACTAAGTGTTCGTTTTGTGCATGGTTTGTTCCTGAACATAGCCTTTATGTCCAGAAACAACTATGTAACTGAACGAAGCATATGGGTAACTGACGACTGTTTCTTGTTGTAGACGTTTGAGTGTGGATATGCACAGTTTGCCCTTCACTTTTTGTGTTGGAGATGCACCATCTCCTCGTGGAAAATAAGTTTTCGGCATTTACCTCTCAATTTCGTAGCTTTTATTTGCATGCTGAGATGTACATGTAGTGAAGGGTCAACACAACGTTCAGTATACCGGGGATTTAACTTGGCTCAATCAAATACAGGAATAGGCCTACCATGAATTCAGGGGGAATTGCCGTCTGGATTCATTGTATTCCCGTACTATGAGGCAGGCTGCACGCTCCTGTATATACCCCCACTGCAGGCAGTATAGCACTGCACTACATTACAAATAACACGCAAATAAAAACAAACAAACGTAAGAGAAATACCGACTTGCCTTTCACGACATGTAGAGCAACTACTTCACGTTTAAATCAGCACTTCACTGGGGAATTTCCAGTACACATTTCGGCATGAAACGCCTGGCAAAAGCTGTCATTTTCAGACATGAAATTGCACGTCCAGCTACATGCACGGTGCAGTTAATGACTGAATGTTGCTTTCGTCATTTCCCACGCGCTACAGCGTACATTGGTACTCGCTATCAACGCCACACAGTTGCTGCCGCGTACCAGGGAACAGTAACCTATCTGTATTTGAACAAATGAGTATTCAAAGTGTCTTGTTCCTGAACAAAACTGTAATTTAACGGCAAATCGTCTGTATTCAAACAGAAAAATATTTTTCAAATGTACACATAGTACAGACGGAAGAATGTTTGTGCAATAACAACAAATTCCAAAAACAGTAAAAGTCACTGTTCGTTTTTGACTTTTTCAACAGAAAGACGACTGTAACACAACACAATTTTTTAGTGTGGGAATCGATTCCTCAAAAATCTGGAATCGCGATTCCGATTCCTAAGGTGGAATCGATTATACCCGATTCCGGCGTGGAATCGCCCAAGCCTACTACATGTGTACTTACCAACATTTTTCTGTCAGTACGGTGAAATGGATTTTTACATCGCAAGTAAAGTCCTATACGCAGCCTTCGACCCCCTCCCACCTTCCTACAACTCTAACAGTATAAATTTTGACAACATTGGAAGGGCCCCCCAAAAAAAACCAACAAAACAAAACCCACAAACAAACACCTGGTGGCCGGCCAATCACGACAGTTTTTGAAGAGGGGTTTACTGACAACATTAAACCAACAAAATTAACAATTAAACTGATACTTAAACTTGAATATGAAACAAAACCAAAGGAGATCAAACATAAACAAATTAAAACCCCAAAACAACCACCAAATAAATCCAACCAAGAAAGAAGCAAGCCCAACACGGTGTACAATAATATAGTCAAAAAGGCAAGGAGGAAGAGAATTTGTTTAGAAACGAAAAACAATTGCAGTTAAAGGTACACACCTGCCTACTGTTTACATGATTTAGTGATGTAGCCGCATTGACAATACTTTTTTGATGGTCGTTGCGAAAAAAATATCATCAAAATATCCCGTAATTTACTAAAGAAGTGCAAAAATAACAAAAACGGTCAAAAGACGGGTTATACGCTTTACCAGCCGTTGCAACTACGCGAGAGCCTCACGACGTTGTCACAAACGATTCGCTCTTCTCCTGCTCAGGATATCTCCAATTTTCTGCTCACGATTTCACTGGTGCTCAAAAGTGCTCAAAAACGGCTAAATTTGACGGCGTCTTTTCAGGATATATATAATTTACTCTCGAATGCGCTTCAAAATAATGTATGGGTCTATTTCGAGCCCAAAATAGCCCAACAAAGAAGGTGTGTTCCTTTAACCCTAACACTCCTCAATCCTCCAAAATCAATATGATTTTACATACACCCTAGAGTGAAGGAAATACATAATATTGTGCCAGTACTGGAGGTGAATTTGGCTATAAACATGACGTACCATGGACTGAAAACGAAAACCGAATAAATATATATGTATCACGACACGCCATACATAACTTTGCTCTTGGAGAACAAAAACTAAGCCCTGTGTGTCCGTGGCATGGATATGAAGTGTATGGTTTGTGAACAAAGCCTTCATCAAAAGATGTCAAGCATAACTAAAAATCTCAAAAAAGTAAGGAAAACACAAACATTAATGTCAGTCAAAAACGAAACACCCGGCGGTCAAATAAAACTAAACTTGAACTTCTCAAAATTACAGCCTGGTATTTTATATTAACAAACATACTAAAAGGAACAATAATGACTTGAAGACAGATTACATGATTGAAAAACTTGTAAAAACATGAACAAATTTCAGCTACATAGATGCAGTAATACTTTAACAATCCATGCATGGTTTTAGTGTTTAATGAACAGTTAAAAAAAAAATCTGCAGGTGATTTTTTAAAGCACTTCAGTTGGCAATTTTTTCCCACAAGGGTACTATTTTACTTGGAAAAAAAATTATATGGTGGTTTGTTACCATTGCTATCAACACTTTTAGTTGGGTTTTTCTTGTCAACTTGTGAAGTAACATTTTGGGTAACTGCAAATGATGTATTGGGCTTTAATCAAAATGCCCGGAGATCGAAATTAAACGTAAATTATGTATACAAAATATAAAATAAAACACTAAATATAAAGAACTAAACAGACAAAATAAAGGCGAAAACATAGAAAACTTACCAAAACGAATACTGGTCTCTGGCAGCAAGACAATCTTAAAATATCACAGTTCTGGAGAGGGTCAAACACAGAACTATGGAGGCCCAGGAGGGACGTTGTAAATTTCGTCACAAATATCTGCACTGTTATTTGTGATTTAAGTACGTCCCTCCAGGGCTTCCATACAGAACAGCTAGTTTGCAGTGGGTGGTGGGTGGGGGGGGGGGGGGGGTGGGGGGGGGGTTGGTGGGGGGGGGGGGGGGGGGGGGGGGGGGTGCACATTAATATCTTTGCACCCCCGCTTTTGAAATTGGGGGCGCATCATTCCCCTTGGCCCCCCATGCCCCACCCAACCCACCCCCCCTAACCCCTGATCCCATGTTCATTATTTAAGTGCATCAAGCAGGCAGTCAGTTGTTACATCCTTGAGCTTCGTAGCAGCGAGTTTCACCATGGCCTCACTGGTTTGGTACCGCAGATGCGGGTTCTCACTCAGTATGATATCCAGATGCAGTTTGGCTATTTCGTCTGCGCTCTGCCTCACTGCAGCTACTTTTGGGTTTATCGCCGCCATATATCGAAGATACATATCCTTCAAGATAGGGTCAAAATCTTTAGCCGTTTCTTCTGGTGTTACCACATTGATCTTCCTTGTCATGTCAGTCAGAACTGGGCCTGGTTCGACGATAGTGACCCTGAAGGTGAAATGAAACTAACATTTAGCCAGGTATCTCTTTATTTTGGTGGTGCCACCCGATATTGCATGTAACTCATGGCGGACATCATATGCAGCACGATGTGCCAATGGAATTTATCACACGCTTTGCCATGGGAAATATGTATCGGCCAATTTCAGTGAAACGATTCACTGAAAATCACTTCCGTCCAATATGTCAAAGCTAATTATGTGGTTTTCGGTGCATTGTTTCACGCCAAATTCCCTCTACAAAATTAGCTATATAAATATTTGTAAAATTCAGTGATTTTCATTGCATCGTTTCATTCAAAAGTCCTCCACATCCCTTTTACTCAAAGCGACGGGAGTGGCAATCACGCGCAAAGGAGGCTCAGTGTGAATTTGTGTGTGTGAAGAGCACGTTGCATGTGTCATGAATGTGCGGTGTTCGATTTAACAACAACGTAAAACGCACAGTCTATGCACTGGAAAAAGAGGGTTCCCGCAATGCCGGACGTGTACGGGGAAGGCGTCCTGGGAAAGGTCTTTAGCCACAGCATGATTTGTAAAAACACAGCATTGAAGTGTTTTTACCTGATAATATATTACCTTATGTTGTATCCGTCTCGCAGAATAGGCGCGATAGATTCAGAGAAGCCCTCAACGGCAAATTTACTGGCAGAATACGTCTCCTTAAACGGTGAACCTGCAATATTAGAAGACATGTGAATAAAGCCAATTACATCATTTGCTCTGACCCAAAATTTTACTTCATGAGCCTAGAAGAAAAACCTGACTAAAGTCGTTGATAGAAAAATCATAGTAACAAACATTATATGATTTTTTCCACGTGTCAAATGGTACCTTTGTGGAAGAAATTGCCAACCTTAAATTTAAATAAAATCATCTGGGGGAAGGTGGGGGGTGTGCTCCTCATGCAAAATCCCCCCTGGAAAATTTGGCAAACAAAGAAAAGATGGTGCCATGATTTGTTTTTGTTTTTTTAAAGTTTTTAATTTCTTTTTTCAAGAAAACTGTATAAAGTGGTGTTTCTGTGGTGTAAAGTTCGATGGTGTGATTGTACTAAGATATACCAAATAGAGAAATAAATTTTGGGGCGGGGGTTAAGAGGGCACCATGCACCAGGCACGCACCACCCCCACCGCCCCACCGCCCCACCGCCAACCCCCCCCCCCCGCCCCCCACCACCCCACCCCCAACCCCCCGCCCCCCCACCACCCACCCCCCCCCCCCCCCGCCCCCCACCACCCCCCCCCCCCCCCGCCCCCCCACCCCCCCCCCCCCCCCCCCCCGCCCCCCACCACTGAGCGACTTCGGCGCCCGCACGGACTGGCGAAATTTGTCGAAATTTGTCCATGAAAAATCCCCCACCCCCTGGAAATTTGGCAAACGAAGAAAAGATGGTGCCATGACTTTCCCCATGGAACTTTCATTTGCTATTTTTTATTTTATTTTATTTTTTGAAATTTGTAATTTCTTTTTTCAAGAAAACTGTATTAAAGTGGTGTTTCGATGGTGTGATTGTAAGATATACCAAAGAGAAAAAGAAACTTTGGGGCGGGGGTTAAGAGGGCACCAGGCACCAGACCCCAATAATCGAGTATACGAGGGAACACCAAATTAAGGCATTTCCCAGCTTTCACGATTTTGTTTCTTCCAAAACTCTCGATCACGTGAAATTTCAAAATGGTGTGGCAACATTTTACACTGGCACGGTCAAATTTTGCGATGAGTTGAAAATACGACATACAAAAAGCAAGGGTTTAGGACAAATGGGGCTAATTTGTGGCACCTTACTTACATGTACCCACCTATTAGACCAGCAACGCTGGCCACATTAAGGATTCTGCCAGATTTTTGTTTCTTCATCGCTGGTAACACGGCTCGCGTAGCTCTCACCACTCCCCAGTAGTTGGTATCCATCATATCTTGGCACCATTCCAACGGTTGTTGGTCGATGGCATCCACACCTATGTAGCCGGCGTTATTAACTGGGAACAGTGTTGAAAATGGCAGCTTGTCAAATTATAAAACTTTTTCAGATACTGTATCAAATTCATGTAGGATCCTGTGTTAGGGACTTGGAAATCTGCGACGTCATAGCACGCACTGGGTAGACTAATACTGGTCAGTTTCGCAGTGGATTTCTGCCGTATGGGAAGTGGCGCATCACGAAAAATGCGCTGTAAAACATCACAACATTGTTCAATTCTAACTTTTGTACTGAAAATGAAGAACACTTTCTGACGATATTTATTTTTAATTTTTTTTTGAAATACTGTATTTAAATTGGAACACAGCAAGATGTTTGTTTGACGGTGAGATGTCTGGTCCAAAAAGGCTAGTTTGTGTTGCGAAACAGACTTGTGAAACCAGGTACAGTTTGGAGAGATTGTTGTCTGTGTTTGTGCAAAATTTCAGTGTAAAACACATTCCCCTTGTTTTTTGTTTTAGCCCACAAAAATGATTATCAGTTACTCTTGTGAGCGTCGTCGAGTGCGTGGTTTTCATTCCAGGCGTAAATATGTGCTCTTACACATAGTGCGCGCCCTCACGTGCTATGTACTCCTGTTGCATTGAGGCTTTCTTGACAAAGCTTATTTAGTTGAGCAGAAAACGAGACAGCGTGTTGAACTAAGACTTATCAGACTTGAAGTTGAAGATATCTTCGTTGGCTTTGCGCAATATGTCACTGTGGGGGCGCTTCATACTGCATCGCATTCTTCGAGCTCTCTCCTAATCAGTTTACACGCACGATTTCGCGGGAAAACGGCCGAATTCTAAGACGCATATCTCGGCTACCGCTTGCTCAATTTATTCGATAAATGCCGTTTTTGAATTTACAGAAAATAATCTGTAATGTGAGATGATATTTTCAATCAAAATCGAACTTTGAAAATTGTTTCTACCTGTGTTGCACAAGCCGATGATGAAATGACCCTGCGTGCATGACTCTGTATAAACATTCACTTACCAAGGACGTCAATTCTCCCGTTGTCACGTATAATCTCGTCCACAACCGCTTTAATTGTGGCCTCCTTGGTAACGTCGAGTTCCCGGATGAAGAGTGTCTTGTCCAGCGTGTCTCCGGCCTCGGTTACCAGCATAGTCTTGGATTTCAAATTTCTCATAGTGGCGTAAACCTTCAGTATAGAATTCAAGCCAGAAGGGGAGTGTGGCATTAGTTTGAAAATTTTTCACAAAATCGTCTATAAAACACTAACAGAATTTGTTAAAGAAAAAACAACTATACCACTTTAAGCGTTCATATGTGGGCTACAAATGGAGCCCATAAAATGTTAGGACCTTTAACATGACCATGTGAGCAGTCTTGACTTACCCGTACCCCACCTACGGGGTACGTTGAAACATGGTAAGGGGGAAGTTGAAACACGGCATGTGGTCTTGTGGGTATGAAGCGGGACTCCCAATCAGAGGTTGGGGGTTCGAGCCCCACTTCGACCAACGTGTCTGTGTCCCTGGGAAAGGCACTTAATCCCAGTTGCCTCGTCAACCCAAGCGATATATGGGAAGCTGTTAAGGGGAATGCCAAAATCTAACTGCTGATAGGGTTGTGCGCCTGACCAGCAGCCACCTAGTTGAAGCGAAATGGTTCTGGTGATTCCCTGATGGCAGCGGTAATGATGGTAACAGCGCCTTGAGCACCCTGCAGGGTGGATATGTGCGCTATACAAATCTAATCACTATTATTATTATTATTATTATTCATAAACTGAACCATAACTTCTGTAATCAACCTTATTAGCTAATTAACCATTTGGGGTACAGGGGGGGTCATTAACAACTGCACAAAACAATTAGAGCACCAAAACAATTTATGCATCAAGATGTTAAGTTTGCTACAGGCCTATTGGGGCTGGTTTTCTTTGTATTTGTGCCAAATATCATGCAAATATCCACCTGTGCACGTGAGATTTTCCGCCCCAAAATATCACAAAAATCGCCAGTTGGAGGGCGCCGTCAACTACCTCGTCTTGATTCAAGACACCAATGCAGGCATAACAATAGGCATAATAAAGCACGCGCCTATAGTGCACTCATCATGCTCTACTTGGTACCGCTGTTTAAATTGGTAAGGGGCTAAAAGTGTTATATAGAAAATGATAACGTCCCAATATAAACGTCAAAAAAACACTTTTAGCCTTCTAAAAGTAGCTACCTAGGCTATGTCATATTAAGGAAAACCCCTGGGTGTTCATGTACATGTACAGCAATGAACCCAATGTGTACGTACGTAGGCCTAGGCCTATATGCATACATGCATGCAGTGTGAGCACATGGGCAGCTCTCGGCTACGCTGAGCATATGGCTACGCTGCTCTCGCTCATATACGACGCATGGGGAAGTAAATATGTGGACAGGGGGCCAGTCTAGGCTTAACATAGTGTAAACAAAATCCATCCGCGTTGGTGGGACTAATTTCCTTTTGACGCGATAGTAGCGAAGTCAAGTCCCCCGTCTGTTCCAGATTTGTCGATTTTACTCCAAATTTTGCTCCCTTTTATCCTTTTTTGATGTTTGAGTCATCATGGAAAAAGAACGACAAGGGTACAGAATTAAGTCTTGAGATTACAAGGACCTCCATGGTGTGCTTTTAAATGTCTGATTTGGAATTTACGGTAAGATTTTTCACACGGGTATTTGGACTATTGAGGGCGTGCAGGAATGTTCCACACGGCGAATGGGGTTAAATTGGTAAGGGGCTAAAAGTGTTATATAAAAAATGATAACGTCCCAATATAAACGTCAAATAAACACTTTTAGCCTTCTTCTGCTGTTATGGAGACTCTATAGAAATAAGGTCACATGTACGAGCCATTAAGAAAGCAAAAAAGTCACATTATGCTGATAAAGTAAAAAGGCTCAAACAAACTAACCCTGCTGCATGGTTTCGTGAAATTAACTTAATGAGTGGACATGACTGTAAGCGTAGTACCCAAATCACCGTTGATGGCATTGACCCATTAGACCACAAGTCAATTGCTAATGCAATTGGTGTCAAGTTTTCATCAGTCAACTGTGATTTGTTGCCACTTGATACGTCAGCCCTTCCAGCGTATCTCCCGGGTCAGCCTATTCTATCAATTGAACCATGGGAAGTTTTTAATGTTTTGGACAAATTGAAAGTAAATAAAAGTAGTGGTCCTGACAACATCTTTAGCAAGCTCATACGTCAGTTTTCGTATGAGCTAGCAAGACCTCTCACTGACATCATCAATTGCTCTCTAGGACAACATTGTGTACCATCCCAGTGGAAAAGGGCGATTACTGTACCCATCCCTAAGTCGACACCGGCAACTGTTGAAAACTTGAGGCCGATTGCATTAACAGACCACTTTGCTAAGGTCGCTGAACATTTTGTTGCAAAGCAAACTATGAATGCAATGGAGGTAAATTTAGATTCTACCCAGTTTGGCAATCGAAAAGGGGTCTCCACTTCACATTGTCTTGTTGACGTGCTTCACGCATTGCACGTTCAGGCAGATCAAATAAAATCGGCGTCATCGGTCTTGTTAACAGATTTCTCTAAGGCGTTTGATCGAGTTGATCACACTCTAGCCATTTCCAAGCTCTTAGCTATGGGTGTTCCATCCTCATTAGTTGTATGGATTTCCGATTTTTTGTCTGATCGTGTGCATTGTGTCAAGTATGGTCAATCTGTGTCAGATTGGTCCTCTGTCTGCGCTGGTGTCCCGCAAGGCACAAACTTGGGTCCTTTGGGTTTTTTGGCCGTTGTAAATGATATCAATTTCAATCACTCGATCAATACACAACAATCTAAATACGTTGATGACGTCACTCTGGTCGAAACTCGTGGAGTAGATATGAGATCTAATCTCTCCACAGCCCTTGCTGAGTTACATCATTGGTCTGTTAGGAACAAAATGCAACTAAACCTTTCAAAGTGCCAAATTTTGGACATCTGTTTCTCACGTGTCAAACCAGTTCCAACTTCGTACTAAGTCTGAATCATGTCACAATTGAGCATAGATAAGTGGTTAAACTGCTGGGCGTGTTCATCCAAGCAGATCTTAAGTGGGACATACAAATTAATTCCATGATCAAGCGGGCTAACTCACGCTTGTTTATGTTACGTAAGTTGATTTCCACCTGACCGTCAGTGCTAGTGATTTGGTCACTGTCTTTGTTTCTTCTGTGCGCCCTGTTTTATAATACGCTGCACCTGTCTGGACCAGTGGCATTACTAAAAAGCAGTGTGCAGATTTAGAACGAGTGCAGAAGCGGGCTTGCAAAATTATTTTCGGTACGGAGTACGGTTCGTACTCTAATGCGTTGGAATTACTTCAGCTAGATACACTGCAAGTACGAAGGCACAATTTGTGCCAATCATTCGCAAAATCACTCCCTATTTCTGTGTTGAAAAAACACCTCCCTCCTGTTGTTACAACTAGATATCAATTGCGGAATTCGAATCAGTACTCCATGTTCCGTTGTAGAACCGAACGTTTCAAGAAAAGTCCCCTTCCGTTTCTTATTCGGTTGTTAATACCAAGTAGTACCTTGGCCTTGGCTGTAGTCTCAATCCACACTTATTTTTAGTTTTAGTTTTAGTTTTTGTCGGAATCTACTGTTTTTTATAATGTATACAGTACCCGTTTTGTAATTTTCTCTGTAATTCAGCCTTTGGCTGCTATTGAGATTTATATAATAAACCAACCATGAATGAATGAATGAATAAAAGTATGCAGTACACAGTATTAACGTCTACCAAAATTAAATTGTATTCGTAAACAGATTTTACTGATGCATGTACAGTGAAACCTGCTATTATTAAAGCCTGAGGCCACCTTGATGGCCACCTGCATAGTGGCCACCCACCTTTGGTCCCAAATGCCATGTGTATAAAACAATGCTTAAGAAACCACTATAAAGAGGCCACCTCTTTATAGTAGCCAGTTTTTTACGGTCCCGACCATATATTATCAGACTAGTTATCTGACGTATATACTCTGCCTATCTTACGTACGTACGTTCGAGTGCTTGGGGTTCAAATGTGTTAAGTGCAATGTTGGCCATATTGAGTTATTTGCATATTCTTTGATAAATTGGGATGCTCTTTTCAATGCACACATCAGTTAAGTGCTAATAGCACATTGTCATGGTGAAAACTGCATGAGAAGTATGTGCAGATTGTCAATTGCCCAAGCTAGTTTGGTGCACAAACATGTTAACTGCTTCTATCACAGATGTGTTAAGTACTTTTTTAGTAAATAACTTCGGCTTTTAATTAATTTTTTGACCCATGTCATATTCAATCCAAAGTATATTATTACAAGAAACACCATTTGTAAGGAGGAGCATGTGAAGTACACCCCTGATTTTTCACAACTATTACAACATTCAACTGGATTTATCTAAAAAGTATAAAATTGCACTTAACACATTTGAACCCCAAGCACTGTAGGAAGTTTGTTTCTTCCCCCATGATTAAACGTATGCGCGTACGCGTAGGCCTACCTTGAATTCGGGTTGCTTGGCGAGCAATACAGCGGTAGTTAGGCCGATCCCAGATGAACAACCAGTGATCAGTACTGTTTTCAGCGCCATGTTATCCCTTGTCGTATACCGAATATCCCTCGAGTTCTGCCTGATGAGACTTCTAAAATGGGTAACTGGGTGAACAAGAGGATCAATATCACTGTATTAAATGTAAGTCAACGTGGAATCTTTGCATGCTCTATTGTACTTTCACCGTGTCAACGAGTGGTCTGGCTATAGAGTTACAATTTAGTTTTTATCGTGTGATGGCACTGGAATGTACCTTTAGTTTGCATTCAGTATTGAATGCCAATTGTTTCTTTTGTGATTTCTGACCTTGCAGAAAGCTCGGTTTAGTTCCTTTTATGTTTAACCATACATGACTGCCTTATTTAAGGGCTACGTTTAGCCACGCCAATTCCTTCAGGCCGTTACACTGCCGTTCGATTACCGTATTATACAGTCTGTACCTATAAAGCGAGATCAGATGGTGCCCCATCTATTATTATCTCTGTCCTTACAGAAGGTTACAAGATACCTTTTACCATAAAGCCACCGCACATGTTCTATCGTAACAATAGATCTGCCTTAGATGAGCAAACCTTCGTTACAAATGAGGTTCTAGAGCTATTGTCCTCGCATATAGAATTGTTAAAAAATTGCATTCCTCACACATTGTCAGTCCTCTATCCGTGGCTCATCAACCATCCGGTAAAAAGCGACTTATCCTAGATTTAAGTAGAATAAATAAATTTGTACACAAGGAACATTTTAAGATGGATGATTGGAAGACGGGAATACAATTTGTCACACAATGCACTTCTTTTCACCTTCGACCTAAAATCTGGGTATCACCATGTTGATATTTTCGCCGATCATCAGACATTTTTGGGTTTTTCTCGGACGATTTCAAGGTTCTACTCGTTTTCTCGAATTCACAGTTCTTCCTTTCGGTCTTTCGTCAGCTCCCTTACTTTTCACTAAATTGCTTAAACCATTAGTTTCACACTGGAGAGCTGCAGGTATTCGCATTGCTTTATATTTGGATGATGGTTTTACGGTTGTCCCGATTATTTCTGATGATCAAAAAACGAATTACGAAACAGCTAGGGAACTATCCAATCATGTCGGAGTAGACTTGTTAAGAGCCGGTTTTGTCTATAATATAGATAAGTCACATTGGGATCCCTCCCATCAAATTGAATGGCTGGGGATGACATGGGGTATACCAAGGCTGGTACCCTAACAATTCTTCCAAGACGCATTAACAAAATTCTCTGTTCGAAAACTTCACTCGTTTGTGGGACAGGTTATTTCACTCAGTCCAGTTCTAGGAAACATAACTATTCTTATGACCTGGAATTGCCAAGTTAGAATTGCTCAACATTCCAACGAAAATGATATCATTCAACTAGATCAATCATGCGCCAACGAAATCAAATTTTGGAAAACTCATGTATCACCACTAAATGTTCGTCATATTTTTGCAAACAGAATAGTTAACAAGGTTATCTGTTCTGACGCGAGTGACAATAGGATCGGGTGCTATCGTTTGCAATGATATTCACACAGCCCACACAAACTGGACCGAAACGCAGTCCAAAGAGAGTTCCACATGGAGGGAATTATTTACGATACAATTTGCTCTCAACTCTTTCCTCCCTTTGATTTGTAATTCTTCGACAAAAATTCTAACGGACAGTCAATCTGCTGCCCACATTGTGGAACATGGGAGTATGAACGTTCCTTTGCAAGAACTGGCTCTGGGTATTTTTAATGCATGTATCAAAGACAACATACGTTTAGAAGTAGACTGGATATCGATACCGAGATCACAAAATGAACAAGCCGACTTTATCAGCAGACTTGTCGACGTCGATGACTGGATGATATCTAAAAAGTTTATGAATACGATTTCTAATTTACGGGGACCCTTTAGTGTTGACTGTTTTGCCTGTTATTATAACAATCAAATATCACGCTTCTTCTCCAGATTTTGGAACCCTAGCACATCGGGAATCGACGCCTTTGCGCAGGACTGGTCTAAAGAGAACCGTCTATTGGTTCCTCCTGTAGTGCTGATACCCAGTGTTCTTAATCACATTTACCTTTGCAAAGCAAAAGGAACCCTTGTAGTACCTTGGTGGCCATGCATCCTCGATATTTTGGCCAATTCTCTGGTCCACTTATTCCCCTTGGATTAAGGGTGTTATTTCCGCAGACGGCCCGGGTATCTTACAATTGGGGAGGAACAAAAATTCATTTCTAGGGTCATCGGAGTTTAACAATCCAATGCTTGCCATTCACATTGATTGCTCATAATTATCTTTATATACACTTCCTATAACGTGCTTCTTTTTCGTCATCACAGATCATCTTGTCACAGCCATATTAAGCGGAATTTCCGAAGTTGCTAGAAGAAGCCAAGGTACAAATATTCAGAGATGCTATATTGGCTAAGGCAGAAAGCACAGTAACCAATTATCTCTTAATATTTTACTTTTCGTAAATGACTTGAGGACAGTTCACTGATATGCCCTTCAATATTTCAGTTGATAAACTTTATAGAGCATATGTAAAGCAAAATGTACCGAGACGCTGCTGAAAAAGCAAAAGATCATGTAAAATTTACATTCGAGAAGAATTGGTAATTTGTGTTTCGTGAGTTACCGGGAAGATACCCGAAGGGCTTAGAGAGCCAAGGATTCAGATGAATCATAGTGAGATTGTAGAATTTCTTTTTCATTTTACTAATCCATTATTACTTTAACTAATTAACTTTAAAATTCAATGTTTATATAAAAATTGTAAAGCCGCTCGGCTTCTGCTAACGGCCCACTCCCAAGCTGCAATAAATTATGAATTGAATTTGTGTCGTGACTATTATTTGTTTGCGTCATCCATTAGGTGGAAAACTGTTTTTCATGCGTTTGAGCGTAGCGAAATAGCATTTAAATATAAAAACTAGAGTGTCACTGGCTATTCAAGTCACGCTTGTGGACTGTGCCGATCGCGATGTGGGCGACACCATGTTTGTTTAAAGGCATAGTTTCGTCATCAATGCGCGCGCGCATTGGTGACGAGCCTTGCCATTAACGCTTTGAGTGCAAAGTGGGCAAAACCCATTTGCACACCGAGCACCCGTATAGCGTTACGCCATGATATTGTTTAAATTCACAACTTATATAATATATAAGTTGTGATTATGGTTGACTAATAAAGATAAAATTCTCAGCTTTCTAACGATATCGTAAATATTCCATGGCGGTCACACATGCATGAGTGAGCACGTTGTTATTAAAAATAGCAAGTTTAAATCGCATTTTCCCAAGTTTGGGTATACCTTTGAAAGACGTACGTTGATTATGCAATCTTTGCAAGGTTGATTATGTAAGACTGCTGGTGTGGTAATTGTTAGGTAGGAATGCCTTTTCTTTAGGTTGGGTATTTAAGAAGGACCTATAGGTTTAGGGAAAGATGGGGCGGTCGGGTTGGCGTAGTGGTTCTTTCTGCTGGCCTGCCTGTGATGAGTGCTTTCCAAAGGACTAGCCTTGCACATAGGTGGTTTGGAGGAGTTGTTTTGCGGAATCCCGTGTGATGTCCTGGAACGTTGCTCAATGACGGAGTGACCAGTACGTACGTCACTGGGAACGCCGGTGGAATTTTGGAACACGATTGGATCCGTGTCTGCGGTCTTGATGTTGGCTCGACCTGGACTGGTGATGATAGTGGATAATGACTTGGACTGGCAACGACAATGATTGAGGAACTGGTATAAACTAGACTGGACTTGACCTGGCTTGCGTGTTTTATTCGGACGAATAAAACATTTTATAAAAAGCCTTTCACCTCTGACGTCCCTGGTTATAGGGCGGTCGGGTTGGCGTACGGGTTCTTTCCTCGCCTTTCCCCTCTGGGGTCCCGGGTTCGAATCCGGGGCGTGTATGTGGATTGGGTTTGCAGTCCCTACTTGACCGCGTGGGTTTTCCTCCCACTTCTAAAACTGTAACTCCTTCTTGTCATCTCTATAGTTGATAATAAAGTATAGTTAAAAGCTAAACCCGTACAGTTAATGGCATAAATTAGGTCCTTAGTTGCCGAAGATGCCATAAAATTAACAACAACAACAACAACATAGGGAAAGATGGTAAGCTAACCAGTGAACAGCGAACTTTCGTGGTTACAACATTTCATCAAATTCGGAGTTTGCAGCGAACTCGCGATGCTTTCAGGGAACGAGAGCCACCATAGCAGTAGCCAAAACCATCTGGACGAATGTTAGAAAGTACCCACAGCACGGTACTAGTAGCCTGAACCGTAACAAGGGGAATTCTGGCAGGAGGCGCACTGGGCGTTCAGAAGAGAACATAGCAGCAGTAAGGCAGCGCTCCTGGACAATCCATTTTTACGCAATGATCCGGCTATTCATGGTGAGACGATAGAGCAGTGCAGGACCTGCTCCGGCCGTAGGTGTCAGCTTTGTGTTGAAAGGGAAGGTGGACATGTTGAAGGCACACTGCAAAAAATGCGGTGTTAAAATCTACACCACTGGTGTAAAATTTGATTCTTCGTTGGTATCCATTTTGGGCAAGGATTTGGGTGTTAAGTAACACCAATTTGGGAATCAATATTTTTCAACACCAAGAAGAGTGTTAAACTTTAACACCCCATCCGGTGTCAACGTATTCTTCTTGGTGTTTATTTTGGGCAAGAATTTTAGTGTTAATTGACACCTGAATGTGGAATTAAATTGTAACACCTTTATTCTTACAGATTTAAAAACCGACACCAATTGGTGTAAAATGGGGTAACCACTTTAAAATAAAACACGCACTGCAAAACTTCTGGTGTTAAATTTAACACCCATGGTGTAAATTAACACCAGCATTTGGTGTTAGATCTTCGTATCATATCACTGTCTATCAAATGCACTAGCTGCATGCATGCCTGCCCTTCGAATTCGGTCTCCCCCCGTGACAGGCCTAAAGCTAGCCTGTCTAAAGTAAACATGGTCTAAATGAGCCAACATTTGTTGGCCAACAAGGACCAACATGAAGTTGGAACTTGTTGGCCATAAGGCGAACCAGCATATCCCGACTGCAGTTGGTTGCTGCCTTCACGCGACAAGCGTTCTATGAATCTGCTATTGGCCCGTTTCTCCATCCAACAAGCTCCAACCATGCATCTTCCTCCATGCTCCAACACAGTAGGGCGATAGGCCTACATGCTCCAATAACACGGACTAACTTTATTGTTGGATGATATTGGGCGTTGTCGATGTCTGGAGTGGCGTCCACACCATCCAACTTTTGGTCGGCCGACATCGTCAGACACGTACGTACGTGTTGGACCTTGTAGCAACAAAATGTTACCTCGTGTAGATGTGAAGTGCGCCCTCGTTTCTCTAGCTACTTTTATGATACGCATGTATTTTTTGTGTGTATGATGCGCTACTGGTACGGTATACGGTACGGTCCGGTCCTAGTGCAGTGCCGCGCCGCGCCACACGCGATGCACATCATAATGGCAACGATGTTTGTTAATATGTTGCGGAGAAGCCGACATTATTTTGTTTGGACCTTATTGTACTTGTACTAGTTTCCCCCCATATAAATCATGTGAAACATCATGGTGAGTACTGTTCTTGGTAATCCTTTTGGGGACTAGTAAGAGTATAGACAAGTATAAGATGTGTTTTGTTAGTTGACGATTTACATCGTAGCAGGTCACTCATCATTGCTCATGGAGCTATGCTTATGCAGTATGGGTCACTGTGTCTGTAGTTCTGGTAGATTTATAATATTTCACACCAAAGTGGTGGTGCATGTTCGGTGTTCCGCTCGAGATCCTCCCCTTCTCCCGCGGCCGCCGGGGCTAATTACCGCGATCCCCGGCCGGCTCAGTCCCTCAATTGCCGTAACTGGCTAACTATAGCTAGCCTGCCCTAAGTAATAGTAGGCCTATAGTACTACCAACTAGTATTTACCAACTAGTATAGTACTAGTAATACCAACCATGCCTACGGTCCCAACATATACAACCTGCCAACTTATTTAATATTGCAAGGACATTCCCAACAAGCATGATGCTCGTCCAGTTTGTTGCAGAATTGGAAGCTAGTATTACTATTTAGTATTAGTACTGTACATGACTGTAGGCCTAGTCTAGTCATGGAGGAAGTTTCTTCCTCCATGGTCTAATATCTGGAAGTAGTATTGGCCTCTGATGCTCACACTCGCATCACGCAACATGATCACATGTTGTCTGAAACGAATCCGACATTAATTAGTTGCCAGTGGCGATTGGCCTAGGAGTATAGGATAGGAGTATTATTATTATTACTATTCGGCATTCTTCAGACAGTATACGGAGTGTGTGTACTTGTACTGGGGCGTATTTGTGCCTGAAACACTCACTTGAAAACAAAATCAGCCCATGGATCTCATTATTTTTTACAGAAGGTTCGAACTTCGCCATGATCGAATAGACCCCTTGCCCGGCAGCCATATGGCAGAGCGCAGGTTTTCATATTTAAATGATGCGACAATAGATCCACAAAGTGCCTACTTGTGCATGACGCACTGTGACAATGTGACTGCCCTCTGTCATGGCCGCCGTGCAATGGGTCTATAAGTAACAGAGAAATAAATTCTTTCCGAGAAAACAAAATGAATTAATGACTCTTCGACAAGCCTAGCTAGGTAACAGTATTTTAAAAACAAATTAATATAGAAATCAGTGAATTGCAATATCCGTGAATTGCACCTTAAAGGAGTGTGACCAGATCACTTTTTTTTACCCATAACTCCCCGGGACTTACCTTATGGGTCATGAGATTTTTATATCATAACATCCGTTATATTTTTCTGATTACGAAACTGAAACTCCCGCGCTTCTAGGCCGCATATTTCCGAGGATATCGTCGAAAATCCACCGATTATTTGTAAACTTATTTTCCAGTATCAACGTTTATCTGCTGAAAGCCGACTCGATAGTTTTGTTCAATTTTTTACTGGAAATTGCGAATGTTTTCGGGTTTTTGGGACATGGGAGGTGTGTATGGGAGTTACTTGATAATATTGGTAAGTTACATCGAAAACTATTTTCCAGAAACTCTGGTCATGCTCCTTTAATAACCTGAAAAGGCAGTCTTAGAAACCAAGCTTCAAAACTTTAACTTTTCCAATATTAGAAGTGTCTGTCTAGAGAGAAAACATATTGCAAGGCCTATCTAGTTATAGAGTTCTATAGACATAGAAAGCCTAGTATAGACCATAATAGAGGATTGGAACTTCTACAACTTTCTACAGAACCTTTAGAGTTCTACAAAACAATTGTTCTTCAAACAATGTAGAATTCTATAGAACTTTTTTGTAAGAGTGGTTTGGGTCGTTGACTCGCAATCATAGGTGAAAACTTGGGGTTGCAGGTTATACCTCCCCCGGCTGCGGTACCTGTGCTCTTGAGCAACCACACTTGCTCCATCCTTCGGAAGGGATGTAAAACCGTTGGTCCAGTGTGTTGGGTAACGGTAATGCACTTTTAAGATCCCAGAGCATTCTTTAGCGAAGAGCAATGGGAATCCCCTGTGTCTCTGGCCATTTCTGATTCTAATTTGCGAGTGAGTGCAATGAGCACTATCGAGGAATCCTTGGTATGAATACCAGAAAGAATTAATGATAATAATAATAGCTAGACAAACTGAGATTTAAAGTTTCCTGATAGGGAATCTTTAATCTTCATACACATTCCCAAATCAATCAAGACGATCATTGTTTGTGCAGCATAAGTCACACCCTATAGACCTTAATATGCGTAGTGTCCATGATAGAGGACTGCATGTTTTCATATTTAAATGATGTGACAATAGAAATGTGCCTACTCGTGCATGACGCACTGTGACAATGTGACTGATATGCCCTCTATCATGGTTGCTACGCATTTAAGGTCTATGGTATGAGAACCAGATCTGATTGACAAGAAGAACTGGCCACCCAGTTTAGAGGCAGTCACTGGCCTATATTCAGCCATATTTAGATTTGTATAACTTAGACAATTTTAATGTACGTGTATTAAGAAGAAGGGATCGGAAACCTAGATTCTGGGGCTGCCTGATTTTTTTGTTGGCATGGTTGGGGGCGGGTGTTGTTGTGCGGCACGCTGTTTTTCACTAGCTCTCAGCCCCAGCTTGCACTGGTATCGTGTCATCATATTGGTACATAGGTACCAGGGGTACTTTTGTACTTTAACTGGCATACATCGCACTAACGAGGCTACCGGTACCAGTACATGCAATACTGCAAATCACCATACCGGTACAAACCACTGCGTGCCAGGCTTATCTATTGAAATGCAAATTGAAAGACTTGATTCACCTTTGCATACACATTGGCATTTTTGGCAGAAGGCCAAAATATACCTAGTGATGATCAAGTACACTACTACCGTTTCTGTAAAAATGTACACTGTACTATGATAATCCCGCTCTGGCATACGGTACACTGCATTTAAATTATGTACCGTATGGGTGTATGTATTATGTATGGTTATCGAAAGAGTACATACACACACATGTATTGCACTTAAATTTGTTTTTTGTGTGTACAGGTATTCAAGTACTTGCATACCTGCTATCTATGTACACGTACAATACTTTCACAGCATGAGGAGCATGCCCAGGCCCCCGGGGGAACATGGAAGTATGTCTGGTAAGTTGCACATGAATTTTATTTGGTGTACGTACAACGTACATTTCTATTATTATTATTATTATTTTATTTTTGTTGGTATTCATACATGTACCAAGGATTCCACTAAAGTGCCCATTGCACTGTCACTCGCAAGCGAGAGGAAATCCATGAAGAATTAGAAATTAGAACATGTAGAAATTAGAAATGGCCAGAGACACCGGGGAATCCCCTTGCTCTACACGAAAGAATGCTCTGGGATCTTTAAAGTGCATTAATGTTACCCAACACACTGGACAGGACCATTGTAGCACACTGGACCATTGGCTTTACAACCCTTCCGAAGGATGGAGCAAGTGTGGTTGAGTGCCTTGCTCAAGGGCACAGGTACCGCAGCCGGGGGGAGGTTCGAGCCCGCAACCCAAAGTTTTCACTTATGATTGCGGGTCTATGACCCAAACCACTCGGCCACGGTACCGTACCCCAATTTTATGCACTGGTGTATTAAACAAATTTATTAAAAGTGGGTTTGAATGGTCTTAAACATACGTTTAAAACCGGATACCATAGCGGCCTGGATGCTGATAATGGCCCAAGCCGAAGGCGCAGGCCATTATCAGCGTCCAGGCCCCTATCCAGTTTTAAACGGATTGTTTAAGACTGGCCAAACCCACTTTTAATCCCATTCATTTATAAATAAAACTCACCAAAATAATTTTAGCTTGTCGTTGCAATCACTTTTTCACTTCATCTTGTTGTTTGTAGTTTTGTATGTTCAAACTGCTAGCTGTGTGTCGAGTTCTAAATTTGTTGGATCGCACGCGTTACGTGTACTGTACATGTTTAATGCACATGTGTTGTGTACGCGCACGCAGACGAGGGTATACATGTATGTCACATGCACAGTGCACATTTTGTTGTCGGGGCATGCAGTTTCTGCGTGCGTGTACGTGCGAGTTCCATACGCTTACTAGGGCACAGGCAGAAACGCGAGCCAGCTAGTTTTAAACACTGGTTATTATCATTCGTTTAAAACCGGCCACGTGATCTCAGCCAATGAGGATGCGTAAACTGTCTAAGGTATTTATGAATATTATATATTTTCTTTTGGTACATGCAGATGTTTTTAATGAATAACCCATGCCGGGTTCATCATCTGCAATGATGTCTCCTTCAAAACCTCTTTCGGTGGTCACAAGACCGCGAATCACCTACGTAGGTGAACAAATGCTGGGGGACCACCTAGACAGTGATAGTAAAAACGTGGGGATGTTTGCTGGGATGCTGCACCAGACTCTCTTTACAAGTGCACGAATTCAGGTATGGATACCCAGCTAAGGCCGAGTCAATTTGAATAATTTACTATATGGATATTCTAACCAAATGTTCGATCAAATGTTGAATTCGTTTATTATTGATTTATACATGTATGTAGTCATAAAGTGAAAATTTTGAAATTGGCCTGTACATGTAACTACATGTATAGTGGAAATTTTAATGCAGTAACTAAATTTGATTGATCTAGAAATGCACCGGGTCTGCTGAATACATTTGGAATATACCGTAGACCATTCTCGGACGCCTTCCGATCCCTACACGTCCGTCATAGTTGGGACGCAGCTTTTTCCAGTGCATGGACTGTGCATTTTGCATTGTTGTTAAATCGAACAGCTCGCATCCATGATGCTCGCACACAATTGTAGTGTTTGGAAGAAGTAATTTTGGGCGAAATGGCACTCAGACGAAGTGGTTTGGGGGCGAAATGCCACTTGGGCGCGAAATGGCACTTGGGCGAAATGGTTTTCTTCTCATGAGACGCTAGTCAGTGAGCTTTCCTTTCATAAAGTGGATTGTTGTCATTCTGCCTCGAAATTAGAATCACACCCAAAAATGTACTCCTACATGTAGTTGTGTCCTGCAGTGGTTTGAGATGTCCATGATTGGAAAATGATTGGAAAGAAATACTTACAACACCGTTTTTGAAGCCAAAATGTTTGTCCACGTGCAATCTCAACGATAGTTTTTGTTGTCGCAGTTTAAATAATTCTGGACGTGAGATGCGCTCTCCGCAGTGTAAATAAGGCCAAGTTCGATTTAGTCTGGTACCCGGACCAAAAATCTTTTGACTATACTGAATTCAGTCGTTGTATGTGGAATATGTGGAGTGGGAACCAGTCTAACTATATATGTGACTATAGCACAGATAGTCGACTAGAGTCCCTCGAACGACAGATAATGTCCGTTGTTCGAGGGACTCTAGTCGACTATAGGAACTACATGTACATAAAAAAGTACATAGTCGCTTGATCGAACTTGGCCTTATTTACACTGCGGAGAGTGCATCTCATGTCCAGAATTATTTAAACTGCGACAACAAAAACTATCGTTGAGATTGCACGTGGATAAACATTTTGGCTTCAAAAACGGTGTTGTAAGTATTTCTTTCCAATCATTTTCCAATCATGGACATCTCAAACCACTGCAGGACACAACTAGGAGGAAATTTTTGGGTGTGATTCTAATTTCGAGGCAAAATGACAACAATCCACTTTATGAAAGGGGTACCTTCTGTCCCTACGGGAAATCCCGTAGGGACAGAATCATTCTGTCTAATGAGACGCAAACTAATTGTTTTACTCATTTCTCAAAGACTATAGCACTTTAGACAAAACCATTTCAGGGGAAGCTTTCTCTGGTCATCATGTTTATATTGTGTGAGCTAGGCATAAATCTGTGAATATTTCTGATTTTCGAGATACGAATCATGTATACTGCCTAAAGCATATGGGTGACGTCACGAAGGGGGAAGGGAAAAGTGGGGTCTAAAAAGTTGGAATTTTGTGCGTACGTACTTTATGGACGGCCCCCAGCGGGCCATAATAATAATAATAATAATAAACTTTGGTCTTTTTGATACAGCTAATTAAAACCAAATGTTACGAAGCGGCAAGTTCTCCTACTAGACAATTTCTGCAGGAATGGCAGCGAAATTTAAGCATCGACGAGGCAGTGCCAGTTCAGACCATCATTCAGATCCTGATAGACCTGAAGAGAAGAGATGCTGCCTCGGCTGTCGAGCAGATGTTGCGAGGCAAGTTGGTGTTGGCAAAATACACATACATGTACATGTACATACTTGTATAAACCCAAAATAAAAGCGCCTTTCCATTTAAATCCGTTGTGTGCATGCGTTGCATGTACATTGCACTTGCATTGCGCATGCGTTTGAATTGCTCCACAGAGCGATTGAGACGGACGAGCGCAGCGGACATGCAAAGGAAAGGCGTGTGTGTTATTTATTTATTTTTTTTAAAACGCCTTAACCCTAAAATGTGCAACTCGGTACATCTGTTTATTTTGTTTTGTCAAGAATCCAGGGCTAGGGGTTGAATCCTGTTGAGTACTGTATCATGATTTTTCTCTGATCCTGTGTTTGGTTCTGATTGTAGATGACACCTTTTTGGACTACCTGGAGGAGCAGCCTGATCATTGGGATGGTCCAGGACAGCCTGACCATCGGCAGCGGCCTGCTAGATACCCATCAGATGAGCTTCATCAAAGCCACCCTGATTCATCAATGCTTATCAATGGTGCTGGTCTGGGCTTACACCAAGCACAAAGACAAACCAGCCATATTCAGTCACCTCAACAAGACTCTTTCAACGCATGGCAGGATGCTGACTTGCCCCTGCCGCAAACAGCTTATCCCACTGCTGCCACCAGCAGTAGGCATCTGAGATATATGCCTCACAGAGAGAAGGTTGATCAGCCCAGAAACTTTACAAAGAGCAAGCTGTCTCTTGAGAGTGAATCGAGCACCCGCCAACTGGATGTTGACACGAAAAGCTTGACATGGCCTCAACGAAATTGCAACAGCTGCCGCCAAGGGCCTGAACGTCACGTCATCCCGGTCCAAGATGGATTATCTGACAAAGGCATGGATTTCCATCAGTCTATTAGCCCACTGAGATCTGTTTCTCCTGCAAATACTACTGCCACTGGAGAGAGAAGACCTACCACTTGTAAGTCCAAATGCTCTTTATTACTTCAAACATGTCCCACCAAGTGGACTCCTCCCTTAGCCAAATCTCAAATTTAATTTTCCAATTGAGAACTTTTGAAACAAGTCAGCTAATCCCAAATTTTATTTAGGCTGAAACCCAACAAAATCGGTTTGTTTTTATTTGAACATGTTCAATCAACCCCTGTCTCATGAGACGAATATTAATTGTTTTACTAATTTTTCAAAGACTATAGCACATTTCAGATTTTTTTTCATATGGGTCTTTCCACAGTAATGGGGTACATTTCTGTAACATTCAATATCTTAGGTCCGTGTTCACTTCAAATGTCTTAATTTTATCTTTAAATTATCAAGCTAAACTGAGGAAATAACTTTTTCACCAAGGAGTAAGAAAAATAGTCCTACAACATACATTTCTGAAAACCCCGTGCACAAATTTTCCTATTACGCGTGTAACAAAGACGGAAAAAAATGTCACAAAATGGTCTGTCCACGTTACCTACGTAATAGGAAAATTTGTACACAAGCTTTTCAAAAATGTATGTTGTGGCATAAATTTTTTACCTTTTTGGGCAAAAGTTATCTCCTGAGAACAAAACAAGGACATTTCTTTAATTCTGAGATAAACTAAAGACATCTGAAAGGAATTATTTACTTATTTTTCAAATGTACCCCATTACTGTGGACAGACCCATATACATTGAGCACGGATTTCGGTGAATTTATATATTGGAATCGATAGCGTATTCAATTCTAAGATATACTTTCCACTGACACTTCCGTCGCAAATGTTGCATTTCTGAGATAAATAAATGATAAAATTACTGCATAAAGTAATGCACAAAATTACGTGCGAGCAGTCTGTGGCAATTTTTGAAGAAGAAAACGTGACTTTTCTACAGAAAACAACATTTGCGACAAAAGTGCAAGTGGGAAGTATCTTAAAATTACATTATCTGTTGATTCCATGAGGTAATTTCCTTAAAATCTCTGTTCAATGTATACAACAAAAATACCAACATTTCAGGGCAAGTTTTCTACCGTCATCATGTTTATATTGCGAAAATTATGTGTAAATCTGTGAACATTTCTGTACCAATCATGTGTTTTAACGTTAAAATGTTGCCGTTTTATTATTTATGTGGCCGCCTATACTCAATGGCCTCTGTAAAATTCCATCCCTCCCTGCAGAACAAATTTGCTTGCAGAGAAAAGAATTTCCTGTTTCCGGCTCAGGTGCGCAAGATACATTGTACTAACCTGTGTCACCGTCTAGTGTGCCTCAAAGGCAGTACAGTAAACTCTCGTTATAACACCCCCTTATATAAAGCTCTTCATCGCAGCTCCTTTTAAAAAAAAGTCCCAGCCATTATTCTCTGCATTGGTTATATCGCTTTCTGGATATAAAGCTCAAATTATTTTGGTTCCTTGAAGTGCGCTATAATAAGAGTTTACTGTATTACCATACCAGGAGAGTAGCGTTCTCACTGGTCCATTCGCCGTCATGTGCCAGTATTATATTTTTTTCTGTTTATCCGCGTGCATGCCAAAAGCGCAAGTGTAGTGAACTACTCGCGTCTGTAAGGGAAATAGTACCCGGTACACTGCGCACGCGCTTTGCGAAGCATTTTTTCTCGACAGGCCGGGAATAGTACACTACGCATGCCATGCACTTTACGAAACAACCGTGTATAGCGCGCAACAGCACCACGCGAGTTCAACATGCGTGCACGTACATGAGCTGAATGAAAAGATGGCTGCACAAGCAAAATTTTACTCGTAATTTTACCGTTTTCCTGCGGTCAGTGATTCCAACCTGGGGAAGAATATATGTACAGAGCGTGATCCAATTCCGTCCCTCACGCGTGAGGGACGGAAATCAAGAGACACTTATGCCTTTTCTTAGTCAACAACAAATGAAAACTAAAGTGAACCTGTTTGTTTACCTTCTACTGATGTTAATAAACACACCCAGTTTATCACATGTTGAAATTGACTTTACAGTTTTATGCGGAGGTTGTTTTTATGCGTGAGGGACAGATAATCAATAAAATGCCATTTTCTACATGCATTTTTAACTATTTCTTGAAAATGTGATGGCACAGTATGCCCAGTCAAATTTATTCTGTTAATTTTTATAATATGTTGTAAAATCAAGGTATTATCTTGATTAATTTAAGAAATTTTGAAATCTTCATCCAGTGTTTACCAGTTTTGGATCACGCTCTACATATTTAGGTATGGTAAAACAAATATCACATTGTTAATTTCGGGTGGATAGTCGATATTAGCTCCCCTCAGTATTTGAAGTTGAACCCCTAATATCGACTGTTCACCCTCAAACCATGTGATATTTGTATAAGTCAATTGTAGATAGGAATTTAGGACTTTCAGAGGATTAGTGGTTTATTAAACATTTGTTGGCCAACAAGGACCAACATGAAGTTGGAATGTTCCAGCATGTCTCGACTGCACGCTGGTTGCTGCCTTCATGTGACTGGCGTTCTAATCTGCTATTGGCCCATTTCTTCAACAAGCTCCAACAAAGTCGGGCGATAGCTACATGTTGGGCCATGTCTGTAGTGGCGTCCACGCCATCCAACTGTCGGTCGGTCGACATCGTCAGACAGATATGTTGGACCTTGTTGGCCAACAAACGGTAGCTCGTGTAGACGGGCCTTG
Organism: Henricia sp. BOLD:AAB3569; assembly: GCA_037783545.1. Lineage (NCBI taxonomy): Eukaryota > Metazoa > Echinodermata > Asteroidea > Spinulosida > Echinasteridae > Henricia > Henricia sp. BOLD:AAB3569. Next base: position 627,896 of record JBBELK010000351.1, on the reverse strand, counting down.
AGTTAAATTTCCATTTTTGGAATTCTCTCTTGGTAGATGGTAAACCCGGCTACGTGTTAATCACGTATGCAAAAAAAACAATGGGTCCCGCTATCCAGTTGGGCTTTGCATTGAAGAACAAAGGTTGTGACATTAAGATGGACATGAAGCAGGCTGATGTTACACAACGTGAGACCTTCGAACTCTTCCAGAAGGTAAATTGAGCAGTTCCACATTAATCGGGTTGACTACTATGCAAAAAGCACTGGATTTTTTTTGGTTTCATTTCAATGGTGCTGTTCAAGTACATGAACAGCACCATTACATACAGTAAACTTTGCATAAGTCAGATACGTTTGTCGGATTTTTACTTATTTCGGACAAAATCACTTGGAACGTTTGATTTCGTATGTTATTTCTAATAAAAATCATCACTTACATGTAAGTGACTAATGTGAACATAATGTGAAGTACTGAACATTGATCCCGTTCACTTTAGGAAAATCACTTCATTCAACGAAGAGATGAATCGCTTCATTCGACGAAGCAAATTGTTCGATGAAACAATTTGACTGTACATCGTGTATGAAATGGGGGCATTGCCCACAATACGATCTTCGTTAGGAGTACGATACCCGGTATGTCTAATGTGAACAGTACAGCTTTTCATTCGATTTTCGTTAAAGAGCTAGAATCCCCCTTGAAGGAAAATCCAGCATTTAGGCTTTTTTCGATAGTCCAAACATCCCTCTTGCCGACGTGGATAGCTGTTTTATTTAAATTGTCGGTTTTAAGTGGATAAATTGCAAGCAAAAGTGCGCTTTTTGAAAATGAGATTTTCAAGATTTCTGAAATGCTCATTAGGTATTCATGATATGCGCGTGACCCGTGACGCAATCCTGAGAAAGAGAAGTCAACACGATTGTCAGCTCCATACCTTTATATGGAAAAAAACTTGGAAAACAGTCTTTTTGGAAGAATTTGTTTCGTCCAAAAAGCCAGAGATATGCCCAGTAGAAACATTTTCTTTCTTATTTCCAAGAATGAGAAAATAAGTCGCGCAAAGAAATTTGTACAGGGAAGCTAATTTAGAAAGGTAATGTGTACATGAACAGGGGCGCGGATCCAGGAATTTTTCCAGGAGGGGGTTTTGCCACCAGGGAGGGGTTTTGCCCATCAGATTTTTATGTCTGCTTGTTTCGGACAGGCGGACACGCAAAAAATGCATTACATTATATTTTTTGGTGTCGGAGCAGGGGGTGGTTTTGACCCCCAAACCCCCCCCCCCCCTCTGGATCCGCGCCTGATGAACATGTAACTATCTGTTACCCTTTTGGGGTTTAGGCAAAAAAAAAGTTGAAGTCTCCCAAAATGAAGCGTTGTTTTTTTTTTTTTTTGGAGTAGATTCCAAGCAATTAAGGCATGTTTTTAATCGAAACACTCAACAGACGGTGCGTGTCTAAGTAAAAAAAATTTGAAAGTGACGGGAGCGCTGACAAAGTATACCGGGTATATTTTTTTTGCAGTTTTTGAAAAGAAAAAAAAGCCTTGACACGCACGGTTAAAAATGACGCGCGCGCACAGGCTAAACATAGTTCTTTTTTTTGGCCTAACTTAAGATATTTGTTCAATTTTGAGAGAAGATAAAAAAAAAAAAAGCACAGAAAATTTTATCTTGATCATGTGTTGATCGCCAAAAGTACTATACACCCATTTACGATGCACACTGTTTTGCCGTGTCATTTTTCAGGCCAAGTACGTCGTCGTCGTCTATGACACTGACTACATTCAAGAAAAGGAGGGATATGTGCGATCTGAGCTGCACACAAGGTAAGTTTTTTATAGTGTACAAATGAAGTGGCCATCCTTAAACACATGGGTATTTCCATAAAAACAGTAGTGTGACTTTTTGATGCATTTGTTAAAATGGCCGTTTCAGGTTAACAAAATTGTTTAAAGAAATTTCTGTGCAATTTGTAAATGTAGAATATTTAAAATAATTTACAAAGGGGTTAGACATGTCTTGGTATTAAGTCTTAAAAATATTCAATTCAAGAAAATTGGGCATTTATCAACTCTTGCAATTACATTTCAAGTCTTTTTTACCAGTCTAGATCTGGAAAAGGTAGTTGCATACTGACCTGGACGGGATTCGAACCAGGGCCACATTGGTGGAAGGCGCGAAAAGTACCGCGCTACACTGATTTCCCCTGGGGAAGCAGGTGGTGTTTGTTAGCATTGTTATCAAAACTTTTAATGTGTTTTTCTTGTCTATATCATGAAGTAAATTTTTGGGTCATGCAAATGAATAGGCTTTAGAATAACTAACTCATTTTCAGAAATTGATTTAGCTTGCGTTAATTAGCATTTGTTTTGCCCTTACCCGATGTAATTATAAACACTGTACACTCGGTGCTCTCTTGAGACACTATAAAAAACTTCATAGCGTGGTCGGGTGTGACTCGAACCGACGACCTCCTGCAAACAAGGCAGACTTTTTTAATAACCACTGGACAAGCCGGAGTTGAATGGCCGGTTCGAATCATTTCGCAACGGGGATCACAATTTGATTAGTCAGAAATTGATTTAGCTTGCGTCGGGGGAACTGAATGTTAATTAAGGTTTGTTTTGCTCTTACCTGACGTAATTTATTATTAACACTGTATACTCAGTGCTTTCCTGAGATACTACGAAAAACTTCATAGCGTGCTCGGGTGGGACTCACAACCTCCTGCAAACAAGGCAGACGTCTTAACCACCGAGCTAGCCGGAGTTGAATGAAAACTCATTTTCATTTTTTTAGATACATTTATCAGCTGATGACAACAGAATACGAGTATAATGGTCGTCAGAACATGCGTTTTATCCCACTCATCGATGACAGCATAGTCCCGCCAAGACTGATACCATCGATGTTCAAGCACGCTACTTTGCAAGGCTTGCGTTCGGCAGCCGACTCTGTCTGTGGCGCACTCAAAGAACACTATGATGCCAAGAAACGGGCCAAAGAACAAGCCAAGAAAAATATGGAAGTGTCTATTTCGAGGACGACGTATACAAGTTGAAGTCGGAAAACAGACACGTGTGTATATTAAGGCTCTGTAAATTGTTGAAGGGAAATAAGTTTTTTTACAAGCGTGGGTTTTTTTTTCTCTAAGTTGGTCTAACAATGATCCCTTTCTCACTAGAGAATTTGCTTCGTTTGACGATAAGTCGACGAAGAGATTTCCTGATGTGAACGCACGCCTCTGCATTCGATTAAGGAAATAGCTTCATTCGACAAAGAGATCGCTTCATTCGACAAAGAGATCGCTTCATTCGATGAAGTAGATTTGTAAAGTCGGAATGTGAACGGCTCCCTTCGTCCGGCGAAGCGATTTGGCAGGCCTATTGCACAACGCGTTGTGTGTCGAGTGCCTAGCAAGAGTTGTTTTTGACGCGCCGCTGGAAAACCACACAGCACGTCTAGATGCTTGAAGCTCAGCGCACATGTACGACCTCCCACAGCTTCACTCGATCTTCGTTAAGTGATATGTGAATGCATGCTTCATTAACTAACGATGATGAATTAATCTTCGTCGAACGAAGCGAGAACAGGGTCATGGTTGGTCTAACAATGCTGCTCCAAATGTATGCAGGGGATTAGTCATACTACGGCGCTCTATGAGTGCCATCCTACATGTACCTGGTACTTGTTTAGATACCGAGATAATTTATCTCACCATGTCGACTTATAACGTGGATTATGTCGACTTGGCGAGATGTTGAGTTGCCTCAACAAGATAATTTACCTTGCCAAGTCGACGTCCTAGATTTAGTAAGTCGACTTAGCGAGATATTTTATGTTGCCAAGTCGCCTTCCTCAATTCAGTAAGTTGACTTGGTGAGATATTTTATGTCGCTAAGTCGTCTTCCTGAAATCAATACGTCGACTTAGCGAGATATGTTGTTGCCAAGTCGACTTAGTCATGTAGATTTAGAAAGGCGACTTCCCAACACAAATTATCTTGCCAAGTCGACTTAATCCACGTTATAAGGTCTACTTAGTGAGATTTTCAAGTACGCATGGCACTCACAGAGCGCTGTACATACTACGTTAAAATTTACTCCATGGTATACGGTACATGTTAGCCAATAGAGCTGCTGCACCGGCGGCCATGACAGGGGGCAGGTTTTCTTATGTAAATTATGTAATAGAACCACAAAACACCTACTCATGCATGACACACTGTGACAATGTGACTGCCCCTGTCATGGCTGCCGTGCAAAGGCTCTATCACTATGAATATCTAACAATGGAAATTGGGCACACACCATTGTTACTAACAATGGGGTTACAATTAATGAACATGTTCTTGCTCATAGTGTATTCAGGAATTCACACCTAATAAATCATGATGAAATATTCGAATAGTAAATTATTTGAATTGACCCAGCCCTAGTGTATTTTATAATCCAAGACAAAAAGATGTAATTGGGTTTGTCCATGAAGTTGGGGCACGGTGTCCACGTAGCATCGGTATAGTCTGTGTTAATTATATACTGAATATGTATTTACAACTTCAAATTGTTGTTGCAACGGATTGGTATAGTGCCCGGCAATATTCATTCATGTTTTCTTTGGGCAATCTCTCACTGAATATGAGATTCTTGTTTTACCGACGCTACGTGGACACCACATATGTTTAACACTGTCAAGACATTTGACTGAGTCTGTGGTTTGGTACACCATAATGCAAGTACTTTTACTGTAGTGGGATATGCTTTTCTTTCTGAAATGAAATATTGACTGAAGTAGCTGGGCTAAAATGAGACACAGTTTTTGAGATATGATATGTCACAAAATGTGACCCAACTTCATGGACAAACCCAATTATGTATTGAAAGCTGGAACTTTCATGAGGATTAATAAAATGATGGCAGTTTGTGTCAACAAATCTTAGATTTTAGTTGCAGGAATCAACATCTTTCTAAAAGACATTTATTCCACGATTTATTTTTTTTGGAAAAAAATCTGTTGAACTTTCAAAATGTCATCACATGGGTGCTAGCTATTAATTTAACATGTTTAATACCGAACTGTAAATTTTACAACGTATGCAATTCATAACATTTGTGGATTGACCTACATGTAAACTACATGTACATGTATAAAAATACCAATAGACTGCCGAAGTGAATACATTGTACGTCATCTTTTGTTAGTTGCGCAATTGGCTCTAAACTACATGTAAAAATCACTGAACCGTGTCCTGTGCTTTTGCAATGGTACTTTTTCAGACGGCCATGATAGTTTAGAGCCAATTACCATGGCAATGCACATCACACTTCGGCTGTCTATTGGGCAAAATATGTACAGTACAATACTTTACTAGTTTTAAACAATTACATGTACCGGTACTTACAATTTACATACTTTACATGTAAAATTTTACAATGCATAAGTGATAATTTTTATACAAAGTACTATACAGTACCTCTATCGAGAATTTTGTCTGTATATTTTGGGATCAATTGAGAAAAACTTGTGATTGTTGGCAAATTTCCTTAGAACTAATATTTTGTCACTGTTTATAAATGAAAATGATATTTTAGTTGTTTTAACGGTTTTTATGCATACGTATGTGTAATTCAAAATTGATTTCATTTTAAACATGTAGCCTACTGTAAATTAGGCTTGGGCAATTCTACGCCAGAATCGAGTAGAATCGATTCCAATCGAGGAATCGCGATTCCAGATTTTTGAGGAATCGATTCCCAGTATAAAGTGATAACTTGCCGATTCGAAAAATTACCTGGAAATTCAAAAGGCTATTTAGCCTCTGATCATTTCCACATTATTAAGAAAGTGAGTGTGGTACAGTCCGGCATCATTTAGTGCCACTAGGTGCCAATAATTGGGTTGTCGTCACCGGCACAATAAGTAGTATCGTCGATGTACACAATGTACATATTAAACACACTCAGTATATTTAATGTTTTCCCGCGAAAAATGTAATCGATTCCGAATGGAATAAACTCCGAAAATGCTGGAGTGGCCCAAGCCTACTGTACATCAGCTCAGATATTGCTGTAATTTTTCGGACCTAAAATCTATTTTTAACCTTGTAGAATAAAATATGTATATTTGATGGTACTAAATCAACTTGAAATATTGAAAAACCACACTTTCAATTCAAAAAGAGAAAGTTCTGAATGGTGCAACACTAAGTGTGTCATGTTGAACAAGAAATACATTCAGCTGTTAATTGACCTGGTGCAAAAGTTATCGAGGCTATAGACCGTGACTTTTGTTTACATTTAAAGCGCCCTCTATTTAAATCTTGCCTGCCGTTGTGTGCACACATCATGCTTTGCTGAGGGAATGATGTCAAAGGTCGCACAATTCGAAGCCGATCTGACCTCATTCCTTATCTAAACTTATGTGCTCAGTTATAGCCACACCCCCCAATGTTGTGATGCCTGCCGTCATGTCAGAGGTCACACCGTCTATATATTTCAAGTTTAACCCGTTTATTTAATAATGAGGGCGAGGGTTCAGGTACATGGGTCCAAATGTGACATTTAGTGTCCCCCGTTATACCGGACACTTGTTACATTTTAGGCCGTCCAGGTTACATTGGAAATTTGTACACATGGTTTTTAGAATGGCATGTTGTCACACTATTATTTGTAACTCTTTTTGGGCCTAATTAAGCTATATCTCTTCAGAACAACTAAAACTGATTTCTTTTATTTTGAGACCAGACAAAGGTATTTTCTGAAAATATGGTCCGTGTTGCCAAAATGGCACTTCTATTTTATCTTGGATGTTTGAAAAAAAACCCTGAAATTGCAAGCGTAATGGGATTCACACGGGTCATGTTTTTTTGCTAAAAAAAACCTAAAAAATCACATCCCTGATTTTATACGAGTGTCTTTCACAAAGATATTTCATTTGAATGATTTAAAGGAGCGTGACCAGAGTTTCTGGAAAATAGTTTTTGATGTAACTTACCAATATTATCAAGTAACTCCCATACACACCTCCCATGTCCCAAAAACCCGAAAACATTCGCAATTTCCAGTAAAAAATTTAACAAAACTATCGAGTCGGCTTTCAGCGTATAAACGTTGATACTGGAAATTTAGTTTACAAATAATCGGTGGATTTTCGACGATATCCTCGGAAATATGCGGCCTTGAAGCGCGGGAGTTTCGTAATCAGAAAAATATAACGGATGTTATGATATAAAAATCTCATGACCCATAAGGTAAGTCCCGGGGAGTTATGGGTAAAAAAAAGTGATCTGGTCACACTCCAACCTGTTTATTATTGAGACATGTACAAGCACGGCCACTGGAACAGAAACATGAAAATCATACTGCAGTAACCTCTCGTTATAACACCCTCTGATATAAAGCTCATTTTTCTACGTTCCCAGCCATTTTTGTTGTTGCATTGTGTATGCACTGGTTATACATGTAGTGCTCTCTGGATATAATGCTGAAATTATTTCAGTCCCTTGAAGAGTGCTATAATGAGAGTTTACTGTATTGTACAAATGCCTTGAGCTTTTCTGGAAATACGAGGATAACTTTTATGTACGTACAATTACGCTAAACAAATTTTAAAAACTAACTTTGCTCTATATAATTTCATGTATTTTCTATTTAATTCTGTGTATTAATGGATGTTACCGAGTTGAATGGAATAATTCCATCCGTTCAATAAATGAAAAACATTCATTATTTGTTTTATATAACGGCCAAAGAGATCATGTCGGCCTGAGAATATAAAACAAGTACTTAAGACCCTAGTCCCCCCACATGCAAACGGGTCTGCTTCAGCATCACATGCATGCAATGGAAATATGGAACAAAAATGCACGGTTGGTGACGTACTGTAGCATTAAATTGTTAAACTCCATGTGACCTGCTGTCATCCAATCAAATGACAGGGATCTACACTACTTGGGCATTATATAATTAGGTATGTTGCAGTATTTGCTACTTTTAGGGGGTTTAGCAATTGAGCTTTAAAAAAAATGTTGCCCTCAAGCCCAGGCCCTTTGTATACAAACATATGCAGCATGTATTTTTTTTTAGTCAGTCTGTAAAATGAGTGCACACTTTTGTAAAAACCACCTTATCAATTTCCTCCAAAAAGGTACCATATTGGAAAGGACAATAAAAATCATGTGTTTGTCACAATTAACGCTATCAATTACTTTGATCAAGGATTTTGTAAACTAATCACTGCAACTGATACTATGGATTGAAGCTATATGTATTTCTGTTGTAATAATAAAATGTCATGAAATATCAACACATCAAAAGATCCAGGTTCTTCAGTTCCCATGTTTATTTTGAAAGAGTATGTCTAAAATGTATATTACACTTGAAAAAATATGTAATAGTACCCTACATGTATTTGTGCATACAGATGGGTAGTGTTTACAGACCTGTGCATTACAATTATCATCCTGAGATCTCACGGAATTTCCACTCTGCAAAGCGACGTTACAATACCCTAAGGAAATCCACGCAAATCTGTGGAGTGAACCAGCTGTTGTCTTGAGCCAGCTCAGGCCCGCGTCATTTTGATGTAATTTAATCAATTCGGTCATGTTATGCTGAAAAGAAACGATTTCTATACTTTCCAGAAATTGTATTGGGTTGGGTTCCTTATGACTGTCCCATTCCTACCAAACTTTCAAACGACTATCTTAATTTACTCCGCAGTTTTTCAAATTAATAACAGAGATGCATGCTGACGAATGTAATGGAACGGATTCCCCAGTATGCTTTAAATAGCAGCGGATAACGGCCAACATTACCGAGTACATGTATCACATGCATGCACGGTGTTTACAATCTGCGCGCGTTTTATTGAATGCCTGCAATCATGCTGCAATGCACTGCCAAGCGTCCTGATTGGTCCAGCAGAGGCGACAAGATTTCTGTCGCTTGTTCCACTGCGAAATGGGGCCGGTTTCAACATGGCCACTGTACGCAGGAGTTTTGGAGTGCGTTAAAGGGGCACTGTTGCAAAAGGATGTACAATTACATGTATATATGCACAGCTTCCTATATAACCTCTTCCAAAATCTGCATGACATATTGTATCGATACATTTTTATCAATACATATCAATGTTTGATACTATTTTGACAGTAAACCAAATGAGGCACAACAAACAACTTAATAAAAAATGCAACGGTTTATTATTTAAACAAACGAAAACACACATATATATACATAAAACATCAACTGATTTGGTCTTGGCCGAACACATTTTACACATGCAAGTGAACTGGATAAATGTGTACTGCAGTCACACAAACATTTACCAAACTGGCTTCTGGCAAAGTCTAAATCGATAGCTGAACCAAACAAAACAAGCCCTGATCTGATGAATACAATGATTCTGGTTTCATTAATTGGTATATATTCCAAGGCCAGTTTAACATTGACCTGGGAATTCTGAGCAGAGAGAAAGGACTTTGTTCTCCATAATACCTCCAATGCCCTACTTCCACGTTAAAACCTGGAAGTTGCATGCCTAGCACTAGCAGTTTCGGTTTCGGACAATTGACATAAAATGTAAGCACAAAGATCAAGGCACACTGGAGCATACCAGCTAGGTAAAAGAAAATTATAAATGCTCAGTGCATACTTTAAATGGGTACAAATTCCACACACTTTTGCCACTAATTCTTCCTAAATTATTATTGCCCCAGAAAGTGTAAATTTGGTTTAGAAACATGAATTTAGTAGCGAGAAAATTGAAAGTTTTTCTTTTAAAACATTTCATGTCGTGTGCTTCATCAGTCTCAACTGGCAAACGTGATGTATGTCATTTTCTTCCTGTTACATGTATGTGCTAATTTTTTCATCATTCTCAGGTAATGAAAACTTTTCTCAACGGAACCAAATTTTAGGGGTTGAAAAAGAAACCAAATTAAAATAGTTGCATTATCAATGATGATTTCTTTAAAAAAATGGGCAATGATAAACCAGTCCCAATTTTCACTGACATGTACTTGAATCACTAACACAAATGACTCGACTTGAAATTTTTTTTACTTCAGTCTGCCAAAAATGAAATGCATTTTTTTGTCATTTTGAGGACGGAATTGTATTTCATCACGACAGAAACCTAAGACTAAGCTTTGTTTAAACATGGAGCATGCATGGCTAGAACAAATTTACATGACTTAATTGGCTTGGCATTGGTTTCAAATGCTTTGACTTGACTAGCCTTTTGACAAGGCCTCGTGAATTTGGGCAATTTAGTGACTTGAGTTGAAGCCTATTTCGAACTTCAAGGAATTCTTACATGTATGTTTTTCTTTGCACGTACAGGTCAACTACTTGCATGTAATGAATAATGTAGCAGAAGATAGTTTGAAAAAGGCCTTATGGCAAGACAGAAGGCGTAACGTTCGCCAGCCTTTGTATACTAGTCTCCGCTCAAGATGCCCAATTGTCTCACATTTTACCAAACAATATAACCCAAAGCCATACGGCCTTGCCAAAAAGCTATGACTTGACTTGACTTGACTTGGGACTCGAGCAGAGTGAGACTTGTTACAACCCTGCAGTTTGGCAAGGGCAGCACACTAATTCCTCCAAATCTGAAATCTCACCAGGGAGGATCGACGTACAAGCTAGGGGAGCAAATGCCCTTATGGTGCCTGTTGTGCAAAGGGTCTTTGCAAGGCCATCCAACTTTTACGTGCACCGTTGGGTTACTAGCCCTTTTACTTCCAAGTTGCTTGTCCTTTGGTCTTTGTGTCTCGCCCCCTCACACCCGATCCCGTCCCTCCTGTCAATCTGCTTTTACTATCCCTCTCCATACTGTCCATCTGTGCTAACTCTTCATCATACCTGAAAACACCATCAAATTTAAGTGGTGACTTTAGACCGTATCGAATAGCTGCCATCTTGTAGGGCAGTTTCTTTGTTCAGTAAGGACATGCATGGTTGCACATCTTGTGCTTATATACTAAAACGCAAAAGTAACTTACCACTTGTTTAAAATGTAATAAAATTGTAACAGTTCAAAATAAAACAAACCAACAATTGCTAATTGAAACATTGGCATTTTATTGATGACATGTCAAGTTTTTGACCATGATACACCATCTCATCAGTTTGTTCTACAGTAAAGAACAGAAGAGGGTGCAATGTCAGTCCCCTTTCAATAGCGTGTGTGGCCACCATTGATTTGGATACAGGCAGTGCATCGTCAGCGCATACTGCCTACCAGTCTTGGCATGTTGCTTGAAATGCCCATTTTGCACTGGCCTTTTTAAAGCCAACATCAAGCCATCACGTGCAGCTCATTACAATCATCCCATACCCCTGCCTTGGCTAATCACTGACAGTCAAAACAGCTGTTCAACAGCTGTGCCATTAAGTGACCATTGAAGGTTTAAGTGAACTTCAGACACCGTTTGGTCTGATAGTGAGGACACTGTTTTTCACACCTTACTACACGCAGTGTTATTGTTGCTATTTAAAGGTTTAAAAGGTGGTAAGTTACTTTTGCGTTTCAGTATATATTGTTGACAAATTTCCACAAAAAACGTTGCCCTACAAGATATGTAATGCTTCACAGAGTAACTTTTTTTTACTTACAAAAGTTCGTAGTTGCCGTAGCATTCTTTTGAAGGTGTCTTATTCCATCTCACACTGCAAAACAAGTGAAATCAAAAGGGAAAAAATTATCATTAGGCTTATAAAACACCAATAGGTACAGCATCTTTCATTTCATTTATTTTATTTTGTCTCAGGCATACAAAAAATAAGCCTAAAAAACAAAAATACAATAAACAACAAAACCTTGAGACTGGATAACCAAAACGCTAACAAGTTAACTTTTGAGACAACTTTAAGCGCGAATCGAGGCTTATTTTCACCCCCGCATCACTATAGGGCAACCCCTGGGATTTGATCTACAGTGAAAATTAAAGGGGAATAATACCCAAAAAAAAAAAAGACCTGTGCCAACAAGTACTTGAAAGTACAACTCGTAAATTATTTTAATGCATAGAACAAGAAATATTACTTACTGAAAAGCGAATACGAACTTCACCATGAAAGAAAATGTTTCCAATGCGTCGCACTATGGGTGCTGCTATTCTGTCCTAATACTGCGCAAAGGATGACGTCTTTGCGTACAAGTCCTCTGTGCATTCCTATGGCAATATACAAAAAAGTTGTCCACAAAAACGTCATTCATTGCCCAGTATTCGGACAAAATGGCATGCCCATAGTACTAGTGTGGCACATCGCTAAAATTGCCATTCATTTGTATGCGCTTTTCAGTGGGTAGTATTTCTTGTTCTTTGCATTTGCATTTGTTTCTTGGGTATAATTCCCCTTTAAGCGTTACATGTAAGTGGGTTTGTCCATGAAGTTGGGGCACGGTGTCCACGTACCATCGGTATAGTCTGTGTTAATTATATACTGAATATGTATTTACAACTTCAAATTTTTGTTGCAACGGATTGGTATAGTGCCCGGCTATATTCATTCATGTTTTCTTTGGGCAATCTCTCACTGAATATGAGATTCTTGTTTTACCTACGCTACGTGGACACCACATATGTTTAACACTGTCAAGACATTTGACTGAGTCTGTGGTTTGGTACACCATAATGCAAGTACTTTTACTGTAGTGGGATATGCTTTTCTTTCTGAAATGAAATATTGACTGAAGTAGCTGGGCTAGAATGAGACACAGTTTTTGAGATATGATATGTCACAAAATGTGACCCAACTTCATGGACAAACCCAAGTACATGGCAAATAAGTAAGTTAGCCATCAGTGAAAAGTAAAGGAAGAAATTACAATTCAAACGAACTGTGAGAAAATTCTAAAGTTTTGTCATATCATGGCATTCTAGAAAAGTTCATGCATGTCACTGCTATTACATGTACAGTTAACAACAAAATTATTCATACCCTTACTAAAATTTCAGTTTTGTGTGGTTTTCTAAAGAATAAAAGGGGGATGACACATCATATTTGGGCCATGCGGAGATCCTCGCTGAGCTCCTTAGTTTTCACCATGTTCACAACAACTGAGGACGACTCCACGATTGCACTTTAATTTATACTCTAGAATCAGAGTACTGACAATGACATTCTACCAATCACTGACAATAGGTGAAATTCTTAGCATTCCAGTGTTGTAGTCGGGTCACCAATATCGAGTCCGAGTCACGAGTCACTTGTTCGCAAAATCAATGAGACTAAATCTGCTATTATTCCGTTCACACAATATGTGAAATGATGACGTACTCGTGCGCTCCTTGCCGGCCTGGTGGGGCATTGTACATAGTTACGCATCGGACTGTTTCTTTTCCAAGAATCCTGCATTAAGCAGGCAAATATATATCTTTTTTCTTTTTTTGAAATATGTGACTCATGAGTCACGAGTCACCATCATGTTCGAGTCTGAGTCATCATGGTCGAGTCTGAGTCCTAATCGTTTTACAATGTGACTCGAGTCAAGTCTGAGTCACGAAAATTGTGACTCGAGTCCGAGTCCTGCAGCCGATTTCACGAAACAGTGCGTAACTTGCGCCATAAACGGTTATGGCGCAAGACTTACGCCATAAAGTTATGCCGTAGCTGCGCAATTACTTAAAATCGATTTCACGAAACTCTTCTTAGCTGCGCAACGTTTATTTTTTCACTTTAGCACTTGTAACTTCTAGGACGAGGCTAATTTATAGTTTATCAACGACTATTTGATGCTTGCGCTTGATAAAATAGTCGTACATAAAACATACGTCGTTGTTTTTCACAAATTTTGCACGGTCATCATGGCTGCCGTCGCGAGTCATAATGCGTCGAGTCGCAGATTTCACCGATAAAGGCCGTTTTCTACAAACGGAAGGCTGGGGTTCAGTTCGTTGACGATGCGGTAAATAAGCACGTGTAGCTAGCTGCATTATCGCCATTTTCCACTGTCCTACGACACATTTTTCCAACTTACGCCACCAAAAACCATTGCGCAAGTTACGCCACATTTTATGGCGTAAGTCGGCGAGTTGCGCCATATCCTGATGTGGCGCATCTTTCGTGAAACGCTTATTAACTTATTGCGCAAGTTACGCAATAACTTATGGCATAAGTGGACTTACGCAATTGCGTAAAGTTTCGTGAAATCGGCTGCAGGACTCGAGTACTACAACACTGGCATATTCCTTGAGGATGTACGCATCATTGCATATAGTGTCTGTTTTCAATACTAGAGGGACCTTTTTCTCCAGGATTATATCTCTGTACAATGTCATTCATCTTCTCTCAAAACAAAAGAAATATCTTAAGATAGATCTAAGTAGATAACTTCAGCTAAAGAACTGCAACAAATAGTGCCACAACATACTTTCCTGAAAGCCCTGTATGTGCAAATTTCCAATATACCGTATGTAACAAGGACACCAAAAAATGTCACAAAGTACGTGTCCTATGTTACATAAATTAAATAGGAAATTTGTACACAGAGTTTTTAGAAAGGTATGTTGTTGCACTATTTGTTGCTTAAAGGCACAGGCTCGTCAGCAATGCGCGCCCGCCAAATGTGTGTCACGCAATACGCAGCTCCATAGCAAAGGCATGAAGCTGCGTGTTTCGAGCACGAATTTGGCGGGCGCGCATTGCTGACGAGCCTGTGCCTTTAAGTTATCTCCTTAGATCTGTCTTAAGATATTTCTTTTGTTTTGAGAGAAGATAACTGGTTTTGCACAGAGTTATGATCCTGGTGAAAAAGTCTCTCCAGTATTAAAAACAGACTTATACAAAACAATATGCAGAATCTTAGGAATGTCTGGAGCATGTGCATTTCGGAGGAATGTGGCCAAATACCATGACTTGCAGAAGGGTTTGAATAATTATGAGCATGTCAGAATACAAACAATGTAGCATTCTCCTTGATATGCAAATGAGGTCAAACCAAAGCTATTGGTCATTTATACCTAACAACTAAAAGTATTCAACTACAGTGTATGGCCCAAATATTATGTGTCCACCTTTCATTCTTTGGAAAACCACACAAAACTAAAATTTTAGTAAGGGTATGAATAATTTTGTTAAACTGTGTACACAAAAAAACAGATTACACAAACGGAAAACCCTACATATATAGCCTACATTTAACCAACAAAGACTCCACACGTACATGTAGCGTGGAAACCAACCTAACAAAGTACATGTACGCAGAAAATGTCAAACTTTTAAGCGGATCCCTCCAACATCCGGCTCAATCCCATGCATATTAATGAGGAGCTTTATTCAAAGACGGTCCCTGTTCTCAGGACGGTCACGCATCATAGATAGGAGCAACGGGTTTGAACAATATACCACTAGGTCCAAAGTGTGCGAGTCCATTAATACCGCAATTATACACAAAAGCATCTGGTTTGATACACTATTAAGTAGACCATGGTGAAGTGAATTTAAAATATGTACAAGGACAGTAAATTCTCTGAATTTACACAATGCATAAATTTCTATCATACAAATTATTATAACCCCATGCCCAAGGCCGGGTGTGCAAACAAAAATCATTTTGATTTTGGAGAATGAGCGGTGTTTATGTTAAAGGTACATGTATTCTTTTCGGATCCATGAAATTTCTGTATCATAAATTACCGGTACGTGTAATTTCTTGAATTTGTATGATACCCATAATTACTGGTATATGACCCAAAATTTTACTTCAACTTCAAGAGTTCCCAAGAAAAGACTTACAGACGGAGGCCTGTCAATGTGCGACCTGTAGACAAATTTCTTGACATTTAGTTTCAGCAATATTCACATTATATTACGCCATGAGCATCTTTTTTGATGGATACCGGCGCATTATAAATTTTCATTATTATTATTATTATTATTACAGATATGGTCACTTTTGCTTCAAGAAGGTGTCATATAGATGGTTGAATTGACCGTATATGGGAACTCTTTGGTACGAACGACATACAACAACACACACAACACAGCGCGCGTGCATGATTCGATTAGCCTAACAATGCATTTATAAACACACTGTGGCGAGCTCGCATAATATAAATAATGAGCCTCCACCCTCTGGGAATGTAAGCGCAGCTGCTCTACTCGGGCAAGGTATGGAACGCTGTGAAATTCGTGGCACGAATTTGTTCATGGTGTATTGACGAGTCCAATCAGATCACAAGGATCTATTTGGGCGTTATATGAAATGTACTCAGTGAGGGTCCATGAGAGGACTTGGGATGATTAAATGTTTCATTTTGGTGCAATTGGTTTCACTTGCAAAGGTCCGAGTTGGCGGAAAGCGGCTGCCTCAATGTGCAGACTAAAGTATGCATTGCACTGTGGAATATGTATTTTTTTCATGTACATGTATGTTTTATGGAACGTGGAGGCCTATGTACTTGTTTAGAGGGTGCTTTTTCAGATTGTGGAAATTGTGTTTTAGGGTATCCTAGTCAGGCATGGCATCCACCTGTAAATGGGCAGTGGCCCCCTGGGAATTTAGCATTGTCTATGATACCATGGGCCATATAGCAGGTGTATGTATGTATTTAACCCTAAAATCCTTGACTTTTGTGCAACTCTTTTTGAGAACTCCCACACGTACAAGGTCAAAGTTGAAAACACAATACATGGTTTGACAAAGGACGCTATTTAAACTATTCGTGTGAGTTGGCAAGCCCCACAGGGATCAATCAAAAGGCATAGAATTGAGTACAAACCAAGTACACAATAACGTACGTGACTTTTGGAAATTTTGTTTTTTAAACTTGGGATAGGCATATATTTGGCAGTTGACCTCGATCATGATCATAGCCCGAATGAAAAACGAATAGGGACAATGGTGGCCAACTGTGGCTAAAGTTAATTCTTTCAAAACATGGGCACAACTACATGTACATGTAAGCGACGAATGTTGAGGTTTTAAGAATTGTCACTATTTAGCATTGCAACCCATTCACTCTAATGGCTCAGAGTCTGTGGTCTTTAAAAAAATATATATTACATAAATATATTTAACCAGTCTTAACAATTGAGGAAGTCAAGACTTAACAATTGAGGAAGTCATAAATGTTTCCCAAACAAGGTGTTGTATTCAGGCCCGTCTACACCAATATACATGTCCGGTAATATACATGTCCGGTAAGGGCAAACCCTAATTAACATTCATTCTCCCCGATGCAAGCTAAACAATTACCGGTTTATTACATACATGTATCATGTACTCTATCTTAAATGTGTAGATTATCCAACCTTAAATCATGTTACATAATACATGGGTCTGTCCACAGTAATGGGGTACATTTGAAAAATAAGTCAATAATTCCTATGTCTTTATAATTAGTTTATCTCAGAATTAAAGAAATGTCCTTGTTTTGTTCTCAGGAGATAACTTTTGCCCAAAAAGGTAAGAAATTGCTGCCACAACATACATTTTTGAACAGCTTGTGTACAAATTTTCCTATTACGTATAAAACACGGACAGACCATTTTGTGACATTTGTTTCCGTCTTTGTTACATGCGTAATAGGAAAATTTGTGCACAGGGTTTTCACAAATGTATGTTGTAGGACTATTTTTCGTACTCCTTGATGAAAAAGTTATTTCCTCAGTTTAGCTTGATAATTTAAAGATAAAATTAAGACATTTGAAGTGAACTGGGACCTAAGATCTTGAATGTTACAGAAATGTACCCCATTACTGTGGAAAGACCCACATGTTAGTTGTACAGCAAATATCCAAATTAATTAGATAAAACACAATAGCAAGGTTGGCCCCGTGAACTTCAGTGCCACTATAGGCCTAGCTGTCCCTAGAGTGCATGGTAAAGTACATAAACTTATGCAGATAACACAGGACTGGTTCTTGGAAATTCCGGAAACTAAAAATAGACATGTGGACTGCAGTTGTGAGAGTATTGTTCGGAGGTTGTGAGAGTATTGTTCGGAGATTGTGAGAGACTGTTCCGAGTTATTAGCTTATGGTGTTTATGGCTTCCGTTCTGGTTGACAATTTATTGTGTAGGGGACAAAAAATTAAGGACAAGTTCTTTCCTTCCAAACAGAATAATTAAGCTTATTGAATGCTTTATGAAAACTGTAAATTCCCCCTTTCTCCATGAGCGACAAAACAGATTTTGCACAGGAATAAGGTAAATTTTCTACCTTTTTGCTATTCTATTCACCAGATAGCTTATTTTACTTTTCCCCCATTACCAAAGGCAGGGGCAGTTCCTTGAGATATGAAAGGCGTTTATGATCATATTTTGGGGAGAAGTGGCATGAAGTGGTGTAAGGACAAAGTGGTTTGGGGGCAAGGTGGCTTTTGGGGCGAAGTGGTTCAGGGCTAAGTGCAGGGGAAATGGTTTTGGGGCGAAGTGAATTTTCATCTCATGAGACGAAAAATAATTGTTCTACTCATTTCTCAAAAACTATAGCACTTTAGACAAAACCATTTCAGGGGAAGTTTACTACAGTCATCATGTTTATATTGTGTACGTTACATGTATGTGTAAATCTGTAAACATTTCTGATTTTCGAGATTACCAATGTGTTCTAACTTCAAACCCCTTGTCTAATTCCCCCTAACAACTTCAAAATGTAGCTCACTCTTGGGTGTTTGTGTCAACCATAACTTGTTTTTTAATCTCATTCTGATAATTAACCAGTGATTGTTCAGTGCTAAAATAATGACCATCATTATAATTGCACCGTAATATATACACTGCTCAAAACGATTAGGAAAGCAAACCATTTAAAAAATAATATTTTGGCCAAATCTAATTTTTAAAATCTTGATCCAACATTATACTGTTTTTAATCCGAATGAATTTAACACCACATGTGCCATGATCATGTTTTTCCCACCAATAATGGTGAATATTTTGAAATGATTAACCCTAACTCCCCAGGGTGTATGTAAAATTGTATTGATTTTGGAGGATTGAGAAGTGTTAGGGTTAAAAATAATTTAAATGTCATGGGCATTCAAACATTTCCTTACAGTTGGGGTACCGTGGCTGAGTTGTTTTGGTCACTGACTCGCAATACTCGGGTGAAAACGTGGGGTTGCGGGTTCGATACCCGGCTGGGGTACCTAACTGTGCCCTTGAGCAAGGCACTCAAATACAATTGCTCCTTCCTTCGGAAGGGATGTAAAGCCGTTGGTCCAGTGTGTTAGGTAACATACTTTAAATATCCGAGAGCATATTCTTGAATGCTGTAGGACTCAAGTCCAGACTCGAGTCCCGATTTTCAAGGACTCGGACTCGGAGATTTGGGCCGAGTCTATCAGAGTCCAGTGAAAAAAATAAATAGTGAAACCTGCTATTAAGGCCACCTTGATAAACAGGCCACCTGCATATAGTGTACCGGTACATCCACCTTTGGTCCCAAATACCATGTGTATAATACTTAAGAAACCTCTATAAAGAGGCCACCTCTTTATAGTGGCCAGTTGTTTACGGTCCCGAGGGTGGCCACTATAGACAAGTTTCACTGTATACGATATTTTACAGAAAGTACATTATACAGGCGCCAACAATTATTTCTGGAATCGGCAAGCTATCACTGGAAATCGAATCTAAATGAAAGGGAATCAATTTCTACTGGGGATCGATTCCTCAAAAATCTGGAACCATGATTCCGATTCCTTAAGTGGAATCGATTCTACTCGATTCCGGCATGGAATCGCCTAAGCCTAATACCGTGCATTCAATGTTTTTGGCATGCCAGTATGGCCAATACCAGCATATGTGTCGTTGAATGCGCCCCTGATCTAAAAGCACTTCCAAGAATGGTTTTATTCCGATGTTCCATTTCAATTTTAAAAAAAAATCTAGGATTACTCTACTGAATACTCACTCTGGTACTTCCCCATTGGGCATGACAATGTTGATGGAATCATTGATGAGGTTGTACTTCATGATCCGATCATTGGCCGTGGTCGATGTTAGAGAAGGAGAGGCATTCACCTGGAAATACAGACAGCAATAGTATGCAAATACCAACTGCAATGAGGGGCATGACTTGACTTGGGACTCGAGCAGAGGGAGACTCGTTACAACCCCGTCTCGTTGGCTAATCCTGAAACCTGTTTGACCAGGTCTCAGTGGCTAGTTGACACTTTTGGACTAACTCGCGAAACCTGTTTGACCAGGTCTGAGTAGCTAGTTTACACTTTGGACTAACTCGTGAAACCCGTTTGACCAGGTCGCAGTGGTTATAGTTGACACTTTTGGATTACATGTAACTCACGAAACCTGTTTGACCAGCTCTCAGTGGCTAGTTGACACATTTATACTAATTCGTGATACCTTTTTGACCAGGTCTCAGTGGCTAGTTGACACGTTTAGACTAACTCGCGATACCTTTTTGACCAGGTCTCGGTGGCTAGTTGACACTCTGGACTAACTCGGGAGTCATGGTTAAGATTATAGGCCCTCGGTGATCTCGAAGCCGAGGGGCAAAATCATGGCTTCGAGAGCACCGAGGGCCTATAATCTTAACAATGACTCAAATAAAAAAAGCAGTCAATATTTGTTTTATATACCGAATGTGTAGATTTTGTCAAGTAACATTGGACAGTCATGACAGTAGTCCATCGAGTTTCGATTTCAGAAGCTGGTCTACTGTTAGCCGCTTCTGTTATTTCCTTAAAGACTTCATCATCTACGAGATCAAAACGACTTAAGATTCAGCCATAACGTCCTGATACATGTATGTTGAACAAGGCACTTAAATCACACTTTCGAAGGGATGTAAAGCCGTTGGTCCAGTGTGTTAGGTAACGCACTTTAAAGATCCCAGAGCATTATTTCGTGAAGAGCAAGGGGAGGGATTCCCCGGTGTCTCTGGCCATTTCTAATTCAACTTAGAAGTTGATATTTAGTCTAATATCTATGTTAATTGATCTCATTCCTGTAATTAGTAGTCCTTCCGCTGTTGGATGTGGTGAATAAATAAATAAATAAATAAATAACAATAATAATAACAGTGCCTTACGTAAAGTACCTCAAAGCGCTTCACAGACATCAACAACAACAAAAAAAGAAGTTACAAATCAGTACACTAATAAAAAATACAGAAAATATTAATCTACATTTCCATGTATCAACATCGCAATCACAACCTCTAGTGACACGAAAGGCAGGTGACAAGGAAAATATTTTTCAGGGGGATCCCATAAGAGGCGGATTATGGAGAATCCCCCAGACGCACAATACCCTGTCTAAATGGTCCCGAATGGGCGGTCGTTTCCCAGCAATATAACAGCCCGGGGCCCGCCAGTATGTTTACAGGTCTGTTAACCTCCGGGTGATGAGGGGACGATGGTACTAAGTGTCTGGTACTGAGTCTCCCTCTGCTCCAGTCCCAATTGAACTGAAGTCAAATTGCCTTCGAGTCCCAATTCAAGTCAAATTGCCATCGAGTCCCAATTCAAGTCAAATTGCCATCGAGTCCCAAGTCAAGTCAAATTGCCTTCGAGTCCCAAGTCAAGTCAAGTCAAGTCAAGTCAAATTGCCTTCGAGTGTCAAGTCAAGTCAAGTCAAATTGCCTTCGAGTGTCAAGTCAAGTCAAATTGCCTTCGAGTGTCAAGTCAAGTCAAATTGCCTTCGAGTGTCAAGTCAAGTCAAATTGCCTTCGAGTGTCAAGTCAAGTCAAATTGCCTTCGAGTGTCAAGTCAAGTCAAATTGCCTTCGAGTGTCAAGTCAAGTCAAGTCAAGTCAAGTCAAGTCTGTTGGTTTTGAGAGTTAGTCAAAGTGTGAACTAGCCACGTCAAACAGTTTTCGTCTCAACTAGCCACCATGACATGGTGAAACAGGTTTCACGGGTTAGTCCAAAAGTGTCAACTAACCTGAGACCAGCTGATCTGGTCAAACAGGTTTTGCAAGTTAGTCCAACAGTGTCAACTAGCCACTAAGACCTGGTCAAACGGGTTCACAAGTTAGTCCAAAAGTATCAACTAGCGGAGGAGACAGGGTTGTAACGAGTCTTCCTCTGCCCGAGTCCCAAGTCAAGTCAGTGAAAATCGAGTCAAAGTCTCGAGTCCAAGTTTTTACAACACTGTATGACTACAGTTGTAGGTCATAACATTGGGAAGTATGTGTACAATATCGCACAAACCCACCATGTACGGTGAAATGGGCACAGTCATATAATTTATTATCTCATCAGGGCTTAATTTTATCATTCTGTTAAAGATAGTATACATGATTGGTAAACTGTTACAAATAGTTTTATCCCTCCCGTGTGATTGAAGATATGCATGATTAAAACCAACTTGAGCAAAAACCAGCTTCGTACTTCATCTAACCTTTGAGTCAACAATGGGTTTGCAGTCATTTCGCCCCAAAACCATTTCGCCCCAAAACCACATCGCCCTGAACCATTTCGCCCTAAACCACGGCCTGTGCACGAAGTGGTTTTGGGGCGAAGTGGCATTTCGGCGAAATGGCACTCGGGCGAAATGGCACTTGGGCGAATTGAATTTTCGTCTCTTGAGACGAAAACTAATTATTTACTCATTTCTCAGAGACTATAGCACTTCAGACAAAACCATTTCAGGGGAAGTTTTCTATGGTCATCATGTTTATATTGTGTAAGTTAGGCATAAATCTGTGAACATTTCTGATTTTCGAGATTACCAATGATGTATACTGCCTTTAAACTCCCTGTAGACCGTCAGCTGAGACTCAAAAAGATGCTGTGAACTGTTTATCAAGCCTATGTGGAGAGAGCTGGGAGATTGCGGAAATTTCCCCGAGGTCTTTTACAAAATCAGATCTGGATACCCGAGATGATTTCAATTTCTGAATCTTAGTGTAAAAATGCCGAGGTTCAGTTTTTCACTTACTTCAATTAACCATGGTTTGAGGTTGTCATCAATGATGATGTCATACCCATAGCACTCATAACAGTGTCTGTCATTGGCCATCACATTCTAAAACAAAAATGAATATTTGTATATTGGATGGCTTTGAGGGTGATACAAGAATATACCGTACGAGTCATGAAAATGACGAGTGCATTCTCATATCACCCGAAAAGACATCCATTATTGTTATTGTTTATATAAAATGAAGATTTCCACAAGATGTTTGTTTGTTTTGTGTTGAAAACTTCGGTTCATTTCCTTTGTTGTACAGTACTTTTTGATACCGTACTCATGCCCGTGTTACAAACACGCACAATGCATTTACTCGATGCACGACGCGTGCGAACGTGTGTTTTGGTGTGCCTGGTTTGGACGCACATCAGATTGGGGCTCTCTGCTGCACAGCATCAGAAATGCACGGTATCCACAAAAGCTTCATTTTATATAATAATCATTAATATTAATATTAAGTCGGGCAGGGGTTTGGGGCGCATCTTAAATGATCTCTGGGAGAGGTGGTTATCTCTCTGTAGGGCTTGCTAAGCTCACGTGATAGTCAATCCCAATCAGTTAGGAACTGCACTACCCTGATTTCAAGACCACCATTGGCTTCATAGCTCAATTGGTAGGGCGTCTGCACGTTAAGCAGAAGGTCCGCGGTTCGAATCCCAGTCGCTGTTTACTGCATCCAGATTTTTGAAACTCACGGACATTTGTCCACATTTGTATCGAATTCATTCACCCTGGCGGTCCCTGGGTCATAATCCCTAAAAAAATAAAATTTATTCAATTTGTAATACTTCATTTATTGACTTTGTTGGTGGGATAGGAATCATATATGACTGGGTTTTTTTTCTCTCCAAATCTTCTTTAAATATCAATTATTAATCAGAACAGAATTTTGGGTGTACTTACAGCCATAGCTTTGAGTGAATGCACAATCACCCAGTTCATCTCGTCAAACAACTTATCAGTCACCTTGAAGAACGAGAAGAAACTCATTCAGTGATTGCTTCGAAACAATGTCGTGAGGGAAGATTCAAAAGTTTTAAAACAGGAATACTAAGGGGCAGGAGACAAACAATATTTTGTTCTCGGCTAGACTTTTTGCTGCGCAAAACTACGTACTGTGTCAAATTTTTAATATACCAAAAGCTTACTGAAAGGTCATTAATAGAATCTATTTGCCATGAAAAAAATATTGCACTCCATTTTAAACTCGAAATGTAATTTTGAGATCATGAGTTTGTCCATCCCAATGGTAATTACTTGCAATTGATGAACTTACTTCTTTCCCTCTTGTTCCTTCCAAGTACACTCTCAGGTTGTGTACTGTCCATTTGCCACCGTGCTGGGAGTTGTATTCCTCCTGCAAAATAAAAACACAAGCCTCATGTACAAAACACAGTGCATATTAAAAGAATATTCAAGAGGCATGTTGGTATGTATCGTGTGTGGTATGAGGTTGCCCTTAACTACTTTCTTAAATGAAGGGACAACACTTGTTTAAAGTTACCTACGAATTTAATCAAAAATATTACTGATGTATTGCCCGCTGCATAAACCTTCCAGGGGCGGATCCAGGAATTTTTCCAGGAGGGGGTTTTGCCTCCAGGGAGGGCTTAAATTTGTCCGTCAGATTTTTATGTCAGCTTGTTTCGGAAAGGCGGACACACAAAAAATGCATTACATTTTTGGGTGTCGGAGCAGGGAGGGGTTTTGACCCCCAAAACCCCACCTCTGGATCCCCGCCTGCCTTCATGAGAATCAGAGAACCTTGTTTTCACTGTCGGCAATGGTGAACCAATTAATTTTAATGATACACTCTGCAACTAATGCAACTATATGCTGCGCCATGTTTGAAATTTTGAAAGGGATGATGACGTCATCAACCATGTAACGATTGCATGGATGACGCCAAGATTGATGCCTTGTTTCCCGACTCCCATATGCCGTGAAGTATGGTATAATATATTGTGTCCTGACTCGCACTCTCTCAAGTCCGAGCGCCGAACTGCAAAAGATGGCGACTTACATGAAGCTTACAGATTTAGGCAACTCTTTGCAAGTGTTGTCCCTTCCTTTAATTGTTGAGAGCCAGTTATTGCACTGGAAAGGATAGAGATAACTCATAGATTTTGGCAATGATGGATTAAGTGCGTAACACAACTATCACACGTTATTTTGGTGAGGAAGGATATTTATTTTATTTTTAGAGAAGCTAAAAGCCATGGTGAGATACATGTACGATCTTGATTGCCAAGTCTCTCCATACTGTGGACAGACTCAAATAGTGACAAAAAAGAGAAGAAAAAAAACTATGAAAAATCCACTCCCACTTCAGACAAGAATACGTCACAGACGTGCAATGAGTACTCACACCATGCTTCTGAATGGATACATTAGTCAGATGGATGAACATGTTGTCTAACTCGTTCACATTGGCACTGTACTTGACCGTGCAGAACCGACAAAACCCAAGCTTGTAGCTGAAAAATATATTATTAGACAATAAAGTAAATTTATAAGAATGCTACAAAATTTTCTTACAAATGAACTCTTATCAGTGAAACAAATGTTGGCATCACCCTAAAATTTCAAGCATCCGTTCAAAAAAATGGAAACAAATTTGACGATTACATACATGTAAGACTTGAGAGGTCGGTATGAAGTCACCAAGACGTAGATACGAAGATCAAACTTCTTTCCTCCAATAAGCAGAGGATTGTCAATGTACTTGGCGATGACGTAGGCATCCTTTGCGGGTGGAGCTTGGAATCTGTTTGAGAAAGAAAACAAAATTGTCATTTTTTTATCTTCATTTTATTTTGCAAAAATAAAGCAACCCCATATCTACATTTTCACAAATGTTTTGCTTCAAATGTCCATTATATGTATGTGATTTTGCTATTTGGGAGACATTCCTCATTTTGCCGTCGCAGTTCACCAGGTTTAATAATGATCTTACGATGACGTGCGGCTGTCTCTGGACCACTTCTTGAGCTGTGACAACTTGTTGATAAGAAAAATTCCAATTCCTCGAGCTGAAAAAAAAAATCAAAACAAATAAAAGATCATTCTAAATTATTAAAGCCTGTAGGATATACATACAGGATTTGCAAAAAAGTCCCAAAATTTTACAGTAAACTCTCGTTATAACACCCCCTGATATAAAGCTCTTCTCGATATAAAGCTCTTTTTCAAAGTCCCAGCCATTATTCTCTGCAGTGTGTATACACTGGTTATAGTTATAGCGCTCTCTGGATATAAAGCTCAAATTATTTCGGTCCCTTGAAGAGCGCTATAATAAGAGTTTACTAATCAACCAATGCATAGTTCCGACCTGTCAATCAAGCCGAACCCGCCGACCAATCACGACAGAGCTAGCAGATGGCGCCCACATAGGTCAAAGTGATGCAATCATCACACAATCACGCGATTTTCTGCCCATACAGTTTGTATGTTGTATGCGCCAGTGACCGGGTGAATTTTGGTTTCAATGTCGGGCGATTCGCTGTTCAAAGGTAGGAAAGCGCATTTTTATGAATATATGACATCCCTGCATTACTAGCCCTTTGCTCAGTGTGTGCTACGGTAACTGTCGACCCTAAAACATAAATACCTTTGAGTTTTCTCCAATGAATCTTTGCTTTCCATGCTGAGTCCCGTTGCTTTGTATGTTGTGTCGCCATTTTTTTGCGATGGCTTGTAAGCACATACCAACAATATCTAAGGGGCAGGGTTAACTGGGCAATTTCGGAACTATGCATTGAATTTACGAAAAAATGTTTACTCAAATGGAAGATAGAAGTGGTGATCCAACTGTCCAATGCAATGTTTCTGCCCGAGATGATAGCTTTTTATTTTTAAAAAACGACAGCGTTGTAGTCAGGGCTCGACATTAACTTTTGATGTGCACCTGTCCACGGGACAGGTAGAGATAAGATTTTACCTGTCCGACAAAATGTTTTACCTGTCCGAGGAGGTATTGTACAGAAATGAAATAAAACTCCACAAAGAAATGCATCTGATTTGTTCTAACGTGGAATTTTAAGGTTGTGTTTGAACCGGAAACACGCATGTAGCAAAAAGACGTGTATAACAAATTAAAAACCGACACGAAACTGTAGAAAACATCACAACTCGACCTCAGCCCCATGGTCTACTGCTACTGCGTAAGAGCAGTTAGGAACAAGGATGCTCGACCACCCTGGGGACGAGGTTGATCACAACTATGCACAAAGAATATCCGAAGAACTCATCGCTGGTACTTCGTCAATATGAACACAAATGCAAAAGAACTGGTCCCAGTGCTGATAGCACTCGAACAAGGTACATGTATACGATTCCCCGTTCGATGGTCAACAATCCGCTAAACAAAGTACATGTACATTTAGTAAACGTATGTGAAAAATGGTGATGCATGCATGCACACGCGGCAGAATGTGGTTTCCTTGCATGCCAGCTGTGCAGCCACGCGATTGATGAACCTGAAAAAATTTTGCGGTATATTCGAACTGCACGAAATGCAGGTAGGGATCGATTTACAGCCAAGAAACGTGGAAGGTGGGCTTTTATTTAGTATATTTTCACCTGTCCATCGGACAGGCACGGCAGTGTTTTTACCTGTCCGACTGGCATGTTTTGGAAATTTTACCTGTCCCGGACAGTCGGACAACCGTTAATGTCGAGCCCTGGTAGTACTCGTACTTGCTCCAATGCTACTGAGATATTTCTAGCTAACAATTAACTTGACATGAGCCACATACCCTTTCCTGTGGGTTTCATAATCCACGTACTAGATGGATTCTTTCGGAACTCTTCAACAAAAAGGTTGTAGTCAGCTGGGAGAAGGAAAGTAACTGGAATAAAATCTGAAGAGAAAAAATACATGTAAACAAATATTTTATAGTTGCAGACATTAAGAAATTCCTCACGCTTTCTTTAACTCATTACAGCATGCTGCTCACAGCGGATCGAGAAACTTCTTAGTATGTCTTTAAAGTTGCATTGCCCGTGTTTCGGTGAAAGGATTAAAAAAATTAATTTACACAAGCGAACGAATTTAGAAAGCTTACGTGTCTCTGTAACGAAAAATATCAAAAACTTAAATTTCTGACGTCGGGAATTGGAGATACAAGCCTTTTTCTTGAAACGTGCTTCACATGTTGTACATGTGCGCGTACGCTCATATGTACATAGTATGTGTACAATGTACACATGTACGCGCACATGTACATTTACGTCATAACCCTGTCGATTAATTGACCTGCCAGCCTTTTAATCATTTCTTGTTTTTAATCGACTGGCATTAATCCTTGACGGATTTTTACGTTCTTGGTACCAAATGAAAGCTGATAACTTTTTATATTCTAGAAAAATACCTATTTAACTTTAAAAAACAAATTTGACGCCCAAATCGGCCCAAACACGGGCAGTGCAACTTTAAGACATAGACTCTGTTCTCACTGAAGAAATCGCTTCATTCAACGAAGATTAGAATTGCTGCCTTCATTCGAATAGATTGCTTCATTCGACGAACATAATTGTAATGTAAACGCTCAGTGTTCTCCACTATCGGTTTTGTCCGGGCGCACCACTGGGACAAAAATTTGCCGCCCGCACAACAATAATCTATTTTCCCCTCTAAAACACTTCGGAAGTACGACCGAGTCATTCCAAATTTAGGTGTAAAGTCACGATTCGCTATAGTCGCTGTGTCATTATCGATCACTTACATGTACCATGCATATTTATCGCATCGGCCACCCAATCCATGGTCGCTAATGGCCATGGCAGTTATATGCAGCCGTTTTGAACAGCGCCGTCACGCGGCGAATCTGTGTTCGCCGCGTGGGGGCACTGCTAAGCATACCCGGACAAAAATACCAGTGAACACTGCGAAACTTTCGACACTCAACACCGGTGTGTCATCAGTCCTGCCAAATTATATCGCTTTATAAAACAATGGGAGCGTACACATTACAAATTTGCTTTAGCGAATGAAGCCATCTCTTCGCCGAATCATGGAGGAAGGAACTTTCTCAATGATCAAAAGAAGCTGTTTGCTTCATCAAATGAGATTCTAATCTTCTTCAAATGAAGAGGTGTGCATTCACATCAGGAAAACTATGTCGAATCATCGTCGAATCTTCGGGGAACGAAGCGATTTCCCCGGACGTGAACGATTTCTTACCAAGGTGAATATGCTTCCCGTTTTCATCCCTCTCAGCCAATGGACTTCCCTCCTTTTCCAACTCCTTCCGATATCGCTTGATATTTTTGACCATCAAATCCTTCCTGGTCAGCTCATAGTGGTTTGGGAAGTGATTGATAATCCTTGCAAAACAAAATAACCACGAATAATCCTAAGTTAAACTGAACAATATTTTATTCAGAATATACTTTTAAAAGTGAGACAGACGGTGGGTGCAAAATACACTTACTAAAACTTCTACATAGTTTTTACTCTTTTAAAATCTGTAATGACACACATGAATGAATGCATGTACATACTGATCATCCTGCAGTCGGTAGCCTGTGTCAACGTTGAAAATGTTGCGAATCGTCTGGACATTACTCCTAATAAATAGAAGGAAAAAAAAACTCTTTAGGAAATACCACTCTGGCTTGACTCATAATGCTATGTTTGCGCTGCATTTACCAGTATGCACATAAACGTAGTGATCCTATACGGTAGATGCTGGAAAAATGTTGTTGTTGTTGAATCAGTTTCCTTTTGCCTTTGCCTCACAGTCTCTTGATCATCTTATTTCATTTTTCTCTTTCTTGGCCATCTTGATTCCAATGTCATGGTGTCCTGAGTTGCCTTGTCAACCCAAGCAATATTTGGGAAGCTGTTAAGGGGAATGCCACAATCTAACTGCTGATAGGGTTGAGCGCCTGGCCAGCAGCCACCTAGTTAAAGCGAAATGGTTTTTGAGATTCCCTGATGGCAGCGGTAATAATGGCAACAGCGCCAGGAGCACCCCGCAAGGTGGACATGTGCGCTATATAAGAATCCACCATTATCATTATTATTATTATTATGGTTGGCTAATTCCCCCGATGTTACACAAGCCTTTATTTGACCTCAGCCGCAAAGGCATCTTCCTTCCTGTGGAAAGCAGGCTGAGCACCCGTACCGGCAGCTGGGGCAACCGTACTGGCGGTTGGGGAGCCCCTACCAGCAGCTGGGGTGCCCGTACTGGCGGCAAGGCCTTTGATTTGGCAGAGTGATGCCTGGGATAACATATCCAGGAATCCACAGTCCCTCAGATCACACACAGTCACTGATTCCAATGACAAGGTTACAGTCGGTCTGCATGCACCACTTGGAAAGATCGGGTGTCCTGATTCGGTACACAACAACCAAAAGTCTGTCCACCACGACAAACAGACCGACCCAGTCGAAGGAGAGCTTAATAATAATAATAATAAGTTCTTATATAGCGCATTACAGATCCGACAGATCTCTCAATGCGCTTTCTGCATTATTACCCTGGTCATTGGGCTCAGTAGTATCATTCCTTAATCCTTCTCAACTCCCTGGGGAGTATGCAGTCCCGTGCAGCTTATGCGCACAGGGACTAATCAAACACATTAGCTTTCTCTACCCTCACAGGTACCCATTTCCTCCTGGGTGGAGAGAAGCAATTCATGGCAAAGTGCCTTGCTCAAGAGCACACGCACCATGGCCAAGCCGGGATTGGATTCGAACCCACGACCTGTGGATTGACCATAGTCTTGGATTCAACACGCTACACTGCTCGGCCATGGTGCCCCATGTAGATGTCCTTCCGCATCTTGCTGAGGAGCCAGACTACGTCATCAGTTGTCAAACAGCCAATTTACGTTGCAGTCGTAGTGTCTTTTTCACGCCTTTACCATTCGTGTCGCAATGGTGTTTTGCAAGACCTTGGGAGCAAGAGTATCTCTCGCAAGTGCTGGACATTCATTTTAGGTTGCTGGGATTTCTAAGATAGAACACAAACAGGGTGATCAACTGGCATTCTACCTTCCCAGCCTGGCATCATTGCATTCGATGTCTCCTTCGTTCATGAGTGCTCTGACGACTTGTACGCCATGGTGAGTAAGTCCAGGTGTTCATCCCAGTCAGTTTGTAAATGACTACTACGGGTATATTGTGCAGTTGAAATGCTTGATTATCTTGTCAGATCTGGGCTGGTATGGTGAAGTGCGAGTTTTTTCATCAAACTAGCATCCCTGCACTTACTTTTAGAAGGCTAAAAGTGTTGTTTTTGACGTTTATATTGGGACGTTATCATTTTCTAGTAACACTTTTAGCCCCATAACATTTTAACCCCATTCGCCGTGTGGAACATTCTTACACGCCCTCAAGAGTCCAAATACCCTTGTGAAAATTCTTACCGTAAATTCCAAATCAGACATTTAAAAGCACACCATGGAGGTCCTTGTAATCTCAAGACTTCTGTACCCTTGTCGTTCTTTTTCCATGATGACTCAAACATCAAAAAAGGATAACAGGGAGCAAAATTTGGAGTAAAATCGAACATTTTCAGCCAGCGTGGTACCACAGACTTCATGCTCTAGCCGCGTCAAAAGGAAAGTAGTTCCGCCAACCGGTGTGAATTTTGTTTACACTATGTTAAGCCTAAACTGGTGACTATGGTCCCCTGTCCCCATTTACTTCCCCATGCGTCGTATATGAGCGAGAGCATATATGGGAAAAGAACGACAAGGGTACAGAAGTCTTGAGATTACAAGGACCTCCATGGTGTGCTTTTAAATGTCTGATTTGGAATTTACGGTAAGAATTTTCACAAGGGTATTTGGACTCTTGAGGGCGTGTAAGAATGTTCCACACGGCGAATGGGGTTAAAATGTTAAGGGGCTAAAAGTGTTACTAGAAAATGATAACGTCCCAATATAAACGTCAAAAACATAACTTTTAGCCTTCTAAAAGTACCCTGCACTGTGCTTCCATAGCAAGATGTTAATTGTCATGGCCGGTCCCAGTTCCCTGCCTGGGTATCAGTCGATCCTCACTTAAAGGTTGGGTCGTCTTGTTTTGTTGCAGTCAGCACCGATAGTGAGGCTAACAGTTCCAGCAGTTTATGATGTTGCCATTTGAGAGGCTACCAAAACCAATGGATCGGTTGTCTGCTCATCAGTAAGCAGGGCGTTTCCTAACGGCAGTTTCTCAATCGTTTTCATGGTGATACTAGGTCCTTCATATTGGGGTGGGGGTAAGCATTCCACCAAAACTTCATGGTCCTTTGTAAGGGGTCCCTTTGTTCTGTAGCATGCCCCATGGTGGCTGTCACCAACCACCTGACACCCCAGCAACAACTCTAATGAAGAAAATAAGTATTTTTAATCCAGATGCACTCGGGAAATCACTGTAGTTTCTGAAGGTGAAGCAGTCCTCGTTCCAAACCGGCTGGTACATGTACATGAATGCTCTCCCAATGCTGGTAACCCAAACAATGCAAAGGTTAATCTCGGCCAATTTTCACCTTTGCATGCCCAACCACGTGCAGTTCATCACTTCAATTTGCTTGACGAACCCAAGATTAGTGTTTAGGAGTACAGGCTTCAGCTTTGGCCTTTCGAAGAGCCAAATGGAAACAAAACTCTGTCACACCAGTGTCAGAAATTTAACAACCCACAAAATAAAAAAGCACTTTTATTGGCTCTATTGTTCTCTTACCTTCTGGAGGACAAGCAATAGTGACCCGTAACCTTTTGAATCCATGTGAAAGCGCCCTATAGGGTAGCAAATAATGAATGCACTTACCAATAAAAATTCCAGTCTTCTTCAGGTGCAACTTGAACCCATCCTCGTTTTTCAAAATTGCCCGTTAAAACAGTTTTGTCCTGATCGGATGCAAACTTTATCACCTTTCCTGACATGATGCTTCACATCTAACAAACAAATTCACATTGTAAATTAACGGTAGTATACATGATTGGTACACTGTTACAAATACCGGCAGTGTCATCTCCCTGTACGTGTGATTGAAGGTATGCATGATGATTAAAACCAACCCGAGCAAAAATCAGCTCCGTACTTCATCTAACTTTTGAGAAAACAGTAACAAAATGGTTTACAGTCACTTCACCCCTGAACCACTTCGCCCTAAACAACGGCCTGTGCACGAAGTTGTTTTGGGGCAAAGTGGCATTTGGGCGAGGTAGTGTTTGGACGAAGTGGTTTTGGGGCGAAATGGCCTTTGGGTGAAGTGCTTAACTAAGGGCGAAGTGGTCCAGGGCGAGGTGGTTTTGAGACGAAAAATAATTGTTTTGCTCTTTCTCAAAGACTAGGCCTAGGCCCTATACTATATAGGCTTTACAGTCACTTTGCCCCATTTCCACTTCGCCCCGTTACCACTTCGCCCCATCGCCACTTCGCCCCATGGTCATTTCGCCCCATTGCCACTTCGCTATTTAGCGGGCAGTCAGTTAAAAAAAAAAGGAAAAGAGTACACTGCGCCACTGGTTTTATGAATTGATTTGTAAAAAAAACACGTCTGTAATTATTCACGTTCAAATGACGTCACTTTCTACAAATTGCCACGTGCATCATGATTTTGAGCGTATTTTTTTTGTGTCGCGCATCGGTTGCGCCGTATTTCGAACGAATTTCGAGCCACACGCGCGCGTGTTTAGAACATGTTCCAGCGTGTGCGTGTGCATACTTTATGGCGTTTATTACGCAGTAGCATTTTTTCCTACGAAGATGGCGTCTGTGAACGTAATCTTCGTAGGAAAAATGCTCCAAACACGCGCGCGTGTTGCTCGAAAATTGTATGCAACTAATGTGTTTTAGAAAGAATACGAGATATTTGTAATTGGCCAGCTGGCCCAAAGGTCAATAGGTCCAACAAGATTTAATTTTCATCCAATTCGTTTTAAGCCGAATTTGAGTGCAGTTAATTAAAGCAAGAATTAAATTTGACATGTTTTTGTTTTGTTTTTTCTTTGTTTAGTTTGCAAGCAATCGAAAAAAAGAAATTAGAAATCCAAGTTTAATCTGCTTTTTTTGCCCGTTTTACAAACGCCCTGTAATGTATAGTGTTGTTAAAAAGTCATTCAGGAAAAAATTTACACCGGGGTGTTATCGTGTCATACAGACTAAAGGAAAACAGTTTGCTGAAAGCTGTGAGAACGTGCCCCGACTGAATCATTCAAAAAGTGGATGCTAACAAATGAAACTTTCAAATGAGACCTCAACAAACAGAAAACCACGGACGGTTATAGTTATCATGGTTATTAGAGTTTAGACTCTTTGAGGTTTTTTTTACTGACTGCCGGCTAGCATAGGTGGGGCGAAGTGGCGATGTGGCAATCATTGCGGCAATGGGGCGAAGTGGCAATGGGGCGAAGTGGCAATGGGGCGAAGTGGCAATGAATGGGGCGAAGTGGTATGGGGCGAACTGACATATGGGGCGAAGTGGAAATGGGGCGAAGCGTAGCATTTCTGACAAAACCATTTCAGGGGAAGTTTATTACCGGCAGATTTTTCCTGTCATTAGCACGCGCACGCATGTCTTTTCCCACACCGGCAGCCGATTTCACGAAAGAGTGCGCAGCTTGCGCAACTTTTGCAAAATGGCGCAAGCCCTATAGCTTGCGTGTAATTTTCACAGGAATGTTGCGCAGCCTACGCAATAAAATGTTGCGCAAGCGGACTTACGCAGTGCGTTAGGATTCGTGAAATCGGCTGCAGATTACTATTAAAATAAACAAACCTACATAAATGTATGTATTTTACAAAAGACGTCAGGGAGTCGTCAGGGAGAGGAACCATACTAATTCAACACCACCTGACTGAACCTAGCTGTCGAATTTCCAAACGATGCCCGTTATTGCCTCGGTTGTTTCTTTCACTAGAATACATACCAAAGAAGATTATACTGGTCTTTACAACCACTGGGGCCAATTTCATAAGGCTGTTAATTTAGCAGACAAATTTGCTTAATCAAAAATTTGTTTGCTTTATAAAAAAACATTGTATGTCTACTTGTGTTCTTAGCAAGAATAGCAGATATTCTTGTAAAAAACAAAATGACATACAATTTTTACTATTAACCCATTTTTAAAAAGCAAACAAATTTGCCGGCTTTATGAAATTAATTTGCACCTCAGTGCTCACGACGAGGGGACGATCGGGCTAGGCCTGGGAGAGGCAACTGTTTGCTCAAGTGAATTTCTGTGTAATTTCCATATTCATAAGCAAAGTTGTAATGTCACATTTATTAGGCAACCAGGAATTTTCATGATTGGTTTATGTGTACAACATTCCCTTTGTTCACTTTCATTGAACCTTTTTATTTTGTGACCTTTTAAATTTAATTTTAATTTTAAATTTAATTGTTTTTCATTGCATTAAAAACTTCCCTTTTTTCGAATAAGGTAAAACTGGTTGTGGACACTGCAGCAGTTTGCACATTCCACTTTGAATTGTAGTGTGATTTTCCTTACTTTTCACTGGTGTGTTCCCAAATTGACATCAGTTACATCACCCTTTCCTGGCAAAGAAACTGGTTGAAAAGGTAAAATGGCTGCTTATAGTAAGTTCAACGTACGTATCCAAAACGAATTTTGCGGCAATTATTTTTCAGGGGCCCCTAGCTCATACTAGCGTTCCGAGTTTCGACCGACCGCAACTTTGAAAGTGGCGACTACCGTAAATCCGGGGACTAAATTCTAACTCCGAGTACTTGGTGCAACCGATATCGGATATGCTCTTTTAAAGAGATTAAAATCTCTTTAAAATAAAGTGAAGTTGTAGTAATTTTCATGACGTTATTGAACGAACAATAAACTCAGTGTGCCTTTCTTTTGTTTTCTATTCTACAATGAGTTTTGTGAACCGTTTAAAAAAAAATAATGCCAGGACCATGTCAACACCCGGCAACCTATAATGCATGTACTTTGAAGAAGACCGCGGAAGTTGAAATGGTTTCGAGTCAACTCGGTCCCATAGAGTTGTATAAGCCGTAACAACTCTATGCTCGGTCCCAAGTCAACTCGGTCTCGGTCAACTCGGTCCCAAGTCAACTCGGTCCCAAGTCAACTCGGTCCCAACGAACTAAGGCCCAGGACAACTCGACCGCTCTTGAAAATGTACAAGATTTCTAAGCAGCCGATCTTTTCCGATTCATTTGACGCAATATGCCGAATTACTTTACATTTTTGTACATGACAAATTCATACGCGAGGGCTAATTGTGAAAGCGAACTTGACGCGAATTTGACAGTTTGCGCCACAAATTTGCTTAGGCCTAAGTTCAACTAAATAGGCGAATGTTCATGCATCACTGCAAATTGTTTGACGTCAGATTTACAGGCAATTTTGGTGGGGCGCGGATTGCATGCATTAAACGGTATAAACATTTTGGGTTGTACTCTCGTTTTAAGCATGAACCGTGCCGCAAACCTTGATATTGTCTTGGGCCCGATGTCGTGCGCGTGGAATACAGGTCAACTCGTACGCGAGCCAACTCGTACGCGTGCCAACTCGTACGCAGGTTGGTCAAGTCGTACACGTGCCAACTCGTACACGTGCCAACTCGTACACACACCAACTCGTACACACACCAACTCGTACACACACCAACTCGTACGCGTGCCAACTCGTACGCGTGCCAACTCGTACTCGTTATTTTAACGGAATCATTTTAACGGGATATATTAATTTGTTTTCTCCTGCAGACTGCAATCATGAACCAATTGAAGAACATATTTCTTGCCTGGCCTTCTCTAACCAGCTCCACCCTTTTACAAGTTTTAGAGGCAGGAGACTTATAGTTTATGGAATTCGCACGGAGGAAGGAAACCCATTCCCGGTGGGCACGCGATGCAATGGCGGGAAATAAATGTATCATCACATCGTTCCTCTTCTGATCGCCCCAAACTTTTTCCGATTGTTGGAAACATCTTCCGATTGTTGGAAACATCTTCCGATTGTTGGAAACATCTTCCGATATTGTTGGAAACATCTTCCGATTGTTGGAAACATCTTCCGATGAAACTTTAATAATAGTGGCATTTGGAAATTAGAATTTTGAACTTTGACACCAGATAGAAATTTAAAACTAAATTTCATAACTTGTTTTTCCATTGTATATAACAACAAAATAAGAAAGATAAGGAATCATATCATGAAAGCAATTGTATAACTTCTCTAGAATTACATTGCATTAAACAATATTTAGACCTAATTGCATTAAACAATATTTACATGTAACGTTAGGCCTACAATAAAAAATACCCTTTTCTCCTTACGTTCTCAGTTGTACTAGCTGTGCTGTATAACTTTTCCTACTGTTTAATATTAATTATACCTGTCCAAAATAATGTACTGTTTACTGTAAGAAATTGCAGAATCATCGTAATATTTTAAGAGTATATAAATTTGTTATGAATTGAGAAAAACCCAATTCTTGGTAAAACGAACACATTATTTAAAACAAATTATTTAAAAAAGAGCATTAAGATGGGTTTTCGAGCACGCAATCGGGTTGGTCGCGTACGAGTTGGTCGGCGTACGAGTTGGCACGCGTACGAGTTGGTCGGCGTACGAGTTGGCACGCGTACGAGTTGGTTGCGTACGAGTTGGCACGCGTACGAGTTGACCAGCTTAATCCGGTGCGCGTGCGGCGTATAAGGCGTTACTTTTATTGGCGACTACGCCGATTATGATCTTCAAACTTTTCTTTACGTAGGCTACATTTATTTGCCAATGACGGTCGAGTTGTCCTGGGGCTTAGTTCGTCGGGACCGAGTTGACTTGGGGGCGAGTTGACTTGGGGCCGAGTTGACTTGGGACCGAGTTGACCGGGACCGAGTTGACTTGGGACCGAGTTGACCTGTACCCGTTGAAATTGGGCATTAATTGAGGCTAGCTTTGGCTAGCTTTTACACATCCAATGCATATCGCACGGAGCAGCGGAGATAAAAACTGAAAAATGTTGGAAAAAACGGAAATTGAACGGCGTCCTTTACGAGAAACAGATACAAATAATTCATTGACTTCGAGTGAGTTTTTAGAATAGCTTAAAATGATTACGGTATTGTCTCCTTTGTCTGAATCCATGTTTGTTTAGCTTACTTTTATACTTGATTTTGAATTTTTGTTTTGAATTTGACTGGTCAACGTCAACGACAACGGTCAACATGATGGTCAAATCGGGTGCAGGTCAACTCGACCGTTTGCCAAGTCGACTCCTACCAACTCGACCTTCGTACCAACTCGACCGTCATACCAACTCGACCGTCGTGCACTCGACCAAAGGAGTCAACTCGACCGTTGTACCAACTCGACCGTTGTCCAACTCGACTGGTTGTACGTTTAATTGCAGAAGTCAACTAGCTGACTAGTCCGTTGTCATGGTTGTGTCTAGACAGAATGATTCTGTCCCTACGGGATTTCCCGTAGGGACAGAAGTAGACAAGGTTACCTCGGCTCAAATTTTTTCATGTGGTGTAATCTTTTACTAGAGCCGAGGCTACGTAAGAACATGAACACGCTATCTGACACATGTCTAAAAAAACTTCAAATCAAAATGTGTCATTTTTCTCCCCGTGACACACTAATTCCCCCTGGGACTCACCCCAACCTTGTCAGGCATATCGAATTACCACTACGCAGGTCCTTGAGGGAAATATCCAGCCACGATGAATATTTAGCCAACAATTCCAGCGAAACAAACCGGTATGCTCACAGCCTAGCTGTTTTTGTCTTGTTCAAAAACAACCGTTTGTCTAGTCTGTGTACAAAGGAATACCAATGCGCATTGGTTACCAGACGTGATCTAAAAATAAGTTATTTCCCTCACAAAATCTTTAAATTCTCTTAAAGGAGTGTGACCAGATCACTTTTTTTTACCCATAACTCCCCGGGACTTACCTTATGGGTCATGAGATTTTTATATCATAACATCCGTTATATTTTACTCCCGCGCTTCTAGGCCGCATATTTCCGAGGATATCGTCAAAAATCCACCGATTATTTGTAAACTAACTTTCCAGTATCAACGTTTATCCACTGAAAGCCGACTCGATAGTTTTGTTCAATTTTGTACTGGAAATCGCGAATGTTTTCGGGTTTTTGGGACATGGGAGGTGTGTATGGGAGTTACTTGATAATATTAATTGGTATAAAGTTACATCGAAAACTATTTTCCAGAAACTTTGGTCATGCTCCTTTAATCCAAAATTAGTTTTTTTCATAAAATCTTGGAAAGAATTTCATACTCGGACGTCACTATTTTTTCCCAAAAAATACATGTAAAATGACGGTACAAATTTAGTACCTACGTCACTAATTTTGCCTTAAAATGATTTTGTACGTTATCTGTATACATCAATAAGTGCAAATCTAATGAAGAAACAAAAATTTACAGGGGAAAATATGAAGAATTTACTAGGAAAAACTTATATTTCTGAGTTGTCCACTAGGCTTAGTGCATGAGGGCTTATGTGACGTCCGACTTGTAAATTCTTTCCAAAATGACTTCTTGGAGAGGAAGAAAATGAAGATTTTACTGAGAAAAACTTTTCTGAGTTATCCCATAGACGGCTACGAGCCATGTATCGATCCTCACGGCTCTGGACCATGCTATTAAAAGCTCCTCAATGTTGCTTGACTTTGCAGTAAGTCACGGTTTGAGGATAGTTGGATCGTGGTTCCGGAGATCGGATTGGCAGTAATGGACTTGGTATTCCAACGACGGCGTCACCAGGAAGGAGATTGATCATGCTTGTGGATGGGCGCTGGAAGCTGATTGAGAATTGCCGGGTGTACAGGAGTGCCCAGTTCTTTGGCACTGACCATAGGCTGCTGGTGGCAACCCTGAAGCTGCGTCTAAGGTGTCCGAGACGGGCGACAACAGGCCAAAGGCTGGACGTCGGCTGCCTGCGGGACCTGGACGTGGCTCGGGCCTATGCCAGCAGACTGGGCGAGGTGCTAGAGAGAATGACTGCGTATATGCAC
Source organism: Henricia sp. BOLD:AAB3569 (assembly GCA_037783545.1). NCBI lineage: Eukaryota > Metazoa > Echinodermata > Asteroidea > Spinulosida > Echinasteridae > Henricia > Henricia sp. BOLD:AAB3569. The sequence continues at coordinate 588,044 of JBBELK010000351.1, read as the reverse complement.
CCGGAGATGATGTGGTCGGCCATCTGAGCCCACATCTTGGAGGCTGCTTTCTTGAGTGCGTTCTTGAGAAATGGAGAAGACAAGACCACGGGATTTCTAGGGAAATTGCTAAAATCATCGAGAGGAGTCGCGGGGCGAGGCTTGACGGCAAAACCAAGCAGCACAGGAAGCTGCGGCATGAAGCGCTTCGAGCGATGCGTAGGGTCCTGGAGGCCAGAGTCCGGGACCTCTGTGAGACAGTCGAAGCACAAGTAACTCCCGGCTGGCCTACGGGGCAATCCGGAAACTGCGCTCTTCGGGTGTCGCTTCGAGAAGCCTGACGATTCGCAAGGCTGACGGCGAGATCCTGACCGAGGAGGCCGCCACTAAGGAACGTTGGGCTAGGTACTTTGAGAAGCTATATAGTGCTGACCCGCCTGACTGCGAATTCTCTGAGGAAAGCGTCGAGCCCCTGACTGCTGAACTGCCAGTGTCCAGCGACCCACCGAGCCTTGAAGAGTTTGAAAGGCTCTGGGACAGATTAAAGACTGCAAGGCACCAGGAGTTTGCAGCATATACACGGAGATGCTCGAGGCGGGCGGCGAGGCATCTCTCCTGTGGTTGCGCACTCTTATTTGTTCCGTCTGGAACTCGGGTGCCATCCTGTGTGTGTACAGCAGCTGCTGGATCACTAGCGCTCTGAGCAGTCTGGTTTCACTCCGAAGTGGTCCACTGTAGACCGCATCCTGGCTCTCCGAGTCCTCACCGAGCACTCTCGGCATTTTAGCAGATGGACGAAAGTCTGAGTCTTCTGCTCACTGGTCCTACCGGTCTTGCTTTACGCAATTAAAGCGTGGACCTTGACCGGTAGGCTGAAACATTGACTGGACGCCTTCCTGACTACTTCCCTTTGCAGCATCCTCGGGTACCTCTGGATAGACCACGTGCCGAACCACAAGGTGCTTGACAGGGCGCGGGTGGGGAGGGTCGCCTAGTGCTTGATCCGAGAGTGCCAGCTGCGCCTTTACGGCCACATTGTTTGCTTGTCCCAGTCGGATCTGGTGAATCTGATCCTCGGTGCTAAGGGGCCGGGGTGGAGGCGACCTGTTGGTCGACCCCTTGCGTTGTGGTTGGTGCAGCTGGGGGACCACCTGAAGGGGTGGGGGCATGGGACCGGCGCAAGCCCGATCGATCGCTTCATTTATAAGAAGACAGAAGGGGTGGGAAAAGAGGGTGAACGCACCTGACTTGACAAAGGTTCAGTGCAGGAGGGCGTCCGACTTGTAAATTCCTTCCCAAATCTGCACTTACAATGTAGTTAAAATGCTTGATGAGTCGTTTCAAAGAAAACAAAATGTGATCAACTTCTCAACTCTTACCTCATTTCTTCCATATTTCAAATGATTTCAGATGTTTCATACATGTACATGTAGCAAGTCACTGGCAAAATGTACTGTTATGTCCACAGGTGGCGACAAGACAAAAAGTGCCACTCCAGATGATGTACACAAAACAACACACTCCTTTGTAATTCTCGGCTCAGTATTCCTGGCAGCCGTGGGTGTTATGGTCTTTGTGTACTTTAGTTTCCCACATTTAGATACGTAAGTTCATTATTTAAAACCATTATCAATGCTTTGACGAATACAGTACATGTACATTGTTATATTGGCTCAAAGCAAGTTTAATTGTTCTGTGAGTGGTTGAATTCCATATCTGGCCACTGTATGAGTTGTTATGGCCTATAAACCATGTAAATATGCCAGTTTAATGGTAACATTAGGAGGGCAAAATCTGAGGATTTTAGTAAGGAAAACAATTTTTGGAACTTGTCCCATAAATTTTGCCCATGAGATTCCAGGCAGTAGGCCAGGTGGACCAGTGGCCAAGTATGGTATTCTTTCCGAAAAACCTTACTGAAAGTGTTAATAGGCAATGGTAATGAGCATGACATGAGTTCATTTGTGTCCACGAAGGTACATGTACTTTTTGTAAGAAATTAAGAACTAAAGGTACATTTTATTGCTTGTTTTATCTTCCAAATGACATATTAGGTCTCTAATGATAAAATCTTGTGTTCTTTGTTGCCTAGGAGTGAACTGCAATACTTTAAACTACCGAGGGACATTGAGGATGCCAAAGCCCTGGGAAGGGTCCTGTCCCGATACAGCAAGACGTACTATGTTACAGTTATGGTGGCCTTTTTCATGACGTATATATTGTATCCTTTGTCTCAGATTGGGGTGTTTACCACACACATGAAATTAGCTGAGTTTGAAATGGCAGTGTCTAAAACATTTAGGGGAATGTGTCCAGATCACATTTTTGAGCGCCCCATTTTCCCCATGGGTGTTGAGATTTTGAAATATAATTTCTCATATTTTTGTCATTTTAAAGGATATCAAAAAACCACCGATGTTTTGTGAACTAATTTATTACTTTTATTTATTTATTTAAGAATGAAGCTTATAAGTGTCTTCCACCTAAACATCAAGATACATAGGTGGGTGGCACCATTGGCAGCCGATGACCAGAGACACCAGGGAATCCCCTAACTCTTATTTAGTCTTCACGAAAGAATACTCTGGGATCTTTTAAGTGCGTTAGACAATAACACTTTTCACTCAAAGGCACAGGTACCCCAGCCGGGGATCGAACCCACAACCCCAAATTTTCACCCGAGTATTGCGAGTCAGTGACCTAAACCACTCGGCCACGGTACCCAACATAAAGCAGTGTAGTGATTAATACCAACCTTGTTGCTTCAGATTGTAAATTTCCAATTTTCTTCCCAAATCCCGTGGATAGTATTTTAGAGAGGTACATGTAGGCCTATTTGGTAGGATTGTTGGGTTAAAACGAAATCCATTTTCAGGAAAAATCTGGTCTTTTAACTAGTCCAGCTTGCTAATAAGCTAGTTACCAAATAAGTAAAAGCTGAACACTGGAAGCTGAGCTGACAGATGTATATGACTGGTTTGTTTTCGGTTTCAGGTTCGAATCGTATTAAGGAACATATTATTTTTTTTCTACCCCAAAAAGTGGTGGCAGAAGTGGATTAATGGACAAATTAAGGAAGAGGTTAAATTGTTTTCCTGAGTGTTTCCTTCTGACAGCCTACAGACGTTTGCAATCCCAGGGTCTATATTCCTCAGTATTCTCTCAGGTTTTCTGTTTCCATTCCCGCTAGCTCTACTGTTGGTCTGTTTAGTAAGTATGTTATCTCACAAAAGAAAAGGGGATAGAATTGTTGGATCAGTAGTCAAGTATCAAGAGCACCAGGTTATCCAAGACCAAGCTTAGATCAAGATCAACACCAAGACTGATAGTCAAACACCAAGACTATAGACCAAGACTGGCAGTCTGAGACCAAGACCAAGACTGGCAGTCTGAGACCAAGACTGAGATTGGCGGTCCGAGACTAAGAGCAAACCCGACATTACACAACGACCGAGACTGGCAGTCTGGGACCAAGACCGAGGTTGGCAGTCCGAGACCGAAAGCAAAAGCGACATTCCACGACTAAGACCAAGACTGGCAGTCTGGGACTAAGACTGATGAGACTGGTAGTTCAAAACCGAGACTGAGGCTGGCAATCCAATCCACATACCGGTTTTTCCAAGGATATCGCCAAAAAACCACCAAAGTTTTGAAAACTAATTTATCCGGTTACATAAAACAGTGCAGTGATAACACGAATATTTTTGCTTCAACATCCTATTTGGAGACTAAAAATTTTTGTTTTCTCCCCAGTGGATAGTATTTTGGGCCGGAGGCATCTTACACAATGTACATGATTTTTGCGTTAGAACGAAATCCATTTTCTGGAAAATCTGGACAATCTTTTTTAACTATGTTGTATAAAATGTGGCTTATTTTATAGTGCTCTGCCGTCGGTGCGTCCAACTGCTATTTATTGTCCTACCTCGTGGGTGTCCGGCTGGTCCTGAAGTACATACCTGAACGAGTAGAAAGCTGGTCTGCTACGGTGAGTCTGTCAGTTGGTTTACTTTTCCCTTTTATAATTGATGTGGAAAATTTGCATTTTAAAAATCTTACCAGTTGCTTATGCACGCAATTCACCTGCCCGGTGAAAAAGAATGGATCTTTTCACCAGCTGATGTCACTGTGAATTGCTTGAATTTATGGCAAATTTTAATAATGATAATAATAATGGATGTTTATATAAATATAAAAATAGCGCAATGTATCCACCCTCGCGGGCGCTCAAGCTAATGAAATACAAATTACACACTATTAAAGAAAATTACATATGAATGAATGTCTTGTGCATGAGGTGGGTTTTGAAACATTAATTTGAAAGAGGATAGTGTATCACTAGATCTGATCTGGAAGGGCAATTAAGTCGAGGTGCTGCCACTGAGAAGGATCGACTTCCCCATGTGTGATGTGATCTTGGTTGATGGAACAAGAGTTGACTACTAGAGCGTAAAGTGCGTGATAAGAGCAGATCCGAGATGTATAATGGAGCCATGCCATTCTCAATGATTTAAATACAATGAGCATCATCTTGAAGATAATCCTATGATATACCGGAAGCCAATGGAGTTTTTTAAGACAGGTGAAATGTGAGAGAATTTTCTAATTCGTGTAACCAGACGTGCCGCCGTGTTCTGAATGCGTTGTAAACGTGAAAGTTGAACATGTGGGATGCCAAATAAAAGCGAGTTGCCCATGTCTAATCTGGATGTTATGAAAGAGTGAACAATTTGTTCTGTTGAGTCAAGTGTCAAATATTTCCGAATTCTGCCAATATTACGAACATGGAATGATGCGGAACGAACTGTGTGAGAAACACGATCTGTGAAAGACATTGCCGAATCAAACATAATCCCAAGGTTATGAACATGATCAATGGGAATGACACGACAGTCGCCCACTGTGATGAAGGGAATTGTAACTTTGGACAACTGGTGTGATGAACCAATTACCATGAATTATGTTTTGTTGTCATTAAGTTTCAAGAAATGTTGTTTATTGTTTGTATCTCTAGGTTGCTAAACAGAGGGAACATCTACTAAATTATATTATTTTCCTACGGATCACTCCTTTCCTGCCAAATTGGTTTATCAACATCACATCGCCCATTCTCAAAGTTCCCATTACACCTTTCTTCTTAGGAACATTTCTAGGTGAGTTATCTTAGGGGGCCGTCCAAAGTTGTCAACATTTTCACAGTTCTACAGAGTAGTATTTTTCAAGACTCCCCTCCCTCCCCCCGAAATACTACTTATCAACATTTGTTTGTCACTACCATGGAATGTCAATAATTTGCAGTGCATGTAAAGTCCTAGGCGACTCCCCTCCCCGCCTTCCTACGCTTTGTAGAATCGTAAAAATGTCGACAACTTTGGACAGCCCTTTGCATCGTCCTTTTGTTAAAAACCTATATAAACTAAACACCTCAACAAAAGTAAGTTCCCCTCTAAATAATTGATTACATCTCCCGAAGTAAATTTCGGAATTACACAAAACTTGGTGTGAATGAATAGTGCAATGCATGGAACGTGCATTTTAAGTGGTGGGTCTATACCTTATGTCATGCATGAATGAGCAGCATGTAATGGTAAAATTGACACAATTGACAAAAATTGCAAAATGGGCCTTTTATATCTGATGAACGGCACAATATGTCTTATTTTCCGCAGGTGTGGCACCGCCATCTTTCATTGCAATTCAGGCAGGGACGACCCTATACCAGCTAAGTCACTACGGCGATGCAGTGTCCTGGACATCGGTTATTGTTCTGGCCGTTCTAGCTGTCGTGTCCATTCTACCAGTCTTTTTGAAGAACCGTTTAAGAAAGAAATTTGAGTGATAATGTGCGAGGGTTGCAGTCGAGTTAGCCTTTTGGCAAGACCTTATGGCTTTGGGGTTATACATGTATTGCTTGGTAAAATGTGGGACAGTCGGGGGTCTTGAGTGGAGTATACAAAGGGTGGGCGAACATTACGCATTCTGTCTTTCCACTAGGACTTTTACGAACTACCTACTGCTACATTATTCATTACATGCAAGTAGTTGACCCGTACGTGCAACGTCACAACAACATTACCCACGCCCCACTCTACACGTAAACATATTGAAACCAGATCGAAAACAAACTTAACAGCCAATGAGCGCTAGGAACCTGTTTTGCACGCGCTCTTGTGATGCAGTCACGGACAGTTCCCACAGAATAATCCGACCAATCACATCGCCTTCGGCATTGTGGATTCGTTCATTACCACTGTAGGTATGACACATACAGGTATGACACATACATTTACTTGGTAATTACCCCCTTGAGCCACATGTACACGTATTTATACGTTTAAATCTGACACATTGTTTTTTTAAAATCATTACATCAATGTTTTATACGAAATGATCATAATTTTCATTTGATTTGATTTATTTGCTGTTTAATTTACCCAGTGAATTCAACAGCGTACCTGCCTTGTTTGCATAGGGTGACCTGCATGACATCATGGAATTGTTCAGTTTGTGACTGGCTGATTTCTGCTACAAAAAAACGGTAGCAGATTATAAAGAAAAAACAGAAGAATTCCTCGCAGTTCAAAAAAAAGCAGTGAATGAGCCACTCGGCGTGTGTAGAATCTACTCAAGTTACCAAATCGCCCAAATTCACGAGGCCTTATCAAAAGGCTACAGTCGAGTCCATCACAAGTCAAGAGATGACATAATGAACAAATCCAATTACAAGCAACAAACGATGAACACGCACAAAGAACAATTATTTAAATGTGGGGCTCAACAAAAGTGTAGCATTTTAAAGGAGCGTGTCCAGATCACATTTTTGACGCACCCATTTTCCCAATGGGTGTTGAGATTTTGATACCATATCAATTTTGCGTTCTCAATTCGTATATTTTCAATGATATCGTCAAAAAACACAAATTGCATTTAAAGGAGCGTGACCAGATTACATGTCATATTTTTGTCATTACCATTCTGAAATTTCACACCCTCAAAACCAGAAAAGCCTATAATGTCCATTTTTAGCTAAAATGTTTGCCTTTTCGTAGTGCGGAGATAATAATTAGGGATTTTTTTTGTTGGAGGGCAATTACCAAACAAGTAGTCTACCTTTAAGTCTTAATTATATATCTATAAGATTACCGGTACTATTTATGCTAGAGTTTCTCATTTTTCAGCTACAATGAAATTTTTAAACTCGATTTTCTCAAAATGACATTTTTGGACAAAGGCTGTTCTGGTTTTAAGGGATATTTCCAGGGATATCGTCAAAAATCCACCAAAGTTTAGTAAACTAATTTATCCGGTTACATAAAGTAGTGCAGTGATACCAATCTTTTTTCTTCCACATCCAAATTGGGGAGGTATTTTATATGATTGTTAGGTTATAACAAAATCCATTAACAAAATAAAAATCTGTTCACGTTCCTTTAAATTAAGATAACCTTTATATAATCGATAATGTACTACAGTCTGTTGCCATAGATTCACCAACCAGCATCAAAGATTCAAGTTGCTTAAAAGTAATAGCGCAGAGCCAAACACTACAATCGCCTGCCGAATAACTTATTCGTTGGAGAGATGTAATTTGTCCGTACGTGTGTGTTTAAAAGAGGTCTAAACATATTTTTATTAAACCAATATCACCAGGAATACATTGTATTTATTCTCTAAAAAAAAAAAAAATTATATGAATCTATTTAGTACTGAGTGGTTAAGGGTGCTAGAGTGGTGCCATTAATTTAATCTAAAACGCGAACTAGTTATTAACCTATTCTTTGTAACGGTTACCCTTTGTAACCTTTTGTATTATCGTTTGAATCTGTATGAGTGCACCTTTTACATTTGACCAAACAGTAAACAGTGTTATGTTTTTCCCAAGGAATAGCTTAAAGAGGAAGAATCCCCTTGACGAAAATCCAGCATTTAGGCTTTTTTCGATAGTCCAAACATCCCTCTTGCCGACGTGGATTTTTATTATTTTTTAATTGTCGGTTTTAAGTGGATAAATTGCAAGCAAAAGTGCGCTTTTCGAAAATGAGATTTTCGCGATTTCTGAAACGCTCATTAGGTATTCATGATATGCGCGTGACCCCGTGACGCAATCCTGAGAAAGAGAAGTCAACACGATAGTTAGCTCCATACGTTTACACGCAAAAAACTTGGAAAACCGTCTCTTGCATGTTTTACCATGGTTTTACCAGACACTATGAAAAAAAAAGAGCAGAAAGATTTTCTTTTCTATTACCAAGAGAGAGAAAAATGAGTCGCTCATTCTATAACTTGTACGGCCGATGTCCAAACACGTGGAAACTACGCCCGCAGTGGACCGTACACAGACCGCTGTGAATGCCGTTCGTTCCGTGACAAAACCACCCGTCGCAATGCACCAGTATTTACTTCAAAAGAGCTTCACTGTGAGCCACAATTTCATCGTTTTTTCACAAAACAGGTAATAGTAGATTGCTGTCATTACATGAAGTGTTTTTCACGTTTGTATTTTGAATTAGGGCCTACAAGGACAAAATAGGCATGATAAACATTCACTTCGTGTATTTTCCATTCAATACTGCACAGGCCGTTTTGTATGTTTCTCAGGATGACGTCAAAACCCTGTTGATAAACAAGCCGAGTGACCTCGAGCGTTTCAGAATTTGGGTGAAGAGGGTCGGAACTGCTTGACGTTTTAAGCAAAAGTCTGTCGATTTTTTGTGAAAAACAAGTTGTGATGGTGTTGTAGACACATAGGCCTACACCTCCATGATAAACAGAAAAACTAAAAAAATGTGGAAGGGGGGATTCTAGCTGTTTAAGGTTTTAGGAACTTGTCACTATGAGCAAGAACATGTACATGTTCATTGTAACCCTATTGTTAGTAACAATGGTGTGTGCCCAATTTCCATTGTTAGATGTTCATAGTGTGTGCTCAATATTTTGAATAGTACACACGTGCTCCGTTATACTCATAGCGTGTTTGGTAAGAATTGAGAAGTTGATCATTGATTTTTTTTTTTGACTTACCAAGCATCAGCCTATACATTCTACTTTTCTGTTGGCATACGGGACCATATGTACGGAGCCCGTAAAGGGACATGAGTGAAAAAAAGTTTCAGAAATATTTACGTTCGAACGAAAAAGAATCTTCATTCGAACGAAAACAATCTTCGTTCGAACGAAAACAATCTTCGTTCGAACGAAAACAATCTTCGTGCGAACGAAAACAATCTTCGTGCGAACGAAAACAATCTTCGTGCGAACAAAAATAATCTTCGTGCGAACAAAAATAATCTTCGTGCGAACGAAAATAATCTTCGTGCAAACCAACAAAAATGCGCGTTGGAAAGGTAACCGCACCGAGGTCAAAGTTCAACAAATTTGAAATTTGACCCAGTTCGATTTTTCCGCGATAGTGTGAACGCCCCTTAAAGGCCCTGTAGATGATCTGTTTTTGAGCGATTCTGCGAATAAAACCATTATAAAAACGGATTATTTTCTGGTAAAATTATATCATTTTGAGCGAAAACCTTTCATTGGATAGTTGCTATTAATTCAATCTTTACTTTCAGAACTTTTCCCCTGTAAACTCGTCGATTACTTTTTCGGTCATTGCAAATGATCCACTGGGCCTTTAAAGGGAAGTTCACGCTATCGCGGAAAAATCACACTACTATATGCTGCGCTCACTGCCTTGCATAAGGTCCCAAGCGTCGATTTCTCAAAACAAAAAAATCAACTCCGCAACTTGGGGCTTCTCTGATACCTCATTGGCTGCGCGTTGGAAAGGTCAGCGCACCGCGGTCAAAGTTCAACATATTTGAACTTTGACCCAGCTCAAAACGTTCTGCGCGTCGCGATAGGCCGCGCGCAAGCGGCAAACCAGTTCTGCACAAACCTATGGAGCAGCTGCTCGCAAAGCCATTTCCCGCGATATTGTGAACGCCCCTTATAGACTGGATTCACACAGCCTCATTTTTTTTGCGAGTAAAGCGGCCTTTACTTAGGTCCGTTGTTAATCCGTCTCGTGCATGCGTTGTGTTTGCGTCTGAATCGCAGAATTGCGCAAACGCAACGCACGCAAAACGAATGAAAACAGACCAAAGGAAAGGCGCCTGCAGGGGCGTTCGCACTATCGCAAAAAAATCACACTGCCGCGCTGCGCTCACCGTATTGCATGAGGTTTCAATCGCTGATATTTCCCAAATACGCCTTTCTTAACAGTCTAACCTCGTTTTACCAAACCGAGGCTATAGTTCCTCCGAAACGTTAACATAACATATGGCACGCATGATGGACCGCACGATGGCAAACAAGCGGAAAACTGTACTAGTGCGCGGCCTAACGCGACGCGCAAAACGTAAAAGCTAAAATTTGTTGAAGTTTGACCATGGTGCGCTGACCTTTCTAACGCGCAACCAATTAGGTGTCAGAGAAGCCCCAAGTCACCGTAGTTGAAATTTCTATTTTGGAAAGATCTGCGATTGAGACATCATGCACAATGTTGAGCGCAGCGCGGCAGTGTGATTTTTCCGTGATAGTGTGAACTTGCGAACAAAAATGAGGCTTAAGGGGCGTTCACACTATTGCGGAAAAAAAAAATCACACCATAACTACCGTGCTGCACTCACCGCATTGCATGAGCACCAAATCGCCGATCTTTCCAAAATAGAAAATTCAACCCAGTGGGGCATCTCTGATGCCTTATAGGCTACGCGTTGGAAAGGCTGCAGCACACCGCAATAAAAGTTCAACAATTTTGAACTTTGACCCAGCTCAACAACAAAAAATTATAATAATAACCACGTGACCATGGTAAAGGGCATTAATGAAGGGCAAAATTCTGCCCATCATGGCTGCCCCTTTACCGATCCTCGTATAAATTTTCGCAATAAGCGATAGGATTGGGAACCAATCTACGCGGCCTATCGCGACGCACAAAACATTTCGAACTGGGTTAAAGTTCAAATTTGTTGAACTTTAACCGCGGTGCGCTTACCTTGTCAACACGCAGATTTTTTTCGTTCCGGCACGAACTTTTTTTTCGTTCGCACGAACTTTTGTTTTCGTTCACACGAACTGTTTTTTACGTTCGCACGAACTTAAAATTTCGTTTCGTTTGCACCAAGATTATTATCGTTCGCACCAAGATTGTTTTCGTTCGAACGTAAATATTTTTCTTTCGCACGAAGATATTTCTCGTTCGAACGTAATTTTTTTTCGTCCGAACGTAAATTTGTCTCGAACTATTTTTTTTCACTCATGTCCCTTTACGGGCTCCGTACATATGGGACATTGAACGTAAAACAAATCAATGGCCAAAGATTAATAATCACCAAAGTTGGGTTTTGAACATTATTTTCCGAAACAGATACCGTTATAGTTTACTAGTGGATTTTCAGGCAAAATGGTCGATTACATTTTGGAACATTGCAAATCTCCTAACATTGTTTGTTTCGTACATTCTGGTTGTTTTCGCGCCAACTGTCCTGCAGAAGAATGCCCTGCAAGTGCCCTGCATTTTCAAAAGTAAAGTAATTTAAGCTTGTACCAATTGATAGCTAGTTCGTACATTACACAAACAAATGCAAACAACACACGAAGTCGATCAGTTATCACGAACGAAAACAAACTAGGCCCCTACATGTATTACTGAATTATATTTTATATGAAAATGTATAGATGAAAAGTCCTTACAGGATCTATTTAAAGGACATCCAGAAAAGAAAGGTATAATTTTACGTTCAATTTCCCATAGGGTTCGAGTTGACTTGGGTCCGAGTTGACCTGGGACCGAGTTGATTTGGGACCGAGTTGACTTGGGACCGAGTTGACCTGGGTCCGAGTTGACCGGGACCGAGTTGACTTGGGACCGAGTTGACTCGAAACCGTTTGCCCTTCACTTTTTGTGTTAGAGATGCACCATCACCTCGTGGAAAATAAGTCGGCATTTTTCTCTCAATTTCGTAGCTTTTATTTGCATGCTGAGATGTAGTGGAGGGTCAACACAACGTTCAGTATACCGGGGATTTAACTTGGCTCATTAAAATACAGGAATACCATGAATTCAGGGGCAATTGCCGTCTGAATCCATTGTATTCCCGTACTACTATGAGGCAGGCTGCACGATAGGATCCTGTATACCGGTAGGACCTACCCCCACTGCAGGCAGTTATAGCACTGCACTACATTACAAATAACACGCAAATAAAAACCAAAAATGTAAGAGAAATACCGACTTGCCTTTCACGACATGTAGAGCAGTTACTTCAGTTCACGTTTAAATCAGCACTTCACTGGGGAATTTCCAGTACACATTTCGGCATGTATTGTAACGCCTGGCAAAAGCTGGCATTTTCAGACATTAAATTGCACGTCTATGGTCCAATTACTACATGCACGGTGCAGTTAATGACTGAATTTTGATGTTGTCATTTCCCGCGCGCGACAGCGGTACTCGCTATCAACGCCGCACAGTTGCTAGCGCGTACCAGGGAACATGGGCGGAAAACAGTAAATTTAACTGTTGGTGAACAGTAACCTGTCTGTATTTGAACAAATGAGTATACAAAGTGTCTTGTTCCTGAACAAAACTGTAATTTAACGGCAAATCGTCTGTAATCAAACAGAAAAATATTTTTAAAATGTACACAGACGGAAGAATGTTTGTGCAATAACAACAAATTCCAAAAACAGTAAAAGTTACTGTTCGTTTTTGACTTATTCAACAGAAAAACAACTGTAACGCAACACAAATATGGAGGTACACTGTAAAAAATTGTGTTCAGTCACAGGTGTTTTTCTGTTGAAAAAATCAAAATCGAACAGTAACTTTTACTGTTTTTGGAATTTGTTGTTATTGCACAAACGTTCTTCCGTCTGTGTACATTTTAAAAATATTGTTCTGTATGATTACAGACGGTTTGCCGTTAAATTACAGGTTTGTTCAGGAACAAGAAACTTTTAATCTTCATCTGTTAAAATACAGCCATGTTACTGTTTAGTAACAGAGGACCTTCTGTTATCCCATCGATGTTCCCTGGTATGCGGCAGAAATTACGCGGCGTTGATAGCGAGTACCAGTACGTTGCATGCTGGGAAATCACTGCAGTAAATTCAAACTGCGCAGTGCGCTTTTTGTAGTTGTGCCGTTCGTATATGAAATGACAGATTTTGGCGAGCGTTATGTCGAAATATATACTGGAGACTGTTCAGTTTATAGTGCCGACTTGAACGAGAAGTAGCTGCTCTACATGTCGTGAAAGGCAAGTCGGTATTTTCGTACATTTTTTGGTTTTTATTTGCGTTTTATTTGCCGTGCAATACTGCCTGCAGTGGAGATACACGGGAGCATGTAACCTGCCTCAAAGTGCGGGAATACAGTAGACTCGGGCGGAAATTCCCCCTGAATTTATCATATTCCTGTATTTCAGCGAGTCGGGTTACATTTTTGGTAAATTGTACACCCTGTTGAAACTCTACTGCACCCCGGCATGCAAATAAAAACTAGGAAATTGAGAGAAACATGCCGACTTATTTTACATGAAGTGTGGTGCATCTACAACACAAAAATTGAACTGTAAAGGTCAACAAGAAACAGTCGTCAATAACCTGGACTGCTTCGTTCAGTTACATAGAATTGTTTCTGTACAGAAGGCTTTGTTAAAGAACAAAACCATGCACAAAACTATCACTTAGTCGTCTGTTGAAAAACAGAAGAATCTTCTGTAAATTTACAATTCCAAATAACAGTAGCATCTACTGTATGCAAACAGAGAAAACAAAAAAGTAGAATGTAGGCCCTACTGTTCAAAAACAGTACGCTATGTAATGCCAATTGACATATGAATGTACTGTAAATGAACAGATATTTTGTTAACAGTGTAGGAAAAGAACAACTGTCGCAAGGGGTTTCTGCATACTTTTTTTCCAAACAATGGTGCTCAGTAGTGATGCGTGACAATATGCATGCAATCATGGTAGGCCTATTGTTGGGCGCAATCTTTATGCTCGGCGAACATTTTGAACTTCACCTAGCCTTTTGGCAATGCCTTATGGCTTTGGGGTTATATTGTTTGGTAAAATGTGGGATTATTGAGAGTCTTGAGCGGAGTATATAAAGGCTGGGCGAACGTTATGCCTTAATTCTGTCTTGCCGTGCCTTTTCCGAACTGGCTACTGCTAGGCCTACATTATACGCAAGTAGTTGACCCGAACGTGCAACGTCACAACATCATTACCCGCTCTACACGTAAAAATATTGAAAACAGATCGAAAACAAACTGTCAACTTAGCCAATGAGCGCTACGCCAGGTAGGGTAAACTGGAGGAAAACGGGACATTTGTAATCGAAGCCTGTTTATTCGAAGGACAATCAATCGACTTGTTGAAAGTCTATTTATGGTTGAAAGTCTATTTCTTTCCCCTCTCTTGGGGCGCTCTTTTCCTTTCATCCACTAAATGACGGCTGTCGGCAAATGACAAGACACGTGCATAGGTATTCAGTTTTCAACGTTAAGGTTTTCGTGTAACCCAGAGTTTCACGTTTACTAAATGTTCTGTGGGCTGTATGAGTTTGATCCCATGATGTAATCGACCCCCTTTGTGATACGCTTGTCTACAGGCAGCTTTCGTACGGTTTCGACTAACAAGCATTTTCGTTTAGATACGGAGACTCATCACTGACTGACTTATAACGTGGAATAAGTCGACTTGGCGAGATATTAGGCCTATAATACCAAGTTGACTTTCTGAAATTGATAAGTCGATTTACTGGCGAGATATATATTTTGGTTGCCAAGTCGCCTTTCTAAATCTACTAAGTCGACTTGGTAAGATAATTATGTTAGTCAATTCGAGTTGGAAACGACTTACTCTACCAAATCGAATTATTAAATTCAGAAGGTCGACTTTGCGACATAAATCATCTCACCAAGTCGACATAACCCACTGTATAGATAAATTATCTCGGTACCCAAACAAGTAGGGCCCAGGCCTAGCTACGATGGCACCCACAGATAGAGCGCCGTGATTTGCACGTGCTTTGCGTAAGTTTATCGGCTGACGTAATCGTATTTTGACATGTCAGACTCTGATCGGCCAAAATGGAGTGTTTACACAAACCGATCACGCCAATTTTGTCAGCCGACAGGCCAGTCGGCCGATAAAATCGGTCTGTGTAACCATGGAGGTGGTGTAACCACGGCTTATTTGCGCCCAACTATGACTGGAAAGCATTTTTCCTCTACTTCATTAAATATGATTGACCATCATGAAATGCATATCCTGGCCGTAGTAACCATTTTTGTCAGGACACCATGTATATACAATGTAGTAAGAGCAGCCGTCTACGGATTCTTGACATACGTGTTCTGAGAATATGTAAAATACTACTCTGCAAGACATATTGGGAGGAAAAAAACACACAAGGATTGAAACTGTTTTTAAATTCCTGTACTAAAACTTTAATTCATTCCAGTTTCTTTGAAGCGAGTTTTCGAATTCATTAGTTATGGTATTAATCAAACATTTTTGGCCCATTTTATTTTTACCATGGGCCTAGAGCAAGGAAAGTACAATTTGTATGAATAAGTGATTATTTTTAGGGATATGACCCAGGGACCGCCGAGGTGAATAAATTTGATACAAATATCCACGAGTTTGGGAAATCTGGATGCAGTGAAAAGCTACTAATTGGCTCCACCGGGATTCGAACCGCGGACCTTCTGCTTAACGTGCAGATGCCCTACAATTGAGCTAGGATGAAGTCAACTGGTGGGCTTGAATCACGGTACAGTAGTTGTTCCTCACCGATTGGGAATCGGCTATCACGTGAGCTTAGCAAGCCCTATACAGCTGGATAAACCATTCAATGAGATAATTAGAACCACCCCTCCCAGAGATCGTCCCAAACCCCCTGCCCGGCTTGCCCCAATAAAATTTGCTCAGTTATTTTCAATGACAGAAATAGGGTAGAAGTGGACTGTAAATAAAGTAATTTGCATATGAAAACTAACAATGACATCACACACAAAGCAACTAGCAAGTGAAATACTGAATATAATGGTGGGCGATTTGTGATTTTTTTTAATGAGTACTCTTTAACAGGTGACAATTAGTTAGCACCGGTAAAAGTTAAATGCTACCACAAAATACCACAAGGAGAAGATTAGATCAATTTAATGGGATGATTTATCCTAAAATTAGCAAAGCATGGGTGCAAATATACAACGCTTTCTGATCTGTAGCTCCACTGTACTGTTTAAAGGTAAAACACATGATTGGTACAATTATGTATCTCGAAAATCAGATTAGAAAATGGTCACAGATTTACACATAACTTACACAATATAAACATGATGACGGTAGAAAACTTCCCCTGAAATGGTTTTGTCTGAAGTGCTATAGTCTGAAAAATGAGTAAAACAATTAATTGTCGTCTCACAAGACGAGATTATTCTTTTCAAAAGATGTCGGTCAGTTCGCCCTGAACCACCCAAAAGCCAATTCGCACAAAAAACCACTTCGTGCGTAGGCCGTGGTTCAGGGTGAAGCTGTATTTGGGCGAAGTGATTGTAAAGCTTTCGGGAGAATAGCGACACAGTTTGACTTTTTTCTCAAACGTTAGACAAAGTATGGAGTAGTCTTGGCCCAAGACTACTCTAGTCGATATTGGTTTGTGTACGAGTTGGCCATATAGTACGCCCTCTTGCAGCACTAACGGACCAGTCTTTGCTCACTAGAGTAGTCTTGGGAATTTCTCCCGGAAGTTCAGCATTGGGGGCGGTACCGTTTTATGTAAATAGCTGCAGAGGGTTTTATGATGGCACACAAGGGACATGGCATACCACAGATATCTTTGCAAATATTTGCAATGTCGCAATTATCTTCATAAACAAATGTATTTTGCGATGTCATACGCCTTTGCAAATATGTTTGTAAATATATTCGCAAACATTTGCCAAGAAACTTATGCCACCGAAAATGTTAGCAACGATAAAACGGTCATGTTCGATGATTCTTGTAAGCCGCCTTATATTTTTCAAACCATTCGAAGCGCGTGCACGTGGTGTATTTGGGTCACGCTCTGCGGTCGACGCGCTGTATTTGGGTCACTCGCTGCATTCCGACGCGCTGCTCTATTTGGGTCACTCGCTGATTGGCTCCCTAGGAAAGCCTAGGCAAAAACAAAGAAAAAGTTAAACCTTCCGGGAGAAATTCCCAAGACTACTCTAGTGAGCAAAGACTGGTCCGTTAGTGCTGCAAGAGGGCGCACTATATGGCCAACGCGTACACAAACCAATATCGACTAGAGTAGTCTTGGGCCAAGACTAAGTATGGAGCTGATTTTTACTCGGTTTGGTTTTAATCATGCATATCTTTAATCACACAGGGAGATTAAACTATTTGTAATGGTTTACCAATCATGTAGACTACCTTTAAGTAATAGATTTCTTTAAAAAGAAAAAAGGCCTTAATCGTGAACATCGTGTTTTTGTTGTGTTCCAGTTCTTGATGTACAAAACATGTAGCGCCCTCACGAAGTTGACTCGAGTAGACGCCATATTTTAGGAAACGCCATGTTGTACGTGACATGTCATGAGTCCGGGTTGAATTAAAGTCATCTCGCTTTTGCGTTTTCCAATTACATTGTATTCTCATCCTTTTACGATTCCTGCCTGAAACACTTAAATTTATAGATTGGTCCCCAGTCCTGACTTGAATGAACATGGCTTCCAGCACCAGTTACCACTTATCTTGAAAGTGGTAGACTGGGCACCAGTCTATACCAATTACTTGTGAGTAATCACTCATTTCAGATAACCACTTATACATGTGCACAGTGTCCTAATACCAAGGTTTTAATATGACTTGTACAGCCAATTCCTATTCAGAAAAAAAACCCACATTTTTAAAATATTCTTACATGCACACTGCTTCCTACAGTAATTTAATTCTTTCGCTTTGTATCATGTAATGAGATATTATCCTCGCTTTGTACAATTGATGTAACACAAATATTTGATATTACACAGACATGAAACAGTAGCAGGGTTGCTGCTATGCCTCCACTTCCATGCTTTCCGTTTTTGCGTCATTGCCTGCGTCATTGCCTGCATCATTGACAGCGTCATTGACAGCGTCATTGACAGCGTCATTGACAGCGTCATTGACAGCGTCATTGACAGCGTCATTGACAGCGTCATTGACAGCGTCATTGACAGCGTCACCGCCTGCGTCACCGCCTGCGTCACCGCCTGCGTCACCGCCTGCGTCACCGCCTGCGTCACCGCCTGCGTCACCGCCTGCGTCACTGCCTGCGTCACCGCCTGCGTCACCGTTGTTTGATGTTTCTGTTGTTTCCCGAGTATTATTGTCAATTTCTTCTTTATTGAAGACGCCTCCAAAATCTTTAGGGGCCTTGCCTCTTTTTTTCTCTTCAGCCTGTGGATTATAGAAAATAATTACCTTCTTTGAACTTAAAAATTCCTCCATGCCAACACCATTAAAGTATACATGCACTACATGTATGTACCAAGTGCGTTTCCCGAGGAAACGCTAAAACTCATAGCGTGCTCAAGCGGGACTCAAACCCACGACCTTCTGCATACTAGGCAGACGTCTTAACCACTCGACCACCGAGCATGCCTATGGCAAATGGCGGGTTCGATGGTCCTTTTCAAGTGTTTGTACCTTTGTCACTTAAAATTTGAGAGCAAATTTAAATGTATTAAAGGACCAGCACCGGGCAGTCCAAGTCTAACACTGGTAGTCCAATACCAAGACTGAGAGTGTCCGAGAGAGTGTGTAGTGTTGGCATTAAACATCTTTTGCCAATCCGTTGGGCAACACTTAAAGCCAGCCGCACATCGACATTGGAACTGGAAGCAACTCAACTGATCAGTTGCTGTCGATGTGTGCATAGCGCGCTCGACAGCAACTGATCAATGCATAGTTCCGAGTTTGCCTAGTTAGCCCCGCCCCCTTGGATATTGTTGCTATGGCTCACACGCTATCGTCAAAAATGGCGGCACACAACGCACAAAGCAATGGGACTTTCAACGGAAAGCACAGATTCATTGGAGAAAACTCAAAAGTATTCATGTTTCAGGGTCGACAGTTATCTTAGAACACACTGAGTAAAGGGCCAGTAATACAGGGATGTCATATCATGACATACGTGCTTTCGTACCTTTGAACAACGAAACGACCGACCTTGAAACCAAATTTTCACCCGGATCATCGCATACAACACTGTACAAATTGTATGGGGCCGGCAGAACATATGGCGTGATCATGTTGTTGTGAGACAGTGCACTTTGACCTATGTGGGTGGATGTCTGCTAGCTCTGTTGTGATTGGTCGGCGGGTTCGGTTGATTGACAGGTCGGAACTATGCATTGGGAGCATCCAGCCAGGTCTACATTTTCAGAGCGCGCACATCGACTCGGCAAAGCCTAGAGTACATTGACCTTGCAACTGGAAGCAACTGTTGCTTGCAGTTGATGTGCGCGCACGTGATCAGATGCATGCGTGCAACTGATGACAGCAACAAGTTGCAAGTACTCGTACATTGACGCAACTGACCGCAATTGGGTACAACTAGTTGGCAGAAAGTAGAACATGAGCAACTTGCGGCAACTGGGATTTTTCCAGTTGCGCATATGCATCAACCTTTTTAGGCAACTGATCAGCCGGAAACACCAGTTGCCCCTAGTTGCAATGTCGATGTAAGCTAGGCATTAACCAATATTTTGGCTTTTATTCCATCTACTGCAGACAAAACACAGTCATGCTACGTGCACGCTGACGGGACAGTTGGAATCACGCACCCCATTTAAAAAGCATTATCGGCCATTTCTACTGCCAAAATACCGTTGTGTTTACTTTCAAGAACCTCCCAGCAGGTTTTCATTTGCCTTTGCTCGTACAGAAATTGTTATAAATCTGGCTCATTACTTTTAGTTATCAGAGCAGCATAAATGACTAGATATGCTTTGTTGGCTCTGTTATTAATTCTTTCTGGTACTGAAACCAAGGATTTCTCAAAAGTGCCCATTGCACTGTCACTCGCAAGTGTGAGGAAACCCGTGAGGAGAAGACGATGAATTAGAAACACCCAGAGACACGGGGGAATCCTCTTGCTCTTCACAAAAGAATGCTCTGGGATCTTTAAAGTGCGTTACCCAACACACTGGACCAACGGCTTTACATCTCTTCCAAAGGATGGAGCAAGTGTGTTTAAGTGCCTTGTTCAGTTTAAGTGCCTTGTTGTAAGGCACAGGCACCCCAGCCGGGTATCGAACCTGCAACCCCAAGTTTTTACCCGAGTATTGCGAGTCAGTGACCCAAACCACTCGGCCACGGTACCCCATAAAACATAAAACCCCTCAAAGATTTAAATTGTACTTTTTCCGTACTAAATATCGTTCAGCATGGCCGGTCGAATGTCAAACTGCTTCCGACAGTTCAGCGTTCGAATTAGCACTGGTCCGTTGACCAAATGACAGTTGAAATCATCTCGGGCCCCAAATGGTCCGGCTGTCCAGTTAAAATATAACTTGTACGGGGGAGAACCTCATGACTACCAAATTTTCCTAATTTATTCACTCAAATGTGGTTATTGCAAACATTAAAGGTCGACTGTGTGTAAAAAGAACAACTGGAAATTTTAACCGGGCCACTTGAAATGCCGACAGGCCAGTGAAGACTTAAGCCAACTGGCCCTGTTGGCCAGTTGGGAAAAAAGTTAAGGGCAAACGCTGCAGTTCAATACCTAGCTACACTAAAAATACCTAGCTACACGTAGAGCCTCAAATCTCTTCTTACCTTCCTGTCTTGTTCAGCAAACTTCTCAAACATGTTGCCATAAATTTTCTTCTCTTTCTCCGTGGCCTGCTTGATCTTGTGCAGGCAGATGGCCAGTTGGTTCTTGGCGGCTTTGTTCTCTGGGTCCAGCTCGGTCACACGGTGGAAATCGTCCCTAGCAAGCACGGGATCCAACATGGCCAAGTTGGCTTGACCTCGCCGAAACAGGCCCTTGACGCTGTTGGCGTCTAACTCCAAAGCCTGCATTGTATAAATCATACATGAAGATCGTTTCCCCCTCACAGAAGCCGAACAGTCTTGAAAGTGATTCCAAAGTTATTGGTCGATCATTGCCTTGTTGCCGACAAGTATTCAACAAACTTTGTTCCAATCAAGAATTGTCATGAGAATTGCATGGAATTCTTATTAGACATCCTCTTATTAGACATCCTCAACAGCCCTCTTTATTGCACAGGGTGTCCGCGGGTCTTTAAAAAGTCTTAAATTAATTTTTCTAAATTTAAGGCCTTAAAAAGTATTAAAAAGCATTAGAAAGCATTATACAAAGTATTAAATTAGTGGCTAGTTTTTGAGACTGTGGTGGCTGGGTATGGAATTAATTCCAGTTTTTGGGGTTTAATTAGTCTTGAATTCCATTAAAGAAGGCATTTAAAAAGGTCTCAACAATTTTTAAATTAGACTTGCTGAAACCCGCGGACATCCTGTTTTACTCCTCTACTCATGCGTCTGAGGCCATGTTGAAATTCACCCAGTTTTGGGCCAATCAGGATGCTTGTCAATACACGTGCACAGATTGTAAACACAGTGCATGTCAGCACTTGGCGCGCTCACCAATTGCAGGCCTACAGGGCATTTCATTCCATTGTGTTTACCATTCGGCATCCCTCTTATTAATTATTAAAACTGTGGAATAATTAAAACGTCGCCGGAAATTTTGGTAGGAAGGGATAGTCTTAACAACAAAAACTCAATCCAATTTCGAGAACAAGTATACAAATTATTGCTTTTCAGCATAACATGACCAAATTTATTACATGATATCAAAAGGACTCATGTGTGCATTTATGCGCAACAGGTGCTTATATTAACTTTAAAGCTTTGCTTGTATCTCCTCAGAGTTGAAATACCCCAAGTTCTCAGGATGCTTATTACAGGTAGAAGAGTATATACTGAAACGCAAAAGAAACTTAACACCTTTTAAACCTTTAAATAGCAAAGATAACACTGCGTGTAGTAATGTGTATTGAAACTTATTTGTGGACAATAGTGTCCTCACCGTCAGACTAAATGGTGTCTGAAGGTCACTTGAACCTTCAATGGTCACTTCATGGCACAGCTGTTGAACAGCTGTTTGACTGTCAGTGATTAGCCAAGGAGTATGGGATGATTGTAATGAGCTGCACGTGATGTCTTGATGTTGGCTTTAAAAAAGCCAGTGCAAAATGGGCATTTCAAGCAACATGCCACGATTGTCTGGGGATCAACGGCACCGTGCCCTGGGCATGCTGCAAGGCGGACTGAGCTACCGTGAGGTGGCACGTCATCTTGGCTGTTCACACCAGACGATATCGGCCCTGGTGGACAGAGAAACCCTCCACAACTCTGCAGATGACAGACCTCGATCAGGGAGGCCAAGAGTCACCAATGTTTCAATTAGCAATTTTTGGTTTGAACTGTTACAATTTCATTACATTTTAAACAAGTGGTAAGTTTATTTTGCGTTTCAGTATATAATTCAAAATTGTAAGGTCATGTCCTCTTTTTTGTTGTATTTTCAGAACCTTTTCCCTGTACCTCACCTTGTCACATGATTGTATTGCCTCGGCGTAGTCCTGGCTCTTGATGTAAGCCATGCTAAGGTTCAGGTGACCGGCGAGAAGAATCTCTTTCGACGACGTCTTCTGCTCGTCCGAGAAGTCCGAGTCCATATCCAAGTAGTCAATGATTTTCTTGTATTGTTTGACGGCTTTTTTGTAGTTACCTGCCTATAGACGTAGTAAAGGTACACTGCAGTTACACTACTAACAATAAGTTTGCGATATTGGTATGTTGCCAGTTTTTGATTTGTTTTCTTCAAATGACTGTTTTCACCTATACCTGTGACAAGGTGCATCTGTCATGCAGATACAATTTTCTTATCATATAGAAAATCATTCAAGCGAAATGTATCCCTCAATAAAATATCTGCATACCAGGGTTGTAGTCGAGTCATCACAAGTCTTTCACAAGTCCAAAGCCGATAAAATCACAAGTCCCGCACAAGTCCGTCGCAACTCCAGTAACAAGAAGCAAGGGATGAACACGCACAAAAGAATGCCTTTGTTAGAGTTCATTTGAATAGCTTGTGACTCAAATTAATAGGACCCAGGGTAGGACTTATGAATGTTTGTGAGGACTTGTGATGGACTTGACTACAACCCTGCTGCGTACACCCCACAATATCCCTAACTTATTGTGAGTAGTGTTAAAACTTGAAGCCTGTATACAGGAATTTGGAATTTCCCAACATTTTATCCAACCATTTAACCAGAAAAATCGTACTCTAAATGGAAGATAGAAGTGGTTCCAACTGTCCAATAAAATGATTCCGCCCGAGATGATACTTCTATATGAATAATATGGCAACTGAAGATCAGGTCAGGTCAGGTCAGGTCAGGTGTGGGAGCATGTGCCGCATCGGCACTTCGCTGCATTCACCATCTTTCTCCACCCCTCCAGTCTCCTTATAGCGATCGATCGGGCCTGCGCCGGACACATCCCCCACAGGTGGTCCCCCAGCTGCGCCAACCACGACGCACGGGGTCGACCAACAGGTCACCCTAGCCCTTGCACTGAGGATCCGATTCACCGGGGAAAAGCAAACCACGTGGCCGTAGAGGTACAGCTGGCGCTCTCGGATCAAGCAGGTGACCCTCCCCACCTGCGCCCTGTCGAGCACCTCCCGGTTTGACACATGGTTTTTCGAACGGTACCCGAAAATGCAGCGAAGGGAAGTAGTCATGAAGGCGTCCAGTCGTTGCCTCAACCCGCTGGTCAAGGTCCATGCTTCACTTGCGTAAAGCAAGACGGGCAGGACCAGCGAGCAGAAGACTGGGACTTTCGTCCACCTGCTCAAATGCCAAGAGCTCCAAAAAGTCTTGTTGAGCGAGTTCATCACTCCCTGCGCTAGGCCTAGACGTCGGTGACATCAGCCTTGCTAGTTGCGGAGCGGTGAACCACGCTACCGAGGTAAGTGAAGCTCTCCACGATCTCAACACTCCCGCCAGATGCAAGACGAGAATCGACAGCTGCATCCAGAAGGTCACCAAAAACCTGGATCTTGGTCTTGATCCTGGAGTCACTTAGGAGGCCTTCAACCGTCTCACAGAGGTCCCGGACTCTGGCCTCCAGGTCCCCATGCATAGCTCGAAGCACATCGCGCCGCAGCTCCCTGTGCTGCCCGGTCTTGCCGTCGAGCCTCGCCCTGCGGCTCCTCTCGATAATTTCAGCAGTTTTCCAGAAAATGGACTTCATTCTAATCCACCAAATCATATAAAGTACATACCTATGTACCTCCCAAAAATACTATCCATGGGACAAAAACCATATTTAGAAGAGAACATTATCTAAAGACTTTAATACAATGTATTTCATGTGTAGTCCGTCACTAAACACAAGAAGTCCATCACTTTTATTCTTAATTAATTAACCACCCCTATACTAAAGGGAAAACTGCCGAACAGACAAGCGCTCATTTTGGAATACACTATTGTGCAAAATAGGTCCACTTTCATGATCTAGATAATCAAAAATCCTTTATTTGAAGAAAAAAACAAACAAACACACACCCCGCATCAAGATGATGGGCAATTTCTACTCTGGATGCACACTCTTTCAGCTCTCAACTCTCTTTTATGAGCTCGGCGCAATGATCTTTGCCTATAGTATGGTCCACCCACAGAAACTTCTCCCAAACATGTAGCGATCGACCAGCAAGTAAACATTTTACGACTGTTTCCTGCTGTGTACATGTGTAATAAGTGTTACTCGCATAGAAATACATTGGGTGAGGTCACAATTCTGTGTGTTACGTGTTAGTGGTACAGATCTGTTAACAGATCTGCTTAATCAGAATTGTGACCTCAGAACAAACGCCGCGTTAACAGGACGTGTTAAAAGTCGTGCACAAAACCATGGACTAACAAAAACTCATGGACTAACATGGTAAAAATGGGGGGTTGGCCTCAAAAATGTGATCTGGACACATTCCTTTAATGTACCTGTAATAAGTCTGTAAACATACCTTAAAGCTCTCTGTACCCTTTGCCTTTGTTGTCTCTGCGGCAATCAATTTCTCTCCAGCGTCCATCTCCCAAGATTCTTTGGCCTGGAATGAAAATAATAATGCATTTCAAGCATGTTTAACTTAGCCTTTTGAATGTTCCGCATACCGGTAAATAGCGTCTGGTGTACTGATGGTTCGTACTTCTTTTCACATGCACACTTTGTATTCAATTGACCAGACTAAATTGTTGTGGTACATGCGGCATGTGTGAAGTCCAGAATCAATACTGCTTTCACTGCGAGATGAAATTATGATGGCATAAAGCAACCAGACTGTTGGTTGCTAGGCATTGATGTGCACCACGTAGCAATAATAGCATAGTATGCAACTTTCTAAACTGCACCTCCAACTGGCATAATCTAAGTGCTGATAGGGTTGTGCGCCTTGGCCATTGGTAAGGGCCCAATTTTATAGAGCTGCTTAAGCGCTAGCTGAAAACGTGTGCTTACATTAAGGCTATTTCACGGCCGCGGCGTGCTGAAGCATGTGCGCGCTTGGAAACCGCCATTGTTGCGTCACTATCTTCAGCAAAATGTTGCTCTGCGGTTAAGGCGGGTTTTTAGTTGCTTACCGTTAACGATATCTATGAAATAGCCCGTCGCTCGGTTAATGGAAAATGGGCTGTTAAACAGCTCTATGAAATTGGTCCCAGGTAGCCACCTAGTGAAGCGAAATGGTTCTGGTGATTTCCTGATGGGGTAGACACGTGCGCTATAAAAAAATCCACTATTATTATTATTAAAGGAAAAGCGGTATATTCACTGTGATTTAAATAACCGGATACCTTTACTAAGTTGTTGAGTGTAACTTGGTACTTGAGGGTAGCGTCTGTGGGGACGTTGAGGGCCGTGCACCCCTGACTCCCAAAACCATACTTGGGCTTGATGGTGATCTGGGCGGTCTCTTCATGTAACATTTGCTGAATACCCTTCTCTAATCCCTCAGGAATGTTGTGATCAATGCCTGATTATGACGAGAACAAAATAAAAACAGAAAAAAAATCAGATCTCAGATGAGCTACACATTAGGCTTGGGCAATTCCACGCCGGAATCGAGTAGAATCAATTCCACTTTTAGGTACCACACAGACGTTCGCGCTGGTTGCTATGTACCAGCTTGCACAACCTGGAAACTGCCCGATTTGCCAGATAGTCTAGTGCTCGACTCACTCGTACGCGAGCGCCATAGCGCAAGGGCGGGACTCTAGGATTTATGCAAATCTATCACGCAACTGGTCTATTTCAGCAGGCCTCCCGATTTGACAGCTGTGATAAAACTTTATTTGCCGAAAGAATGGGAAAAAAAAAATCGCATCACTCATCTGTAGCTTTTTGTGTACATTTTTACAGATATGTACTCTGAAATTTTTGACAACTGGACGTGGCTGTATTTTTTTAAAAATATACCTGCAAAACCCCTCAAAGTAGTTTGAGAGAAAATGGAAAAGCCCCGTAAAATCCTGGTAGAAAACGTATCCGTATTATTGAGAATTCCTGCCATGTTCTATCCTGTTCTGCTTAGTACAGTGCTTACCTTCTCCAATTACAAAGTTCACATCTCGTTCATCAAATACAGTGTCACCGTGCTGCCCAACAATGTGAACTGATGAAACAAAAAATAAAGAACATTTGGTTTTATTAAGAATTTGGTTCACCAAAACATAACTAAAGATGTACCTTCCGCCTTGACATTCCTAAAATGTTTGTACCTCAATTTGTTTACCTCAAAGTTTGTTAGATAATCAACATTACTAAAATCCATATGAACTCGAAAAGTTAAAAACAAGAAATAGGACGTATAACTGCTTTATATGAGCGTTCAACCTCCTTTTCAACAGTACAAACATTTCCATGGTCCATTTCAATAAGGCGAAACATTTTTGTTTACGCCCAAATATATTTTTTCTCATTTAAAGGCCCACTTATCATTTGCAGACCCAAATGTTAATGAATGAGTTGACAATGAAAACCTTCCTCAAAGTAAAGATTGAATTGGTAGCAATTATACAATGAAATGTTTCCGCCCGAGATGACATAATTCTACCAGAACATAATCCATGCAGATGAAATTATTTAAATTGTTTGCAAACGATTTACTTAGTTGGTTCGCATCTGGGCGGTCTGAAATGGCACTGTGTACTGTGTGTGCGCTGCTCCAACGCGATGTATTTTTTTTATATATGGGTCTTTCCACAGTAATGGGGTACATTTCTGTAACATTCAAGATCTTAGGTCCCAGTTCACTTCAAATGTCTTAATTTTATCTTTAAATTATCAAGCTAAACTGAGGAAATAACTTTTTGAAGGAGTAAGAAAGATACATGTACAGTAGTCCTACAACATGCATTTGGGAAAACCCCGTGCACAAATTTTCCTCTTACGCATGTAACAAAGATGGAAAAAAATGTCACAAAATGGTCTGTCCATGTTACATACGTAATAGGAAAATTTGTACACAAGCTTTTCAAAAACGTATGTTGTGGCAGCAGTTTCTTACCTTTTTGGGCAAAAGTTATCTCTCGAGAACAAAACAAGGACATTTCTTTAATTCTGAGATAAACTAAAGACATCTGAATAGAATTATTGACTTATTTTTCAAATGTACCCCATTACTGTGGAAAGACCATAACTACATGTATGGGTCGCGCACACAAGCACTACGAAGCGAGCCACAGAGTACGCGACCGACTGAGAACGAAGAGACGAATTGAGAATAAGTTATTTTGAAACACACCTCCAAGACCGGCAAACACATATGGATTTTCATGTTTTTGGAAAATGTGGTACATTTGACGGAGCTGAAATTCCTTCGGGTGAGTTTGTTGATGTCCTTCTTTTTATTTATAATGGTTTTATTCCCAGAATCACTCAAAAACAGATAGGGCCTTTAATTGGAGGAAAACAGAGAGTAAGAAAAAGTGGTTCCCTGATCGACATCCCAACCATATTTTCTGTTTTTACTAAATTTCCTACTGCATTTCCTTTCTTTTTATTCAGATACCAGAAAATCATAATTGGTTGTGCTGCCTACCGAGGCATTTTGGCAGACCACTTTTGCTCTGAAAGCTGTTGAGGGAAAAAAGGATCCTCCATTTTCGACTCCAAACTAAATTCAATAAAAGATCTGGGAAGCTTGAAATGCAATTTATGAACGCAGAATTGACCCAAACAAAATATTTGGAAAAATGGAGGATCGAATATTGAGGTAATGCATAGTTCCGACCTGTCAATCAACCGAACCCGCCGACCAACCACAACAGAGCTAGCAAATGTCACCCACATAGGTCAAAGTGCACTGTCTCACAACAACATGATCACGCGATATGTTCTGCCGGCCCCATACAATTTGTACAGTGTTGTATGCGATGATCCGGGTGAATTTTTGGTTTCAAGGCCGGTCGTTTCGTTGTTCAAAGGTACGAAAGCATGTATTTCATGATGATATGACATCCCTGTATTACTGGCCTTTACTCTGTGTGTTCTAAGACAACTGTTGACCCTAAAACATGAATACCTTTGAGTTTTTTTTCAATGAATCTGTGTTTTCCGTTGAAAGTCCTATTGGTTTGTGCAGTGTGTGTGGACATTTTGACGATAGCGTGTGAGGCACAGCAACAGTATCCAAGGGGTGGGGTTAACTGGGCAAAATCGGAACTATGCATTGGTTTCAGATTCGGATTTCTCTCTCAACACTAAAACATACATGCACAAACCTTCAACACTGGAATCATCTGTGGGTTTGTCAAATCCCTTCCCTTCGGAGATAATTCTGCGGACAATACCGCCATCCTTAGCTTCGCTCAGGTCCTCTCCCGTCCAATCAAACAACTCGACCTCGAAGACAAGAATGGCGTCCGCTGGAATCTTACCCTGGCCTGAACAGATTGGACCAATCAGAAAGCATGACATTAGCGTGTAAATTAATTGTCAATTTTTTAGACAGTCACCCTATGAGGTCAAACTGTAGTCATTGGAATTTTTGGCAAAACTCTCTCGGCCAATGGCATTGGTTCAACTTATTCATTGGTAATCTGAAATGTCCATTGCAAAACCACATGGACATGATTCAGTGATTGTTTACTGTAGAGTCACTACCTTGTTATAGGAGCATCCGATCCAGATAACATTTTTGACACCTTAACCCCCATTTTCCACACAGGTGTTGAGATTTTGATACCATCATTTATGACTCGCTCTGCAAAAAAGGCCCTTAAAGAGTATACATGATTGATAAAATGTTACAAAAAATAGTTTTATCCCCCTGTGTGATTGAAGATATGCATGATTAAAACCAACCTGAGCAAAAACCAGCTCGGTACTTTGTCTAACTTTTGAGAAAACAGTAAAAAAAGAGTTTGCAGTCATTTTGCCCTAAAACCACTTCGCCCTGAACCATTTCGCCCTGAACCACGGCCTGTGCATGAAGTGGTTTTGGGGCGAAGTGGCATTTGGGCGATGTAGTCTTTGGACGAAGTGATTTGGGGCGAAATGGCACTCGGGCGAAATGGCACATGGGCGAAATGGTTTTGGGGTGAATTGAATTTTCGTCTCATGAGACGAAAACTAATTGTTTTACTCATTTCCCAAAGACTATAGCACTTCAGACAAAACAATTTCAGGTGAATTAAGTTTTCTACAGTCATCATGTTTATATTGTGTAAGTTAGGCGTAAATCTGTGAACATTTCTGATTTTCGAGATACCAATCATGTATACTGCCTTTAAGTCACGCAGGCTAGGTCAAGTTTTTGCGACCATAAGAAGAAATCTGCAGCAGATCGATGCTCATTAAAATACAAAAACACAATGGGAATTCCAGGTGGAGCACGGACATTCCAGGCAGTATCTTGGCACCGCCAGGAATTTCCATTGTGTTTTTGTATTTTAATGGATCTGCCACATATTTCTTCATATGGTCGAGAAAACTCGACCTAGCCTGCGCGACTTAAAGGGCCCCTTATTTAGGATTTTTATCAATGAAATCTATGCTTTAAAACCACTATACTCAGTTAAAGTCATAAAAATCCTATTTGGAGCTTGCTTTGGGGGTTAAAACAAAGGTTTTTAGTTTTTATGCTAATGAAAATATGCATATTCATGACCAAGGTCACTATGTCTCAAGAGGCAAACACAGGAAAATCACATTACACTGTGCACAAAAGATTCCACTTTTTTCTCAATTTTCCTGAAACTTTTGTAATCCATGGCTGTTTGAGTTTGTTTTACATGTTGCCTGCTGTAAGCCATGACAAAACTGGGGGTAGAAACTGCAGCAATTTGCCACAAGTCCAACACGAAGTCTTATGTTTTTTCTTAACTTTTCCCTTCTGTCTTCCTTATGTGATGCACTCAAAACAGCGCCCTCTGTCTGTGATTTATTGCAGTGAAATCTTCAAAGTTGAAAAATGCCACCTTTTATTGATTTTACATCCAAACGAACAATAGTATGTCTTGCTAAACAAGTAATCCGTCATTATGAAGCAAAGCTTAGGCACAAAGTTGTTTAGCAGGTCACATTTGTAATTTTTTTCAGTACCATTTCGTGCTCTCAATCCATTTACATGTATTTTTAAGGATATCGTAAAAAAAAAATGATGTTTTGTAAACTAATTTATTTGGTTACATAAAGCAGTACAGCGATTACACCAACCTCTTTGCTTCCACTACCAAATTGGGGATTGCAAATTTACTGTTTTCGGCCCATGGATAGTATTTTGGCGAGGTATTTTATATGTCTGTTACTAGTGTTAGGTTAAAACAAATTCCATTTTCTAGAAAATCTAAACAAGCTGCTCTAATTACCTGTTTAATTCTAAATAACTTACCTTTCTCGCCATATGCATACTCCGGTTTACAAGTTAGGACAGAAACCTCCCCCCTCCTCATTGTAGCCACACCCATATCCCATGCCTTGATGACTTCACCTGTCATTTAGAAATAAAGGTTGGCAAAGATTACCATATTGCACTCAGACCTTCATATTAGGGGCGTTCGAGATGCTTACACCGGGTAACACCAACTTACACCGGAGCGTTCTTTTAGCCATCACGTGTTACACGAGTCTGCCCCGGTGGCTGCCGCCACCACTGCCCGAGCTCGCGGCTGGGTCTCTGGTGTAATGATGTTATCTAGTAACCGCGAGTAGTAAAACATGGCGGACAGTTTGGAATCGCGACGCGAGTACGAAGAAAAACACAGATTTATGACACAAAATAAAAGGGAATAGGGCTGTAAATACGTTTTGCTTAATCAGTAGATGTCTGTGGGCATTGACAAAGTTTATTGCGGTACTTAATTTAGGGCAACTGTTTTTGCGTAGCGCCGGCTTAATTTTTCATCGTGAGTCAAACGATAACAGCGTTTATAAAGCTCCACCCGGCAACAACCTTTGACATGTGTTCCCAGAAACCCTGTGTCGTTCGTTTTGCATAGATCTTCTGGAGGCTTCCCCCGGTGTAAACCCCGTGTTACCCGGTGTAAGCATCTCGAACGCCCCTATTAAAGCCTAGTACAGTGAAACCCGCTATTAAGGCTACCTTGATTAACAGACCACCTGCTCATAGTGGCCACCGGTCTTTGGTCCCACAAGCTATAAAGAGGCCACCTGTTTATAGTGGCCATTTTGTACGGCCCCGAGGGTGGCCACTATATACAAGTTTCACTGTACATCATTTGCAGTGACCCAAAATTTTACTTCACGTTTTGACAAGAAAAACCTGACTAAATGTGTTGATAGCGATGGTAACAAACACCACATGGTTTTTTTTCCCCTGCCAAATTGCCAGAATACTCTCTGCAGATTTTGTTTTAATCATTTATTCAACACAAAATATGCATCCGGGGTTTTTCAGGTTTTCTGAAGTACTACTGCATCTACGTACGTGGCTGAAATTTCTACAAGGCAGTTTATCAACATAATTCTTTAGTTTTGCAATGCTGTGTAGTTTCTGTTTAAACAAAATTCCAATCGTGTAATTTGTCTTTAGACGGCCTGAAATTAACACTACATTTATGTACCTTGTCCCAGTTTGAATGTAAACTTTTCATTTCGTCTCCGACTGGAGTCAAACTCCTCTCCATTCAATAATGTGCCCACATAATGCACGCTGACCGAATCCCCCTTCATGGGTCGTTCTTCCTCAGTGGTACCGGTATCACCCTCTTTTACAACAGCTTTTAAGACTCCTCCATCCTTATTAGGGGTGATGTCTTCACCAGTGCCAGCGAGGGGATGGACCTGAGGGACTTCATCAGCTGGGTTGTTTTCCACCATTTTAACAGACTCTAAAATCATTTGAAACAAAATTATATAAATTTGCATCGTATCGTACCTACCGGTAAAGAAGCGTGTCCAGGGGCCAATTTCACGGCGCTGCTAAGCACACAAATTTGTTTAGCTCAGGATTTGTTTGCTTTATTTGGCAAAAATGGATGGCAAGCTAAAATCGTCAGTAATGTGTATTGAAATTTATTTATTTATTTAAATTATTTATTTTATTTTCCGGGATATACAAATCACAGACAAATAAATTACATGCACATATTTGAATATGCAAACCTGCCCTCTGTCATGGCCGCCATGCATAAGGTCTATACCCAAATAGCTCCCGCAGGATTACCCAAAAGAAACAAGTGTCTATCGAGGGGCTCTCCAAACTAATTGGATAATACATTTAGGATAAATACATTTAATAAAAATATTTACAAAAAGGTATTCTCCTACTCTTGCGAAGAACACAAGTTGGCGTATAATTTTGGCTTGTACTCCATTTTATAAAGCAAATAAATCCTGTGCAAAGCAGATTTGTGCTTAGCAGCGCTATGAAATTGACCCCAGGTCATATTTTTGACCCCTCCATATGATTCCCCATGGGTGTTCAGATTTTGATACCATATCATGTGTCAAATTTTTCTCATTTAATAGACCTTATGCGTAGCGGCCATGATAGAGGGCAGTCACATTGTCACAGTGCGTCATGCACGAGTAGGCACATTGTGGATCTATTGTCACATCATTTAAATATAAAAACCTGCCCTCTATCATGGCCGCTACGCATAAGGTCTATACCATTCTGAAATTGTGCCAGCTCGACCATTTAACCAACTCGACCGTTGTGCATTGTGTACGCAGAACAGTTTTGGTAACTGGTCGAGTTGACTCCAGTTTAACCCTTTCAATACCAATGTCGAGTTTACTCGACAGCGCAACGCAGTGTGCTTCTGTACCAATGTCGAGTAAACTCGACAACAGAAGGCTGCTGTATTCAAGAAGCTGCATTATTTGCGTTTGCTGCCCTCTGTTGTTGAATTTCATATGTTGTTGAATTTGGTATCATATAAAAGACTATTTCATTGCCTACAAATAATATACACAATGACTTTCTGTAAAACGAAGTCTTCAAATGGAAAATTGAGGTTTACAAATAGTAAACATTGCAAGTTGCATAAAACAGTGCGTTGTGAGAAAGAATGCGGTACAGGGCAGTGTGACCCCATAAAACAATGCGGTATTGAAAGGGTTAAAGACGAGTTGGTCACAATGAACGAATAGATGGAATCATTAGGTCTGGGAACCAGACAAAAGACACGTGACACACTAAACCCTTCGCGGCCGTTAGAGAGTGCAGTAGGCCTTGTCTGGTTCCCAGACGTAAAGATTCCGTCTATTCGTGACCAACTCAGATTGTTTCAGATTAAGGTCGTGAGCAGACAATTTGTGCAAAAATGTTATTCAAGGGACTCTAGTCGACTTGAATTTAAGACTAACCAAGACAAAAATAACGTGCTTCGTGATAAGGAGGGCGCTTTGCATCACATCACAATTTTTGAAGTTGCTGTCTATATTCCACAGGCAAACTTGTACACTGTGTGCTTTTTTTTGCGCCTGCGCTTTTCAAATTTCCCGCTCCTTAGGCCACGCCCAATCACCTTTCAGTTGCCCAAATCCCATGCACCTGTTTCGAACCGTGCGCGCAGCGTTTATCCGTTAACCCACTTATGTTTAGGCCTGTGTTGACCGTGTGCTATGCATGCGTAGGTTTAATATGCATAGACTGCGCGGGAATCCGTCAATGCCAAATTTTGGGTATTCTCTGGATAAAAACCTTGCATATTGCTCGCGGCCATCGAACTTTCAATCCGGCCTTTAATGTGACTCATACAGCTAAACGGCCCAAACATTGTACTATTCAAAACTAATTTGCTTGAATTCAGACCTAATTTTGAAAAAAAGGAAAAAAAGACAAATTACGAGTGTCCATTCAGGTTAAATTTATGATCGTGAAAACCAAAACGTGACACAGGCCTTTTGAAATGGAAGAACTCACTGAAAACTTCAACTATTTCCATGTTTTTTGTTGCCATCAAAAGCGGCCATATTCTGTGATTATCATATCACTGGTGCGCATGAGTTTTGAGCCAAAACAGGACAAAATTTTTAGTAGAAACATGAGCTTCGGAAACGGGTCAGTGGAGATTTTCCCGCATGCTTCAGCACTCGCGGCGTATGCAAATGTTCATGACGTCAGTAAATGAGCGTCACTGTTCGCTAATTTACACATTACAAATTTGCACACGTAGTTTACTCGTGTATTCATTTTCATTGACATGGTTGACGATTCCGCACGTAAATTTAACAAATTTTAACAAGCATAAAATAGGAACCGTTTGATGAATTTTCGCAACAAAAGTATTTTTGATATCTGTTGCAACTTGTCTGTTGTGTGAAAATGGTTTTAACTCAAAATAGAAATTTTTAATTTTTTTTCCAAGTCGATATCTTTTAAATTCTTAAGTTTAGTCTTTGTTATATTAAACAAGTATTAGGCCCTATTTAAGTAAGTAGGCCTACGCCTTTAATACCACCTACCTTATGGGTTCCTTAACTTTAAAATACACGCTAGAAATGTGGTGAATTTCTTTAAATTCTGTAATTCAGGCTATTGTGCTTTTCAGTTTCACTCTTTCATGAAACACATTTCTTTGTTGTTAATTACCGGTACCGCAGTCGGTACGCTCAGACTCAGAGTTGCTAGCTAGCTGCACTGCACTGCACATGTGGTGATGTCGCAACGTGATTAGGAATCCACCTAAACTATGTAATAACGCCCTCTATCGCTCGATTCTTAATTTCGGTACCCAATTTATAAATATGTCATTGATGCTTGTGTTCTGTGTTGCTTGACCCCTACACTATTCCTCATGTTTTACAAATGATACAGTGAAAGGGTAATTGTTTTGTGCTGTTTTGTTTTGTTTGTTGGGTTGTTTGTTTTGCTAAATATGCCACTTTGTCAGTCTGTATTCTTGTGAATGAAACAGTCGGCCGTTTTATTAACAAAATAATTCATAAGCATGATAGGCTTTCGTAGCAACAATTAAGCCGTGGTTACACAGACAGATTTTGTCGGCCGATTGCGGGCCTGTCGGCCGACACAATTGGCGTGATCGGTCTGCGGTGTAAACACTTCATTTTGGCAGATCGACCGACAAAACCATGCAGGGCCGATTAGAGTCTGACATGTCAGACTCCAGCCGGCCGATAAAATCGGTGTCGGGCTGTGTAAACAGCTAATCGAGCTGTGTAACCACGGCTTAAATGTGATACCGATTACGTCAGCCGATAAACTTACGCAAACTTTCGAGTTGCCCGATAATTACGGCGCTCTGTGAGTGCATGCCATCGTACTTGTACAGGTAGGCCCTACCGAGATAATTTATCTCATCAAGTTGACCTATAGCGTACGTCGACTTTTAAGTTGGCGAGATATTTATGTCGCAAAGTCAACCTCCTGAAATGTAATAATTACGTCGACTTGGTAGAATAATTTGTTGCCAACACGAATTGACTTGCGCATATACTTATCTTACCAAGTCGACTTAGTAGATTTGGAAAGGCGACTTGGCAACCACAATATCTCGCCAATAAATCGACTTAAAAATGTCAGTCATAACGACTATTATTGATTTCGGGAAGTCAACTTGGCAATAATATCTCGCCAAGTCGACTTAAGTTATTCCACGTTATAAGTCAACTCGTTCTCGGCCCTCTAGAGCGCCGTATGCAGGCACATGGGCGATAATCGGGCAGTGTAAACACTGCATGTTTTTCTCGAAATCGGCAAACAAATTCGGCCGACCAAATAAAACGGCCGACCAAATAAAACGGCCGACTTAAAAAAAATCGGTCTGTGTAAACACGGCTTAATTCATCAATACCACAACTAAATTGAGATTCCTAGTTACGGCGTAACAAATTTGTAAATTTGGAGATTCCTAATCGCGTTGCAACAGTGATTGTGCATGTGGTCGTACCGTCTGCGGTCACAGAAATTTCTGGAAAGGCTACCGAGCGACCTCTAGTGGCGAAGTACAGCAGCCGATTTCACGAAACACTGCGCAACTTACGCCATAACTTTATGGCGTAGCTAGCTGCGCAATAAACCCAAGATCGATTTCACGAAACTCTCCTTAGCTGCGCAACGTTTATTTTTTCACTTTAGCACTCTTAACTTCTAGGACGAGGCTAATTTCTAGTTTATCAACGACTATTTGATGTTTGCGCTTGATAAAATATTCATACATAATTAACATAGTATTACGTCGTTGTTTTTCACAAATTTTGCACGGTCATCGTGCCTGGCTGCCGTCGCTCGGTCATCATGCGTCGCGTCGCAGATTTCACTGATAAAGGCCGTGTTCTACTAACGGAAGGCTGTGGTTCAGTTTGTTGACGATGCGGTAAATAAGCACGTGTAGCTAGCTGCATTATCGCCACTTTTCACTGTCCTACGACACATTTTTCCAACTTACGCCACCAAAAACCATTGCGCAAGTTACGCCACATTTTATGGCGTAAGTCGGCGAGTTGCGCCATATCCAAATGTGGCGCAACTTTCGTGAAACGCGCCGCAACTTATGGCGTAACTTATGGCGTAAGTAGACTTGCGCAATTGCGTAAAGTTTCGTGAAATCGGCTGCAGGTCGGGTGGTCTGTTCTTGTTCGGATTAGCGGGTACATGATTGTATTCGATTTCGCATAAAAATCGGTGTGGCTCCAAAAGTGATTTTAAAGTTTTAATCATCTGCAGCCGATTTCACGAAACAGTGCGTAACTTGCGCCATAAACGGTTATGGCGCAAGACTTACGTCACAAAGTTATGCCGTAGCTGCGCAATTACTTAAAATCGATTTCACGAAACTCTTCTTAGCTGCGCAACGTTTATTTTTTCACTTTAGCACTCTTAACTTCTAGGACGAGGCTAATTTCTAGTTTATCAACGACTATTTGATGTTTGCGCTTGATAAAATATTCATACATAATTAACATAGTATTACGTCGTTGTTTTTCACAAATTTTGCACGGTCATCGTGCCTGGCTGCCGTCGCTCGGTCATCATGCGTCGCGTCGCAGATTTCACTGATAAAGGCCGTTTTCTACTAACGGAAGGCTGTGGTTCAGTTCGTTGACGATGCGGTAAATAAGCACGTGTAGCTAGCTGCATGCATTATCGCCACTTTTCACTGTCCTACGACACATTTTTCCAACTTACGCCACCAAAAACCATTGCGCAAGTTACGCCACATTTTATGGCGTAAGTCGGCGAGTTGCGCCATATCCAAATGTGGCGCAACTTTCGTGAAACGCGCCGCAACTTATGGCGTAACTTATGGCGTAAGTAGACTTGCGCAATTGCGTAAAGTTTCGTGAAATCGGCTGCAGGTCGGGTGGTCTGTTCTTGTTCGGATTAGCGGGTACATGATTGTATTCGATTTCGCATAAAAATCGGTGTGGCTCCAAAAGTGATTTTAAAGTTTTAATCATCTGCAGCCGATTTCACGAAACAGTGCGTAACTTGCGCCATAAACGGTTATGGCGCAAGACTTACGTCACAAAGTTATGCCGTAGCTGCGCAATTACTTAAAATCGATTTCACGAAACTCTTCTTAGCTGCGCAACGTTTATTTTTTCACTTTAGCACTCTTAACTTCTAGGACGAGGCTAATTTCTAGTTTATCAACGACTATTTGATGTTTGCGCTTGATAAAATATTCATACATAATTAACATAGTATTACGTCGTTGTTTTTCACAAATTTTGCACGGTCATCGTGCCTGGCTGCCGTCGCTCGGTCATCATGCGTCGCGTCGCAGATTTCACTGATAAAGGCCGTTTTCTACTAACGGAAGGCTGTGGTTCAGTTCGTTGACGATGCGGTAAATAAGCACGTGTAGCTAGCTGCATGCATTATCGCCACTTTTCACTGTCCTACGACACATTTTTCCAACTTACGCCACCAAAAACCATTGCGCAAGTTACGCCACATTTTATGGCGTAAGTCGGCGAGTTGCGCCATATCCAAATGTGGCGCAACTTTCGTGAAACGCGCCGCAACTTATGGCGTAACTTATGGCGTAAGTAGACTTGCGCAATTGCGTAAAGTTTCGTGAAATCGGCTGCAGGTCGGGTGGTCTGTTCTTGTTCGGATTAGCGGGTACATGATTGTATTCGATTTCGCATAAAAATCGGTGTGGCTCCAAAAGTGATTTTAAAGTTTTAATCATCTGCAGCCGATTTCACGAAACAGTGCGTAACTTGCGCCATA
The DNA here is from genome assembly GCA_037783545.1 of Henricia sp. BOLD:AAB3569. Classification (NCBI taxonomy): domain Eukaryota; kingdom Metazoa; phylum Echinodermata; class Asteroidea; order Spinulosida; family Echinasteridae; genus Henricia; species Henricia sp. BOLD:AAB3569. Next base: position 549,316 of record JBBELK010000351.1, on the reverse strand, counting down.
AACGGTTATGGCGCAAGACTTACGTCACAAAGTTATGCCGTAGCTGCGCAATTACTTAAAATCGATTTCACGAAACTCTTCTTAGCTGCGCAACGTTTATTTTTTCACTTTAGCACTTGTAACTTCTAGGACGAGGCTAATTTCTAGTTTATCAACGACTATTTGATGCTTGCGCTTGATAAAATAGTCTACATAAAACATACGTCGTTGTTTTTCACAAATTTTGCACGGTCATCATGGCTGCCGTCGCGAGTCATAATTTGCGTCGAGTCGCAGATTTCACCGATAAAGGCCGTTTTCTACAAACGGAAGGCTGGGGTTCATTCGTTGACGATGCGGTAAATAAGCACGTGTAGCTAGCTGCATTATTGCCATTTTCCACTGTCCTACGACACATTTTTCAAACTTACGCCACCAAAAACCATTGCGCAAGTTACGCCACATTTTATGGCGTAAGTCGGCGAGTTGCGCCACATCCTGATGTGGCGCATCTTTCGTGAAACGCTTATTAACTTATTGCGCAAGTTATACGCAATAACTTATGGCATAAGTGGCTTACGCAATTGCGTAAAGTTTCGTGAAATCGGCTGCTGGCCACATATAGGCAAGATCACCTGCAGACATTACTTGACCATCTATGGCCTCCACCCCATATCCAAGGTTAGAGTCCTTGCATTATGACCTACTGCATATCAGTCGTAATATAATGAAGATGACGTTTAACTTTTTCAAGTTAAATTTGGCCCTGAAGGCTGAACGCATCTTTACACATTTTACATCAAATCGTTGCGGTACTGAGGAGTACAGCTCGTGCACAAACTTCAGATGTACGATTTTGCTTTTAGGAACAGTTTTTGTTAAACAGAATGCGTCAGGCTCTCTGAAATGTTTGATTTTGTAAAATACATTTATTTGTGTACGTTCTACAAACTACCTTCGCTGCGACCAGGAATATTCTTGTTTATACCAGCCAATGGTAAATGTTTAGTGCCTTAAAGGTTATGTACAGGACAAGATGTCGTCGTTATTCTCTAAAAAATAGATTGACTTTGATAATAATTTTATGGTTTTAAATATTTTACACTTGCTTATTTTGTGTGATTGAACTTAGATCCTCTTCAGCACTAACAATGCCTTTTTACTTATCTTTGGATTATCTCGCAATGTAAGAACCAAAGGCCTATATACCTGAACTAAATCTATCTTATTTGTTTATAGATAGCTACGCAAATCACATGCAAAGAATTGCAGGGCAAAGTCCATTGACGTCGTTTGCTGACGTAGGTAGTCATGCGTCGCGCTTGCGCCAATTGTCGGCCGTTAAATAAGGGCAGCTGGAGCTGACTGAACACTTTTTAGTTTTTACCAAAACCGAAGCGGGTTGTTAGATAGATAAATTAGCAATTATCTCTGTTTTTTGTGCGGTTTCTACCTAACTCACGATGAGCCACCACCATCACCACCACGGGATACTAGACACGCTGTTTGGACATGTAAGAAATGAAAAAAATAATGGTTTGTTTTCGAATTACATTGTAATTTAGGTACGATGGATATCGCATCAGATGAATATCGCATCTGAATATCATTTTGAATTTTGTAATTACACATCTTTCGAAACCATACCATCTTTCAAAAGCAGCACCCCATCATGGTATGTCGAAGGGTCGTCGTTGATGTTGTTAATAGTGAGGTTTCGGTGTGCTCTGACGGTTTGTAATTACGACTACAATTAGCCAATTTAACCTTAAAATCTGTATCGCTGTTGTTCACTATATAATGTGTAGTATAGTGGCGTTGCTGTCAGTATAGACCGTATCGAATTGCCGCCATTATGTGGGGCACCTTTTGTTACTTAAACCGTTTAACAATGGAAGCACACTCATGTCCTCAAGGAACAAAAAAAATGGCCCACGAAATAGCGACTATTCGATACGGTCTATTTTTTTGCACGAGGGCCATAACAGGGGGGCAGTCACATTATCACCGTGTGTCATGCAAGAGTATATATAGGCACTTTGTGGATCTATTGTCACATAATTTGAATATAAAAACCTGCCCCCTTTCATGGCCGCCGGTGCGAAGGGTCTATACACTTGGAATATGTGTGTAAATGTTACAAGTATGTACGTGCATCGGTGACGGAAAGTCGTCGTTTTACCTGAGGGTGTCCGACCGAAACTTTTTATAGGGCCCTTTATGCCACCAACATAACTATACGGTAACTATACTTTATGATCAACTTGAGATGACGAAAAAAGGAGATGCAGTTTTAGAAGTGGGGGGAACCCCCAGATAAATATCCTGGGAAAAACCCACGCGGTCAAGTATAGGGACAGACTGCAAACATAATCCACATATATACACGCCCCGGTACGAACCCGGGGCGCCAGATAGACGAGGAGAGAAGCACAACGTCAACCCGACCGCCAAATATCGCCCATAGTCTCGGAAGGACTGTACATTTAATGGTGATTCCATTGGCTTTTTAAATATAGCACGACGATCACCACGGCCACCACGATCACCACGGCCACCACGACTACCACCACGGCCACCACGATCACCACGACCACCACTATGATCACCATGGTCACCACTATGATACCCACTATGATCCCCACTGTGATCCCCACTATGACCCTCACCACCACCACGGCGGACATTATGGATCGAATGACTTGGCCCGTGGTATTGCAGTAGGACAGGCCATCGGTGCGGCACAGCGCCCCGCTTACGTACACGTTCCAGCACCGGTAAGAACATTTTTGTTTGACGATTTTGGACGAAAATGTTATTGAAAATGATACAAACGTGAAATTAAGAAGTTTACGACGTAGTTGTTTTTACGATCTGAATTCTGATTAAACTTTATACATAGGTAAATGATCACTGAATCCAATATGTAAAAACAAAAGTTTGAAGGTTATGTATCATTTGCAAGATAAAACTTTTTACAGATTCGTGGAATAAGAGTGTAACATATCTAAGGAAGAATGTTGGTAAACTAGCCTGAAGAAATTTTAGTTACTTAGATGCATCGATGCTTCAGAAAACCTTGAAAATCTATATATGAATTTTTTGTACAAGTGAATAGTAAAACAAATCCCGTGCACGGGACTTTTTTAGAAAACCACCTTCAGTTGTAAATTTTCAGCATGAAATACTATTTTGGTCGGAAATAAATTGATGTGGTGTTTGTTACCATTGCTATCAACACTTTGAGTAAGGTTTTTCTTGTCAACTCATGAAAAACAAAATTGGGTCATTGCAAATGATACCGTGGCCTTTAAAGCATTACGAATAATGTTCACAAAGATACCATTTTACATGGGGAAAAACATGTGGTGTTTTTTATACCATGCTATCAACACTTATACAGTGTTGATAGCATAGCAATGACAGGATTTTTCTTGTCAACTCGTGAAGTAAAATTTTTGGGTAAATGCAAAATGTATTGGGGTTTTAACACCTCATATTTTACGTATGTGCAGGAATTTTGCAATTAAATGGACTGATAGATCTTTAATAAATTACCTAATTGGTACTTCGGGTAATCAATCGTCGGTAGTTTGATTAGTCATCCAATCAATCCGATCAGTCAATCAAGGAATCAATCAATCCATTTCGACTGATCAATTACCTTGGATTGATCAATATTAATTGACTGATCAATGTTAACAGATTGATCAATTCTGACTGGTTGATAATTTATATTGGTTCATCAATTTCAATTGGTTCATCAATTTCAATTAGTTCATCAATTTCAATTGGTTCATCAATTTCAATTGGTTCATCAATTTCAATTGGTTCATCAATTTCAATTGGTTCATCAATTTCAATTGGTTCATCAATTTCAATTGGTTCATCAATTTCAGTTGGTTCATCAGTTGAGGTTGGTCGATCAGTTTCAACCGCCTAATCAATTCCAAGTAATTAATATTATAATCAATTTTAATTGACTGATCAATTTCAACTGACTGTTAGATTTCAGTATTGATCAATTTCAATTGACTGATCGATTTAAGTTGGCAGATTTATCTTTTGTTTACCTATTCGATTTATAACAAAGCAATCCATGTCTTGCTTCTATTGACAGCCTGTTGTGGGATACGCCCCTCCTGCATATCCAACCGGAGCTGTCCCGCCGCCTCGGCCAGCGTTCTATCCGCCTCCTGCTCAACCGGCATACCCATCCGCGCCAGCCTACCCATCCGCGCCAACCTACCAGGGCTATCCACGATAAATGGCTCTCGTTTCGGATCACCCGAAACGTAACTTGCATTTAAGAATTGGTGCAGGCAGAATCTGCTACCAAAGTGTGCACCGAAATTTGATTTTTATTACCGAACATGTCGTGAAACCAAACATGTGTGTACCGCATCCTGATTGAACTTTCGGAGACTTGAGGGTGTACCACACTAAACAAATCTTCATAGACAACCGTGCTAATTGGACCAAATTCCAAAAATAATTAAAATCATTTCAAACTCTCTCAGGACATGGCGCCAGGTGGAAACATCATGTTTAAACCTTAACTTTCGTATTCTTTTGAATTTTCACTTAGTTGACAATTTTTTTGTTTTGTTTTTGATTTTTTTGGTAAAAAAATGGCTCTAAAGAATACCAATCTTATTTACTGTGGTGCACCCTTGAGAGGTTGCGCACTGAGGGCAAAATGGCTACCGCATTTATTTAAACTTTACAAATGGAAACCAGCACTGATTGAAACTTTAAGAATTTAATATGGGAGTCTGCATATGTCTGCATAGACCGTATCATGTCTGTATAGCTGTCGGCAGATTCTTTGTTCCGTGGTGACATGTATGCTGGTTGCACATTTTGTGCTTACATTAATTGTTTACTAATTTAAACAACAGAGTTGCCCTAGAATATGGCAGCTATTCGATACAGTCTATACAATAGTGTTACATATTTTTATCGCTCAATTCATTTACTGTGTATAAGCTTGTAAATCGATATTAAATGTTTTCACATAATTTTTTCCTAATTTCATTGGGTGTACGTGTAAATACGATGTTTTGTCCTTATACAATTACAAACAGCTAGTTTAAGCATGTACTGCAATATTATTTCTGCAATGTAAATACAAAGCAACCTTTGTTTAAATGTCGAACAGTGAAGTATTTTTTTGTTCTCATACATAATTTTGATTCTCCAATTCGCTTTTTGCGTGTTGCATGAATACCGTATGGTGTGCTTCCTTTCACATGCACACACTAGTATCCAAATTGGCTAACCAGACTAAATTTTTGTTGCCATGTAATGTGACCAGCCAGGTGCAGAATCAATACCGTGTTCATTGTGAGATAGAATGCAGGGGCGGATCCAGGAATTTTTCCAGGAGGGGGTTTTGCAACCAGGAAGGGGTTTAATTTGCCCGTCAGATTTTTATGTCAGCTTGTTTCGGACAGGCGGACAAAAAAAAATGCATTACATTATATTTTTTGGTGTCGGAGCGGGGAGGGGTTTTTACCCCCAAAACCCCCCTCTGGATCAGCGCCTGGAATGGCACAAGGCAACTAGACTGTTGGTTGCTATATCATTGGCGTGAGCCACGTAGCAACAACAACATAGTTATGTTGAATTTTTTTAAAATGCAACTCCGTTTGAAAGTGAGGAATTCAAGGCACAAGCCAAAGTGCAAAAGTTACACGCAAAAAGCTAATTACCTTACTGTGGATATGATGGATAATAAATACCTGAGGTGCATTATCAAAATCATCGGGTGTAAATATGAATTTTATTTATATAAATCACTAGTTTCAGCATGCAGTGCAGGCTTGGGCGACTCCAGCATTTTCGGAGTCGACTCCGATTCCAAAAAAGAATCGCGATTCCATTTGGAATCGATTCATACGGTAGTACATATTGTGCAAACGACGACCTAATTATTGGCATCGAATGGCACTGATAAGTGTGGACATTTTCAGAAGATGAAAATTTGGACAAAATAAATGGGTGTTTTGGCTTCGAACTGGCTATGTAGAGTCTATTATCTCTGGAAATCGGCAACCTATCAAAGGATATCGAATCTGAATAAAAGGGAATCGATTGCTACTATAGGAATCGGTTTCTCAAAAATCTGGACTGGCGATTCCGATCAATTCTACTCGACTCAGCGTGGAATCACCCAAGCCTAGTTCTTTCCCCGCGCCTTTCACCTCTGGCGCCCCGGGTTCGATTCCGGGGCGGGGAGTTTGCAGTCTGTCCCTATACTTGACCGCGTGGGTTCCCCCAGGATATCTCTCTGGGGGTTCCCGGCCCCTCCCCTCCCCACTTAAACTGCATCTCCTTCTCGACTCCAGCCAGCGTGGAATCGCCCAAGCCTATAATGCAGTGTTACAATATCTTTTGCAATGTAAATACTATTGAAAATTATGTTAAACAGTCGAGGTATGATTTTGCTTTTCCCACGAAATGGAGGGTTTATTAAAATGCGTCATTGCTTTTGATGAAAATCTTTCAGTTTCTGTGTATTTCTTAATATATTTAATATCTTGGAAATGTGATCCGAAAGTAACACTTGGCGATAAAGAAAATCACGTTTAAATCAAAACCAAAAGTAGGCTAAGACAACCGAAAACTAACTTTCATATTCGAGATAACTCATGCGATCAGGAGCTGAAGTTTTGGTTAAAAAAACAAAAAATCTAAATTGACAATGTAAAGGAATTCGGGCATTTTGAAGATAACAAAGGTTTAAAATCCGTCCAATGGATTAGTTACTGATTAATAACGTTATTTTTAAAGACAACAGACCTTTATCCATAGAGTTAGATATAGTGAACTAGAGTGCGCACTCCCAATACATGATGTGCCGATATGGACGCCGCCATTTTGGCTTAACGCTATGGGTGCACGGTGGGCAAAAGGGAACGGAGTTGGTGTTGCCCACTTTGCACTTAAGCAAACATGGCGCCGCCCACATCGGCAAAGTCCACAGATTTACACACGTACAATGTATGTGCTATTTTGCAGATAATACATGAATATCTGGAACAACAGCATTACATATCCATATGGGTCTTTCCACAGTAATGGGGTACATTTCTGTAACATTCAAGATCTTAGGTCCCAGTTCACTTCAAATGTCTTAATTTTATCTTTAAATTATCAAGCTAAACTGAGCAAATAACTTTTTTTACCAAGGAGTAAGAAAAATAGTCCTACAACATACATTTGTGAAAACCTCGTGCACAAATTGTCCTATTACGCATGTAACAAAGACGGAAACAAATGTCACAAAATTGTCTGTCCACGTTACATACGTAATAGGAAAATGTGTACACTTGCTTTTCAAAAATGTATGTTGTGGCAGCAATTTCTTACCTTTTTGGGCAAAAGTTATCTCCTGAGAACAAAACAAGGACATTTCTTAAATTTTGAGATAAACTAAAGACATCTGAAAGGAATTATTGACTTATTTTTCAAATGTACCCCATTACTGTGAACAGATACACTGCAATATTTCAGAAAACATTTAAAAACCTTAAACATAATTTATTTTGTTAATTAAAAGTAAATGCTAAAAAATGAGCATGCACGCTCATTAGAACCACCTTCAGTTGATAATTTCTCACAGAAATTATACAATTATGGTAATGCAGAAGTGTTCACGGTTGACTTGTAAAGTTGATTCGTAAAGTCTTTGATCATTGCAAATCAACGCAATAGACTGCCGAAGTGAATACGTCATCTTTTGGATCAACAGTCTACACTAAATATCACTGAACCATGTCCCTGTGCTTTTGCAATGGTATTTTCTCAACGGCCATGATGTTTAGAGCCAATTACCATGGCAACACGTCACACTTCGGCTGTCTTTTATGTTTTTAAAGCATTATACTCGGTGACAATGAACCGCGAACTGTATACAAAAAGCCGCCGAACACCGAAATTTGATGACGGCCGAAACGAACAAGGATACTGCAACGTTTAAAGTGATTATTAAAAAAATATATATATATATAAACGTCATGATATATCAGTGTAAATTTGAGGAAATTTTGTTTGTTTTCATAAATCGTTTCGTTAGCTCTTTAAAAGATGTTGCCAGCTCTGTATACGGGTTCGGTTTTTAAATATAGCTTTTCTCGTTCAGTTTTAACAAGGTACCTCCCAAGTTTGTTTCAGATGCATCCGTTTTAGCGCAAATTTGAATGCAGTTTGGGATCATCCTTCAATTATTTAAAGAGAGCAATGAATTAATCGGTAAAATTCCGCACTCGAATTAAAAACTACGCGCATTCAATAATTTAAAATACCAGCGCAAATCATTCAAATTCGCCCAAAGCCCCGAACTTGTGCTAAAATGAGTGAAGTTTCGATGCTTTGTATTTGAATGACGCAAATACTAATCTGGATGTCCTAGCGAGCAAATGTGAATGTCTTTAAACGAAATTGAATAACGTGCAAATGCATAAGAAACAGAGAAATTGCGGCGTCCTAATCAAATCACTTGGTACGTACTTCCACAAACGAAATCGAATGCATTTCTGATGAATTCGAGCGAGAAAACCTATAGTTCTAGATATATGTCCTTTTATCCAGGGCTTCAAAAATGAGATATGTATTTTATGTCATTTTCGATGTTAATACTTCCTGATTTCGGTACCGTTGACAATCTCATCGTTTCATACATAATGGCATGGAGGAAGGAAACAAGACCTTCATGGTTTCACGTGATAGAGTATCGTCACGTGTTTGGTTTTTTGGGGGGAGTGGGAGGGCGGGGTGATAGTTGGTTATCTGTTAGAGAAAAAAATATTTACGTGCTCGATAACAAGTAGGCCTAATTATTGCCGTTCTATAAAAATCGCGGCGATAAGCATGCTTTTGCACAACTTAACTCTGCAAACACGGTTGCTGCCATAGTCCAGTGACGTAAGTGCAAGCCGCCAGCACGTGATATAGCTCGTATCATGTGACTGACCAATGCGACAAAAATAGCCTGCATGGTGTAGTACTATATATTCCGGTTTGTAAATATTGAGTAGGCTATAATACTGTCGTTCGCATTTTGTAGGAACTGTATATACACGATTTAATTGCCTAGGCCTACTTTAATTTTCTGTTACCTTTTTGACATTTGTGGTCAGTTGTGTTTTATGCGTAAAATGCCGTTATACACCACAATCATTGGTATCTTCGCCATCACGGACATCACCATCGTGTAAGTTATGGTGTACCGTATAGAGTAATGCTGTGACAACGGAATATCTCGAAATTCTGATTTTTTAAAAGCCGACTATCCGATCCACCGATTTTGCAAATCTTATCCCGCATGGGCGAGCGCCAAAACATCAAATAAATATTTAAGTACTCCAATATAGTAGCACGGCCTACGTGTACAAAGCCACACAGGTGTGAACCCACCTCCCACCGCGGACGTCCCATTGTTCCTCTTTTGTTTGGACTTAGTTGTTTGGCGACTGCTCTCATTTGTTTTGCACACGATTATAAATCGCGAACGTCCATTTGAATACAGAAACCCGAGCACACTCCCCTCCCCACCCCCCACACCACCCGCCCCCCCCCCCCCCCCCCCCCACACCACCCGCCCCCCTCCCACTAGCGAATTTTGCCATTCACCAATGTCAGCTTTCGGTGGACACCGCGTAACTTGGTTGGGCAAAAGTGTTTTAACCAACATACCTTTGCGGGGGTAAACATTATAACCAAGTTTGGTTAAAATATAGCCCTCTGATCTTATATTCTACGCAACCTGCAGTTTACCCAACTTGAAAGCAGAATATTACTTATCCAACCACTGGTTAAGGAAAATTTACCAAACTCGTAGAATTTAACCAACATTTGGAGATTATTTAACCAACAAATGTTATCCAGTGATATTTTAACCAACGTTCTGAGAGTGTTCCTATTGTGGAAGATGTTTCTCCATACAATAGGCCTACATGAATAAAACATTTTAAAAATGGCTTCAAAATGGTTTTTCTTTTTCGTTTTGTGTTTTACAAAGCCAAGAACCTGCTATAGTTTTATAGCTTGTAACTAAACGGACAATAGACAAATGTGCAGATATCTACATGCGATTCTCTGGGAATCAGCTTTGTGGTGCCACAGAAAAGCCCACAAAGTCATGTAAATGAATTTCCCAAATTCGTCGACATCTCTATCGACTTAATCAACTCTGGTGGTCCTTGTTGGGTCATTATATGGGTCATTCCATGAGGTTGGGTATATACAAAAAGCGGTGTCCATGTTGTGTTGGTACAAGTTATTTTATTTAAAGACTTGAGAATTATTTATCTGGTGAAATATTTGTTGTACTGAATATGGCTAGGTGTCCCAATATAGTCATGTTGTTTTCACTGTCTAGTGACCAATCTCTCACAGATCATGAAATATTTGTTTTACCTACGCAACATGGACACCACATAGCCTATGTTTAACACTATACGAGTACATTTTGGAGGCCTGTAGTTTTGTTAGAATGTGATGTAAATACTTCTATTGTAGTGTAAAATGTGTTTCTTTATGAAATGAATATATTTACTAAAGTAGCTGGGCTGGAATGTTACTCATATTTAAGATCTGGTATGTCACACTTTTTGTACCCAACCTCGTGGAATAGCCCATATCCCCAATACACGTAGTAAACTACTATAGTTCACGATATCAAGAAGCCACTGAACGTTATACTAACATTTGTACACACATCTACATGTATGCAAATTCCTCTGTTGTTACTAAGATGATATCACAACTTTGCTCATGAATTTGGAAATTCTCATCAGCATAAAGATAGAAGACTTGCAATTACAGCTAAACGCGACTACTAAATTATCTGAAATATTAATAAGTGATTATTTTTAGGGATTATGACCAGGAACGGCCGGGGTGAATAAATTCGATACAAATGTGGACACGACCGTGAGTTTGGGAAATCTGGATGCAGTGAAAAGCAACTTGGCTCCACCAGGACTCGAACCGCGGACCTTCTGCTAAACGTGCAGACGACCTACAAATTGAGCTCTGAAGCCAACTGGTCGTTTTTATGTAATAAAATTCGAATCCCATCTAGTCTTCAATCATTATTTTGTACGTACGTGGTCCTGGAGCGGGGGGAGTTTTGTGTGCAAAAAAGGCCCCAAAATCACCCTGCAGTGGTGAGAGGACCACTTGGGCCATCATATTAGCGAGGGTAGACATTCTGAAACCCGGCAATAAGTGAGAAAATCGTGATTTTTATGAAACGTTCAGTTATTGAAAATTCGCCAAAAAATAGGGGTAGGGAAAATTTAATTTGATGTGTAGCAGTTCATAATTGACGTTTCTTCACGTGTGACCACTCAAAATGAAGGTAATTATTTCCTCTACAAGGTAAAAATATGACGTCATAAAGGAACATGTTTAAATTCCTTGACCTTTAGAAAAACCTTTTAAAACAAACCCCGTGTAAATACCTGTAATATCGCAAGACCTCTTACCGACAATTTGAAAGTTGACCAGAAATTCAACATTGAGCAAAATAAGCAATTTGGTACATTAACACAGTAGTATACTGTGGCAGACCGGTCTGGTGCTTCATGTACTCAAGACCCGTTTGATTTCACAGGTTGTGGGTTCGAATCAAGCCAGCACCACAGTTTATGTCCTTGGGCAAGGCACTTTGCTATAATTTGCTTCTTTTTACCCAGAGGTAACAAATAAAAATAAATATAACTCATTCTTGTTTCAATTATATAATTTTACTACACAGTTCAGGCGGTCAAACCGTAAATATCTGCATTAATATGTACGTTTTGTTTATATATTTATCAATATTTGCATTAATGTACATAGAGCTGTGGATTCCTTCGCGTCGCGGTTTTATAAAGCCACATTCTTCCTGTACGAATTTCGCGGTGCAGTTTCTTTGTTCCTTGAGGACATGCATGGTTGCACATATTGTGCTTCCATTGTTGAACGATTTAAGTAACAAAAGGTGCCCCACGAAATGGCGGCTATTCGATATACGGTCTGTAGCAACTTAGGAAAAGTTGTAGTCCTTTTTTCCATGACGCTGTTTGAGAAATCGGAACGTCTACTTCAAATCATTGAAATGGATACGCTTCGTTTGTCTCACTAAGCCTGACCATTGTCAATTTATCAGTTTTTAATTTCATAGCATACTAATGTATCTTCTCCTGGGTATTGCTTTATGTAGATGTACTTTTTTGAATGCTTTATTTGTATACATAATCAAATCGGTGTAATTTGTTTATATATTATTATTATTCTGTTTATAATTTTTAGTTGTTGTTCGTTCTTTTTGTTTAATTTTTGTTTATTTATTTTTTATTTTTTGTTTTTGATGCTTTAAATGCTTTATTTATGTATACAGAACTTTAACTTATAGTTATTTATGTTAATTGATCCCATTCCTGTAATTGGCGGTTCTTCCGCTGTTGGATGTGGTGAATAAATAAATAAAAAAAAAATAAATAAATAAACTGTAAGTTCATGTACAATTCATTTATGAAAACAAGAAGGAAAAAACTGCAAGTTACAGACATTGTATTATCCCTGAACGAAGGAACACTTTTTTTCTGATTAAGGATTATTTTGCCGACTCAAAAACTATTGGAGTGTTACCCCCAACCCCTGGGGCTCGTCTACACTGGCAACACTTGCAAACATTTTGTTTGTTTTCTGTCTACATTGGCAAACAGAAACAAACTGGGAACGGTCATAAAATACCGCAGGTGATTTTGGCCTCATTGCGTCCGCACCATTGTGCCTGAACCATTGTGTCTCTCTGTACCATATCCATACCATTGTATCCGAAAACCATTATGCTTGCACTGTTGTGTCCTAAAACCATCACATACTAGTATTGTGTCCCTTATCATTACCGGTATGTCTGCACCATTGTTTCCAAAAACTATAACACCGTTAATTGTGTCAATTGAAATAAAAACCATATACAAACGCATTGATTCAAACGGATCTATTGGTCCTGTACATTTACATTGTGTCCAACATTTATACCTACTTTGAAAAAAGTGCGTGCATTTGGAAGAATGTGGCTGTATCAAACTGTTACACGAAGGAATCCACAGCTCTATGTACGTCAATGCAAATGTTGATGGATATATACAAAACGTACATATTACTAAAGCTATTTATCGTCTGAACGGTGCAGTAGTAAAATTATAGAATTGAAACAAGAATGAGATATATTAATTAATTTATTTTTATTTATTTATTACCTCCGGGTTAAAAAGAAGCAAATTATAGGGCCCTTTATTGCACACTACAAAACTCCCCCAGCTCCAGGACTAACGTGCAGAATGTGCGATGGCGTGCGTTTCCGTGTTACTGGCTACAACAATGCAAGTATTCCCTTTGGTATGAAGTGTACTTGTTTTAAATAAGATTTTTTTTCCGTAAAGAAAAGTAGGCCTAATCATATAAAATACTTCCTCAAAAACACTATCCATGGTAAGAAAACACAATCTCCAATTTGGATGCAAGGCGGTAACAGAACGGTGTATAGAGGGTTTTGGTGACATCCTTGAAAATAAACGGATTTAGAGCGCAACATTTCAGAACGGTATGGGAAAAATATGACAAATGAAATGGTATCAAAATCACAACACCCGTGAGGTATAAAGCGGGGTGAGTCACAAATTTGATATGAACACGCTCCTCTCACATCAAAATATCCAATAATAAGGGATTTGGGAAACGGAGCAGTTCATGGAAATTCCGTGTGGAGGTATCTCTGATGCATATAATTCTTGAACACACCAGATTATTGTGTTGATTTTATACACAACCAATAATCCGCACAAAGTCAAATACCCATCATTCTCGTGATGCCCATTGTTCGTGCAATGTGACTATTTGACCTATGTTACACATTTCCCCTAAATTCTACCAGTAGTTATTTCCTTATCTGCATGGCACAGTGTAAACATACCCTTTAGCAGCCTTTAGTCACACTTTGCTTTGTTGTGCATGTTGTTGGACTGGTTCGCTAGACTGATTCGTGGTCCACATAATCATAAGTAATAAACGTGTGCAGAATTATCTGCGTGATCTTTCAGGTTGGGTCATTGTGAACAATTAAAGACGCATATTTCTATACATTGTGCCCCGCAGATTCAGCTAAAATATACTGCAGTTTCAGAAGCAGCGCGGGTTCAAAACGGCAACAAATCACAAAGTTAGCTGAGCGGCTACACCAGGCGGCAACATTACTGTAAAGCTGCAGGTTTTTGTCAGCCAACCTATGATTTCAGATCACAAACATCGCTAACTATACGGACTTATATGCGGTCCCGGAATTGTTTCGGAAAAAAGGCGCTGATTGACTGAACACGTTTGATATTTTGTGTGTAACTTCCCAAAAATGGCAGTGATGTTCGTGTATATCATCTTTTAGAAAAAAACAAATTATTATACACATTTCCACCTGCAAATAAAATCGACCAGAAATTGGCTCTGCGCCAAACTTGTTGTGAAATGCGTCAAGTCGTTATATAACTTGCTGGCCAGTACATGAGTGTTGACAGCGAGTACAATATAGAAACTGACACCAGGGGCGGATCCAGGAATTTTTCCAGGGGGGGTTTCGGCCCGTCAGATTTTGTTATATATATATATACATATATATAAAGTACATGGACATCTTTTTCTTGCGTAAAAATTGACGTATAATATCAACAATAACATACTTTGGGGGTGTTTGAACCCCCCCCCCCCCCCCCCCGGATCCGCGCCTGGACACTGCCTGTCAATGAGACAAGGCGCGAGTTGCGGGGAACGAAAATCTTGTCCTCATCAAAACTCCTTAAAGCGTACATGTATCTTTGCTGGACAGTTACAGCAAACCGAGACATTTTTAAAAGAATACCTGTGTGAATCGTTCCTTGCGCTCTTTTCGTATCTCACATCGATTTCGGGACGGTTTTTTTTTGCCCAGAATCCTCTAATCTCGGGAAGTATTGGACAGCGGAACCAGTCTAGTTGTTGTTACCTGTGGCCAGTGACGTATATGCATGACGCACGCAACCCGTGTGTCACATGGCTATGTGACATATTGTCATCAGACAGGTTTATCATTTTGTATTTGGACGATAAATTGTCGACATTTGCGGACACTGTGTTAAGCATTTAATTAATCCCTTAAAGTATAATTTCCTGTTGTTCGCTGTGTTTTTGGAAACTGTGCGCAACATGCCGTTTCACCACCACCACGGCCACCACCATTACGGACTCTTTGGTCATCACCACGGATATCTTGTAAGTTTAATGAAGTTATGTTTGGCTGCCAAAAACCTCATCAGTAGACGACGTAATGCACCTATCAATTGTTTCCCCCACCCCTCCTCCCCCCGGGCTACCCCACCTAAGAGGTGGGGATTATCACTTTTTGCGTGACAAAATCCCCACCCCTGGGGCAACATTTATGTGACAAAAATCCCCACCCTCGGGTGCAAAACATGCGCAAAACATGCACAAAAATGCACAGATAATGGGCCAAATGCCCCACCCTGGGGCATGACAAATGTGACCAAACCCCACCTATGGGGTGGGGTAGCGCGGGGGGCGGGGGGGGGGGGGGGGGGGGGGAGGGGGAGGAGGGGTGGGGGAAACAATTGATAGGTGCATAATGAATGGCACATTGGGCACTATTTTGTGGTACAAACGCAAATTTTTCGACTGGCGTATTTTTGGTCTTTTGAAGAGGTCCAATGAAGACTAACAAAAAAATCAACAACTTTGAAGCGGTTATTTTATTATTTATGAGTTTGATGATAGTGATTGGCCTATAACATGTAATAATGACAATGACGATACATTTATCGCTCCAATTGTATCTAAAGCCCCAATACATAAAATTTGCAGTGATCGGAATTCTTACTTCATGAGTTGACAAGAAAAATCCAATTAAAAATGTTGATAAGTAATGGTAACAAGTACATGATTTCCCGGTGTAAAATATATACCCTTGTGCAAGAAATTGCCAACTGAAGGTGCTTTAAAAATCATCTGCAGACGATTGTTTTACCATTCTTTTAACACAAAAATCATGCATGGATTTTTATGGTTTTCTGAAGTATTACTCCATCTGAAATTTCTACAAGGCAGTTTATTAATTTTAGTTATGTGATGCGGTTGTTCCTATTTTTAAACGTTTTCCAATCAAGTAATCGGTCTTTCTCCCACAAAAGTACCATAATGATTGTTATATCACCACTTTTGTGTGTGTTTTTTTCTTGTCAACTCGTGAAGTAAAATGTTGGCTATGTGCAAATGATGTACTGGGATATAGACCATTGATATTAAAAGTAAGAAGTCAAAAATGTGTTTAGTTTGTTCGACAATCCCGATGGAGATATAAAAATAACTCTTTATTTTTGGTTTTCTCGTGGCAGCATCATCGTCACGGTGGGGGCATCTTTACTGGCCTGGCCGTTGGAGCAGCAGTTGGGGCGGCGTCTTGTCGTCCGCCCCCGCAGCCAACAGTCGTACATGTCCAACATGTAAGTTCACGTAAAGCAAATTTGACTATGCATCAGTAGGTGTAGCTTTGATAGGAAAGCACCGAAAATCACTGTTTATGTCTTTTCGGTAAATGTTATTGCTGCAGTTAGAGCACCATTCTTTTGCGATAACTTACTAAGGTACCATACCAAATATTGCGTTCGTTACTTTGCCCAATTTAACACGCTCTCGTGCAAATCGCAGAGGAAAAAATGGTTTCTAGGAAAACCTGAGGATGTATACTACTGTGCCTTTTAGCTCAGCTGATAGGCGTCTGCCTGTGAGCCTTTTTGAAGTATGGCGGACACAATAGGATGGCGCACTTTGAAGTGGGTATAAAAGCGAATAAAATGCAATATAGGCTAACTGCATTTTTTACTTTGAACTTATTTATTTTATTTATAATTCTGTCTCTGTATTATACATGTAATTGCAACATGAAAATCATGCTTTTGGAAAGAAATACAATTGTTAAAAAAATTCATACCCCAAAAAAAATGCGCCCTCCTTTTGTTTCGCCATACTTCTAAAAGGCTAATTGGGTCAGAAGTCTCGGGTTTGACGCCAGAGTATAAAAGTGAAAACGTCACCCTTTGTGTGTTGCCATGGTTTTTGGGTCTACACTAAAACCAGTGAACCGTTTTACTGAGCTTTAGCAATGGACGTTTCAGATTAACAGCGAACGTTTAGACCCAATTACAATGAAAACTGACGTCACACTTTAGTAGTCTATAAGGCCCGTATAATTTTACTGTCATCCCAAGTTTGGTTATGATCGTTTCGTTTTAATGGCGATTAGGCACCATGTCAAATAGTGCGTTCGTTAGGGGCTGTCCAAAGTTGTCAATATTTCTACAGTTCTACAGTGAGTAGTATTCTTCAAGACCGTGAAATTTCACAGTGCATGTAGAGTACTACGCGGCCTTCGAGCGCATCCCCCTTCCTTCGATCGCTTTGTAGAACCGTGAAAATTTTGACAACTTTGGCGGCCCCTTGTTTTTCATTTTTAGTTGTTGCAATTTGTGTATACTGCCTTTAAAGGAGCGTGTCCAGATCACATTTTGACCCACCCATTTTTTCCCAATGTGTGTTGAGATTTTGATGCCATCTCAGTTGTCGTATTTTTCTGAATCCGTATAATTTCAGTGGTCAAAAACCACGGATGTTTTGCAAACTAATGTCCTACATGTATCTGGTTCCATAAAGCAGCGCAGTAATTACACCAACCTTTTTGCTTCCACATCCAAATTAGCAATTGCAAATTTCCAGTTTTTTTCACGTGGATACTATATAAAGCTATTATAATGCCTATGACTGTTAGGTAAAACGAAATCCATTTTTCTGAGCACGCTCTTTTCTGAACCTTCCTTTATATAGACCACACCAGCACCAGTCTACTACCCCACTGGACAGCAGGCACCGCACCCACAAGCCCCAGGATATCCGGCATACCCGGCAGCTCCGGCGTATCCGGCCTACCCCGCTGCTCCAGCCTATCCGGCCTACCCGGCTGCCCCGGCCAATCCTGCCGCCCCAGCGTATACTGCTGCTCAAGCCTATCCACCTCCGCCGCCGTACTCAAAGTAAACTCGGCTCCGATTGTGTAAGGTGCACACCACTGTGGCCCTCAGAGGAACCAATGTTAATGCCAAATTTTTAAAAATCGTTTTAAGATACTCACGACTCTCTCAGCGTCTGGGAACAACAACCAATTACCCACTGAAGTCTAATCTTTTCAATTCTGTAATTTATGGGGATAATCCGTCACTTTTATTCCCTAATTTCCACTTGAATAAAAACTACCCCTGCAAGAGTGAAAATTGCCAAACAGACCAGCGTCGATTTTGGAAAAGGTCACATACGCTACTGGGCAAAGTAGGGCCACTGTTACGAGCTAGATTGTCCAAAATGTTTACAGTTGGAAGAAAAATACCCCACATCGCGATGACGGCCATTTTCTACACGCGACCACACTCGTTCAGCTAGCAACTCTCTCTAATAAAGAAGACTTTAATGACATCCAAGATCTACATGAGCTCGGTGCATAAATCTTTGCCTATTTAGGCCTAGTTGTGTCATATGTGCACCCCGGCCCGATGTGTTCGACAGACGGTAATCCGGCAATAGACCCTTTCCATAGGCGGCCATAACAGGGGCAGTCATTGTCACAGTGTGTCATGCACGAGTAGGCACTTTGTGGATCTATTAGGCCTAATCGTCACATCATAAATGTGAAAACCTACCCGTACCCCGTCAACTCATGGCCGCCGCGCCAGTGCAAAGAGCACATGATTGGGCAACTGCATGCCTAAAACGGCGTTATCTCTGTTACGCTTCTACAACGACAACAGTCCCAACTCACTGAGGTTTTCCCAACAATAGGGCGCTTTCACAGGGGGTCAAAAGGTTACGGGTCACTATTGCTTGTCTGGCCTCCAGATTGGGAGAGAACAATAGAGCCACGTGCTTTTCTGCTAGTAGCGGTCAAGTGTATTTCCCCAAGTGGCTCTATATTGTTCTCTCCTGCGATCTCGAGGACAAGCAATAGTGATCCGTGACCTTTTGAGTTTTGACCTCCTGTGAAAGCGCCCTATAGACCGTATCAAATAACCGCCATTTCGTGGGGCACCTTTTGTTACTTAAACCGTTAAACAATGGAAGCACAATATGTGCGATCATGCATGTCCTCAAGGAACAAAGAAACTGCCCCAAGAAATGGCGGCTATTCGATACGGTCTATAAGTTAGAGCTGGCAAAACTATTAGTCCTAACTTATTGTTCGAAAGGTCTTATATTTAACAATAGATTGGGATCGTTAGCGTAAGATTTCCATGTGTTATTAGAATATGTGTATGATAAAAACCATCATGTGTATAATATTAAGCTATAAAGTACTTCAAATGTTAAAACAAAAATATTCAGTTGTTATTTTTTTACAGAAAGTATTATCTTCGACAAAATATGTGTTTGTTTTCATTGTTATATAAACACTTTGAGTAAGTTTTTATCAACTGAAGAAAGTAAAATCTTGGGTCACTGTAAATCATATGGGTCTTTACTAACTCAATGGCGCACATACACACCATGCATACAATGCAGCGTGCTTTTTGCTGCAAACCAATCAACCCGTCTTATCTTGACCATGTGATCTCCTAGACTTTTATATGTATGTGGGTAATTCCCCAAATTAGGGGTCCAAAATGTTTGGTGTCCCAGTTACGTACAACACTCTCTGCTTAAAAAATCACCACTTATGACCACGAACTCTCAGTAATGGACTGTGGCCTGTGATTATAGGGGGCAGCAGCATTTTCTTGAATATTTTGTTTTCTGATTCTTGAAAAATATTCAAAACAAAAGACCATAAAGGCATATAATTTGTTCCATGGTATTGGATAGGAGTTTGGTGTCCCGGGTTACCTACGCCAATGAAAATTGGCTGTAGAATGAGTTTGCATTAACATTGGTGCCATATCTACACACAAACATTAACTTTGAGTGGCATTTGTTCAAATAAAAATAATTATTTTCTACTGGGAAACCATTTTTAATCATTAAAACCACTTGGAAATCTTAAAAAGCAAGTCACACTTTTGGACCCCTAATTTGGGGAATTACCCATATGCAGTACATGTATTAGCTTTTAACTTTATTATCGCAATGGATTTACGAAGTTTACAATCATAAGAAAAGAACGAAAGAAATATTAAAGTATTCAACAAGTGATTTTTAAAAAGTATGTTTACGCAATAGCAACACCGAGCTGAGGACAAAACCGTGATGAAATGCTTTCATTTAAAGGCAAGGCTCGTCAGCAATGCGCACGTGCCAAATTCGTGCCACGAAATACGCAGCTCCATAGCAGAGGCATGGAGCTGCGTAATTCGTGGCATGAATTTGGCGCGCGCGCAATGCTGACGAGCCTCTGCCTTTAATCGTATTTTGCATCTGCAAAATTCTGCATCGTGCCATTTTTACTGTTAGTAGCATAATCACTGAATTGAAAATGTTATTACGAATAATTGTCCGTGCATATAGGATCATTCAAAGACGGCCGTCTTTTTCTCTATACTATGAGTAAAATGTTCTTGTAAATATCTTAAGGCATCTTTGAAAACCAAGTCCCTTTATGCCATCAACTATATTGTATATACCTTGAGATGACGAAGAAAGAAAAGCTACTTTTTATTCATTAAATGTTTCTCGTCTAAGAATTCAAATTATATTTGATTGGTAATTGACATATTTGTTTTCATTATAATACTGAGTATACCGGAAAAGTAAGTGGCGTACGACCACTGTTGAAACATTTTTATTTTTGGTCATCCACGGTATAAGTGGAAATGGTCATGATGTCTGGTAACAAGAGTCCGCATACTACGTTGTCAAATCGCTCTGTCTCGTACTTATCACAATTCTCGACGTAGCCAAGGTAGTCGGGTGCCCCTGGAAACAGGACGTTGTCTGCCAGGATGAGCGCTCCCTCTCGAAGGACGTTGGCCCTCTCGAGTCGTTTGAGATCAGGCAGATATTGGCTCTTGGGGTCGTGATCGATGAAGACAAAGTCGAGTTTGTCCATTGAGTACTCGCTGCGGAGCTTTCCGATCACGTCCTCTCCCTTGGCAGTTAATACCGTGATGACCTGAGCAAAGTAATGATACGTGAGTGCTTGTCAAGCAGTGTGTATGTGTGTATCGAATAGGGCAGTTTCTTTGTTCTTTGAGGACATGCATGGTTGCACATACTGTACTTCCATTGTTGAACGGTTTAAAGGTAACACCGGCCTACTTTTTACATGATTTAGTGATGTAGCAGCATTGACAATACTGTGGTGTTTGTATCAACACGTTCAGTCGAATATTCCTTGTCAACTCGTGAAGTGAAATTTTGGGTAACTGCATGCTACTATAAAAGCACAGGTTGGACGCAATGTAGTATGCAGTACGGAGATCAACCTGGGCTATAGTAACTGCAAATGTTGTACATTGAGTTTTAAAGACCTTGTTACTGGATGCATTGGACCCACCTGGTCAAGACCAGCTAACTCTATAATCTCCCGCGCAATCTTGGCTAATTGCTGATCAGGTTCTGTGGTGATGATACGCCCACCAGCGGGCATATTCTTTCCCATGGCGATGGCCGAGCAGCCGATGTAGCAGCCCATCTCGAAGCACATCATTGGGGACTTCTCTCGAATTATCGTCTCAAGTTTCTCTCCTGCGTTGATGAAAAAACAAAACAAAACAAAACAAAAAGCACCGGAAATAAATGAAGCTCAACAATTGTGCACAACGATTCAACAACTCTTCAAAGACACCAATTAGGTTTTTTTTCTCTTACCCGAAGTAACTTGATAAGCATGTATACTCGGTGCTACCCCGAGACACTATGAAAACAACTTCATAGGTGCTCGGGTGGAACTTGAACCCACGACCTCCTATACATACTAGGTAGACATCCTAACCACTCGACTACCGAGCTGGCCGGTGCTGAGTAGCCGTTTCGAATCACTTAGCAACTGACGAGAGACATGTTTCATGTGGCGTCATCACGTGCTGCTACTTTCACGTGTGTGTTATGGAAAACACCTTTTTTAATGAAATGTTGTATGATCTAAAAATTAAAGCCTCGGTCCGTATACATCAAATTCCCTTCACGCCAAATTTTCTCGAGATGATGCGCGTCAAATTTACGCAGGTGTTTGTTCTCGGGCCAATTTGATTTAGCTTTTGCAATTTAAACAGGTTTTAAAAGTTGTTTAAATAGCAGAAAAATTTGCTTCATCAAAAATTATTGTATGTTAAAGTTAGAACACATCTTTGGTAATCTCGAAAATCAGAAATGTTCACAGATTTACACATAACTTACACAATATAAACATGATGACGGTAGTAAACTTCCCCTGAAATGGTTTTGTCTTAAGTGCTATAGTTTTTGAGAAATGAGTAAAAAATTATCTTTCGTCTCATGAGACGAAAATTCACTTCGCCCTGCACCACGTCTTCCTGAACCACTTCGCCCCAAAAGCGACCTTGCCCCCAAACCACTTCGTCCTTACACCACTTCGTCCTTACACCACTTCGTCCGAATGCCACTTCGCCCCAAAATACTTCGTGCACAGGCCGTGGTTCAGGGCGAAGTGGTTCGGGGCGTAATGTTGTTTGGGCGAAGTGACCGTAAAGCCTTTTTTTGACTGTTTTCTCAAAGGTTTGACGAAGTACGGAGCTGGTTTTTGCTCAGGTTGGTTTTAATCATGCACATTTTCAATAACACAAGGAGATAAAACCATTTGCAACGGTTTACCAATGATGTGTTCTGCCTTCAACTTGTGTATTTAGAAAGAGTATATAGCAGATAAACAGTCAAGTCTAATACACATCACATACAATTTTGACTGCTAACACATTTGTATAATGCAAAGAATTTTTTTGTTAAATGCCCTGTAGATAATCTGTTTTTTATTATAAATCAAAAGAAAGACATCAACAAACTCATCCGAAGAAATTTCAGCTTCGTCAAATGTACCACGTTTAAAAAAAACAATGAAAATCCACATGCGTTTTCCTGGTCTTGGCGAGGTGTTTCAAATATTCGTTCTCAGTGGATCGGGTATACACGAATCCGGTTGCTAAGGACTCTTTCCCTGCTGGGGGCCATCCACTGCCATGGACTGGACGCTTTGTCTTGTTGTTAAATCGAACAGCGCACAACGCGAACGCGTACAGAGGCTTCGCAAGCAAATAAACGCGCAAAATTGTTCGAAGTGACAACATAATGTAACAGCATATCATCAACACAAAACCCACAGTTCATGGCACTGGATGGCCCCCAGCTATGGCGGTCGTAAATGGACCATGACTTTGCAGCTCGGATTGGTGTATACTCTGTGGCTTGCGTCATGCCCTCTGTGGCGCACATCATATATTGCGTGTGCGCGCGATCCATAAAAATGCATCGCGTTGGAACACGCACACGCAGTACACAGCGCCCATGTATTTTGGACCGCGTAGATGCGAACCAAAAATAAGTAAATCGTTTGCAAACGATCTAAATAATTTCATCTTTACGTATTACTTTCTAGTAAAATTATATCATTTTGAGCAGAAACCTTTCAATGGGTAGTTGCTATTAATTCAATCTTTACTTTCAGAACTTTTCCCCTGTAAACTCGTCGATTAGTTTTTGTGGTTATTGCAAATGATCCACTGGGCCTTTAAACAGCTTTGTGAAATTGGTCCAAGGCCCTTACTTTTCAGAGGGTCCACTATGAGAGTGAGCTCCACTTCTAGGTTGTATCGCTCCACTGCATCCAACACGCTA
This sequence comes from Henricia sp. BOLD:AAB3569, assembly GCA_037783545.1. NCBI lineage: Eukaryota > Metazoa > Echinodermata > Asteroidea > Spinulosida > Echinasteridae > Henricia > Henricia sp. BOLD:AAB3569. Next base: position 525,475 of record JBBELK010000351.1, on the reverse strand, counting down.
TTCGGATCGCCTTTCTTGGCCGTTTTCTTGACGTAAGCTAGCAGCCGGTCCTCTATAGCGTTCTGGTACCACCACTTGTGCCATTTATAAGAAAACGTGGAGAGAAGAAGGAATACCACGAGTCTGATGCTCAGGTGAGGCAGGAAAAGGATGATGGCGTTCCACACTCTGGATAAGCTGCTCGAGCCCATGGCAGTTACCTGCAGAAACGACAGCATCACAATAATGTTGATAAACTGCCTTGTAGAAATGTTAGCCATGCAGTAATACTTACTTCAGGAAACCATGAAAATCAATGCATGGTTTTCGTGTTGATAGAATGGTTTGCACACATTTTAAAAAAAACCTTGACACGGAACAAAAATCATTGTGTTTGTTACCATTGCTATCAACATTTTTAGTCGTTTTCTCTTGCCAACTCGTAAAGTAAAATTTTGGATAACTGGAAATGATGTATCGAGGCCTTTATAGTAGACTATGGCGGCCATGTTCTCTTGGGCCCTACTTTGTCAGATCATGTCTAAATGTCAAAAATACGACATGCAAGGTCCAAGTATATAACACGGACTACCATGCAGTTAATTATAGTTTTTAATACTGTATACCTTACCTTTTTACGGTGTGTTTTTCTGATGTTTATGTCATAAATAAATATCCACTTCTGGATATGGACTCGTATGGACGCTGCTTATGGACTCGTTTTGGAAAGACTATCTGCAATCCAACGTAATAGCATGCATAGGCTAAGTCACATCACTTTGACCTTAGCGGAAAGCCAGAAGTTCGTTAACCTGTTTTTTGTTATCCTGCACTAGTAGCCTATATACACTAACCAACCCAAATTATCATGTGCCGACCCATCGTCTTTGGGGCAACGTATCGACGAGGGGGAGGGGGGAGGGGGAGGGGGAGGGGGTGGGAGGGGGAGGGGGGATGTGTGGTGGGGTTACCCTCGGCCCCATATCGTACGTGCTGCATATGGATCGGGCTGCTGCGGGTGGTGCAGTCCGGGACATGTTAGCCGGCGCGAAAGTCTATACTGTACCTGGAATAACTCGCACATTACTCTATGCATTTTTAAGCTGGACCATGTTGAATGAATACATGTTTAAACATGTACTCGCCATGAAATTTCGTCAAAATAACGAGTTAGAACGTGTTGTTTGACTTGAAATGGACGTCAACTTTGAAAGCTGGATCGTTTCAAAACTGCAATGATAAATTCATGAAAGAGGAGTAACGATTTCGGGTTATGAGACACTTTCTGGGGCATTATCATGTCATAGTAGGAAGAATAAGTGGCCAGTATGTACGGTATTTATACCTCCACTTGATTAAGTTGATGCATTTCTCGCAATTTTATTTGGGCTTCGGAAGGTGTATTTAAAATATGCCGGTCATGTATGCACGATCGGCAAAACGAGAGTCGCTCGCTGTTGCACGTGCGTTTCGGAACAGTAAAACTCACAAATTTCTGACGATGTCCCGTCAAATGAATAGACAATCAATGGCCCGATTTGCCAGGTAGTCTGGTGCTTGACTCTCTTATACGCGAGCGCCATAGCGCAGAGGCAGGACTCTATTAGGATTTATGCAAATCTATCACGCAACAGGCTTATTGTCTAGGGCATAGTGATAACCAAACCAAAATGGATGCATTAAGAGTGAGGATTTCTGAAGAAAAAACAACAACAAATAACAGACTCGGTTAAGGCAGTGCATGCAGTTTAGAATGTCACATACATTGTTGCTATGTGGTGCACGCCATTGCCTAGCAATCAACAGTTTGCTTGCCTTATGCCATTCTTTTCTACGGTGTTGATTCTGCAGTATTTCACATCTGCCGCGTGAACCACATAGCAACAACAAATTATTCTGGTCAAATGGATACTGAGAGTGCACGTGAAAGGAAGTACGTCAATACACCATACGCTACTCATTGTGAAACACGCAGAAGGCTGATTAGGCTCTAATCATAATCATAACTTTGAAGTGGGGGCGCGTCTCTTTCAGTCGGTCTAAAATTATACGATTTCTCTATGAGTATAAATTATGGACGTCATTGACTGATAAAGGCCGGCAGTAATATAGTTTACATGATAAGTTTTTGTCGTAAGTTCCAAAGGGGATGCATAGGGGTGGTGTACGAATATCATTACATCAAAACACCTCTTTTTCATAAGTTTGTGTTTGAAGGAAAAACAGGAAAACACTGCCGCTAGCGTATGGTTAGGTTACCTGACGCGACATGTTATTTTCGTCCAACAATCTTGAATCCAAAATAAGACAAAATCGCACTTTTCTCTAAAATTAGTGACAATCGTATAAACTTCAGTGGATGATTTGCTAGTTGTTCACTACTTTTATCCAACTGAAGGTGGTTATTTTGTGATAACTTCGACATTTCGTCCTTTAGTTAATATTTCAAATCGTGTATGCCTTTATGAAACACTTCACCAATAGTTTACGCACCACTGTTGTAATTATAATTGGGGGTGGGGGGATGGGGGGGGGGGGGGGGGGGGAGGGGGGGGGGGGAGGGGGGGGGGGGGGGGAGGGGGGAGCTAAATTTGTATTATCTCTTTATCGGCCAAATTGCCCAAACGTTTCCACAAAGAACCGAGTTAAAAATGGAACAAGGAGCTCAATGTTTAATTCCCAACCAGGCTGACTTTGGAAGACCTCTTGACCTGGAAGACCTTTTGTGAAAATTATTTGATGTTTGATATACTATGCAAACTTCCCTGCAGTTTTGATCGAAACAGCCAAGAACAGGTCATAGGACATTGTGTTTGAGCTTTCATTGGCCGAATCTTATGCGACACGTGACCGCGAGGTCATCTTTTCCTCTTGTAAACAAACTTTTTAAAACCGGATTTTTCTAGCAGGCTAGTGAAATTTTGCACACAACACAAATTACAATTTTATATGTATCATTATAATAATGGTATTTTATTATTATGTGCCTGACAGTAAGCGACCACAATGCTCACAACGCTCTCCGCGTGACTAGGTGTGACGTATTTCCTTTACAGGAATTTGTGAAGCACACTTTGCCCTTCCCAGCCCCTGTAATACCCCAGTCACAATTAGCTTGCGATGGGTTTGCGAGTATAGTTTGCGACGGATTTCCAGGCATTTTCGGCCGGGGCCCCACGGGACTCCTTGCGGCTGCCGGGTAATTTTTGGGCATCGGGCGGGTATCGAGTTACTTTTAACTCGGACTTAAAACCTGGTGCGGCGTTTCGCATCGCAAACTGATCGCCAATAAATCGGTCGATGCCTGGCCGATGTCCGGCAGGGCATCGCACACATCGGGCGGGCGCCGGGACAAATTTTGGGCAACCCAGACAATCCATATATCGGCCAGGCGCCGCCCAGTCGCCTAGACGCCGCTCAGACGCCGGCCGGGCCCCGCGCAGCGTCTGGCAGCTTGCGGGGCACCTTTAATTGTGACTGTGACCGCCCTATCGCCGGCCTCTACACGCCGACCGATGCCCAATAAATCGCACACGCCGCCCGGCCTCCGCTTTAATTGTGACTCCGCTTTAATTGTCACAATTAAAGCTTGAAACAGCTTGAACATGTTGGACAATGTTCGAGCATGCACATTTATTTGAACATGTTGGACGATGTTCAACCTCTAAACCAATCAGACTACAGAATTAGGTCACATGGTATTTCAGATCGCAAGAAAATCCACAAAATCCATAAAACATTCATGAACAATCTCTGGAACTTCTAGTGACCTTGAACAAGTGTGAACATCGTCATATATTTGTTGGATGGAATTTTAGAACAAAAGTACAATCGTACTTTTGTTCAAGAACTTCATCCAACATTTGTATTAAAACTATGTTTTACCTATTGGGGCGAGAGTTTTTGTGTAAAAAAGCTATGTTAGGGCGACACGCTCTATTAGGGCGCCAATTTGGTGTCGCCCTAATATTTTTGTGGTTAAAAACCATTTTTGTTAAGGTCAAAAACCATTTTTTTAAGGTCAAAAACCATTTTTTTTTTAGGTCAAAAACCATTTTTATTAGATCTAGAACCATTTCTCTTAGGTCTGGAACCATTTTTGGAAGCTTTGGGTAGAGAAATTTGGTGTCAATTTGAGTGATTCTTGCCGAAATTTCAGTGGTCTCTGGGAAAAGGTTTCCCGTAATGTCGCCCTTTTATAGCATCCAGGGTTCTTCTTCTTCTTATTATTATTTATTTCTGGATACCAAGGATTTCTCTAAAGTGCCCGTTGCACTGTCACTCGCAAGCGTGAGGAAACCCATGAAGAATTACAAATGAGAAACCGGGGAATCCCCTTGCTCTTCACGAAAGAATGCGCTGGGATCTTTAAAGTGCGTTACCGTTACCTAACACACTGGACCAAAGGCTTTACATCCCTTCCGAAGGATGGAGCAAGTGTGGTTGAGTGCCTTGCTCAAGGGCACAGGTGCCGCAGCCGGAGAAGGGGTGTGGGGGTGGGGGGGGGGGGGGGGGGGGGGGGGGTGGGGGTTCAAACCTGCAACCCCAAGTTATGTCTTTCCACAGTAATGGGGTACATTTCTGTGACATTTAAGATCTTAGGTCCCAGTTCACTTCAAATGTCTTAATTTTATCTTTAAATTATGCAGCTAAACTGAGGAAATAACTTTTGCACCAAGGAGAACAGTACAAGGAAATTTCTTAAATTTTGACATAAACCAAAGACATCTGAAAGGAATTGTTGACTTATTTTTCAAATGTACCCCATTACTGTTGAAAGACCCAGTTTTCACCTATGATTGCGAGTCAACGACCTAAACCACTTGCTACGGTACCCCATATGACGATGTTCAAGGGAAACGTTATTTCGTGTAAATTGGAACACGCTGGAACATGTTGGACTATGTTCGAGCATGCACATACATACCACTGGCACAGACGTACCGCACGCTAACAAGTAGATAGAAAATCAACGATTATTTGTTTACGCATTATACTGCTAAAAGTGCCACACTACAGTAGTTACTGACTTCCCAATACAATTTCCTTGTAATATTTCTGGTCAGAGGAAATGAAATATCGCTTTCAAAACGACGTTTTGTTTTCTTTCTTTCTTTCTTTCTGTTTATCGATACGAATCCAAAAACAATGCATAGAAACTGAATCTTTGTGTAAAATTAATTTGAATAACTGCATTTTCACAGTTTCGCGCAAAACCTTTGAGCATTTCCTTCTTTCATTGTTTTTAAATTTATTTTTAACAGTTGAGTAGAAAGTTAACTTTACGCATTTGATGCCTATATTTTGAATTCTCGATCGCATAATTTTTAAAGATATACGCTCGTTGAGCCTTATAAATATAGTTTAAAACGAAGCTTATATGGTAAAACAAATTTTAACCCTGAATTTATTTATACATGTATACATCTTTCAACTATTTTATCGCGTGCGTCATGCAATCTTTCGAGGAGTTTGTTTATTTGTTTTTCTCTCTCTTTAAATAACTTTATTAGTTGCACCTGATTTACAGCGTCATTTGAGGATAAAGTTTTTGTCTGTGTATATATTGGACGTTTGAGCTTAAGCACTAAACCCAAACTTGTTGAGTTTTACTGATTATAGTCTCTGTTGTTTGCTGGAACTTTATCTTCAGTATCGACTACTGTATTGGTGAACGCCGAGTGACGCAGTCTGATGACGCAAGTCGATCCGGTCACGTGTTCCGGTCACATAACGTGATATGATGACGCCAGCAGGTATCTATCCTATAAAGAGGTAACTTGCAGCCCTCCGATACAGTCATTCAGGTTGGACCAGCTTGACAATAATTTGCAAAATTTTCTCAGTTGATTTCTGCAACTTACAGAAAATCAAAATGAGTCACCACAACGAGCACGGCCAGGGCCACGGCCACGGCATTCTTGGGCACATCTTCGGTGGTGGCCATGTAAGTACAAAAATTGTTCAGTTATTGGGGGTTTCGCTTAAAGCTGGTATCAGAATTAAATTATATTGGCTTTTCTTTTGTGGAATTGCTACTTATTCTGGACAAATAAAATGTTTTCATTTTAGTGTATCAACTTCAGAATTGTGATCAAGTTCTTCCTCTGTTTATAAACAACGTTCAACTTGGAAATGTGGAATTAGTAACACTGTTAGTGGGATCATTCATTCCAGTTACTTGCTGAAGTGGGGAGAAAAAACCAAGTGATTATTACGGTTATAGAAAGCTGTATACAGTTATCGTCCGTTAACTGTGTTCATTATATAACTTTCTCGTCACTGATTTAGTTATTTATATACAGGCTATAATTATTAGACCCCTGATGGATTAAAGGCACAGATCGTAAGCAATGCGTGCGCGCCAAATTCGTGCCACGAAATACGCAGCTCCATGCCTTTGCTACGGAGCTGCGTATTTCGTGGCACGAATTTGGCAAGCGCGCATTGCCGGCGCGCATTTCCGACGAGCGTTGCCTTTAAGCTGCCTTGACCTTTTTATATAACAAAACGCTGCTATGCTGGCGATATTCTGTCAAGGAGAATGGACGAGAAAGTGTAGATTTGTGAATAGAATGGGCGAGGCGAAGCCGAGCCCATTCTTTCACGTTACTACACTTTCGAGGCTATCCTTCGACTTGAACCATTCCACCATGCATCCAGAACAAAGAAACGAAGAAAATAATCTACAGTTTGTTGAATGGTGTGACGTCACAAGAATGGTTTAAGGACAATTAAGCAGCCTCCTGCACGTGTGGTTTCTCCCTTTGAACGTACAGACAAACGTATTGAACAAACTAGCTCGCGAACAGTACCCGTCTTCATCAAATTATTAAATTCCTGACCACTGTGTTAATTTAACACCAGTGGTGTTTTCTTATATAGATACTAAGTCTGGTGTTACAATTTAACACCATGGGTGTTAGTTTTTGTTCCTCATTTGGAATTAATGCATTATTTTTAACACCATAGGTGTTAAAACTTAACAGCAGGCTTGGTATCCATATAAGACAACACCACTGGTGTTAATTTAACACCACCGTTTTTGCAGTGTATATTTATTTGTCGAGGTATACGCAATGACATGTTTAGTTTTATTCCATATGTTCCTGGCTCATTTTTTTTATGCCTTTGGTATTTTTCCTTTTAAAACTATTGTTAAAATTAAAATAATAGCAACCTTTTTTTTAATAATGCAAAAGTAGCAGTCCCAGGGGATTCACTTTCGTTGTGATTCGTCCGCGTACACAACTTAAAGACAACTTTCTCGGGCCAAACGACACCCATGCAGAACGGTATTATAGTTCTACATGCACATTTTACTATGCGACAGATTCTCTCACCTTTCATTGGTTGACAGATTTAACCATTTAAAACAAAAGAAAACAAAAGCATTGTCTAAATGATTGTTATAATAAATTATTGCATAATTAAAGTTACACAGGAACCGCCAAGATTCCGGGATCAACATATTATATTCACTTTATTGCCATACTACACAAAGGAAAAACACAATGTGTCATTACAAAATAATACTTTTTGTCTTTTTTTTCTGAATAAAAAAGCATCCTGAGATACACGCATTTGAAATACTTTTTGTTTCCTTCAGCATGACAGTCACCATGATGCCCACCACGCCCCACCGCATCACGACCACCAGCTCCTGTGCACCACGACCCTCACTACGACCCTCACCATGCCCCGGTTCACCATGATCCTCACCACCACGCCCCAGTGCACCATGACGTGCACGTAAGTATATAGCCATTTACCACAGTTAAAGGAGTTGTCCAGATTTTTCAAGAAAATGGATTTCGTTCTAACCTAACAATCATGATATAAAATACTATCCATGGGATGAAACATGAAATTTTCAATCTCCAATGTCGATGTGGGCAAAGCAAAAAGGTTGGAGTATATTCACTGCATTGCTTTATGTAACCGGATAAATTAGATTACAAACATCGGAGTTTTTTGTACGGTATCATTGGATCAAGAGCGCGACATTTCAGAAGGGTAATGAGAAAATATGACAAATTATGGTATCAGAATTCCAACACCGATGGGAAAAATGGGGTGTCAAAAATGTGACCTGGACTCACTCCTTTAAGAAAGCCCCAAAACACTGTCAATTTTAATTTAAAAAGTAGCTAAGCCGTATACAGGATCTGGAAGTTTAACCCTCCGAGGCACCACGCCCATAAAATGACACGGAAGCATCAAGGGGCTCATCCGAGAGGCAGTTTCTATTATTCTTATTTAGCGACCCAGCCAACCCTCTGGGGCTAATCCCTTGCAATGTTATTGATTGTAAACATCTCATCTTTACGAGCGGTAACATGGGTGTATTTACACGCAGAATATTGCATTACTCACTATGGCTTACATCAAATGACTTAGGTTTGTACGCAAACATATGGGATCTTGGCCTTTGGCCTAGTTTCTCAGGGTCGGCCAGACTAGGGGTAAAGTCAACCGCATTGAAGGTGACTGCATAATCTGAAACTAGGCTTTTCGACTGAGGATTAGCATGTAGTTTCAGCAAAATTAGCTTTCATATTATTTTTGGTAATAAAAGGAAATGTAAAGAAGTGCCTCTCAGATGAGTACATTGGTCGCTCAGAGGGTTGAAATGTATAACTACAAACTTATTAGGAAATAATGTACTTTCTAAGACAATGTAGGTGATGGACAGCCCGAACCACAGTCGTGGTGTACTTTAATTAAGGTAGCAATTCTTATCGATGTTCGGCCGACAGTTGCCAGAAGAACTTCACCTTTAAAGCCCCATACATCATTTACAGCGACCCAAAATTAAAAACCCGATTAAAAGTGTTGATAGCAATAGTAACAAACGCCACATGATTTATTTATTTCTCGTTACAGCACCATCCTCCCCCACACCATGACCCGCACGGACACCACCATTAGATTACCACACAAAGGGTAGTTGAACGACGAGTCAGCTCTCAGTACGAGTATATATGAACAATCGACATATATTTAGTGAGCTAATTTCCAGAAACGCGTCAAACATAAGTACAAATAATAATTTTATATTTAAAGGTAAAATACACTAATGCGGTAACAAACTATCTTGTCTGCATGAAAATCTGATTAAAATCATGCAAATAGCAATGGCTTATTTTACCTTTAAAACGCGTGAAAACATTAAAAAGTAAACTTACTGAATTATAGAAAATATTCTTTTGACTGATAAGTAAAATTGATTGTTACTCACTTCATAGCCAGCTGCAGTTTTTTTAATCAGGTTTACATAATTGCTTTAAATGAATAATATTGAGCTGTTAAAGGCACAGGCTCGTCAGCAATGCGCGCGCGCCAAATGCGTGCCACAAAATACGCAGCTTCATGCCTTTGCTATGGAGCTGCGTATTTCGTGGCACGAATTTGGCGCGCGCACATTGCTGACGAGCTTTGGCTTTAAAGCAATTTTCTTCTTCCTTCCCGAGCATTGCAAAGTATAATCCTAAAGGATGCCGCAAATTTTAAACTGAATTTTGCGTAATTCTATTACTACTATTGCTTATAATTTTTAAAAACATTTTTATACTCTTGTGCAAAAATTATGTCGACAGAAATGATCATCATATACATGTACCTAATTATTATTAAAAACCCAAAAAAATTGTATTTGCACTATCAAAACTAAAACCTTTCTTGATATAATTAAAACCTTTTGATTTATATAAATGTGAGCATTTTATATTATATACTGACTCACGTTAGAAACGAAAAACGATTTTGGAATGCAATAATATCACATGGACATTAAAATGTTCTCGCAACTTCGCTGTGTGATGTTCCTGCCAGCACCATACCCAAAGCTCGTTCTCTCTCACCTTCCGCTAACCGTGGCATGATGGGAGTGCATGGCATCTTGTGATTGTGTCTTGCTTTTAATGCATCCAGGCATTCGACATGATTGTGCATGCCTAGCCTGTGCACGACAGCTCCACAAAATGTTCTGCATTTTGTCAATTGTTTTCATATTGGGAACATGGATGAGATTCAAACCCAGCCTTATTGACAAAATTGTCTCTCACAAATGTTGCTTGGGTCTTATCATTCTAATTGACTGCATTACATAATAATTACACTAAAATTTCTGTTTTGTGTTTCTGAAGTGTGTCAGTATATTTTACTTTATATCGTCCTTCTGATTTGAGTAAAACTCAAGTGTAAAAGGTTGAGTGACTGAAATTATCTACAGCATTGGCATAGTTTCTGCTAACGCCCATACACCGATATACTGATCGTAAAGAACCATGTATCTATGTATATGAAAACTACATTGGAAATTATACCATTAAAATAATTTCATATCTGAAATAATTATAAGAAAATGCGTCTTGTTTCTGCATTCATTTGAATATATGATAATATATTAAACCTCTGGACTTGACTATACATGTAGATATCATTTATTGATGCAGGATAGATCACGTGTATATTGTTTTGGACGTTTGATATGGATTTAGTTTTTCAGCTTACATGATTTTTGAGTTGGGAAAATTTTGGTTTTTAATAATAAGTGATTGTAATGCCATTCTCAGTAAGTGTGTAGGGTCCCTAAAACTCTCGGTTTCGGACGTACTCATTGAGAATGACACTATAATAAGTTTTTTTAGGAATTTCACTTTCAATAAATGATGCTTGAAAAACTTGAATATGTAAAGCATTACAAGGCCTCAAAGTCTCAAAATCTGAATTTTCGGAATTGCCCAGTTTCAGATAGAGTTCGACTTATCGTGATTTTCGCGAAGCGGTGGTTTCATTCTTTTCCTTTGAAGTTTCGCAAAAGTATAAGATTCGCCAAAGTCCATGTGATAGGGCCTATAAGCAACCTTATAGAATCTGTGTACACACCGGAACGCCCCAATTGTTCAAATAATCTCCAAACCGAAACTTAATTATTTTATCGTACTGTCAATATCGATGCATTGTTACACTGTCGTAAACATATTTTTATCCTTCATCGTATCTTACTTAAACACTTTACATCAACACATTTACAGCCAGACTTCGCTAATAGTCTGTTATTTTTGCGTGAACTTACAGCAAGCCTCTTGGGGTATCTTACTGTGTCTATAAAGTCCAAATACCAAGTCCAATAGACTACTAAAGTGTGACGTCAGTTGCCATGGCAATTGGGTCTAAACATTCGCTGGTAATCTGAAACGTCCATTGCTAAAGCTCAGTAAAACAGTTCACTGGTTTTAGTGTAGACCCAAAAACCATGGCAACACACAAAGGCTGACGTTTTCACTTTGCTCTATAGTCAAGTGATTTCATCAATAGACAACAACAATATGGAAGCACATTGGTACCAGCTAGGAAAGTGTAAACACCACCGTTCAGGGCGCTGGGATGCAACAATCTTTATTCCGCCCTCATTGGCAAAATTTTACACGACACGTGACCACGTCGTTTTCTTGTCAACGGATGTAAAAACAATTCTTCTAGGAGGGAAGGCAGGTTTTGCACAGAGTACATTCGTAAATTTGATTTTTGCACTGGATATATGAGCATTAGCATACTATTTACTAATACATGCCTTTACGGTTCCCCCACAATTCACTGCGCGCGGTACATGGCGCAGTGCATGATGGGATACAAATCTAGTACACTTTGCCTCGGCGTCCAATCTTCTCGTGTAGAATCGACCAAGAATTGACAGGTCAGTGGAGCTATTGGTCGCTTCAAACTCGTAAAACGCGGCGAATTTGTGTTTTTGACACAAATGTTCGCTGGTAATATAGAGCTCAGATACAGATTCAACCTACTGTATATCTGTGTTGGGATTATATCGGCGTCTAGGGGTGGAATAATTAAGATGATTATCGAAAACCCGTTGTTGACGGCAATCAGTAAAGCCGAGCGAGTGCGTGTCGCGAGTGCCGTAGATACCGCGCCCTTTATGTCGTCATGTAAAAAGGAGAAAACAACATTGTTACATCGACTTTATCGGACATAATTCCATTAAAAGTGACAATCTGGCTTCCACCACTTAAAGATAATCAACGAAAAAAATCAATGGCATTGCCCTTAACATCATATATAGTCTAGATTGGCCAATTAATAACTCATGATTTACAAGGTAGAATGCCTTCCCAAGATCCAAATATATGACTCCAACAAGATTTTAATTTTCAATATGACTACTCCAGTTGTCAATCTATATCCAACGAACGAAAACTGCGGTGTATCTCTAATGCGTTTACGTGACGTCACAATATACATACAACGCAGTAACAATGGGATAACCGCAAGAGGGCGGGCTCACTAAATGTTATTCGGATTACACTATTGGGTCAAAGCTGTTTGACAAGAATGAAAAGCACGAAATCCTGATTGTTTACCATAAATCAAATAATGAGAATTCAAAAAAGTATTCAGATGATTATGAACATGCCTTTCCAACAACTTTGAAAGTACAGGTAACACGCTTGTTCACCAACACAGAATAAAAGACACGTTCAGACCAGATGATTATAATTCAATAAATTATAATTTGAAAGAAAACTATACAGAAAATAATATTTACAGGGTAAATTTACAAGTTAATTAAGCAAGAAAATACTTCCACCACCAAAGTAACTTCGGTATACAAAAAAAAAGGACGCTTTGTATAGCGACTGCTCAAAAAGGCTTAGCAAAACTAAACAGAATGTGAAGCAGCAAAACAGAAAGTCTTTCTAAACTCAGCGGTTATTGAAAATAATATGGGATGGCTTTTCCCAAAACAACAAACTTAATGAATTGCTCTCAGCATAAGGTTGCACAAAATTGTTAACTCAAACTTTTAGCTTGCGTTTGATCTTGCTGGCGGATTGTTCTCTGTATACTGTGATGACGTCACGCACGTCTGCCCGTATACTCCCAGCCGTCACAATGGCGCGGTCTCAAGGGGAAGGGGGCCATCACATCAGAACAGGGTAGTGTACAAGAGTCATCCCCAGGCAAATGGTCATGGTAACTCGGAGGAAGTCCGGCTTCAGGCTAGCGTCGTGTAAAGACTGGTCAAAAAGACAGACAATTATACGGCTTTTACTGCCGATGCCGGTGGTACGCCACTTGGCTCCAAAACAACGTTGGCCGGCCCCAAAACCCACGGTGGCTGTCATCCACTCGTCTTATGGTTGGGGTGGCAATCCAACAAAACAAACATTCACACACGACGCTGCTCTCACAACCACCCAGTTCTCTCTAACGTAAAACTATATTGCCCACTTTCACGTTCCCACAGCAATCGCGTTCATACCTGAATTTCAATTGACCTAGGGTAATACAAAAGACGGAAACACAATCGAATTTGCATAAACTGGGCGAGTTACCATGACCGTATTCAAAAGCGTCTTTTCATTGACGAAGAAAAACCACTGAGGCGTCACTTGAGCGATTCGAGAAGACACGCATTGCCATGTGAAACCCGAAGTGTGACGTAAATTTAGCATTCTCTTGGGAAAAAAATATGTACAGTTAAGTCACGATAAAATTTACGTATTGCGACTGAGAAGGTCCGCGCCTACATTTTCTGAGCCCTTTATAGCTTCAATTCTGAAGCGGTAGGGTTGAAGTGAAAGGGCCCATCGCATAATTCTAGGATTGGACACTCTCGTCTTTTGCATGTACATTAGTGGTTGATGGTCCGTCTGTAGAACGAATTCTTTGCCATACAAGTAACACTGAAATTTCGTTATTCCCCATACTAGTGCCAAATATTCCTTTTCCATGATAGAGTATGATTTTTCCCTATCGAGCAACTTTCTACTTGCGTACGCGGTGGGAAATACATCGTCTTCGTGTTCTTGTAGGAGAACCGCTCCTACACCAGCGTCTGACGCGTCTGTGCGTAAGATGAAAGTTCGCTCACAGTCGGGCAAGTGTTAGCCTTGACCAAGGCTTTGGGATTGTCTTCTAGACGGCCCGCTGAAGATAAAACTGAACAAAGCGCTTACGAGCTATACGGAATCTGTTGCACGTATATTGTCTCACAACGCGCCGCGCTACGACTATGCACACATGCACGTACATGTATCGGTACGGTCCTAAACCCAAAGCCTTGATGGTTCTGCATTCAGCCAGCGAAACTCATTACAGTAATAGGGAAACCACCCCAGCGTGAGCTGAGATTTCATTGGTCGACGCACGCCAGGCTATGTTTGAAAAACGCTATGATCTGCGATCCCCAGTTTATTAATCCATGGAGCTATCCGAGGCAGAATTAAGAGCTCCCACAAAATCATTCAGGAAAGCTGTCATATTACGACCGTTGTCCCCCAGAAGTGTAATCAAATACGTAAACAGACAAGCACAATAAATGCTACGAACCCGAGAATATTTGTTGTTTTCGTCCATCGATCATGCCACGGTTCTCGTAACATGAGGACGCCATGACATGCATAATGCACGCTTCGCGGCATTACGTGCTACTCATGAAGCTCTTGATTGGCTGAAGACAAATGTTAAATATTCATACCTTGCATACCCACATACCCAAAGCCCGCCCATTTTCGGCCAAAACCGGCCGAAAATATAAAGAAACACATTAAACCCGGAAGTTACAGACTCCACAAGGCTGTCTATCGAGCTAGACCAGGCCGTACGCAGCTAGTACGCAGTATGTATTGCCGTACGGGTTTACTACAGAAGTCGTTATCTCAAAGTGGCTCGTTTTCATGCCGTGTGCAGTTTGCATGCGCTAGACTAAATATTCCCTCGTACAGCAAAAAAACTTGCAGACGGCCTTGGACAAGGCTAGGCAAGTGTACGATAGGTTTTGAGTTTAGACTCGCTTTCAGTGCTTCGAATGCTTGCTTTTCTTTTTCGTCAAATGTTAGTTTATTTGGTTCCTTGGACTTTGTCTTAGATGTCAGTGGTGCAGCGATCGTAGCATAATAAGGAATAAATTTTCGGTAGTATCCCGATAGGCCTAAAAAGGACCGAAGTTGCTTCTTTGTCTTAGGTAGGGCCGCCTCTTGGATTTTGAGCATTTTGTCAGGTTAAGGTGCTAATTGATCCTAATTGACCTTTACCTACAATGTGTCCCAAGTACTCAACTTGGTGCATTCCAATGACACATTTACTAGGTTTTGCCGTGAGGTTTGCGTCTTTGAGTTTGCGCATAAGTTCAGATAGGGCTTTCGTGTGAGTTTCCCACGACACCGTGTGCACACTGATGTCGTCAATGTAATTATCTACATTACTCATGCCAATTAGAAGAGTTATCATCACTCTGCTGAATGTGGCCGGCGCATTAACGAGGCCGAATGGCATCATTCTGAACTGGAAAAGGCCGGCAGGAGAAATAAAGGCGGTTTTGTCTTTGACATATGGTTTGACAGGTATCAGCCAATACCCCTTACTTAGGTCAAATTTAGAAAAGTAGTTACCATTGGCTAGGCGAGCAAAAATCACCTGACTCGGAATTGGCTCAGCGTCAAACACTGTAGTTTTGTTAAGTTTTCTGAAGTCTACACATAACCGGTTAGAGCCGACGCGTTTCTTAACAAGTACAATAGGCGAGGCATAAGGGGAGTCGGACCGCTCTATAATGCCCATGCGTAACATATGTCCTGTACTTCTTGGTCGGTTCACGCAGTGCGTACGGCAGCAGATAGGGCTTACTTTTATTAGGTTCGTCACTTGTAGTTCTGATGTCGTGTCGAGCTAAGTTAGTCTTTCCATGTCTTTCCTTCCTCCATGGTCTGTCCAGGTAGGTCAGTCATGACTTCACAGTAATTGTAGAGGAGTCGTTTGACACACCTAATTTGTTCGTCGTCTAACTGGTTGCCAAGTCTGTAAGTGTGATTAGGTCTTCATTGTCAGTTTTGGTTTCTGAGATTGGCTCATGCAATTCACTTGCTTGTTCGCATTCGATTACGCCAACACAAGCACAGTCTAACAAATTTATTGAGCGAGTTTTGCATGTTTCCTCTAAGCGTTCACGCAGGTCAAGAACGTACTGGTACGTTGTCTTTGTCTCTGGGTTTGTCACTTTGTCAGTCCACAGTTCCTTGAGAATTGTCATCGGTCCTCGGACAGTTCTATCGTACAATAGCTCGAAAGGTGCGAACTTAAGACTTGATTGCGGCGTTTCGCGGTACGCGAAAAGTAGTAAAGCTATATATCGGTCCCAATCTCGAGGTTTTTCTGCGCACAGCCGTTTTAACATGAGTTTAAGAGTGCCATGGAAACGTTCTACGAGCCCATTACACGCGGGATGGTACGGTGTAGTGGTTAGTTTTCGAAACGACATAGTCTGCTTATTTCGTGCATGAGATTGGACGTGAACTGTGAACCATGATCGCTTAAAATCTCGTTCGGGATTCCGACACGCGAGAACACGTCTACCAAAGCTTCGGCTACTCGAGTAGTCTCGACGCTAGGATGCGGAATAGCCTCCGGATAACGGGTCGCGTAGTCTACAAGCGTTAGGATATACCGGTTACCTCTTGTATGGGGCCGACAATATGTATTTGGCCGACAATATCGATGGCTACACGGTGAAACGGCGTATCGATTATTGGCATATTCCCAAGTGGAGCTTTGCCAACTTTTCCTTTTGGGATCGTTTTTTGTCATACATCACATACCTACAGTGTCGAGTGCTGTCGGATTGGCAGCCGGGCCAGAATAATTTCGAGAGAACCTTATCGGACGTTTTCCGCGGGCCTCGGTGTCCACCTAAAATCGTCTCGTGTCCTAGTTTCGTGACATATTGGCGAAATCGCTTCGGTACGACTAGCTGGTGACACGGGTCGCCGTAATAAAACGTGGCAGATATGAACTCTCTGTATAACAACCCATCGAGCCAGTACAACTTCGAACGTGAGCCGAATTTATTGCATTTCTTGTCTCCGCTCTTCGCGAGTTCTCGTGTCCGTGCCAACGTCGAGTCAGTAGTCTGTTCCTGTTTAATTTCCGTTTCCAGATATCAGGAATGCTATCAGGAACGTGAAGTTTTCTCAACGGTTTTTCTTGTGCTATGCGTTGCGATCTCCTCGTAACTGCGAGCGTTTCAGTGCGTGCGTCTGTTCTGTCGGTTTGGTCCAGTTCGTCGCGGGGTATCAGACGGGTATCCTGACTTTCCGGTCGCCAATTATCATCGGGGTAAGTAGGTGACCGTACACCTTGTATATTGCCGAGTATGACGTCATGCACTGGACTGCTCATACATAGAGCATCTGTCCATCCGACAAAATACGGGGTGTCTAACCTTATTCTTGCCACTGGAGCAACGCGAACGGTTCCGTCTACAATAATTCATGATTTATCTTTACCCGTGAATTGTTCGGGAGGAACTAGATCACGGCGGATTACCACACTACTGTATCAGCTGTCGCGTAGGACTTTGCACCGAGTATCGTTCACGAGGCCATCCGTGACGGGCATTTTCTAATGAGCTATGTTTTTACACGCCGCGGTCATAACAGGGAGTTCGTGTCCACACGCGCGAGGGTCGCGTATCCGTCTTGCGTACAACAGTGTTCAAGCGAAGGTAGTCCAGGTATAGTCATGTATGCAACAGTCCCTGGTCTGTTTTTGGACTATTGTCTCTAGGTGTGGCACGTCTAGTTGTCTGTTGTCCATTGTCATCGCGATTGTATTCGTTACCTATTAACCCAGTAATTGCTGACGCTATGACACTAGCTATCTTAGAGGCATCTCTAGGTTTGCTCCTACAGGCTTTCGGTATAAGTCCATGCAGCAAGGCTGCAAGCACTCGGAGGCCACGAAAAAAAACCATTTTCTGATTGACGAGGAAACGTGGGTGCATCCTAGGATACCAAAAGAGAGTGCACTCCCTTAATTGTTCATTGCCCCATTATCTGGATTGCTTACCGAGGTGCCTGAATTGGTTTCTTTGCGAGAAAAACTAAGGTTAAATGAAACAAAAAGAAATTTACTTTCCTCTCCCACAAATTACAGGCAGGGATCCAAACAACCAGTCTATACCCATATTTGTTAAAGGCTGCCTTTCGTTTTTTACGGCGTCCTGGAGTAAGGTAAGGTTGGCGAGCCACGCGCAGTGCATGGCGTCAACTTAACGCTGAATGGCTGAAACCGAACCGTTCAGTCGACGTAATATATTGGAACTCAACCTTTGGTTCCGCGTCACCTCTCCCAATATAAAAGCGACGGCACGCCGGATTTTTGGCATTGCTTCTCGGCCTTTTGGCTAAGATCCATTAGGATCGAAACCCCAGGGCACTCCCCTCCAGCGTTTGGTAAGCTGGCCATCCTTGGGGTCTTCTTTGGACGACCCCTAAATCAAAAAAAGGAGTATCTGTTCTCGTCAGGGTAACGTCTGACGTCAGAGTGCCACGCGCATTCTGCGATGTTATAACCGGACTTTTTTGAAGTTGGGTCTTGGTAAAGCTCGCTTCCCTGACCATGGGTTGACCCAGTATAGCACTGTTGCTGGGAACAGCCACGCATTAACCAAATCTAAAAACAGGATTTTTTATATATTTCCATTATTTTGACTGTGCCAGGAGCAAGTACGTGCAGCCTATACACCAATCCGAGCTGAAAAGTCATGGTCCGTGTACGTCCGCCATAGCTGGGGGCCATCCAGTGCCATGAACTGTGGGTTTTGTGTTGATGATATGCTGTTACCTTATGTTGTCACTTCGAACAATTTTGCGCGTTTATTTGCTTGTGAAACCTGTGTACGCGTACGCGTTGAGCGCTGTTCGATTTAACAACAAGACAAAGCGCCCAGTCCATGGCAGTGGATGGCCCCCAGTAATGGCGGACTTGCAGGGAAGGAGTCCTTAGCAACCGGATTCGTGTATTTGTGCCCCCACTCCGTCGGTAAATAGCGCACTTTTCAGTCTTGATTTCTCTCCGAAGATCTCGAGTTGCAGTCCCGCCGTGTGACTAGCTCATACAGACATTTACTTTCCTCTCCCACAAAATAATTACAGGCATTCTCGGGGACGCCGTGCCATTTTTGGGGGCTTAAATATCACACGATCTCGGCACGGGGCATCCTACGGCGCCAGCACGATTGCAATTGACATCGTGCAGGCGCCGTGCCACCGCCGTACGATGTTATGACAGACCTGCGCGGTTGTCGCACTGCCGCCGCACAGTCTCCGTGCGATAACGGTCGCCCAAATTTGAAATACCATCGCACGGGAATGGCAGGACATGTGACCGCGTGGAGGCCACACCGCAGAATCGTGCAATCCTACGATTTTTCCCCACCCACCTCCTGCAGATATGTGACCTAGCCATTAGTCTCCTTCTATGTATATCCGCCATAGCTGGGGGGCTTCCACTGAATGAACTGTATGTTTTTGCTGTTGCTGAAGCTGCATTTGTTTACTTCGAACGAGTTACGCGAAGGTTGTGTACGCGAAGGCGGGCGCGTCGCGTGTACGCGAAGGAGGCGCGTCGCGTGCATGTAATGGATGAGCGCTTTTCGTTCTACAGCAACACAAAACGCACAGCCCATGCACTGGACGCCCCAAGCTATGGCGGATATACAGGGAAGGAGACCATAGTTACCGGATTAATCTATAGACTAATCCGGTAACTAAGGTCTCCTTTCCTGTATATCCGCCATAGCTGGGGACTTTCAGTCCATGGACTGTGCGTTATAAGTTGCTGTTGGAACGAAAAGCGCGCATCATTACATATGCACGCGACGCGCCACCTTCGCGTACACAATCATTGATTTACATACATACACATATATATATATGGAGCTCAATGTACACAATCCTACAAAGACGCGCTTCGAACAAGTTGCGCGTCTTTCTAAGATTGCGTACGCGAAGGGTGCGCGTCGCGTGCATGTAATCAAAGGGCGTGTTTGTTTCATGACCGTCCGAATCCAGATCCCGGATTGTTTTACCGCGCACAAACAAACGAAACTGCTCTCAATTCGGATCTCAAATCACGTGAATTGCAATTTTACCAAATTTGTCGAATTTTTGTTCCAAATTTCTCACGACATTCATCGTAAATAAACAAGCAGCCTAAATTTGTTTGTATCGTGTGTTGCCTCTGAAAATTGAAACGACACGGTTTTACTCACACAAAAATCTTCGCGATGTTTACGTCGCCATTTTGGATCTAGCGCTGAACCATCTCTCGAAAAGGACTCGATCACAGATCTCGATCAAGACATGCGCGAAGTGAACGAGTTCACCTTGGATCAGTGCAGATCTGAAGCTGGATCCATCCGAAACAAACACGCCCAAAGAGTTACATATATTAGTACCGCATTATGGAGTTCAATGCATGTAATACCAAAGTATGCGCGGTTTTCGTTCCAACAGCAACATATAACGCACAGTACATGCACTGGAAGCGCCCCAGCTATATGGCAGATACTTCTGTTGGGTCTTTCCACAGTAAGCCTAATGGGGTACATTTCTGTGACATTCAATATCTTAGGTCCCAGTTCACTTCAAATGTTTTAATTTTATCTTTAAATTATGCAGCTAAACTGAGGAAATAACTTTTGCACCAAGGAGTAAGAAAAATAGTCCTACAACATACATTTATGAAAACCCCGTGCACAAATTATCCTATTAGTATGTAACAAAGACAGAAAAAAAGTCACAAAATGGTCTGTCCACGTTACATACGTAATAAGCAAATTTGTACACAAGCTTTTCAAAAATGTATATTGTGGCAGCAATTTCTTACCTTTTTGGGTAAAAGTTATCTCCTGAGAACAGTACAAGGAAATTTCTTTAATTTTGAGATAAACCAAAGACATCTGAAAGGAATTATTGACTTATTTTTCAAATGTACCCCATTACTGTGGAAAGACCCAGTTTTAACCTATGATTGCGAGTCAATGACCCAAACCACTCAGCCACGGTACGCCATATGACGATGTTCATAGCAAGGGAAACGTTTTTCGTGTAAATTGGAACACGCTTGAACAGCATGCACATACATACCACTGGCACAGACGTACCGCACGCTAACAAGTAGATAGAAACTGAACGATTATACTGCTGAAGGTGCCACACATACAGTAGTTACTGACTTACCAATACAATTTTCTTGTAATATTTCTGGTCAGAGGAAATAAAATATCGCTTTCAAAACGCCGTTTCGTTTTCTTTCTTTCTTTCGTTCTTTCTTTCTGTTTATCTATACGAATCCAAAAACAATGCACAGAAACTCGAATCTTTGTGTAAAATTAATTTGAATAACTGCATTTTCACAGTTTTGCGCAAAACCTTTGTATGAGCATTTCATTCTTTCATTGTTTTTTAAAAATGTTTATAAGTTAAGTAGAAAGTTAACTTTACGCATTTGATGCCTATATTTTGAATTCTCGATCGCATGTTTTTGTTCTGTCGCACGAACAACTCGCGGTGACATTGGAGATATACGCTCGTTGAGCCTAACACATATAGTTTGAAACGAAGCTTATATG
The DNA here is from genome assembly GCA_037783545.1 of Henricia sp. BOLD:AAB3569. Classification (NCBI taxonomy): domain Eukaryota; kingdom Metazoa; phylum Echinodermata; class Asteroidea; order Spinulosida; family Echinasteridae; genus Henricia; species Henricia sp. BOLD:AAB3569. The sequence continues at coordinate 504,060 of JBBELK010000351.1, read as the reverse complement.
GTAAAACAAATTTTAACCCTGAATTTATTTATCATATTTCAACCATTTTATCGCGTGCGTCATGTTTTTCTCTCTCTTTAGAAATAACTTTTATCAGTTGCACCTGATTTACAGCGTCATTTGAGGATAAAGCTTTTGTCTGTGTATACATTGGACGTTTGAGCTTAAGTACTAAACCCAAACTTGTTGAGTTTTACTGATTATAGTCTCTGTTGTTTGCTGGAACTTTATCTTCAGTATCGACTACTGTATTGGTGAACGCCGAGTGACGCAGTCTGATGACGCAAGTCGATCCGGTCACGTGTTCCGTCACATTATTATTATTATTATTATTATTTATTTTTGGTATTCATATCACATCACGTGATATGATGACGCCAGCAGGTACCTATCCTATATAAAGAGGTAACTTGCAGCCCTCCGATACAGTCATTCAGGTTGGACCAGCTTGACAATAATTTGCAAAATTTTCTCAGTAGATTTCTGATTTCTGCAACTTACAGAAAATCAAAATGAGTCACCACAACGAGCACGGCCACGGCCACGGCCACGGCATTCTTGGGCACGTCTTCGGCGGTGGCCACGTAAGTACAAGTGTTCAGTTATTAGGGGTTTCGCTTAAAGCTGGTATCAGAAATTATATTGGCTTTTCTTTTGTGGAATTGCTACTTATTCTGGACAAATAAAATGTTTTAATTTGAGTGTATCAACTTCAGAATTGTGATCAAGTTCTTCCTCTGTTTATAAACAACGTTCAACTTGGAAATGTGGAATTCGTGACAGTGTTAGTGGGATCATTCATTCCAGTTACTTGCTGAAGTGGGGAGAAAAACCAAGTAATTATAACGGTTATAGAAAGCTGTATACAGTTATCGTCCGTTGCCTGTGTTCATTATATAACTTTCTCGTCACTGATTTTTAAAAGTTATTTATATACAGGCTATAATTATTAGACCCCTGATGGATTAAAGGCACAGGCTCGACAGCAGTGCGCGCGCGCCAAATTCGTGCCACGAAATACGTAGCTCCATGCCTTTGCTACGGAGCTTCGTATTTCGTGGCACGAATTTGGCGCGCGCGCATTGCCGACGAGCCTGTGCCTTTAAACTGCCTTGACCTTTTTATAACAAACGCTGCTATGCTGGCGATATTCTGGACAATTAAGCAGCCTTCTGCAAGTGTGGTTTCTCCCTTTGAACGTACAGACAAAAGTATTGAACAAACTAGCTTGCGAACAGTACCCGTCTTCATCAAATTATTGACCACTTTGTACACTGCAAAAACTGTGGTGTTAATTTAACACCAGTGGTGTTTTCTTGTATATATACATAGTCTGGTGTTAAAATTTAACACCATGGGTGTTTGTTTTTGTTGCTCAATTGGAATAAATGCATTATTTTTAACACCATAGGTGTTAAAACTTAACACCAGGCTTGTTATCCATATAAGACAACACCACTGGTGTTAATTTAACACCACAGTTTTTGCAGTGTATATGTATTCGTCGTTTTATTCCATATGTTATGCCTTTGGTATTTTTCCTTTACAAAATATTGTTAAAAATAAAATAATAGCAACTTTTTTTTAATAATGCAAAAGTAGCAGTCCCAGGGGATTCACTTTCGTTGTGATTCGTTCGCGTGCACAAAATACCTTCAACGCAGATATTGTTCTCGTGCCAAACGACACCCATGCATAACGGTATTATAGTTATACATGCACATTTCACTACGCGACAGATTCTCTCACCTTTCATTGGTTGACAGATTTAACCATTTAAAACAAAAATAAAACAAAACAAAAGCATTGTCTAAATGATTGTTATAATAAAATATTGCATAATTAAAGTTACAAAGGAACAGCCAATTCCGGGATCAACATATTCTATTCACTCTGTTGCCATACTACACGAGGAAAAACACAATGTGCCATTACAAAATAAGACTCTTTGTCTTTTTTTCTGAAAAAAGCATCCTGAGATACACGCATTTGAAATAATTTTTGTTTCCTTCAGCATGACAGTCACCATGATGCCCACCACGCCCCACCGCATCACGACCCTCACCACCCCGCTCCTGTGCACCACGACCCTCACTACGACCCTCACCATGCCCCGGTTCACCATGATCCTCACCACCACGCCCCAGTGCACCATGACGTGCACGTAAGTAAATAGCCATTTAACACAGTTAAAGGAGTTGTCCTGATTTTTCAAGAAAATGGATTTCGTTCTAACCTAACAATTATGATATAAAATACTATCCATGGGATGAAACATGAAATTTGCAATCTCCAATGTCGATGTGGGCAAAGCAAAAAGGTTGAAGTATATTGACTGCATTGCTTTATGTAACCGGATAAATTAGATTACAAAACATCGGAGTTTTTTGTACGGTATCATTGGATCAAGAGAGCGAAATTTCAGAAGGGTAATGAGAAAATATGACAAATTATGGTATCAGAATTCCAACACCGATGGGAAAAATGGGGTGTCAAAAATGTGACCTGGACTCACTCCTTTAAGAAAGCCCCAAAACACTGTCAATTTGAGAAGTAGCTAAGCCGTATACAGGATCTGGAAGTTTAACCCTCCGAGGCACCACGCCCATAAAATGACACGGAAGCACCAAGGGGCTCATCCGAGAGGCAGTTTTATTATTCTTATTTAGCGACCCAACCAACCCTCTGGGGCTAATCCCCTGCAAGGTTACTGATTGTAAACATCTTCTCTTTACGAGCGGTAACATGGGTGTATTTACACGCAGAATATTGCATTACTCACTATGGCTTACATCAAATGACTTACGTTTGTACACAAACATGGGATCTTGGCCTTTGGCCTAGATTCTCAGGGTCGGCCAGACTATAGGGATAAAGTCAACCGCATTGAAGGTGACTACATAATCTGAAACTAGGCTTTTCGACTGAGGATTAGCATGTAGTTTTAGCAAAATTAGCCCTCATATTTTTTTGGGTAATAAAAGAAAATGTAAAGAAGTGCCTCTCAGATGAGTACATTGGTCGCTCAGAGGGTTGAAATGTATAACTACAAACTTATTAGGAAATAATGTACTTTCTAAGACAATGTAGGTGATGGACAGCCCGAACCACAGTCGTGGTGTACTTTCATTAAGGTAGCAATTCTTATTGATGTTCGGCCGACAGTTGCCAGAAGAACTTCACCTTTAAAGCCCCATATACATCATTTACAGCGACCCAAAATTAAAAACCCGATTAAAAGTGTTGATAGCAATGGTAACAAACGCCACATGATTTATTTATTTCTCGTTACAGCACCATCCTCCCCCACACCATGACCCGCACGGACACCACCACTAGATTACCACACAAAGGATAGTTGAACGACGAGTCAGCTCTTTACGAGTATATAGGAACAATCAACATATATTTAGCAAGCTAATTTCCAGAAACGCGTCAAACATAAGTACGAATAATAATTTTATATTTAAAGGTAAAATACACTAAAACTATCTTGTTTGCATGAAAATCTGATTAAAATCATGCAAATAGCTATGGCTTATTTTACCTTTAAAATGCGTGAAAACATTAAAAAGTAAACTCACTGAATTATAGAAAATATTCTTTTGGCTGAGAAGTAAAATTGTTTGTTACTCACTTCATGGCCAGCTGCAGTTTTTTAATCAGGTTTACATAATTGCTTTAAATGAATAATATTGTGCTGTTAAAGGCACAGGCTTGTCAGCAATGCGCGCGCGCCAAATTCGTGCCACAAAATACGCAGCTCCGTGCCTTTGCTATGGAGCTGCGTATTTCGTGGCACGAATTTGGCGCGCGCGCATTGCTGACGAGCTTTGGCTTTAAAGCAATTTTCTTCTTCCTTCCCGAGCATTGCAAAGTAATCCTAAAGGATGCCGCAAATTTTAAACTGAATTTTGCATATTTCTATTACTACTATTGCTTATAATTGTTTAAAACATTTGTATACTCTTGTGCAAAAATTATGTCGACAGAAATGATCATCATATACATGTACCTAATTATTATTAAAAACCCAAAAAACATTTTATTCGCACTATCAAAACTAAAACCTTTCTTGATATAATTAAAACCTTCTGATTTATATAAATGTGAGCATTTTATATTATATACTGACTCACTTTAGAAACGCAAAACGATTTTGGAATGCAATAATATCACACTTCGCTGTGTGATGTTCCTGCCAGCACCATACCCAAAGCTCGTTCTCTCTCACCTTCCGCTAACCGTGGCATGATGGGAGAGCATGGCATCTCGTGTTTGTGTCTTGGTTTTAGGGCATTCGACATGATTGTGCATGCCTAGCCTGTGCACGACAGCTCCACAAAATGTTCTGCATTTTGTAAATTGTTTTCATATTGGGAACATGGATGAGATTCAAACCCAGCCTTATTGACAAAATTGTCTTTCACAAATGTTGCTTGGGTCTTATCATTCTTATTGACTGCTTTACATAATAATTACACTAACATTTCTGTTTTGCGTTTCTGAAGTGTGTCAGTATATTTTACTTGATATCGTCCTTCTGATTGGAGTAAAAAAAGTGTAAAAGGTTGAGTGACTGAAATTATCTACAGCATTGGCATAGTTTCTGCTAACGCCTATACAACGATATACTGATCGTATAAAGAACCATGTATCTATGTATATGAAAACTACATTGGAAATTATACCATTAAAATAATTTCATATCTGAAATAATTATAAGAAAATGCGTCTTGTTTCTGCATTCCTTTGAATATATGATAATATAGTAAACCTCTGGACTATACATGTAGATATCATTTATTGATGCAGGATAGATCACGTGTATATTGTTTTGGACGTTTGATATGGATTTCGTTTTTCAGCTTACATGATTTTTGAGTTGGGAACATTTTGGTTTTTAATAATAAGTGATTGTAATGCCATTCTCAGTAAGTGTGTAGGGTCCCCAAAACACTCGGTTTCGGACGTACTCATTGAGAATGACACTACAATAAGTTTTCAGGAATTTCACTTCCAATAAATGATGCTTGAAAAACGTGTTTAAAATCAAATAACTTGAATATGTGAAGCATTACAAGCCCTCAAAGTCTCCGAGGTGTAAATCTGAATTTTCGGAATTGCCCAGTTTCAGATGGAGTTCGACTTATCGTGATTTTCGCGAAGCGGTGGTTTTATTCTTTTCCTTTGAAGTTTCGCAAAAGTAAGATTCGCCAAAGTCCATTTGATATAACCAACCTTATAGAAGCTGTGTAGGCCTACACACCGGAACGCCCCAATTGTTCAAATAAACTCCAAACCGAAACTGAATTATTTTATCGTACTGTCAATATCGATGCATTGTTACACTGTCGTAAACATATTTTTATCTTCCGTCGTATCTCACTTAAACACTTTACATCAACACATTTACACCCAGACTTCCATAATAGTCTGTTTATTTTTACGTGAACTAACAGCAAGCCTCTTGGGATATCTTACTGTGTCTATAAAGTCCAAATACCAAGTCCAATAGACTACTAAAGTTGACGTCGTTGCCATGGCAATTGGGTCTAAACATTCGCTGGTAATCTGAAACGTACATTGCTAAAGCGCAGGGAAACAGTTCACCGGTTTTAGTAGACCCAAAAACCATGGCAACACACAAAGGGTGACGTTTTTACTTTAGTGCTCTATAGTCAAGTGATTTCATTAATAGACAACAGCACATTGGTACCAATCTTTATTGTTGCATGTACTAGATTTGTATCCCATCATGCACTGCGCCATGTACCGCGCGTATTTTTGTGACGACGTCGTTTTTTTGTCAACTGATGTAAAAACAATTATTTTAGGAGGGACGGCAGGTTTTGTACAGAGTACACTAATTTCATTCGTAAATTTGATTTTTGCACTGGATATATGAGCCTTTACGGTTCCCCCACAATTCACTGCGCGCGGTACATTGCGCAGTGCATGATGGGATACAAATCTAGTACACTTTACCTCGGCGTCCAATCTTCTCGTGTAGTATCGACTAAGAATTGGCAGGTCAGTGGAGCTATCGGTCGCTAATTCAAACTCGTAAAACGCGGCGAATTTGTGTTTTTGACACAAATTTTCGCTGGTAATATAGAGCTCAGATACAGATTCAACCAACTTGAACTGTTGTCACGGTAATGCGTTAAAGAGGAAGAATCCCCTTTGACGAAAATCCAGCATTTAGGCTTTTTTCGATAGTCCAAACATCCCTCTTGCCGACGTGGATTTTTATTATTTTTTAATTGTCGGTTTTAAGTGGATAAATTGCAAGCAAAAGTGCGCTTTTCGAAAATGAGATTTTCGCGATTTCTGAAACGCTCATTAGGTATTCATAATATGCGCGTGACCCCGTGACGCAATCCTGAGAAAGAGAAGTCAACACGATTGTTAGCTCCATACGTTTACACTTGGAAAACCGTCTCTGTTAGATGGTGTTTTTTTAAGAATTTTGTTTGTCCAAAAAGCCAAAGATATGCACAGTAGCTGCGTGGTTGTATGTTTTACCAGACACTATGAAAAAAAGAGCAGAAAGATTTTCTCTTATATTACCAAGAGAGAAAAAAATGAGTCGCTCATTCTAACTTGTACCGGCCGATGTTCAAACACGTGGGAACTACGCCCGCAGCGCAGGGAACCGTCCCATGCTGTACACAGACCGCTGTGAATGCCGTTCGTTCCGTGACAAAACCACCCGTCGCAATGCACCACTATTTACTTCAAAAGAGCTTCATTGTGAGCCACAATTTCACCGTTTTTTCACAAAACAGGTAATAGTAGATTGTTGTCATATTACATGAAGTGTTTTTCACGTTTGTATTTTGAATTACAAGGACAAAACAGGCATGATAAACATTCACTTCGTGTATTTTCCATTCAATACTGCACAGGCCGTTTTGTATGTTTCTCAGGATGACGTCAAAACCCTGTTGATAAACAAACCAAGTGACCTCGAGCGTTTCAGAATTTCGGGTGAAGAGGGTCGGAACTGCTTTACGTTTTAAGCAAAAGACTGTCGAATTTTTGTGAAAAGTTGTGATGGTGTTGTAGACACATACACCTCCACGATAAACTTAAACATGTGGACGGGGGATTCTAGCTGTTTAAGCCCAGCGAGTGCGTGTCGCGAGTGCCGTGGATACCGCGCCCCATATGTCGTTAATGTAACGGAGAGAACAACAAGGGTCCAGAAATGGACCCCTGTGGTACCCATATAGTTACATAATTTCATTAAAAGTGACAATCTGGCTTCCACCACTTAAAGATAATCAACCAAAAAATCAATGGCATTGCCCTGAACACCATATACAGTTTAGGTTTGTCAATTAATAACTCATGATTTACAAGGTCGAATGCCTTCCCAAGATCCAAATATATGACTCCAACAAGATTTAATTTGCAATATGACTACTCCAGCTGTCAATCAATATCCAACGAACGAAAACTGCGGTGTATCTCCAATGCGTTTACGTGACGTCACAGTAGACATACAACGCAGTAACAACGGGATAACCACAAGAGGGCGGGCTCACTAAATGTCATTTGGATTACCTTTATCACGGTGCGGCCTTTTTTCCTATTAAAACACAGATATCTATTAACAACAAGATAGGAAACGGAGGCCGTACGCGCATAACCGCGCCTTCTCATTAGCATAATTTTGGGCACCCTCATTTACATACTTTTGGGAACCATTTGCCTAAGTATTTGAATAGTTTTTGGCACCATTTGCATATTTGCGTGGTTTAAACCACCTCATTTGCATGATTTTGGGCACCGTAATTTGCATGATTTTGGGCACTTCTACATGGGTTTTCGCGCATGCGCACAGATGAAAGCTGCTGTCGCGTGACTCACGTCGCGTCCTCAAGTTTGGATACGCGCGATGCGCACACGTGATTAGGGCAAGTGTACGCAAACATTGAGCTCCGTATATGTATGTAAATCAATGTACGCAAAGCCCCATTCGCGACGTGCGCGCTGTATTGGCACGCGTACCCGTACACCAGAAGGATGAACGTAATTTGCATGATTTTGGGCACTTCTACATGGGTTTTCGCGTTTCATGGGTTACGGTGATGTGCCATTCAATAACACAGTCGTTTCCTATCTTGTTGTTAATAGATATCTGTGTAACCAAAGCGAGGCTTGCCGAAATGAAATAGTTTGGCCTCGTGTTGAAAACGTTCATTGTGTGCATCACAATGACATGCGCGCGGTGCGATCACTTAAGAAAACGCGCAGCGCAGACATTGATTCTCAAAACAACAGAAGACTGCACTCGCTATCGCGCAGATACGCACACGCACTGATCATGCCCGACACGTACACGTACTATGCAGTGGAGAACAAGATACAGATGGACGGTCTATTGTGTCAAAGCAGTTTGACAAAAATGAAAAGCACGAAATCCTGATTGTTTACCATAAATCAAATAATGAGAATTCAAAAAAGTATTCAGATGATTATGAACATGCCTTTCCAACAGCTTTGAAAGTACAGGTAACACACCGATAGGCCGAAAATTCCCATGGTCCAATACGTGAACCATATTGGTACAGTGGTAATCTGGCTGATGGAAAACGACCAAGAGCAATTAATTTGTTCAAAACACCCGTAACTTAAGCGAATGTGCAATTGACACTGCAGATAGATTCAGAAAGTATGCCTGCATTCCATCCAGACCAGGAGATTTCTTAGGACTCAACTCCTTCAAGAACAAATTCAACTGTCAAACACGGCAAGGTAAAACATAACTTAGTATTTTTACTTTCAACAAATGCTTTCAAATTGTTCATAGATATTGAACTACATGTATCAACATTGTCATTATTGACATAGGTCTACTCGGATACCACTTATTAAAACTATTAGCAATATCTCGTGGATTATCTGTAATGATATAATTGAAACGCATTTGAGTGGGACTAATGGTAACATTACATGTATTGTTTAAATGCCTATTGTTGGATTCCTTCTCAGCAAATTTCATTGCATTTATATTTTTGCCAGAGACGGTTATAAAACACATATGGACTGGCATAATTCGGTCAATACATGTAGATGTAATTTATTGATGCAGGATAGATCACGTGTATTGTTTTGGACGTTATTTGATATGGATTTATTAGGTTTTTCAGCTTACATGATTTTTGAGTTTGGCAAATTTTGGTTTTTAATAATAAGTGATTGTAATGCCATTCTCATTAAGTGTGTAGGGTCCCCAAAACCCTCGGTTCGGACGTACTCATTGAGAATGACATTACAATAAGTTTTTCGGGAATTAGGCCTACACTTCCAATAAATGATGCTTGAAAAACATGTGTTTAAAATCAAACAACTTGAATATGTGAAGCATTACAAGCCCTCAAAGTCTCCGAGGTGTAAATCTGAATTTTCGAAATTGCCGAAGTTTTAGATGGAGTTCGACTTATCGTGATTTTCGCGAAGCGGTGGTTTCATTCTTTTCCTTTGAAGTTTCGCAAAAGTAAGATTCGCCAAAGTCCATTTGATATAACCAACCTTATAGAAGCTGTGTAGGCCTACACACCGGAACGCCCCAATTGTTCAAATAAACTCCAAACCGAAACTGAATTATTTTATCGTACTGTCAATATCGATGCATTCTTACACTGTCGTAAACATATTTTTATCTTCCGTCGTATCTTACTTAAACACTTTACATCAACACATTTACAGTCAGACTTCCATAATAGTCTGTTTATTTTTACGTGAACTAACCGCAAGCCTCTTGGGGTATCTTACTGTGTCTATAAAGTCCAAATACCAAGTCCAATAGACTACTAAAGTGTGACGTCGTTGCCATGGCAATTGGGTCTAAACATTCGCTGGTAATCTGAAACGTACATTGCTAAAGCGCAGGGAAACAGTTCACCGGTTTTAGTAGACCCAAAAACCATGGCAACACACAAAGGGTGACGTTTTTACTTTAGTGCTCTATAGTCAAGTGATTTCATTAATAGACAACAACAATATGGAAGCACATTGGTACCAGCAAAAGAAAGTGTAAACACCACTGTTCAGGGCGCTGGGATGCAACAATCTTTATTGTTGCATGTACTAGATTTGTATCCCATCATGCACTGCGCCGTGTACCGCGCGTATTTTTGTGACCACGTCGTTTTTTTGTCAACTGATGTAAAAACAATTATTTTAGGAGGGAAGGCAGGTTTTGTACAGAGTACACTAATTTCATTCGTAAATTTGATTGTTGCACTGGATATATGAGCCTTTACGGTTCCCCCACAATTCACTGCGCGCGGTACATGGCGCAGTGCATGATGGGATACAAATCTAGTACACTTTGCCTCGGCGTCCAATCTTCTCGTGTATAATCGACTAAGAATTGGCAGGTCAATGGAGCTATCGGTCGCTGCTTCAAACTCGTAAAACGCAGCAAATTTGTGTTTTTGACACAAATTGTCGCTGGTAATATAGAGCTCAGATACAGATTCAACCAACTGTATATCTGTTGTCACGGTAATCTGTTAAAGAGGAAGAATCCCCCTTGACGAAAATCCAGCATTTAGGCTTTTTTCGATAGTCCAAACATCCCTCTTGCCGACGTGGATTTTTATTATTTTTTAATTGTCGGTTTTAAGTGGATAAATTGCAAGCAAAAGTGCGCTTTTCGAAAATGAGATTTTCGCGATTTCTGAAACGCTCATTAGGTATTCATGATATGCGCGTGACCCCGTGACGCAATCCTGAGAAAGAGAAGTCAACACGATTGTTAGCTCCATACGTTTACACGCAAAAAAACTTGGAAAACCGTCTCTGTTAGATGGTGTTTTTTGAAGAATTTTGTTGGTCCAAAAAGCCAGAGATATGCACAGTAGCTGCGTGGTTGTATGTTTTACCAGACACTATGAAAAAAGAGCAGAAAGATTTTCTTTTCTATTACCAAGAGAGAAAAAAATGAGTCGCTCATTCTAACTTGTACCGGCCGATGTTCAAACACGTGGGAACTACGCCCGCAGCGCAGGGAACCGTCCCATGCTGTACACAGACCGCTGTGAATGCCGTTCGTTCCGTGACAAAACCACCCGTCGCAATGCACCAGTATTTACTTCAAAAGAGCTTCATTGTGAGCCACAATTTCACCGTTTTTTCACAAAACAGGTAATAGTAGATTGTTGTCATATTACATGAAGTGTTTTTCACGTTTGTATTTTGAATTACAAGGACAAAACAGGCATGATAAACATTCACTTCGTGTATTTTCCATTCAATACTGCACAGGCCGTTTTGTATGTTTCTCGGGATGACGTCAAAACCCTGTTGATAAACAAACCAAGTGACCTCGAGCGTTTCAGAGTTTCGGGTGAAGAGGGTCGGAACTGCTTTACGTTTTAAGCAAAAGCCTGTCGAATTTTTGTGAAAAAACAAGTTGTCATGGTGTTGCAGACACATACACCTCCACGATAAACTTAAACATGTGGACGGTGGGATTCTAGCTGTTTAAGCCCAGCGAGTGCGTGTCGCGAGTGCCGTGGATACCGCGCCCCATATGTCGTTAATGTAACGGAGAGAACAACAAGGGTCCAGAAATGGACCCCTGTGGTACCCATATAGTTACATAATTCCATTAAAAGTGACAATCTGGCTTCCACCACTTAATGATAATCAACATAAAAATCAATGGCATTGCCCTGAACACCATATACAGTTTAGGTTTGTCAATTAATAACTCATGATTTACAAGGTAGAATGCCTTCCCAAGATCCAAATATATGACTCCAACAAGATTTAATTTGCAATATGACTACTCCAGCTGTCAATCAATATCCAACGAACGAAAACTGCGGTGTATCTCCAATGCGTTTACGTGACGTCACAGTAGACATACAACGCAGTAACAACGGGATAACCACAAGAGGGCGGGCTCACTAAATGTCATTTGGATTACCTTTATCACGGTGCGGCCTTTTTTCCTATTAAAACACAGATATCTCAGTATTAACAACAAGATAGGAAACGGAGGCCGTACGCGCATAACCGCGCCTTCTCATTAGCATAATTTTGGGCACCCTCATTTACATACTTTTGGGAACCATTTGCCTAGTAAGTATTTGAATAGTTTTTGCCACCATTTGCATATTTGCGTGGTTTAAACCACCTCATTTGCATGATTTTGGGCACCGTAATTTGCATGATTTTGGGCACTTCTACATGGGTTTTCGCGCATGCGCACAGATGAAAGCTGCTGTCGCGTGACTCACGTCGCGTCCTTAAGTTTGGATACGCGCGATGCGCACACGTGATTAGGGCAAGTGTACGCAAACATTGAGCTCCGTATATGTATGTAAATCAATGTACGCAAAGCCCCATTCGCGACGTGCGCGCTGTATTGGCACGCGTACCCGTACACCAGAAGGATGAACGTGATTTGCATGATTTTGGGCACTTCTACATGGGTTTTCGCGTTTCATGGGTTATGGTGATGTGCCATTCAATAACACAGTCGTTTCCTATCTTGTTGTTAATAGATATCTGTGTAACCAAAGCGAGGCTTGCCGAAATGAAATAGTTTGGCCTCGTGTTGAAAACGTTCATTGTGTGCCTCACAATGACATGCGCGCCTCACAATGACATGCGCGCGGTGCGAACAATTAAGAAAACGCGCAGCGCAGACATTGATTCTCTCAAAACAACAGAAAACTGCACGCGCTATCGCGCAGATACGCACACGCACTGATCATGCCCGACACGTACACGTACTATGCAGTGAGTGGAGAACAAGACAAAGATGGACGGTTTATTGGGTCAAAGCAGTTTGACTGCTTGAAAAGAATGAAAAGCACGAAATCCTGATTGTTTACCGTAAATCAAATAATGAGAATTCAAAAAAAGGATTCAGATGATTCAGATGTCTTTTCAACATTTTGAAAGTACAGGTAACACACCGATATGATAACAATTCCCATGGTCCATACGTATTTGTACAGTGGTAATCTGGCTGATGGAAAACGACCAAGAGCAATGAATTTGTTCAAAACACCCGTAACTTGAGCGAAGGTGCAAATGACACTGAAGATAGATTCAGAAAGTATGCCTGCATTCCATCCAGACCAGGAGATTTCTTAGGACTCAACTCCTTCAAGAAGTTCTGAACAAATTCAAGTGTCAAACACAGCAAGGTGAAACATAACTTAGTATTTTTACTTTCAACAAATGAAATTTAAATTGTTCATAGATATTGTAAGAACTCTGGATGCGGCAATAGGGCGACATTTCAGGAAGCCTCTCCCCGGGGACCACCGAAATTTCGGCAAGAATCACTCAAAATGACACCTTATTTTTCTACCCGAAGCTTCCAGAGATGGTTACAGACCTAAGAGAGACGGTTCTAGACCTAATAAAAATGGTTCTCGATTGAAAGAAAATGGTTTTTGACCTAAAAAAATATATATTAGGGCGACACCAAAATGTCGCCCTGTTGAGCGTGTCGCCCTAATATACCTTTTGTACACACAAACTGTCGCCCTATCCTAGCATCCATAGTTTTTGAACTACATGTATCAACGTTGTCATTATTGACATAGGTCTGCTCAGATACAACAGACCACTTATTAAAACTATTAGCAATATCTCGTGGATTATCTGTAATTATATCATTGAAACGCATTTGAGTGGAACTATTGGTAACATTACATGTATTGTTTAAATGCCTATTGTTGGATTCCTTCTCAGCAAATTTCATTGCATTTATATTTTTGCCAGAGACGGTTATAAAACACATATGAACTGGCATAATTCGGTCACCAGTGCACGTCAATGTGCCCCTCGGGACTGTGAGTGACCACAATAGGCAACTGGGATTAAGTCCGTTCTTTCTTTGGAGCGAAGTGCGGTGCTGGTACCACCGTACGTTGTTCTGAAGTTCGAGCATCGGCCGGGGTGTGGTGGCCTGCCTCATCCTGGTTATTGGTTTGCCCAGTATTGCACGTGTTCTCGGCCTGGTGGCTTGAGGGCGACCCTGTATGTGTGTTGTCTTTGTGTTATTGGCCTTTTGGCTGGGATCAAGTGTGGTAGGTTCCCGTCAGTATTGCACGTGTTCTCGGCCCGGTGGCTTGAGGGCGACCCTGTATGTTTGTCTTTGGGTGTTTTACCGCATCCCGGCCTTTTGGCTAGGATGGGGGCCCGATCGGGCCTTTGCTGCTCTTAACTGAGCGGTTCAGTCGAGGACTATATAGTCTCCTGCTATTACTCTTTACGGTGTAGTCCAGTTGAAGGCCGGCCTCCTGTGGTTCGGTCACACATGCCGTTTGCGCCTCGTTGGCGAAGTACGGACTTGTCCGATGGTAAGTGACACCATTGCGGTGTCTTGTGTTCTTTGTTTTCGTTCGTGTTGTCTTGTGTTTCATGTTACGGGCAGGGGGGGGGGGGGGGGGGGGGGTCCGAGGACAGGTAGTCGGCCTGCCCTGGGTCTAGTCGGTCACTGCGGTGAACCGGCTAGCCCTTAATCAAAAACAAGTATCTGTTCTCGTCAGGGTAACGTCTGACGTCAGAGTGCCACGCGCATTCTGCGATGTTATAACCATACTTTTTTGAAGTTGGGTCCTGGTAAAGCTCGCTTCCCTGACCATGGGTTGACCCAGTATAGCACTGTTGCTGGGAACCAAACCTAATTTAAAATAATTAACCAAATCTAAAAACAGGATTGTTTATATTCCCATTATTTTGACTGTGGCAGGAGCAAGTACGTGCAGCCTAGTCCCCTGAAAGCACGGACATTTTGTGCCTTCACTCCGTCGGTAAATAGCGCACTTTTCAGTCTTGATTTCTCTCCGAAGATCTCGAGTTGCACTCCCGCCGTGTGACCTCATTCAGACATTTACTTTCCTCTTCCACAAATTACAGGCATGGATCTAAACAACCAGTTTATACCCAGATTTGTTGAGGGCTGCCGTCCGTTCTTTAAGGTGTCCTAGAGTAAGGTAAAGTTGGCAAGCCACTCGCAGTGCGTGGCGTCAACTCAACGCTGAATGGCTGGAACCAAACCGTTCAGTCGACGTAATATATTGGAACTCAACCTTTGGTTCCGCGCCACCTCTCCCAATATAAAAGCGACGACATGCCGGATTTTTGGCATCGCTTCTCGGCCTTTTGACGTATATCATGTGATCGCTTCTCGGCCTTTCGGCTAAGATCATGTGATTAGTATCTGTTCTCGTCAGTGTAACGTCTGACGTCAGAGTGCCACGCGCATTCTGCGATAATTCTCAAGACCTCAAGACCTCAAGATTCTCCTGATGCCAGCAAGACCTACCGGACGGGGACCAACTACTGACAGGTCGACGGATGGTGCCCTCACGGCTGAATCCCAACACTCCACGGATGAATGCTCGGGCTGCCCCGTTGGCTCCCTCAAGCCCACTACGCACTGTACCCGCCTCGCCTACCGGTGTGGACCTGCCGGGGACCCTGTCCCCCATGGACCTAATCCGGGGCTTGGTGGGTGAACGGTTGAACGGTCCTGAGGTGCCCGACTTTGACCTGACCCATGCCCAACAATCCATGGATGAACGTTCGACTTCATCCCCTACTATCATGGATGCGGGTAATGCTCCGCCGTCGCCCCAACACTCTGTGGAACGGCACGGTGGGGGTAGGACGCTGGACCAGGCCGGTTCTCAACACTCCACGGATGAATGCTCGGGGTTGCCCCATAACGTGGATAAGGGTGGTCCGATCCTGGCGACCAACACTCCGTGGACGAATGCTCGGGGTCAAACCTGTAACACGGATGAGGAACCCAGCGTGAGGATTGATCGGGGCACTGCGTCACCGACTCACCGGGCGTCTGACCCACCCTGGACTGCACAAGCCTCGGCTTCGCAGTCTGGGGTGGTGGAGAACCCGTGGTTGTTGGCGTTGTCGCGTGCTGGTGACTTTGAGGAATTCGAGTCAGTCTGTGACCGCTTCATTGAGCATGCGGTACAGCTGGCTCGGGGTCCGCAAAGGCATCAGCATGGCGAAGTTCCCCGGCCCGCCAACCAGCGACCTGCCAGTCGGGGGACGATGTACCGGCGTGGGCTCGGGCCTGAGTTCGACGTACGGGAGGCCACTAGACTTCAGAAGCTTTACAGGACAAGTAGGAAAAGGGCAATGCGTGTGGTCCTGGACGGCTCTGAAGTCAACTACAGTGGCACGGATGAAACACTGACCGACTTCTTCACAGAAGTCTACTCACGAAGGGCGGTCGATAGAGAGAGTATCAGTGTTAAATTCCGGACTCATGTTCCCGAACTCTGCCCGTGCCCGGGAGTCTGGATCGGATATAGTCCGCCCCGTCACGCAGAAGGAGGTTTCGGCCCGCTTGGGCCGGATGTCTAATTCTGCACCCGGGAAGGACCGGTTAGAATATCGCCATATCAGGCAGGCCGACCGTTCGTTGAGAATTACCATGGCGATATTTAATCGGTGCCTGCGTGACGGGAGGGTCCCCACGTCTTGGAAGGCGGCCACTACGGTGCTGCTGTACAAGAAGGGGGACCCGGCGGACCCGGCCAACTTCCGTCCGATCGCCCTGCAGTCGTGCCTGTATAAGTTACTGATGGCGATCCTGTCCGACCAGCACACACGGTAGGCTGTGGGCAATGATCTCATCAGTGATGCCCAGAAGAGTGCCCGGCCTGGTGAGGGTTGCTATGAGCACACCTTCCTGATGTCGTCCATCGTGGGGGATGTACGCCGAAACAGCAAGCAATTACACGTTGCTTGGCTCGACTTACAGAACGCTTTCGGCAGTATCCCACACGATGCAATATTCACTGTGTTGGGCTCCATCGGAGCTCCGGAGGGTTTTATAGACATCATGCTGGATGTCTACAACGGGGCCAACACTGAGTTTGTGACGGCAGCAGGACGGACCCCGTCCGTGGCCATCGACTCCGGAGTCAAACAGGGTTGTCCGATCTCTCCGATTCTTTTCAACTTGACTCTGGAGCTGGCGGTCCGGGCGGTAAACAGAGCAGCTCGAGCTGAAGGGTGCTCCGCAAGGGTGCACGGGTGCGAAGTCCCGATCCTGGCTTATGCTGACGACCTCGTGTTGCTCAGCAGGTCGAGTGAGGGTCTGCAGCGGCTACTAGACACGGCGGGCATCATATGGCCGACAAGCTCCAGCTAAAGTTCAAGCCCTGATCCAAGTGTGCTACACTATCGATGGATTGCCGCCGTGATCAGAGAGTGCTCTCCTCAGTCTACACCACCCAAGGAAATAATTTGCCGGTGTTGACGGGGGAAGAGCACTATCGGTACCTCGGCGTCCCCATCGGTATGTACCGGAGCGGTGAGGACCTGGAGTCTCTGGTGGCCAAGATGACGGACGACCTGCAACGGGTGGAAGCATCTCTCCTCGCCCCCTGGCAGAAACTGGACGCAATTCGTACCTTCATACAGCCTTGTTCCTCGTACGTTTTGCGTGCCGGAGACTGTCGGAAGAAAAACCTGAAAAGGATGAGAGGAGAGATCGTGAAGATAGCGCGGAAAGTCTGCAACCTTCCGCAAAGCAACCACCAATTTTGTCTTTGCAGATCGAAAGGTGGGAGCTAGGCCTCGGTGTGATGGATCCCAACCGGGATGCTGACATTCAAACCGTCACGCAGGCTGTCCGCATGCTATCGTCACAGACGACACTGTTCGCAGGGTCGCCACCCAGCAGTTGACCTCCGTCGTCCACCGAACCCTCAAACGACAGCCGACTGCGGAAGAGTTGGACAGGTTTATGAGCGGATCTATGGAAGGGGTCCTCGCGAATTCTGGCTGGAGTGGGAAGATCTCAACCCTCTGGTCTCGGGGACGTGCGGCGGCCCGACGATTGGGGATCTCCTTTACCGGATGTCTGAGGGGCTCGGTCGTAATTAAGATTGAATCCGGTGAAGAGCATTACCACTGCTCTTCGGGCCGCCTCACGGGAGCACTATTCCTCCAAGTTACTCTCACTCCCGGACCAAGGGAAGGTCGGCCGCAGTCTGGCCCGGGACCCCTTCTGTAACGCATCCGCGTGGGTGAACACCGGCAGTTTCATTCGATTCTGCGACTGGAGGTTCATTCACCGGGCCCGCCTTAACTGCCTTCCGACCAACGCGGCGGTGGCAAGATGGAAGGAGGATTGCAATCCGTCTTGTCGCCGTTGCGGTGGTGCGTCGGAGACTCTTCCGCACATACTGAACCACTGCAGGCCGAACATGGTGCCTATTCGGAGACTACATAACCTCATCCAGAACCGAATCAAGGCGGCTGTGCGACATAGGCAGGTGTTCATCGACCAGCATGTCCCCGGTGACCCGACCCCCCGACAGCGACCTGACATCGCGGTCGTTGAAGGCAACAAGGTGACGATTATCGACGTGTGTTGCCCCTTCGACAATGACCGCGATGCCATGGAGATCGCCGCGGCCGCCAAAGTTGCCAAATACGAACCTTTGCGGCAGTCTTTGGCGGCCGAAGGAAAAGACGTCAAGGTTCACGGCTTTGCTGTGGGCTCTCTCGGCTCCTGGCACCCCGGGAACGAGAGGGCGCTTCGGCGTCTTGGGATCTCCAAGCGCTATCGGACATTGATGCGCCGACTCTTGTGTGTCGATGCTATCAAGGGGTCCCGAGACATCTACGTTGAGCACGTCTCTGGTCACCGACAGTACTCCGCGTCCGACGACTAGACCAACTTACCGGACTTGACAATTGCCTCTCCGTTGCGTCTTCTTAGTTTTGTTTAATTTGTTTCGCTCTCACAAGACCACGTGACTTTTTGGAACCAGAATCTGGTTCCGAAAAGTCACGTGACCTTGAATTTTTGAAAAGTGCTACAAAACGGCAAAATTTGACGGCGTCTTTTCAGGATATATCTAATTTACTCTGGAAAGTGCTTTAGAATAATGTATGGGTCTATTTCGTGGTAGGTCTATGAGTGGTAGGTGTTGGGGCTTGGTGGGGGAAGCTTAGGGAGTCGGCAATATTAAAGGTAATGGCTGACGTCACAAATTTTGCGTACAGGTCGGGGATCTTAAAAGTCGGCATTTTGTGCGTACGTGCTTTTGGATGGTCCCTATTTAGGTGTACATGTATTAGGATCTATAAGGAAGGACAAATGGCTTTGACCACTCATTGGCCAAATTTTATGCACACGTGACCACACGCGATCATTTCCCCTTCTGTAAACATACATATAAACCATTTTTTTCAGCAGGCAAGGCAGGTTTTGCATATACATTAGACATTTTCAGGGGCGGATCCAGGATTTTGAAAAGGGTGGGGGGGGGGGGGGGGGGGGGGGGGTGCGTGAAATTGTTAAGCATGAAATGCTGATGACAATGAAATAGCGAACGCGTAGCGCGTAGCCCTAACGGCTTCTAGATGGAATCTAGATGCTCTGTGGTACGATCTGGGGCAATATTTAACCACTTTAAGCAGGAAAAGTGTGCACAAAAAGTGTTTTGGTTTTGTTTTGGTTTTTTTTAAAGGGGGGGGGGGGGGGGGGGGGGGTGGGGGGGGGGGGGGGGGGGCGTGCGCCCCACGCCCTCTGGATCCGCCCCTGATTTTAACGTTACCATTTTATCTCAGAGACGGAAATAAAAGGTCAATTAACTTTTCTCACAAGTAATACATGGGAATTTAAACAGCTAGTATCCCCCCGTCCACATTTTTTAAGTTTTCCTGTTTATCATGGAGGTGTATGTGTCTACAACACCATCACATCTTGTTTTCCACAAAAAATCGACAGGCTTTTGCTTAAAACGCAAAGCAGTTCCGACCCTCTTCACTCGAAATTCTGAAACGCTCGAGGTCACTTGGTTGTTTGTCAACAGGGTTTTGACGTCATCCTGAGAAACATACAAAACGGCCTGTGCAGTATTGTATGGAAAATACACGAAGTGAATGTTTATCATGCCTGTTTTGTCCTTGTAATTCAAAATACAAACGTGAAAAACACTTCATGTAATATGACAACAATCTACTATTACCTGTTTTGTGAAAAAACGATGAAATTGTGGCTCACAATGAAGCTCTTTTGAAGTAAATACTGGTGCATTGCGACGGGTGGTTTTGTCACGGAACGAACGGCATTCACAGCGGTCTGTGTACAGCATGGAACGGTCCCTGCGGGCCGTAGTTCCCACGTGTTTGAACATTGGCTAGAATGATCGACTCATTTTTCTCTCTCTTGATAATAGAAAAGAAAATCTTTCTGCTCTTTCTTTTCATAGTGTCTGGTAAAACATACAACCACGCAGCTACTGGGCATATCTCTGGCTTTTTGGACCAACACAATTCTTCAAAAAACACCATCTAACAGAGACGGTTTTCCAAGTTTTTTGCGTGTAAATGTATGGAGCTAACAATCGTGTTGACTTCTCTTTCTCAGGATTGCGTCACGGGGTCACGCGCATATCATGAATACCTAATGAGCGTTTCGGAAATCGCGAAAATCTCATTTTCGAAATGCGCACTTTTGCTTGCAATTTATCCATTTACAACCAAGAATTAAAATAAAAAAAAAACAACGTCGGCAAGAGGGATGTTTGGACTATCGAAAAAAGCCTAACTGCTAGATTTTCCTTCAAGAGGGATTCTAGCTCTTTAATAATGTTTACAATGAACCCCGAATCGGTAAGTGAAACTGCTAATTTTGACGTGGTGTGAAAATGGTACCGAAAAAAAACGGTCGCTGCCCGTGGTTAAGCTGTAAAACAAGGTCTCCGGAAGTCGACGAGTCTCGCGGAGTTCCGCACGTTCTCGAGGTCAACTTATACGAAAATGATGAAAATTATTTTATTTTATTTTTTCTTTTTACTGCAGTTTGTTTCTTTGGTTTCTTTTTATCTACATTAATTTTGTTTCAGGTACATGATTTAAAAAAAAAAAAAAACAAAAAAAAAAAAGATATTGGTTTTTGCATTGTTGAACTGCGGACAGAGCAGACGATCCTTTTTTCCTTATTGGTCGTTTGCACTGGCGGATGAATTGCAAGGGAGGTGTCTTTTCTATCGTGCGGTTCCGTTGCCCTCGTTAATAAAAGGTTGAACTTGGTGCCGTTTACAACAAATCAACATATTATAGCTTTTCATGTATTTGTATGAATCAAGGAATAAGCAGAGGTTGTATCAAGTAAGTATGAAAGGTATAGAGCATTTAAAAAGTAATCAGTAAAAAGTGTTTAATTTTTAAAGTAGGCCTATCCGTTTTGAGGTCGCCGGCCGGTCCAACATGTCTGACACGTCAGGTCGCGCGCACGTACACACGATCGAGTCGAATCGTAACGAGACATCCTAACCATTTCTTTTTTTAGTTTTCGAAGTTGTGTTGCCAGGCGATTTTGGCGAGGACTTAAAAGTTTGTTAATTAAATATATAGTAAAGTGTTTTTTGGAATAAAAGTTTAAAATTAAAAGCAAAAGCCAGGCCCTATTTTTTTTTGTCCGGAAATTGGCCATGGAATACATGTACAAGTAGGTGGGTGGAGGTCAACTCGACCTTTTTCCAACTCGACTCGAACCAACTCGACCGTTGTACCAACTCGACATTGTGTGTTCAACCAGAGAAGCCAACTCGACCGTTGTGCGTTTAATGGGAAAACTCATCAAAGGTGGCGTTTTGCAAAAGCGAAGCGAATGCAGATCATTGGCAAACTGATAATGATATGACAAAACAAGTAATATTTTCCTGCGAATCTTTGTGAAAAGCTGAAACTAGTTAAACCATTTAGGAATTATAACTTTCTGCAAATTATTAGTGGTGGTGACTCGGACGTCACTAATTTTTCCTTAAAATGATTTATTATATTGCATCGATAAGTGCAAATCTAATATGCTAGGACAAGATAAATATAACGCTTGAATTTAAGACTAACAAAGAAAAAAAAGCGCTTCGTGCCAAAGAGGGCACTTTACATCACATCACAATTTTTGAAGTTGCCGTGTATTCATTTTTATTGACGATTCCGCACGTAAATTTGATGCATTTTTACAAGCATAAAACAGCAACCTCTTCATGAATTTTTGCAACAAAAGTATTTTTGAAATTTGTTGCAACTTGTCTGTTGTGTGAAAGTGGTTTTAACTTCAAATAGAAATTTTGAATTTGTTTTCGCAAGTCGCTACAGTAGTCAATCATAAAGAAGGAAGCACAACCAATTAGCAATTTCTTAAAATTTGTGCGAAAATGCCATTTGGTTGTGCGTCCTTCTTCACTACTGTCTGAGGCATGTTCAATAGCGCAATACGAATGTATACCGACAATACCTTCAACAGTGAAGGTATAGGAAAATACCCAATACCGGCGTACGTATTGTGCTATTAAACTCGCCCCAGGTGACTGGAGATAACGACAGAGGACTAAAAGAATCCAGCAGGACGAAAAAGTGAGTGAGTAGCAAGCATTTTAAGAAGAAATAGGCATTAGAAATTGTCTAGGTTTGATGTAGTCAGTGAGCTTTCCTTTCATACAGTGGATTGTTGTCATTTTGCCTCGAAATTAGAATCACACCCAAATATTTCCAGGTGGTTGTGTCCTGCATTGGTTTTAGATATTCTTGATTGGAAAACAAACAAAAAAGAACTACTCACATTGCCGTTTTTCAATAAAAAACGTCTATTTCCGACAATCTTCGACGAGAAAACCTGTTGTTACGATGTGACCAGCTAAAATAAAGTTGGCTAGGCTTAACGCTTGGGGGCGCTCCAGCATTTTCGGAGTCGACTCCGATTCCAAAAAGAATCAAAATTCTATTCCAGATCGATTCCATTTTTCGTATGAAAATATACGTGTACACTGCGATTTCTTGTTGTGTCCAGGAAAACCCATTCTAATCGATTCTAGTGTGGAGTCACGCCAAAGTTCGACGTGGTTTTTTTTTGCGAACGTACAGTTGGTGTGCATCTACGGAGGCCCAATGAGAGTACGGGTGGCGCTCTTATGTCACGCGCATTTATACGGCGCGGCATACAATGTACAGTTTCGTTTGACGTTCTCTTTGGGCGTCCGTCAATGCACAACTACACGTTTGCAATCGTTTTTATCGTGATAAGGAGTCCGAGAAATTTCTTCGTCGAAGATTGTCGGAAATAGACGTTTTTGATTCAAAAACGGCAATGTAAGTAGTGCTTTTTATTTGTCTTCTAATCAAGAATATCTAAAACCACCACAGGAAACAACTAGCTGGAAATAGTTGGGTGTGATTCTAATTTCGAGGCAAAATGACAACAATCCACTGTATGAAAGGGGTACCTTCTGTCCCTACGGGAAACCCGTAGGGACAGAATCATTCTGTCTAGGTTTGATGTACCGAGGCTAGAGGTCGCCAACCTATTGATCAGCCATTGTTCATCAATAAGGTACGGTAGCAAGGTCACGGACCTGGCGATTATACCGACATTTACGTTAGTTTTTTCTTTCCTGACTGGTACAGCGCAGCGTAATATTTTGCTATGTACAAGATCAGAATCGTTACGCACATCAGTCGAGTTGGTACAACGGTCGTGTTGGCTAGTAGAATTGGCAAACGGTCGAGTTGACTGTAAACCCATGTAGGTCTAATGCTTTTGATTCAAGTCAACTCGGTCCCAAAAGAAACCAATTAACTACATGTAGGTTCTAAACCAGCTCAGTCCCAAATCAAGTTGATGTCAGGTCAACTCGGTGCAAAGAGAACTCTGTTCCAAGTAATATGAGTTGACACACTGTCAAAAAGTCATCTTGGACTTGCACGTACTATAGTCCAAGTATTACTAGGGCCCTAAATATCGCTATTTTAACATGAGGACGTGATGTGGGATATATATTAGGCCAGGGTACGGGTCCAAGTGGGTTTCATGTCTTAGATCCAGGGCCCAATTTCATAGAGCTGTTTAACGGGCCATTTTCCGTTGACCGAGCATCAGGCTATTTCATAGACATCGTTAACGGTAAGCAACTGAAAACCTGCCTTAACCGCAGAGCCAAGTTTTGCTTAAGATAGTGACGCAACAATGGCGGTTTCCAAGCGCGCGCATGCTTTTAAGCACGCCGCAGCCGTGAAATAACCTTAATGTTAGCAGAACTTTTCTGCTACAGTAAGCACACATTTTCAGCTAGTGCTTTAAAAGCAGCTCTATGAAATTGGGCCCTGGTCAACTCGGTCAGAGAACTTTGTTTTGTGCACAAGATCTAAAGACATGACAAATTTCATGGCGCTGCTAAATAGGCTATTGATTTAATTATTTATTATTGATAATTTTGTTATTTATTTAATCGTTTGTGACATGTGTATTTACATACAGGTACTGATATTTTGCTACTGTTTCGATAACAGAATTTGACACAATTTTGGCTGGTAACCCATTTCTCAAGGCAAGCAATTTCGGGTTCATCACAATGCACGGACACCCAGGATTTTCCTTCTTATGACATATAAACCATGTAAAAATGTTAGTTTGATGATGAAAATGCAAAATTAGGAGGGAAAAGTGTCATGAATTTACTAAGAAAAAACTTTTGAGAGTGATTTCATAGGTTTAGCGCATGAAGTCTCAGAGGGTGTCCATGCATGGTAATCTTTCCGTTAAGTGTGCAGTAAAATCACAGTGTACACGTATGTGGGTCATTCTATAAATTTGGGGTCTAATAAAAATGTTGTAGTTTGTAAATTCAGGACACATTCTTTAAATGCCTTCTATCTCAAAGAGTGATTACATAAAGTACAATTTACAAAATATGTTTTGAAGGCATTTTTAATGATACTTGTATGGCATATTACAAGCACATGTCGGGTGTAACGGGGACAAAAAAATGTCACACTTTGGACCCCAAATTGTTTGAATAACCCACATACGTATATAATTGTAATTTGTCTATTGTTCTACTTCCAGCAGACTGTCGTAAGTTTTGTTTGCATTGCCACCAAATTGCCCAACTGGTAAGCCAGTTCTGAGCCGCCATGCCAACGGTCAAAGGAGATGGTATGCGAGGACTCGCAGTCTTCATTTCAGACATCAGAAACTGTAAGTGTGCAATCATGGCCATGTTTACGGTTAGTAACATGTACACAATGTAAAGTCAGCTACAGGCCATTTTTTTAATTCGTTGGATTTATTTATTAATTTTTGTTTATTTTTGTTGGCTCCTAAGGGCGGGTTCCCACTGCACTATTTTCATCCTTCAGACATATGTCAAATCGACGTACGTCAATTCCGGTCCGTCAGTTTTTGGTCCGTTGATACGTTTTCAGTGTGAACCGTCTAAAGATCAGCTTCATGTACGTACGTCGAGTAGAAAAATCAACATATCCGAAGGTTTCATACGTCAAATTGACAGATGACGGAAAAGTTGATCCGAAGTCTACTTGTGCGTCAAATTTTCTTCCATCGCGTCCGTTGTACTACAAAATATGTTTGTACTACAAAATATATTTGTAATGATACTTGTATGGTATATTATAAGCACATGTCAGGTGTAACGGGGACCGAAAAATGCCACACTTTTATACGTACAACAGCGCAATCAAAATACATCCCACATAGGATGATTTTCTGAAGCGGTTCGCTGAAAGATCCTGTGGTGGATGTATTCTTTGTTTTTCAATGTGTAGCTAAATGGGTGTCAGAATCGAAGCTAGCTTTGCTCAGGTGGCTGTAACGCAAGTAAATTTTCTGGGCGCATGCGCATTTTTTTCAATTCCCAACGTGGTTGCATGCGTCTAGTGTGAACCGCTGGTGAAAATGTACAGAACGGACATTCCCTGGAACAAATTCAACTCATCCGTTTTAACGTGTGGCTACGCGACGGACGGACAGATGTAACTGATGAAAATAGTGCAGTGTGAACCCACCCTAAGCATGTGTACATTGTACACAAACACTCACTCAGTCACTGTAAAGTATTGTACTTCTAGCGCATGCGTACTGCCAATTTGACACAAAGAGCCTCGGTTTCAATGCAGTGCGCAAACCGGGCTAATGTGAAATTCGTCTATTTGATACAAATGTGGACAGATGTCCATGAGTTTGTGAAATCTATATGAATTGAAAAGCAATCTGGTTCCACCGGGATTCGAACCGTGGACCTTCTGCTTAACCTGCAGACGACCTACCAATTGAGCTACATGTATGAAGCCAACTGGTGGTCTTGAATCACGGTATTGCAGTTGCTTCTCACTGATTGGGATTTGGGTTTGGGGCATATCTTAAGTGATCTCTGGGAGGGGTGTTTGTCTCATTGAAGGGTTTAGGCCTATCTCTCTGCAGGGCTTGATAAGCTCACGTGATAGCCAATCCCAATCAGTGAGGAACAACTGCAATACCGTGATTCAAGACCACCAGTTGGCTTCATAGCTCAATTGGTAGGGCGTCTGCACGTTAAGCAGAAGGTCCGCTGTTCGAATCCCGGTTGAGCCAAGTTGCTTTCCACTGCATCCAAATTTCCCAAACTCATGGACATTTGTTCACAAATTTATTAACCCCGGCGGTCCCTGGGTCATAATCCCTAAAAAATAATCACTTTTTCATTCGTCTATTGGTTCAGATTTTCAAAGACTCGGTCCAGTTTGAGTTGATTGCACTGTGAGTTACCATACACTGCCATACATGTGCTGGTATGTACTGCACTGTATGTACACACATGTATTACAATACATTGTACATACATCATGTACATTGTACATGTACATATGATTTGGATGAGTGGGCACTGCCTGTATGCATGCACACTGTACAATGCAACATGTGACTACCTTTATTACATGTGTACTACCTTTTTGTGTAACCATAAAATAGTGTGTGGGGCAAAGTTTTCATTTATGGGTTGTTGAGCTGCTTTTGTCATATTCCTACAAGTGCCATTGAAAAAGATAATTTATAAAGCCCTAGTGACAGGTGCCCTTGTCTCCAATAAAATGTGTGACCTGACGCGGCATAATAAGGTATGTCCCCCAAATGACACCAAATTTATTTCTGTAACTTACTGCATTTTGGAAATATGACCATGATATGACACAGCAAAGATGACTCAGTGCCGTCGTTACCAGAAATAATTTGAGAAAAACAGCTTTGAAAAAAAGACTGGTGTTACACAGCTGATGCAGACAAAAATCAGAAAATCTTTTTAACAGGTGTATTGAACATTTTGAAAACCAAATACATGTACACTACATGTAGGATGAATCTATAATACTTATGCAATGCAAATAATTAAAAAACCAAAATCGTTTATAGACCAATTGTTAACGTATTTTTAACTTCAGGCGCCGATTACGGGGTTTTGATATTTAAGGGAAATTCCTAATTTTGTGTACGAGACAGGGGACAAAATTAACCAGATTTTCAAGCTGGTCATCAATGGAGTAATTTTGAGTGCTATTTTGACATTCAGGAGGCCAGCTCTCTTTCACATTTACAGTTAGGCCAAACAAAATAAAAGGTGTGTTTACGATAACCCGACCTACCTGGAATTTTTTAGGCCAAATTGCCGACCTCAAACTTTTTATTGCTAATTTTAAATGAGCACTATTTGCAATAATTTCCAATGAACATAACATTTTCTACACTTGTACATGAACATGGGTAATACAGTAGTGTTAATAGTGAGTTTCAAACATTGCAAAACAACAAGCAAATGCATGAACTGAAATGTAAAAAAAATTATTTTCCTACCTACCTACCTGGATTTTGTTTAGGCCGTTACCATAAACGCACCATTTACATGTATTTTGTACCCATTTACATGTATTTTTACCCATAACTCCCCGGGACTTACCTTATGGGTCATGAGACATAACATCCGTTATATTTTTTCTGATTACGAAACTGAAACTCCCGCGCTTCTAGGCCGCATATTTCCGAGGATATCGTCGAAAATCCACCGATTATTTGTAAACTAATTTTCCAGTATCAACGTTTATCCGCTGAAAGCATACTCGATAGTTTTGTTCAATTTTTTACTGGAAATTGCGAATGTTTTTGGGTTTTTGGGACATGGGAGGTGTGTATGGGAGTTACTTGATAATATTGGTAAGTTACATCGAAAACTATTTTCCAGAAACTCTGGTCACGCTCCTTTAAATGAATGCTTCTTTCCCAACTCCAACATGCTGTGAAGTATGTAAAGTATGTTGTTACCCAACTCATGCCCTCTCGAGTCCGAGCGCTGAACTGCAAAACATGGCGACGTACCGGTCCCGGTACATAACGCATCAGTGCAAATTAAAAGTACATTTCCAAATGGGAAAAAGGGATACGGTATGAAAGGATACAGTTCGGAAAATACACTTCAATGTGCTACTTTTATAACAAACATTGCTGTGCTAATGTTTCCTTTTCCTTTAAATTGGGTACTCATTGCAAGGCACAGATTTGTGACCATTGAAGGTTTAGTGGGGTTAGTAGATCAAAAGTTCAGCTTGACAAAAGTTATTTTTGGTTGGCTGGCAGTTTCATACATTTGAAAGCACTCTTTGCTACATTTATGCTTTGTTTCAAAGGATAGCACTAAAATTGCATAAACAATTATAGCGTACAGTCAGAATTATGACCTGCAAGGTAAAGTATAGTGTGCACCATTTTATTATACAGTAAGCCGCAAACTACCGGTAGCCCATCTTAGGCCCATCACCATATTAATATGCAACACTGCTGGGTCATTCCATGTCAAATCACCCAATGGATTTAACCCTACCCTCTTCAAATTTGCTCAAATTTGGTTAATAGGGTAACTTTGGCTCAACAAGCTCAAATTTCAAAATTAAAAATTCATCCGATTTACGGTTTTCGCGATACGGCGCGTGCTTTTTCGATGATTTCGGTCAAAATGACTCGACCGTCAACTTTCAAACGACCATAAACCCAGTAACCCCTGGTTCAAAATGGCTGAAATTGGTGTTTTTGGAAAGGGAATTGCATAAGGAATCTAAATCTGCCATTATTTTTATGCGTTAACATGGTATGTTTTCCATGACCTTTGACCTTCACTTTGACCTTGAATTTGACCTCGTGGATCACGTGATCCGGAGGTGAACTTCGGTGAAAATTTTCCCCCATATGTTTTCTTCATAATATCAAAAAATTACAGATATAATATTTTTCGTTTGCTTTCCAGCTCTTCTCAAAGTTGCCACGTTTAGTAAAAATGTAATATTCCTATGCAAAGTACATGCAAGGCATGCAATACATACACATGTACAATCTATACAGGCAGTGTGCAAATTTTGTAAATCTTATGGAATATACATACAACATTTTAAGAAGCAATAAATTACATATTCCAATATTCCACATGGCATTCACTGTGACTATTAGATCATTACCATAGATTATGTCAGCTAAAGTTATTAATTAATTACGATCCAGTCTGGGTACACTCTTGAAATAACAGCAATAACTGTCAAAGGAACTCAGCAATTCCTCAGGTTTGTCCCAGTCTCCAAATTAATGTTACAAGTGTACAAATTAAGTGGTCAAGTTAGCCCGCCAGCTGTAGTACCGGTTTCGCACAGCAATGATGTAGAACCAGCACCAGAGGCAGCACAGGATTTTGATGTAATACAACAAAACTTTGTATGCTGCATTTATGATGGCTTCCCGTGGATCGGCATGGTGGAGAACATTTCTGAGGAGTTTGATGACTAATATTAATTTTATACACCCTCATGGACCATCCGAACAGTTCAAGTGGCAATTGGAACCTGATAAATGCTGGGTAACTGAAGCCAATGTTTTATGCAAAGTCAACACCCCATCACTGACATCTCGTCTTCCAGAAAGTACTACATCTCAGCAAATGACAGCGCACAAATTTCAAGAGTGTACCCAGACTGGATCGTAAATGATCAATAACTTTAGCTGAGTGATCATAATCTATGGTAATGATCTAATAATCACAGTAAATGCCATTTGGAATATTGGAATATGTAATTTATTGCTTCTTAAAATGTTGTACAGATGTATATTCCATAAGATTTACAAAATTTGCCCACTGCCTGTATAGATTGCACACGTATTATGTACATGTATTGCATGCCTTGCATACGAGTACACATGTACTTTGCATAGGAATATTACATTTTTACTAAACATGGCAACTTTGAGAAGAGCTGGAAAGCAAAAAAAAAATATTATATCTCTAATTTTTTGATATTATGAAGGAAACATATGGGGGGAAATTGTCACCGAAGTTCACCTCTGGATCACGTGATCCACGAGGTCAAATTCAAGGTCAAAGTTAAGGTCAAAGGTCATGGAAAACATACCATGTTAACGCATAAAAATAATGGCAGATTTGGATTCCTTATGCAATCCCCTTTCCAAAAACACAAATTTCAGCCATTTTGACCCAGGGGTTCCTGGGTTTATGGTCGTTTGAAAGTTGACGGTCGAGTCATTTTGACGAAAATCATCGAAAAAGCACGCGCCGTATCGCGAAAACCGTAAGTCGGATGAATTTTTAATTTTGAAATTTGAGCTTGTTGAGTCAAAGTTACCCTATAAACCAAATTTGAGCAAATTTGAAGAGGGTAGGGTTAAATATTCCACTTTTTTTGGGTGATTTGACATGGAATGACCCTGCTGTAAGAGCTGCAGTCATTTGCTAATAACGAACAACAGAAGAAACACCCCTCTCCAGTGTTCTCCACTGGACAAAACATTGTGCCGCCCGGACAAAAAAAATATAATTTCTCCTCCAAAACACTATGAAAGTACAGCCGAGTCATTCCAAAATGCGGTGTATATTCACCTAACGTGATTCGGTAGTCACTGGTGTCGTTATCGGTCATTTACCACGCAAATCTATCGGATCGACGACCCAAATTCGCATCGATAACGGCCATGACAGTATGCATTTGTTGAACAGCGCCCTCAAGAGCCGTATTTTTTTTACTCTTGAGGGCGCTGCATGCCAACCACTGTGTAGCGACGTACGTCCGTTCGTGGTTGTGTGTTTGGGTGAGTACGTGCTGTCGCTATCGCTGTCGCCATCGCAACCCCCCCCCGCTGAGCGACATTGGCGCGCCCGGACAAAATTTGGACCAGTGGAGATCACTGCCTCTCCCCCTCCCCTCGCCCCCACTTTGAAATTGGAAATTTTCAGCACACTGAAGTTTTATGCAATAAATCAAAATGAAGCTGTTAGGCCCCATAAAAAAGTTATTATCTTATCATCCTACCAAGCCTGGGAAAGTAGGGTTTCGATGTATCTTTTCCTATCTCCATATGCATAGAGCTACGTTAGCCCGGCGGGCCAGCCACCACGCGGAGCATAGCAACATTATAGCAGCGCCGCACGATGCCACTGCGTGGCTGTTTTCTAAACACTTTCTTCGTCTACATGTATGTTCTGGCAGAATTTGCTAACTGAACCACATGTACACGTTTACGTACAATCATGGTACACGGTCAGTGCATGCACGCATGCAACGCAAGGCACGGCAAAACCTATTGCGCTATCGATCGATTGGGCACAGTAGGTACATGTACAGGACTTAATAGTCCGTGCATTTTATCAGCTTGGCAGATAATAAGAGATCGATTCATTATGAAATTCGGTAAAATGTTGATTCAATCAGAAAAAAGGGCAGAAACTTAAAATAAAAAATAAAATAAAAATGTTGAATTTCGCCGAAAGTGATGCCCGCGGGGATGATAGTCTAACAATATTTTTTATGGGGCCTAACACAGCACATAATTCTAGGCTGTGTCTCGGGTAAGTGTTGTACTACACTGGCTATTTCAGCCCCATCAAAATACTTGTAGTTTTGTCAACTAAGGATGGGACATTTAACCGGTTAACCGTTTAACTGAAAACAAATGAAAAACCGGTTTTGCCGAACGAAACCAAATTTTAAAGAATTTACAATAGTTTTCAGTTATTTGTAATGACTTCATGAAATTGAGATAAATTTATATGGGGTCGTAGTAAAATGTTGACCATATAAAGGTTCAATTATATTGGTCGCCATAGGGTAATGTGTACACTGCACATGCTATGAACACCAGCAACAATCTTTAGTGTCAGCTGAAGGGTTAACCGGTTAACCGACACTTAGAAGAATTGCAAACTGGTTTCTGAATTAACCGTAAATTCCCACCCCTATTGTCAACTCTCATACTTTTCACTTGTTTGCAGGTAAAAGCAAGGAAGCTGAGATCAAACGGATTAATAAGGAGCTGGCAAACATTCGCTCCAAGTTTAAAGGTACATGTAACTTCTTGCAACTTTAGGCATGTCTACAGGAATACCAAGAGTATGCACATTTATCCTGTTCACTGTACACTTGATCTTGAACTGGTACTACATTCATAACTCTCAAAGAGGCAGTTACATGTAGATGGGTCTGTCCACAGTAATGGGGTACATTTGAAAAATAAGTCAATAATTTCTTTCAGATGTCTTTAGTTTATCTCAGAATTAAAGAAATGTCCTTGTTTTGTTCTCAGGAGATAACTTTTGCCCAAAAAGGTAAAAAATTGCTGCCGTAAAATACATTTTTGAAAAGCTTGTGTACAAATTTTCCTATTACGTATGTAACGTGGACGGACCATTTTGTGAAATTTTTTTCCGTCTTTGTTACATGCGTAATAGGAAAATTTGTGCCCGGGGTTTTCACAAATGTATGTTGTAGGACTATTTTTCTTACTCCTTGGTGAAAAAGTTATTTCCTCAGTTTAGCTTGATAATTTAAAGATAAAATTAAGACATTTGAAGTGAACTGGGACCTAAGATCTTGAATGTTACAGAAATGTACCCCGTTACTGTGGACAGACCCAGATACGTATACATGTACATGTAGATACGTGTACGTTAAAGGCAGTATACATGATTGGTATCTCGAAAATCAGAAATGTTCACAGATTTACGCCTAACTTACAAAATATAAACATGATGACCGTAGAAAACTTCCCCTGAAATGGTTTTGTCTGAAGTGCTATAGTCTTTGAGAAATGAGTAAAACTATTAAATTGTTCGTCTCATGAGACGAAAATTCAATTCGCCCCAAAACCATTTCGCCCAAGTGCCATTTCGCCCCCAAACCACTTCGCCCCAAATCACTTCGTCCAAACACTACATCGCCCAAATGCTACTTCGCCCAAAAACCACTTTGTGCACAGGCCATGGTTCAGGGCGAAGTGGTTTTGGTGCGAAATGACTGCAAACTTTTTTGACTGTTTTCTCAAAAGTTAGATGGAGTACGGTACGGAGCTGGTTTTTGCTTAGGTTGGTTTTAATCATGCATATCTTCAATCACACAGGGAGATAAAACTATTTGTAACAGTTTACCAATCATGTATACTATCTTTAAAGACACAACACATGTACCTGGTACATGATTATAAAACTTTTAAAAACAGGAACAACTGACAGCATTACAGAACATTCATAAATACCTTAGACAGTAGAAAGAGAATGCAAAACATGGCAAAACGACGAGCTAATTTTAGTGAGTTTTACAGATTTACGCAAAAGGGTATTTATGAATGGAATTAAAAGTAGGTTTGGTCAGTTTTAAACAATCCGTTTAAAACTGGCTAGGGTCCTGGGCACTGATAATGGCCCGCACCTTCGGCTTGGGCCATTATCAGTGCCCAGGACCCTTTCCGGTTTTAAACGTATGTTTAAAACTGACCAAACCTACTTTTAATCCCTAATTAATGTTGATAAACTGAAATTTCAGCCACCTACATGTACATGTACATTATATACCGGTACATTAATACTTCAGAAAATCTGAAGTATTAATACTTAAGTGCATGATAATGAGCGAATGGTAAACACGTTGTCTGTCGTGTGAAGCCTTGCACACTAGAGTTGGGAAAAGCTTCAGACTGATGCTTGATTGTTAAAAGGGAAATCGGCATGTGCTGCATAAATTAATGACTCTGTACATTGGCTGCATTTGACCTAACTAGACAACCACATCTGAATACATACATGTAGATAGACAGAGATCATCTATGATTTAGGCGTACGTATACGGTCAGACGGTAGTTTGTACAATTGTTTCAGCAAATGACGATCATTATTTTGACATACAATTCTAGAATGCATACCTTCAAATGTGGGGTTTAAAATATACATGTAGGGCTTGGGAGTAAGTTACATACGTACATGTAGTATACAATGTTTGCCACAGTGCCCTGTGGCTCTGGATAGAGATCTAAATACATTATCTGACTATCTTTTTATATCGGTGGGTAGATTTGGCCTATAGCTGGATATATACATGTACCTGTGGGATTTCACCTACATTGTACAGTATGTATTACATTTCACCATTTTTTTTTTTACCCAAAATGTTTGCAATAACTCTGTAACTAAATGTCAATGTCAATTAACAAACAAATATAGTACCGGTACATGTACATGTACATGTACATGTACATGTACATGTACATGTACATGTACATGTACATGTACATAACTACTGCCAAGATAGTCGATACCAGTACCATTCAAATAACAGTTCAGCTGCAGAAACGAAAATCAATTCTGCCAATATGGCTGCGTAAATATAGTTATTTGTCTCCTTCAAAGAGATTTTTGCCAACTACATGTATGTAATTGTGAGTACTTGTCTACTATATCTACTTGTACTATGTACTTTATGAGTACTACGGTACCTGAGTGGACTGATTCACTAAATGCCCGCCACTGCATCCCTGTATGGATGTAATTGCAGTTGCCAAATTACAGAATTATGGTATGGATCGGAGTTGTATTTTGTGTAATACATACATGTTTAAAGACTCATGTCGTGTGCGGACACATTTTGTGAATTCATGTAACAAGGGTATTACTGAAGAAATACATGTATGTTGGTTTTTGTCATGTACCGGTACATGTACACGTATGTATGCCAAAATTTTATTGACATGTACATGTGGGTCTGTCCACAGTAATGGGGTACATTTCTGTAACATTCAAGATCTTAGGTCCGTGTTCACTTCAAATGTCTTAATTTTATCTTTAAATTATCAAGCTAAACTGAGGAAATAACTTTTTCACCAAGGAGTAAGAAAAATAGTCCTACAACATACATTTGTGAAAACCTCGTGCACAAATTTTCCTATTACGCATGTAACAAAGACGGAAAAAATGTCACAAAATTGTCTGTCCACGTTACATACGTAATAGGAAAATTTTTACACTGGCTTTTTAAAAATGTATGTTGTGGCAGCAATTTCTTACCTTTTTGGACAAAAGTTATCTCCTGAGAACAAAACAAGGACATTTCTTTAATTCTGAGATAAACTAAAGACGTCTGAAAGGAATTATTGACTTATTTTTCAAATGTACCCCATTACTGTGGACAGACCCATGTACATGTATGCAGAGATTTTATTGACGTGTGGGTCATTCCATGAAGTTGAGGAACACGGTTTCCGTGTTACATCCACAACCATTTTTACTCCTTTTTTTTGCCCTCGATAACCCCATGAATCAATACTATTCAGAAATTCAAGCTGTTGGATGAGAGAAATTTAAAACATTCATTACTTGTAACAAAATCCTCATGGATTTAAATTTAGATGTCGACTAAATATAATTTTGTTCAAATGTAGGTGTGACATTTGGTGCTTTTTAGCAGATTTTCTTGAATCACACAGAAATATAATCTAGAATCATTCATTTGACAAATTAAAAAGGATTTTTAGTTTGAGAACTGTGTTTATTTCAAATTCAACATGAAAAAATGTGTAGTTGGAGTGAAAGCAGTTGAACTGTATTGGTTTCCAAGTTATATCACCAACTACCACTTTGTTAAATAATTCAAAATGGCAGCACTTTGTCAACACTGAAGACTCCCAAATTACCCCCAAACAGTGTAAGCCACCACATCATGCAACATCGTTATATACAAATGGTGATTCATTGCTCTCTTATTGACCATGTCACACTTTGTTCCTCAACTTCATGGAATGACCCATGTACATGCAGAGATTTTATTGACATACATGTATGCAGAACTGCCAACCCTCCCGGATTTTGCAACATTACTAATTTTGTGAGTCCTGACGTGGATAAAAACCCTCCTGGATTGTCAATTAACAATCTTGGTTTTTTTAGATGTTTTGAGTCACGGAATGAAACAGTTTTCCCAGATGTCCTCCCCAAAATCCGGGAGGGTTGACAGCTCTTTGTATGTAGACCGAACAAGAAAAGAAACGCAATTTTTTTCTCTCCACTTTTTTATTGAAGAAAGCAGTCAATCTGAGAGTGGGAATTTTCGGCACACAGAAGCTTTATGCAGTCATGCATAATGAAGCTGTTAAGATCAATATTTCAATGTCGGCTTAATTACTAAAGACATTTTCAAATTTTGTTTAAAATGAAAATTTGCGTTGCTTTTGTTGCTAGGTTTACGGTACTAAAAAACATGGTTTTTATGGTTTTTTGTTTTTAAACCAGCAATCACACTCATCTGAGTGATATTAATAAAAAACAAACAAACAAACAATTTTGAACAAACAAACAAACATGTTCCGGATAGGAAAAAAGTGGTGTCTGTCATGTCTGTTGGCATTGCTACATGTTCCAACACTTTACATGTAAACTTACTGTTTTTCACGTCAAGTCATTAAAAGAAACGCAAAGATTTTCTCCACTTTTTTATTGAAAAAACAGTCAATCTCAAAATGGGAATTTTCAGCAAACAAGCTTTTTGCAGTCATGCATGTTGAATTACACAAATATTTATTTTTTTATTAACCTGGAAATTTGCATTTCTTGTGTTGCTCCGTATAAAAATTTGTCAGGCCTTGTTTAGGCCAAACAAAATTAATGGTGTGTTTACGGTAACCCGACCTACCTTGAATTTGAGAGGCCAAATTGCCGACCTCAAACTTTTTATTGCAAATTTTCAAGTTGATAATTTTAAATGAGCACTATTCGCAATAATTTCCAATGAACATAACATTTTTTACACTTGTACATGAACGTGGTCAATAGTGTTAATAGTGAGTTTTAAACATTGCAAAACAACACGCAAGTACATGTATGCATGAACTGAAATGTAAACAAAAATGACAAAATAAAATAATTTTCCTACCTACCGGTACCTACCTGGATTTTATTTAGGCCGTTACCGTAAACGCACTATTTATTTTGTTTGGCCTTGGGTCATTCCGTGTGAAATCACCTAGAGGTTGTCAGGGGTCCGACTCGGATTTGGACAAAACTTTTTCTAAAAATACTTCAACCTGTATGTCATGAACATGTACAAAATTTTAGAGGCCAACTCCAACTCATTACTGAGATACGACCTCCAGAAAATGCCTACCCTACCCTACCCTACCCACTTTTTCCCAATTGTAGCCGTGCCATTGAAGTTTTTTACATTTTTGGAGGCCTGTAGCTCAAAAATGCTTGGGAATTTTTACCTGAAAATTGATATACACATAGATTGGCATCCAATCTGCATGATTCTGTTATCAAAAGTACGGTACCACATTTCCTTTTCGAGATGTCGCTCCCCGAAAACTCTAATATTTGATTATCGTGGTAACTTTATTTCATTTTTGGCTCCCCATGGTGCCCACATGGATGGTCGGATTGACTTCATATTTGATATGCACACACACTAGGCACATGGGTTTGCTTCACATCAAGGACAGAGCAATACCACCGTGGTCAAGGTTTAAAAGTGGGTCCGCAAAGAAAAATGGCAAAATGAGCCTCCTCTTCTGAGGGGTGGTTCCCCCGATAGGTCACTACCCAAGCGATTGAAACTTACACATCTTAAAATACTGTATCCAATCTACCTTTGGTATAAAATTTGGTTTGGTATCTTTTTTCCTTCATGGTTTTTTGAATTTTTGTAAAAGGTCAATATATTGCTCAAAAACGCTAGTTTTAATTGCATTATACATGTATACAGTGTACAACATGTTACTATGAGAGCAGTCTAATATGTCATATTTAATACCTGTTTAATTCTACAGGTTGTCAGTTCAAATCTAGGTGATGGCAATGTGGGTGTGCCCTTGGGCAAGATGCTTTGCTATGGACTACCTGGCTTCACTGGGAGCAAATGGATACATGTACCTACATGTACATGTACATGTATGAGAGTGAAAGTGTTCTGTGTTTGATTGTTGGGCTCTCATCATGAGAGTCTAACAGTAACAGGCAACCAGTGCTATACATGTATGCTCTCCAGTGAGCCCAGTGACCAGGGGTAATCATGTTTATACATGTAGTAGATTTGTGTGCGAACTATAATATGTTATTGGGGCACGACAACTGAGTGGTGTACAGACTGATGAATCCAAGATTTTGGTGAAATCCCAGGTTGGTGGCTAGAATCCCGGTCTCTGTGGTACATGTACCTGGAAGGGTACATGTAGTAAAAAGTGATGTTTCATTTAATACCTTAAGTTTTACCTTGGAAAGATGCATTTTTCGTAAGGATCATCAAGATCCTAGGAGAGAGTTTTTGATTATGCTTTGATTATGTCATGAGCTTTGTGTGCATATTGTTCATCAGACTGGTCATAGGGGGGAGGGTGGTCTCTCTGTATGCCATGTGCATTCTAACAAAAAAACACAAAGAATTTTTTTTTTAAAGTCTACAAAAGATAAGGCCCTCTGGTGCTGACACATAAAATATCCCCACCCCCTATAGACTGTTAGTCTCGTTTCAGGTCACACTTCCGGAGACCCTTTAGGGAATGGCATTATGGGGTTTTAACTTTGTGACGATATCCTGTGATTTTTCATCTCCTTTGATTTTTCACCGGAAATCGCAAAGACCGTATAAATCCGAATCGAGTACTTTTGAATTCGCGGCAACTACACTGCGGCAAAATGTTTGCACCAGTTGCAGACTACCAGCGACGCGGTGTCATGGCGGTATGGTTTTTCTATTACGTGTAGGGTTACCAGTTTATGTCAGACACAGAAATATTTAAAATTTTATTAACTTTTTGCTCAATCAACATTTCGCACTGGTGATCAATGAGATTTTAAGGATTTTTATAGTGGACCCCGAATCGGTAATTTTGAGGCGGTGTTAAAATGGTAACGAAACTGTCCCCAAGCGTGATATAATTTCTATCTAAGGTCTCCGGAAGTCAACGAGTCTCGCAGAGTCCCGCTCGTTCTCAAGGTCAACTTACACGGTCTATTGTGGGTGCACGTGCCCACTTTTGAAGGCATACAGAGTTCATCTCGCATACAGAGTGCACCCCCCACTCAGTTGTCGTGTCCCAATAACATATTAAAGTATGCACACAAATCTACTAAAAAAGCAAGGTGCCCACATTATTACCCCTGGTCTCTGGGCTCACTGGAGAGCATGTACATGTAGGTATCCATTTGCTCCCGGTGAAACCAGATAGTCCATAGCAAAGTGTCTTGCCCAAGGGCACACTCACATTGCCATCACCTGGATTCGAACTGACAACCTGTAGAATTGAACAGGTATTAAATATGACATATTAGACTGCTCTCCTTTTAATAGTAACAGGTTGTATACTATGTATAATCCAATTAAAACTAGCGTTATTGAGCAAAATATTGACCTTTTACAAAAATTCAAAAAACCTTGAAGGAAAAAAGATACCAAACCAAATTTTATACCAAAGGTAGATTCGATACAGTATTTTAAGATATGTAAGTTTCAATCGCTTGGGTAGTGACCTTTCGGGGGAACCACCCCTCAGAAGAGGAGGCTCATTTTGCCATTTTTCTTTGCGGACCCACTTTTAAACCTTGACCACGCCCCCAAAAAGGGTGGTATTGCTCTGTCCTTGATGTGAAGCAAACCCATGTGCCTAGTGTGTGTGCATATCAAATATGAAGTCAATCCGACCATCCATGTGGGCACCATGGGGAGCCAAAAATGAAATAAAGTTACCACGATAATCAAAAATTAGAGTTTTCGGGGAGCGACTTCTCGAAAAGGAAACGTAGTACCGTACTTTTGATAACAGAATCATGCAGATTGGATGCCAATCTATGTGTATATCAATTTTCAGGTAAAAATTCCCAAGCATTTTTGAGCTACAGGCCTCCAAAAATGTAAAAAACTTCAATGGCACGGCTACGATTGGGAAAAAGTGGGTAGGGTAGGCATTTTCTGGAGGTCGTATCTCAGTAATGAGTTGGAGTTGGCCTCTAAAATTTTGTACATGTTCATGACATAGGTTGAGGTATTTTTAGAAAAAGTTTCGTCCAAATCTGAGTCGGACCCCGACAAATTTTCTGAAATTTTAGGTGATTTCACACGGAATGACCCCCTTACATGATGTGAAAATTTGGTTTAAATCCGTTATTTAAAAAGTTATTTAAGATCACGCGTATTATCTTTCCCCCACACTGTCTGCTCTAGGCGATAAGACTCTGGATGGCTACCAGAAGAAGAAGTATGTGTGCAAGCTGCTCTTTATTTTCCTCCTGGGGCATGACATCGACTTCGGTCACATGGAGGCCGTCAATCTCCTTAGCTCCAACAAGTACACAGAGAAGCAGATTGTAAGTTTCAGATTTGTCCAAATTATCTGTCTTTCTGTGGCCTTATTCAGAGCTTGCCAACCTTCCCGGATTTTGCAACAGATTCTTTGGAAAATGACTAATTGATCACGTTCACAGACGCCATCTTCGTAGGAAAAAATGCTACTGCATATTAAATGCCATAAAGTATGCACACGCACACGCTAGAACATGTTCCAAACACCCGCGCGTGTTGCTCGAAATTTGTTTGAAATACCGCGCAACTGATGCGCGTCATAAAAAAAATACGCTCAAAATCATGATGCACGTGGCAATTTGTAGGAAAGTGACGTCATTTGAACGTGATCAATTCTGCGAGTCATGGTTACAAAACCCTCCTGGATTGTCAATTAACAACCTTGGGGATTTTTGACGTGTTTTGAGTCACGGAATGAACCTGTTTTCCCAGATGTCCTACCCAAAATCTGGGAGGGTTGGCTCTGTATATGCATAATTTGAAGGTTTGGTATACAAACCTGGTTCTCCACTGGTCTTCATCTTGTCCGGGCGTGCTGAGCAGTACCCTCACGTGGTGAACACTGACTAACTAACCCAGTTGCATGCTCCTCGTGTTGCATACATGTGCACATTCGAACACCAACGATTTTTACCAAAATGTATACCGGACTAAGTTAGGGCCACAAGCACTGGTCTGGTTCCCAGACCAAAAGATTCCGACTATTTATATTCATTCGTTGTATGTGGAATATGTGGAGCGGGAACCAGTCTACACAAGCACTGCAATGAGCTCAATCCGAGAATCAACTCGCCGTCGTGTGCGACGTGCGTGCTCAATCAAATTTTCATCAATTTGATTGAGCAAGGAGAAGAAAAACTTGTAAAAATAAATGTCAGCTTTACTGTCTGTGATGTTTGAAAAAAAAAAAAAAGTCTGATAATTTTTCCCTGAAATAATTTTTTTCTTCTGAAATTAGAATTTTTCCCTAAATTTGCTACCACAAAATTGCATTGCTTAAAAATTAAGCCAGTGATTTCATCACAACTGGCCATGCTAACACGGCTTGCACGGCTCGCTCGCTAGCTAACACGTTGTTTACCTTTTCATGGGTAATGCATTGAAACAGCAAGTTTGCTTTATCCCACCAAGGACAAAGAAACCAAGCTTGTCTCAAGTTGAAAGAAAAAATAAATTGGACGTCTATTACGTGTACCAGTATGTACTGTGTAGTTCACACTTTCACTTTCATAGCAAAGTTCTCAGCAAACTACATGTAATCTGAAGCTTTCGTTGCAAGTGCAATGTGGTATAGAAAGAATGAATCTTAATATAAAGGCAGTATACATGATTGGTATCTCGAAAATCAGAAATGTTCACAGATTTACGCCTAACTTACATTGTTCCGGTACACAATATAAACATGATGAGCGTAGAAAACTTTCCCTGAAATGGTTTTGTATGAAGTGCTATAGTCTTTGAGAAATGAGCAAAACAATTAGTTTTCGTCTCATGAGACGAAAATTCAATTCGCCCCAAAACCACTTCTTGCACAGACCGTGGTTCAGGGCGAAATGGTTCGGACGAAATGGTTTTGGGGCGAAATTACTGCAAACTCTTTTTTGACTGTTTTCTCAAAAGTTAGACAAAGTACGGAGCTGGTTTTTGCTCAGGTTGGTTTTAATCATGCATATCCTCAATCACACAGGGGGGATAAAACTATTTAGTTTACCAATCATGTATACTATCTTTAAAGGGCCCATGACGTGCTAAATAACTTGATGCCTAATCTTTGCTGTACCTGAGGGATTTTTTGTTTAGCAAGACTACTACTGTTCATTTTGATGAGTTTTTTAACTTTGAAGATTTCATTGCAGTAAATCACAGAAAGAGGGCGCTGTTTTAGCCACATAACTCTTTTGGGCACATCACATGTTGTTGCTGTTTTTGAAAGTTTTCCAATCCCCATCCAAAGATTGAACCCTCTGAAAGAAATAGCTCGTTCAATGGAATTCTGCCGGATTATTTTCCAGGGCTATCTATTCATCTCTGTGCTGGTGAATGAGAATTCCGACCTGATGCAGCTCGTTATCCAGAACATCAAGAATGACATGAGCAGCCGCGCGCCCATCCACATCAACCTGGCCCTGCACTGCATTGCTAACATCGGCAGCAAAGCTATGGCTGAGACGCTAGGACCTGAAGTCCCCAAACTACTGGTTTCTGGGTAGGTAGTAGGCGTGGGGCCAATTTCATAAAATATGTGACCGGCTCCAGCAAAACCCAACACTTGTGATGAAAATTCAAAATTTAAGTTTTGGTATCAGCTTAGTGTGCATATAAAAAGGTATCTTTTAAAACATGTTTGAGGAAATTCTGATAATTTTTGGCGAAGTTATGACCAATTAAAGTACCGGGTATGACAGAAGTGAAATGGAGCTATTGGTCTTTAAAGTTTGACAAACTAGTTGATTATTAATTTTTTTGTCAATAATATGAGAAATTTTGAGACAGTTCAAACAACAAAACAAATCTTGAATGTATCCCGATGTTGATTCTGCCAAATTTTCAAGTTGGTCGCAGAGGCCATTTTTTAAGGTTGTGGGCCCATATCACGTAATGGGAAATGCCGAGAAGCGTCGGGTTTTGCCAGAGTTGGTCACATATATTACGCTTAATCAAAAATTTTGTATTAAGCACAGCACGCATTTTCACTTAAGCAAGGGTCTATTTCATGAAGCTTGTTGTTTTAAGCGCGCGAAGAGAGTGCGCACGCGCGCAACGCTGTCGTCTGTTTTGTTCGAATGCGTTCGTCGTATGCTCAACGTCAAAATGTGTCTCGAATTTTGCCGAAAAAAGCGAAGAAAAAAGATGGCGTTAGCAAAAAATCGGTAGGTTAACATGCGGTTTGGTTTGGTAGACAATGCTTAAACAGTTTTATGAAATGGAGAGAGGGCTGCTTAATCAAAAATCTGGTGCTAACATGTTTTATAAAATTGGCCCCTGTGCAGTTTCAAGCAATTTACTATTCAATAAATCGGTTCAATTTTCGATCGAATATTCGATATTCGATGCGTGAATTTTTTCAAAGATATTTACAAAAAGTTTGCCGTGAAATCAATTGATTTTGGCACATCTGAACTCACAGCAATGTTCCCGGCTTTAATAAGATTGCACAAGACGGTGCTACAGGCCCCATACGGGCCACCAGGGCTATGCTGGCAGCACTAGGGCTCTGATAGGTTCCTTCTAGGTTTTACTACGATTTCAATTTCTTCACGGTGAATCCCGGCAAAGTATTGCATGCAAAACTCCACTGGGACTCCTTGCCGATTGAAGACGAGTATTGACTACGGGCAATAGGTTTGAATACGGTCTAACTGAGGATTTAGTTGGATTGGGCCCGTTTCAAACGTCGTGCTTGTAATGTGCCGAATTAAATTCAACTTAATTTTATTAATTCGACACGGCACAAGCACGACATTTGAAACCATTTGGCTCGGCAAATTGAATTCGGCACGGCAGAATAATTTAGCTCGACCGGGTCTGCCGCGCTAACTCAATTTAGTGCGGCACAAGCACGGCGCGGTTTCAAACGTCGTGCTTCTTGGGTTGCAATTGTGTTCAAAATTAGGAATGCGCATGCTCGCAGCAAAGAAATAACCAACAAACAAGCACATGAAAATAATAAATACGGCAACTTACGTGTACAATGGATAGAATGGAAAAGGCATGCAACGTGCACAACAGTCATTCGTCATGTGGGATACTTTAAGCTCGACTGGGAGTTTGCAATTAAGTTCGACGTTTGAAACCACTGCCGTGCTTACGCCGTGCTACCATCGCGCCAAATTTTATTTTATTCGACACGGCATAAGCACGACATTTGAAACGGGCCTTAACTACGAAGTCCAATTGTAGCGCAACCAGCACGCAAAACTGGGAATGTGACTTTGTATAATGTACATTTGGTTTTAGGGACACCATTGATGAGGTCAAGCAGAGTGCTGCCCTGTGTCTCCTGCGACTCTACAGAGCAGACTCGCACTGCATCCCTCCTGGGGAATATCATAGTAGGATTATACACCTGCTGAATGACCAACACATGGTAAGACACTCGCAGGGATGCCAGTCTTTCGGCTATAGCCGGAATTCCGGCTTTTTCTTATTTTCGAAAAAGAAATCCGGCAAAGCCTTTTTTCCAAGCCGGAAAAATAAACGGCCGGAAATAATATTTTCAACTCTTCAAGTCCAAAAAAACGTGGAAAATTGTCTCACTTACTGATCAACGATGTCCGGAT
The DNA here is from genome assembly GCA_037783545.1 of Henricia sp. BOLD:AAB3569. Taxonomy (NCBI): domain Eukaryota; kingdom Metazoa; phylum Echinodermata; class Asteroidea; order Spinulosida; family Echinasteridae; genus Henricia; species Henricia sp. BOLD:AAB3569. Next base: position 459,310 of record JBBELK010000351.1, on the reverse strand, counting down.
ATGCCCTATGTGCAGCCTTATGTACATGATTTGCACACATGCAGTATGTCTGTTTCCCGGCCATAATCATTCACGGGTAAAGTATCACGAAACCAGACTATTGATCAGAAGTACATAGACTATAGAGGGCGCTTTATCCATACAGCAGTGGTGCCGGTGACATTGCACACTGTCAATGTTCATACATACATGTGCTGGCAAGGCTGTGTGCACACAAACAGACGTACATACACGCATAGTGGATTTTTTTTTTCGGCCATGAAGGTAAGAGCCACTGGCATCCCTGTTAAACATACTCACATGCACCTTATTAATTAGCCATCATCTTGTAGACCAGTTTCATTGTTTCTCGAGGACATGCATGGTTGCACATTTTTGGCTTACGTACGTTCATTGTTGACTAATTTAAAGCCCTTGTACATCACTTGCAGTTATCCAAAATTTTACTTCACGAGCCGACAAGAAAAACCCGACTAAAAGTGTTGATGGCAAAAACAAACACCACATGATTTTTGTTTGTGCAAAATGGTAACTTTGTTGGGGAAATTGCCAACTGAAGGTGCTTTTTAAAAATGTTGTCTGCAGACAACTTTTTTACCATGTACTAAAAACAACGCATGTATTTTTCAGGCAAGACTTAAGGCTATACATGGTGGAAATCAACATGTGTATGGGTTTGCAGTAGCACCATGTGAATCTCTTTTGTATATGTGTGGTTCTGAAAAGAACCGGTGAGTGTGAACTCAATGTTTCGAACAGTGCACTGTGTTTGTCTTCAGGAGTAATGCAAGGCTATAAGTACTGGTTGAGGGCATTCAGTGTGCAATGTGTGCATGGCTTGGGTTGTGGGTATGCTAGTATCCTAATCTTGTGGTTGGCTGTGGTGTGCTCACTGGTGCGTTTCATTGTGGCAGTGGCTGTCATGGGGGGAGGTATTTTTCAGGTTTTCTGTTGTATTAATGCATCTATACTGAAACGCAAAAGAAACTTACCACTTGTTTAAAATGTAATGAAATTGTAACAGTTCAAAATAAAACAAACCAACAATTGCTAATTGAAACATTGGCATTTTGTTGATTACATGTCAAGTTTTTGACCAAGATACACCGTCTCATCAGTTTGTTCTACATGTACAGTAAAGAACAGAAGAGGGTGCAATGTCAGTCCCCTTTCAATAGCGTGGGTGGCCACCATTGATCTGGATACAGGCAGTGCATCGTCGGCGCATACTGCCTACCAGTCTTGGCATGTTGCTTGAAATGACCATTTTGCACTGGCCTTTTTAAAGCCAACATCAAGACATCACGTGCAGCTCATTACAATCATCCCATACCCCTTGGTTAATCACTGACGGTCAAAACAGCTGTTCAACAGCTGTGCCATGAAGTGACCATTAAAGGTTCAAGTGAACTTCAGACACCGTTTGGTCTGACAGTGAGGACACTATTGTCCGCAAAAAAGTTCACACATTACTACACAGTGTTGTTATTGCTATTTAAAGGTTTAAAAGGCAGTATGTTTCTTTTGCGTTTCAGTATATAAGTGTCTATGTTGCTAAAATTTCTGCAAGAATCATTGTTCTTTAGTTATTTGATGCTGTTCCTGTTTTTAAAAGTTTTCCAATCATGTAATCTGCCTTTAACCACTCGATGCCAGAGGATGTTTAAACAGGCCAAAATTTCCGCATCGGTGTATAGCGGAGGACTTGTGAACTTGTTAAGGGGAAATTCACTTGTTACTTCTTGTAACGTCTACACTCGCAGTAATTTACGAGCGAAATGGGCAAAACAGTTTATAACAAAGCAACATTAGGGTGGACAGCAATACCTCAGCGTGCATGGTTAATGAGTTCAGTTTTCCTTCCTCCATTCTTCAACTAAAAATAAACTCGCGTCTACGGACAGCAATGTTTGAAATAATCCCGGCATTAACTGGTTAAATAACAAATGTTTCCCTGCAAGATGGCAACTGTTTAATTTGATAGTCTATTCCATTTGTCCGTTTCTTGGTCTACATGTAACTCACCGCCGTCACCTGCCTGTATTCTGGACCCATAAAACCACATAAACATGCTCATTCTTGGTCGAACGTGGCCGTGACTGAATTTGCTCAGTTTTGTGATTGAAAAAAAAATTTTCCTTCTCCTTGACCATAAAAGTTGTAATTTTGAGTCACCATACATGTAGTACACTGTGCCATTATTCTTAACCAGTTTTGTTTTAATTCGGTTTTTATTGTGTTTTAATTCTGTTTTAATTCTGTTTTAAGTCTGTTTTAAGTCTGTTTTAAGTCTGTTTTAAGTCTGTTTTAAGTCTGTTTTTATTCTGTTTTTATTCTGTTTTTATTCTGTTTTTATTCTGTTTTTATTCTGTTTTTATTCTGTTTTTATTCTGTTTCTATTCTGTTTTTATTCTGTTTTTATTCTGTTGATATTCTGTTGATATTCTGTTGATATCCTGTTGATATCCTGTTGATATCCTGTTGATATCCTGTTGATATCCTGTTGATATCCTGTTGATATCCTGTTGATATCCTGTTGATATTCTTTGTCTTTGTTCACAGGGTGTTGTTACAGCGGCAACCAGTCTAATCCACGATTTGGTCTTGGACAATCCGGATGACTATAAAGGCTGTGTATCATTGGCTGTATCGAGGCTGAGCAGGGTAAAATCTTGTTCATACACGTGTAGTTCACGTGAAAGCGAACATAAATGCAAAATAGTGTCACAGCAAAGTTATTTTTTAAGAATTCACAGAAAATTGAACTATTTTCAATTTTCGTGAGTATTCGCAACGAAATGTTTGATGTCGGATCTCCATTTGCTTGTACTTTCACGTGAAGTATATGAACAGGCCTTTATATGAGATTTTTGGTCTTTCTTTAGGAAATTTTACGTGCATGATGCAAGCTGCAGAGCAATAAAATTAAATAAAATACATGTACAAAACAAAATCAAAATAAAAAAAGTTTCATCAAAGTTTGAATATTTCTATGCTAATTACATGTAAGTTGACATTGACATTAAAATACTAGCTTTATATTCACATCTAGTTTTGACTGCACAAAACGCCTGTCTGCTGAAAATTTCCACTCTTAAGTTGATTTTTTAAAATTAAAAAGTGCAGAAAATGTTTTTGTGTCTTTTGTTGCTCATTATATAACTTGGTGTTTCTGCAGATTGTGACGTCCTCGTACACAGACCTCCAAGACTACACCTACTATTTTGTGCCAGCGCCGTGGTTGTCCGTTAAACTGCTGAGACTTCTGCAGTGTTACGGCCCACCAGACGATCCAGCCAATAGGGGTAGACTCAATGAGTGCCTGGAAACGATACTTAACAAGGCACAGGTAAGATATATCGCCGCTGACATCACGAAGTGACAATCAAGTGAACTTCTGTTACAGTTCGTGAAAACTGCATAGTGGGGGACACAAGTTTTCACAAACTGATGATGATAATGGCACCTTATAGCGCACATATCTATCCTGTGGGATACTCATGGCGCTTTACACATTATCACCCTGGTCATTGGGCACAACTCCCTGATAATAATACTGATTAGATTTGTATAGCGCACAAATCCACCCTGCAGGGTGCTCAAGGCGCTGTTACCATTATTACCGCTGCCATCAGGGAATCACCAGAACCATTTCGCTTCAACTAGGTGGCTGCTGGTCAGGCGCACAACCCTATCAGCAGTTAGATTGTGGCATTCCCCTTAACAGCTTCCCATATATCGCTTGGGTTGACGAGGCAACTGGGATTAAGTGCCTTGCCCAGGGACACAGACACGTTGGTCGAAGTGGGGCTCGAACCCCCAACCTCTGATTGGGAGTCCCGCTTCATACCCACTAGACCACACGCGCTCCCTAAGAGAGCTCCCTGGGGAGTATGTATGCAGCCCCGGCAGCCTGCCACACAAGTGCTGAACGGCTGCGACCCTTGCAGGTACCCATTTACTCCTGGGTGGAGAGAGGCAAACTCTCTCCGTACACTGGACTCAGAACGCATGAATTTTGGTTTCCACAAACTTGACACCCAAGTAAACGTTTAATTTATTTCAAAAAAGCTTTGAAAATGCTTGACACAAGTGATATCATCCATATACTTGTGAAATATGGTAAAAATGTTACAAAAATTTGTTAATTTATGATAGGTGGGTCTTTCCACAGTAATGGGGTACATTTGAAAAATAAGTCAATAATTCCTTTCAGATGTCTTTAGTTTATCCCAAAATTAAAGAAATTTCCTTGTACTGTTCTCAGGAGATAACTTTTGCCCAAAAAGGTAAGAAAATGCTGCTACAACATGCATTTTTCAAAAACTTGTGTACAAATTTTCCTATTACGTATGTAACGTGGACAGACTATTTTTTTCTGTCTTTGTTGCACAGTAATAGGAAAATTTGTGCACGGGGTTTTCAAAAATGTATGTTGTAGGACTATTTTTCTTACTCCTTCGTGCAAAAGTTATTTCCTCAGTTTAGCTGGATAATTTAAAGATAAAATTAAGACATTTGAACTGAACTGGGACCTAAGATCTTTTGTGTCACAGAAATGTACCCCATTACTGTGGAAAGACCCAGGTGTCAGTTCATGAAAACACGGTTTACGTGCTGATGTCATTTTGTACCGAGACGAGCACTGAAGTGCCAATGCGTGTCAGTTTGTGGTGCCTCGATATTCATGTATATGGTTCAAGAGAAAAAAAGAAGGAAAAAACCAAATTATACTTCGACCGGAAGATAAATGAGGCTGAAAGATGTAACATATTTTATCAGTCATTCATAAATACCTTACACAGTTTACGCATCCTCATTGGCTGAGAACACATTACGTGGCCGGTTTTAAACGAATGATAATAACCAGTGTTTAAAACTAGCTGGCTCGCGTTTCTGCCTGCGCCCTAGTAAGCGTATGAAACACGCACACAGAAACTGAACGTTCCCGACAGCAAAATGTGCACTGTGCATGTGACATCTACCCGGTCGTCTGCGTGCGCATACACAACACATCTGCATTATACGCGTAACGTGCGCGATCGAACAAACAACTCGACGCACATCTAGCAGTTGGAACGTGCATGTACAAACAACAAGATGAAGCGAAAAAATGATTGCAACGACAAGCTAATTTTGGTGAGTTTTACCGATTTACACAAAAAGGTATTTATGAATGGGATTAAAAGTGGGTTTGGCTGGTCTTAAACAATCAGTTTAAGACCAGATAGGGTCCTGGACGCTGATAATGGCTTCTGCTTGGGCCATTATCAGCGTCCAGGCCCCTATCCGGTTGTAAACGTATGTTTAAGACCATTCAAACCCACTTTTAATCCCTAAGTAATGTGTATAAATACCTCTTGTGGCAAGGCTGACTGCAGCAACTGTCCGAATGATGGACATTAAATTGATATTAAATTAACATTTAATTTTTTTTTCCTCAGGAACCTCCTAAATCTAAAAAAGTCCAACATTCCAATTCCAAGAATGCCGTTTTATTCGAAGCAATCAACCTGATCATCCACCATGACAGTGAGCCCAATCTCCTGGTCAGAGCTTGCAATCAGCTGGGGCAGTTTCTACAGCACAGGGAGACTAATCTTAGGTTGGTCTGCTTGCTTGACATCAATTGTTCACTTCCACAAAGGGATTTGCATTGGCTGGTTGGTTTGGGCTTGAAATGAATCATTTCCCTCGAGTACAAAAATGAGAGATTAAACAGCTAGTATCCCCCGTCCACATTTTTAAGGTTTTCCTGTTTATCATGGAGGTGTATGTGTCTACAACACTATCAGAAAGAAAATGTTTCTGCTATTTTTTTGTTCATGGTGTCTGGTAAAGCATACAACCACACAACTACTGGGCACATCTCTGGCTTTTTGCACGAGAAAAATTCTTCCAAAAACACCATCGAACAGAGACGTCTTTTTGCGTGTAAACGTATGGAACTGCATTTACTTATGTTTCTCATTTACTTGTGTTCCTCATTAATATCTAATGAGCGTTTCAGAAAACGCGAAAAATTCATTTTCGAAAACCGCACTTTTGCTTGCGATTTATCCACTTAAAACGGACAATTTGAAATAAACAGCGGTGTAAGTCGGCTGGAGGATTATATGTCGACTATCGAAAAAGGTGAAAATGCTGGATTTTTCGTCGAGGGGGATTCTAGCTCTTTCAGCTATTTTGGCTGGATGGTTTGGGCTTGACATAAATTATTCCCCTCGGAGAAGGATTGGCATTGGCTGGTTGGTTTGGCACCCAACCTCTCTCGGTCTCCGGAATGCTGGGGTCTGCATTTATCTTACCTTCCTTTTTATTGTGTATAGCCACCCAAGGAAACGCACCATCAGAAACGCACATCCCTAATTTTTTATGCAGACGCATATGTGGCGGTGTGTTCAACAGGCTTGCTGTCGATCATGTTCACTCTCGATAAATTAGTTTACAAAACATCGGTGGTTAGTCGACGATATCCTCGGAAATATGCGGCCTAGAAGCGCGGGAGTTTCAGATTCGTCATGAGAAAAATATGACATGTTATGATATAAAAATCTTGGGACCCATGAGGTAGGCCTGGGAAAAGTATGGGAGAAAAAAATGTGATCCGGTCATGTTCCTTTAATACTTGTAGCAGATTTGATTGTAGTTAACAACTGAAGGTGTTTTTTAAAAATCAGCATAAAAATCAGCGTGCACATTTTTTTTTAGCATTTACTTGACACAAAAACCACATGAATTTCAAAGGTTTTCTGAAATTCTGCTGAATCTGTTAGCTGAATCTTCTGCAGACTAGTTTACTAGCATTGTTTTTAGATATACATGTACCGGTATGTAACCAATTCTGCAAAAATAAATTCATGTCGCCGAGACCTGGACGAGTTTTTGTGACTCACAGCCAGAAATGTTTCTAACATAATCAGTCTCGTGACCTAACCTGCTGGGGATCCCCCGCCCAACGGGTCTGGGCACATGCGATGAGAGTTCATCGCTGATTGGTTGAACGCAATGCCCATTTGTGAGCCGTCGTTGATAGTACGTACACTGCTATTTGCCATGCGATCAATGGTCTATAGTGCAATCCTTGTAACACTCTGTGATGATTTTTGTTTGACAGGTATTTGGCCCTGGAGAGCATGTGCCTGCTGGCATCATCCGAGTTCTCCCGGGAGGCAGTCAAAAAGCATCAAGAGACAGTAGTCACAGCATTAAAGGTGACACAAGGCCTTCTTGTCGAGCCTACCCAGGGAAATCTGGGCCTCAAGCCAAGCCCCATTCATTTGTATACCCTGCATAATACGTGCCTTTATTGTTCCCCCACAATTCACTGCGCGCGGTACGTGGTGCAGTGCATGATGGGATAGAAATCTAGTACACTTTGCCTCAGCACCGTAATTGGCCAGCGTACCGACGCGTGGTGGCGCGGTGGGTAATTATGTGAAAGGAAGCAAACAAAGGCAAAGTCAACTGAAAATGCAATGCGTATATGTATCCACTGGATGCTTGACATGTCAAACTGGAAATAAACTCCTCAAAAAAAGTTCGGAAAGTCAAGTTTGACCGACGATTTCCCCTCTTGTTACTGAATCATTTCCCTTGAATTTGGTATCATTGGAAAGCCCTGTTTTTCCTCTTTACAGTGATGTGTCATTTGTTATGATTAATCAATTGGGGGATGTGCAGTATAGCGGAATACAGGGGTGGGTGGAGAGTGAAATGTCACAAAATGCATTGCTATTGTCAAAAAGTGCATTGACACATTCCCATCCTCCAAGCAAAAGGGGAATGCACTGCATGACAAAAGCAGTGAATTTTGTGACATTTCACTTTCCACCCACCCCTGTATTCCGCTATACTGCACATCCCCCAATTGATTAATCATAACAAATGACACATCACTGTAAAGAGGAATAACAGGGCTTTCCAATGATACCAAATTCAGGGGAAATGATTTTGTCAAACTTGACTTTCCAAACTTTATTTGAGGAGTTTAAATCGAAAAATCAGGGCAAAAAAGAATTAGGAACCCTGTATTTTATGGAGACTGTAACCGTAAGCACTGGTAAACGCTTACATGCAACTTGCTTAATTTGCTTGACGGCGATAAAATAGCCATTTCCAAGCATGCACATGCTGTATTTGTAATAGTTTTCAAGCACATATTAAATGTTTTTGCTTGTCAAGTTTTTGATAACTGAATAGCACTTTGTGTAGCATCGCCCTTATGCTATTGCTATACATCCTGTTCTAGACGGAGCGTGACGTGAGTGTACGTCAACGAGCAGTGGACCTTCTCTACGCCATGTGTGACCGGACAAACACGGAGGAGATTGTAGGAGAAATGCTGGATTATTTGGAGAAAGCCGACTACTCGATCAGGGAAGAAATGGTATTTCACAAGCTTTCAAACTTTGTTTTTACAAGTGACAGGGGTGTAACGAGTCTCCCTCTGCTCGAGTTCCAAGTCAAACTGCCTTCAAGTCCCAAGTCAAGTGAAATGAAATTGCCTTCGAGTCCCAAGTCAAGTAAATGTCATTTGACACCAATACCAAGTCAAGTCGGGTCAAGTAGTCGGGACTGTAAATTTGATAAAGCTAATTTCAAAATGAGTCTAAATGCTTAAAAAATTGCATATAAGTTAAATAAAACTATGTGTAACAGTTTACCAATCATGTATACTATCTTTAATGTACCAACATCTGTAAGACCCAGTGAGGCAGGGTGCGCTGATGCCTCTTTGAGTTCGTGCACTTCTATGGCTCCAGAGGGTAGCTCATCCCACGCAGTTCAAACCCAACAAAATGGGTTCTCGTTTTCCGAGAGCAACTAACTGCAGGATTCTCCCGGAAACAGGAAATGTCGCATTTCATTTCTGTAGGAATCACTTGAGCCTGGAGAAAATCACGGACCAGTCTTGAAAATGTTCCAAAGTGACTTGTCGATCAATGCCTTGTTTTCCACAAGCTCGCAGTATTCAGCAAACTTGTCTTCTGGTCAAGAACTAATATTTTAAGAAAATTGCATATATTTTTGAGAGAGTATACACTCTGTGACCTTTGTCATTACACCGTTTGATCTGCAGGGATGGATTGCAATAAAGAAAGTTAGGACACCCTAACCCCTGCAGCCGATTTCACGAAAGAGTGCGCAGCTTGCGCAACTTTTGAAAAATGGCGCAAGCCCATAGCTTGCGTGTTATCAGCGCTATTAATTGTTGCGCGACTTACGCAATAAAACGTTGCGCAAGTTTCGTGAAATCGGCTGCTGGGTTGTCCTAACTCTGACATCTCTATGACATCATCAGATGATTTTGTCTTGCAATACAAATTTGTGTCCTAACTTGTGTCCTAACTTGTGTCCTAGGACACATACAATTTAAGACACCTAATGTGTATCGTAAGTTATGTCTTTAGAAAATGTTTCTATATTTCCTGCTCAATTTCGAGAAAAAGAGCCTTGTGACTATAGGATCAAACGATTGTTTTTGATAGTTTGTCTGTCTTACACTCAGTTTTCAATGAAAGGTGATTACGGCTCAAGCTCGGCCTATGTTAATTACGAAAGTTTTCTCAAAATTGTTCACGCCAGTACTACGCGTACGGTAGGGCAGCAACGACTGGCAAATAAATTGCGCATACGCGACAGTATGCAAACATACCGGCTGCGATTGAACAGTAAAGACATACAAACTTTTATGTCTTAGCTAAGACGTCCTAACTTTTGGATATTGCAAGACATTTTTTAATGTGTCGTAGGGAAGATGTCATAAATTCAGTTGGGATATATGATGTGGGTCATTCTATAAATTTGGGGTCCAATTTTTCTGTCCCCGTTACATCTGACATCTTGTAAAATGTTGTAGTTTGTAAATTCAGGACATATTCTTAAAATGCTCTCTATTTCAAAGAGTGATTACTTAAAGTACAATTCATAAAATCATGTTTTGAAGGCATTTTTAATGATACTTGTATGGCAAATAGCAGTATGTCAGGTGTAACGGGGACAGAAAAATGTCACACGTTGGACCCCAAATTTATAGAATGACCCATGTGTCTCAGACTAAAGACGGTTATATTGCAATCCACCCCAGGTGCTAAAGGTTGCTATCCTAGCAGAGAAGTATGCCGTTGACTACACATGGTACGTTGACACGATACTGAACCTGATCCGAATTGCTGGAGACTTCGTCAGCGAAGAGGTATGCATGATCATTGCAGCGCTTTGCACAGTTGACTCTTGCTGAAGTGCATCTGAGGGGCCGTCCAAAGTTGTCAACAGATTGGCCCTGCGTTTTATTTACTGAGATGACTCAAAACTACCCGTCCTAGCACTTACAGGGTTTATTGATTGTTCAGTGAATAAACAATAAAAGGAGCTGGCAAATAAAAACAATTGAAGCTTTTAGCCAAATGGTTAATTTTTGCCGTCACATTTTGTTACAAGTGCTGAATATAAGTTAGTAAACAAAAAATTTCCCCTAACTGAAACCTTGGTGGAACTCTGTACAAGTGCCAATGGATTAAGAAAGTATGTAATGTGAGTTGTTTACGTGTGTCTTGGGGTTGTGTGGGGAAGAAGTTAGTAAAAAGAAATTTAGCAAATTGGCCAAATAAATTCTCTTTCAAAGATTGTACATGTACTGGTGTAAACTGATACAAAAACAGTGGCGGATCCAGCCTCGTTAAAATACAGGAATACAATGGATTTCAGGGGGCTGTAGCCCCCGCTTTTCCTTTGTATTCCTGTATTTTAATGAGGCCGGATCCGCCATTGAAAAAACTATCTTATTTTATATAATTCATTTTGTTCTGTTTGCAGGTCTGGTATCGTGTGATTCAGATTGTCATTAATCGAGAGGATGTGCAGGGATATGCCGCCAAAATGGTGTTTGAGGTCAGTTTATGACTTGCTTGGTTATAAACATTCCAAAACAGAAATCAGTATTCACAATGACCTGCTAAAGCAAAGACCTGGGGCCAATTTCATTGCACTGTCCTGCACAAACATTTGCTTAGCACAGAATTTAATTGCCTTGTATTACAAAAATGGATTTGTCGGCCAAAACCGTATGTGATTTGTATTTACTAATGTTTTAATACCTGCCAACTAGTCTGATTTTATCGTATTTGTTCCAATTTTTAAGTGTTAAAAGTGTTAAAAGTGTTAAAAATCGGAACAGTACAATTTTCGAAAACATGAGAGAAAATATAATAGTACCATGATTTTTGATCGCACCGCATGTACAAAGAACCGCATGCACACAAAATTTACGGTCCTTTTACCATGCATTGCGTGTGGTCGACGCTGACCAAGTCCAGCACTTATCCACTGACTGTACCGGTGTACCAGAAACAACCCAACTGCGAAGCACAACTCCGATGGTATCGGTTTCTACCGCACTGGCTGTGCGTACAGCATGCAGCGGCTGTGCACGGCGACCAGGCATATTGCTACAACATCATCACGCACACACAGTACTGTCCAATTCAAGACGTGTTAGCGCTGTCATAGTGAATCGCATGATATACCATGCGTGAACGCTGCACGAATGATGAATCGGATCCCGCACCACGAAAGGCGTCTTTAAACCAAGACTAAATCACGCGAGATGCCACTTGGGCGAAGTGTAGCCCAGGTTGGACTCCTTAATACCGGATACTACATAGCAGATGCTTGTAATGCAATGAAGATGACGACGTCCAACCTGGGCTAGGTGAAGTGGTATTTGAGTCGAGTTGGTAAACGGTTGACTTGACCTGACTCCCTGGCTGCGTTCGGGCGTGTACTCGTGTTAACACGAGTATACTCCTGCGCGCGAACGGCAAGAATAACGACACTCGGGTCAGTGAGAGTACGCTCTCGGTACTCCCCAACAAATGGGGAGTGTGCTCTAACTCCTGACGAATGCCATGTGATTAGTACGAAGATGGCGGGATATAGGTTGGATTTTTGGTGAATTTGCTAAACGTGTCAACTGGATAACTGAAACAACAACTCACTAAGGTTTGTTTTGGACGGCATCAAAGGTTCTCACGACTTACGGCCTGTATTTCCTCAGTTTCTTTTGAGTAGTAAAACGGCGTTTTGTTGTGCAGTGATGGCAAGAGACGGCCATCTTCACTGATTGCCATTCGCGCATGCGGAGTGCGGACTTGCCGTTCGCGTGATGTGACCCGAGTGCAATGCGCACGCATTACTCCCGAGTAACGAGAACTGCACGCCCGAACGCAGCCCCTGTGTGCGCCGCATGTATACATGAAAACGGTTGCAGTACTGGGTCAACTTGACCATTGTACCAACTCGACCGGTGTACCAACTCGACCGTTGTACCCCTTCAGATTTTCATGTTGCACTCTGCATGATGTGCCCTGGTATTCCAAAATTTGTGTGTGCAAAAAGCGCTGTGTGCGTCATGTATGCGCGCTGTTTTATTTTACAACAATGCAAAACGCACAGTCCATGCACTGAAAAAAGCTACATCCCAGCAATGGCGGACGTGTATGTGAAAGGCGCCTGGGAAAGGTCTATAATGAAAGTTGAAAGTAATTCTTATTGTTTCCCTTGGGCTCCTTGCATAGGCTCTGCAAGCCCCAGCCTGCCATGAGAACATGGTGAAAGTTGGTGGCTACATCCTTGGAGAATTTGGCAACCTCATCGCTGGAGACACTAGATCCAGGTAACTCTGTGAATAGTCTTGGTGCATGACTACATTTGATGCACAATATGTGACAGAGGGTACTTTCTTTCATTGTTTCCCATTGTGGCTCAAACATTCAAGGAATTTGAATGGAGTTCTCTTCAGTTTTTCGAGGGTGGAGGCGGGTGTTGCCTTAAAGTTGCACTCTCCGATTTTTGGCCGATTTGAAGTTAAAGGCACAGGCTTGTCAATGCGCACGTGAGGCCAAATTCATGCTACGAATTATGCAGCTCCATGCATGGCACGAATTTGGCCTCACGCACGCATTGACGAGCCTCTGCCTTTAAATTGCTATTTTTCTAGAATAGAAAAAGCTTTTATTTGGTACCAAGAACGTAAAAATCTGTCGAGGACTACTGCCAGTCAATTAAAAACAAGAAATACTAAAAGACCGCCCCTGTCTTTTATTCGACAGGGTTATAGTTTAAATACATGTACATGTGCGTGTACATGTACATGTACATTGTACATATACTATGTACATATGAGCGTACGCGCACATTTACAACATGTGAAACCCATTTCAAGAAAAAGGCTTGTATCTCCAATTCCCGACGTCGGAAATTAAAATTTTTATATTTTTCGTTACAGAGACACGCTTTCTAAATTCGTTCGCTTTTTTTAAATTAATTTTTTAATCCTTTCGCCCAAACACGGACAGTGCAACTTTAACAGAAGGGAAGTGTGTTGAGGTATTATAGGGGAGTTCCTATGTCATATGTGACCGGACCCGCTCTGCGAAAAAAAACCTCAAGTCACGCAGACTAGGTCGAGTTTTCGCGACCATAAGGCAGATCCACGCTCATAATAATACAAAAACACAATGAAAATTCCTGGCGGTGCCCAGATACTTCCTGAAATGTCAATCTTCCGTCTGGAATTTCTATTGTGTTTTTGTATTTTAATGAGCGTGGATCTGCCGCAGATTTCTTCCTATGGTCGCGGAAACTCAACCTACCCTGCGCGACTTCAGGGCCTTTTTTTACAGAGTGGGTCACATATGGGTCTTTCTATAAATTAGGGGTCCAAAAGTGTGACATTTACTGACCCCCGTTACACCTGATATGTGTTATTTTTCGTACAAAAATCATTAAAATGGCTTTTAAACCATTTTTTATGAATTGTACTTTATGTAATCACTCTTTGAGATGGAAAGTTTTAAGATTTCTGCTTAATTATGTAATTATTTTCTTACCGAGTGATTTTATCCGACTTAAGCGAAAATCCGACTTACGCGAAGATGAAAACACGCATAAGGATTCACTGATCTCCAACCACCCAACGGTCGACAGTAAAAAAAAAAGCATGAATTCCAACACTACATCTCATTTTCATACATGTACTTATAAGGCAGAAAATCGTAAGTTGCTGGGCGCGATCATACTTTTTATGCCTCGAGCGTCGCCATCGTCTGATCGTGGCCATGCAGTATATTTACACATGTGTACTGCTCAGCCCATCCACCTTAGCCAATAAAAAATGCAGCCTGAAATCATGTGTGCACATAGAAACTGCTGTTGATAAGTGATATGCCTGTGCAAGTGTACACATGTACGGTCCATGCACACACACACCTATGTACATTACAGTAAATCATGTTCGGGAAGCCGCATGGGGCGGCCGTAAAACCGGGAAATTCCTCAACTCCCCACAGTAAACTGGAGTGAAATTAATATACGAACATGTCAACTTTCGTCAATCCGACTTAAAAGAGGTAAAACACACAGGAATTGAACAAATAATTGAACAAATGTTCTACATGTAGGTTGATGAGTCCGAGATAAGCAAAAATCCGACTCACACGATCCGACTTAAAGAAGCGTGACCAGAGTTTCTGGAAAATAGTTTTCGATGTAACTTACCAATATTATCAAGTAACTCCCAAACACACCTCCCATGTCCCAAAAACCCGAAAACATTCGCAATTTCCAGTAAAAAATTGAACAAAACTATCGAGTATGCTTTCAGCGGATAAACGTTGATACTGGAAAATTAGTTTACAAATAATCGGTGGATTTTCGACGATATCCTCGGAAATATGCGGCCTAGAAGCGCGGGAGTTTCAGTTTCGTAATCAGAAAAATATAACGGATGTTATGATATAAAAATCTCATGACCCATAAGGTAAGTCCCGGGGAGTTATGGGTAAAAAAAAGTGATCTGGTCACACTCCTTTAAGTGATGATTTTTATTAGGAATAACATACGAAATCAAACGTTCCAAGCGATAAACGTATCCGATTTATGCAAGGTTTACTGTACATCAATGTGTATGTGTATGGCAATCGTATCCCAGTGAGAAACACGGTGCCAATGAAATGGCGGTCATCTAGATCGTAAAAGATTGTTAATTAGGGTTTGTTTTTGCCCTTAGCCAAATGACGCAAGTTACACAAACATAATTTCATTTTTTCCGTCTCTCAGTCCCCAGGTTCAATTCAACCTCCTCCACTCCAAGTTTCATCTTTGCTCCGCCCCAACGCGAGGCCTCCTCTTGTCTACTTACGTCAAGTTTATCAACCTGTTCCCTGAGATCAAACTGGTCATTCAGGATGTAAGTAACTTCAAGGCAACGCTGTAGTACTCGTACTCGGTACTCGTACTCGAGTACTACTCGAGTACCATTTTGAGAGTACTCGCACTTGTACTAGAAAGCCGAAACACTCATACTCGTACTTGAACAGGATGTAAGTACAACTTCAAGGCAACGTTGTACTCGTACTAGGTACTCGTACTTGGTACTCGTACTTGGTACTCGTACTTGGTACTTGTACTTGGTACTCATAATCGAACACGATGTAAGTACAACTTTAAGAGTACTCGTACTTGTACTCGAAAGTCGAAATACTCATACTCGAACAGTCCATACTCGTACTCGGCACTGTACTCGACTCTCTAAGTACTCGTATTCGAATAGCAGTACTCGATAAAAAACTGCCCCTGATTCCTACTTGCTGTAGCGATTACAGAATCGATTCTCTACACGCGTCGAGCACGAATTGTTGACCAGAGCTAGCCCAATGCATAGTTCCGTGATTGCCCAATTAACCCCGCCCCTTAGATATTGTTGCTATGTGCTCACAAGCCATCGCAAAAAAATGGCGACACAACGTACAAAGCAACCGGACTCGGCACGGAAAGCACAGATTCATTGGAGAAAACTCCAAGATATTTATGTTTTAGGGTCGAC
Source organism: Henricia sp. BOLD:AAB3569 (assembly GCA_037783545.1). Lineage (NCBI taxonomy): Eukaryota > Metazoa > Echinodermata > Asteroidea > Spinulosida > Echinasteridae > Henricia > Henricia sp. BOLD:AAB3569. Next base: position 443,424 of record JBBELK010000351.1, on the reverse strand, counting down.
AGTTACCGTAGCACACACTGAGCAAAGGGCTAGTAATGCAGGGATGACATATAATCATAAAAATGCGCTTTCCTACCTTTGAACAGCGAATCGCCCGACATTGAAACCAAAATTCACCCGGTCACTGGCGCATACAACATACAAACTGTATGGGCAGAAAATCGCGTGATTGTGTAATGATTGCATCACTTTGACCTATGTGGGTGCCGTCTGCTAGCTCTGTTGTGATTGGTCGGCGGGTTCGGCTTGATTGACAGGTCGGAACTATGCATTACGTACATGTATGCCATGCATCCCAGGCGCAATACATATTAGACTGGTTTCCCGGACTTCATATTCCACTTACGAACACGAATCTCATGTTCGTTGAATATTATATTTGGTCCAAGTACATATAAAAGGCATTTCTAATCGGGTGGTGTCTATACATGTGGGTGGTGAATTGAGGCTAGCTACTGTCTGGTAACGAATGGTACCGTTCTCCGCGCCAAATCTGTGTAGCGTGCGCAGCTCAGGCATATCAGGCTAGGCGTGCGTTGCCTTCGTTGGGTTTCTTCATATACTTCGGTCTCATTCGTCCACTGTGTTGTGCCATATTTCTAAGGAATTTGTCGACGTTGTCGTGAAAAAATCTCGTCAAGAAACTAGCGTACATTTTTGGAAATTTTAGGGGATAAATATCCTTGGAATTTTGGATTTGAAACGCAGACTATTGGCACAATTAAGCGGCGAGAGATCAATTTTAGCGGGACGTACCGCATGACCGTCATGGGGCCAGCGCCAAAAAGCGACAGTCTTTTGTTTAGAACGCAATTCAGTTCCGACCCTCTTCACCCAAAAATTCTGAAATGCTCAGGTCACTTGGTTGGTTTACAAACAGGGTTGTGACGTCATCCTGAGAAGAATACAAAACGGCCTGTGAATTATTGAATGGAAAATATACGTTTATCATGCCTGTTTTGTCCTTGTAATTCAAATTACAAACGTGAAAAAAATACTTTCTGTAATATGACAAAAATTTACTCTTATCTTTTGGTGAAAAAAAAGATGAAATTGTGGCTCTTTTGAAGTAAATTCTAGTGCTTCATGTATGCGGTCGGTGGTTTTGAAACGGAACGGCAGATACACAGCAGTAAGTAGGAACTGTTTTCGCGACCACTATCAAAATCATGTTTCTAACATAGTTGCGGATTCATCCAATCGATACCTTTGTTTTCTCAAAAGTTAGATGAAGTACGGAGCTGATTTTTTGCTCAGGTTGGTTTTAATCATGCATACCCTCAATGACACAGGGAGATGAAACTATTTGTAACGTTTACCAATCATGTATACTATCTTTAACTGATGTACAGTTCGTAATATGTAGAGACTTTTAGGATTCTCTGTGTAATCTTAACTTGTATTAGACAACACTTCTTGATGTCCTCAAAGAGTAGTCCGCTACAACCCCCTTTTTTGTTCATGTGTTGCAGGTACTCAAGAATGACAACCAATTGCGGAATGCGGATGCCGAGTTGCAGCAGAGGGCAGTGGAGTACCTCAGTCTTAGTGTTAGGACCTCATCCGATGTCTTGGTATGGACCACCTGAAACTAATTTTGTAGGTGATCGGGCTGATCCCCGATCACCTATTACTTCTGTACGATTTATTGGCTTTCCGCACTCTTGCGGAAAGTCCTTGTTTCTGTTCTGATTTTTTTTTTTTTTTTAGCTTTTTTTATTCTTCCGTCAAAACCCCATAGACAAAGCGCATGGTCTTTCGGCCTGGCAAAATGGTCACTTGCAAAGCTCGGATCATCATCAAACTTGGTCACAACAATCACCTCATAATGAAGTACTGCACAAATGTGTTTACATTTTGATGACGTCATCAGGTGTCAGATTACAAGCGTTTGAAATATATGGCCTTCAATATTGAAACTTCTGTAAAAATTCAACCGTTTGAGATACAAACTTTATTCCTTCGGCAATGGTCATGACTATCCAAGGTCTAAATTTCATACACAGACATTGACCTTGAATCTTGCTTCCTATTGGTCGAGAACGAGGCTGCCCTGTCATTTAAAACTGGTAGCAGATACAGAGATCGGGTCAAAAGTGTTAGTCTCAAGACCTCTTGGGCATTCCAAAAATACCAAAAGTTAAGTCGTGACACGAAAGAGCGCCCTCTAGCGGCAAGTTGAAAAATGGCCAAAACCTATTTTGAAGAGATGTCTGTGGCGAAGTTTTTGCAAATTGGCCCAAAATTGGTGCATATGTTCACTGAGGGTCAGTGAACACGCCCATACCTTCAAAAGTTTGATGACGTCACCAGGTGTCAAATTACACTCAGTTGAACATGCGTTCTTCTAACGGTTATATCTAGAGAATGAAAAGGCCGATGGAGGTCAAATTTTGTGTTTTAGGTTTGTTGTGACTTGGTCTAATGCATATTAGCAGCAACATTTGGTGGCGTAACGATGACGTCATCAAATAAGCCCGTTTGTGCAGCATACATTAGCCAAGGTCGTTCACTTCCTCTAATGGGCGTATGACCTTGAAACCTAGCAGGGACGTAGACTTGGTCATTAACATATAACATACCAAGTTACATTAGTGTGACGTCATTTGTTGATTTGTTATGATTTTTTGAATCTGGCAACCTATACTACAGCATACACACAGTGCAGTATATATGAGTGGACATAAGCATGTACAATATGCATACATCTGCACTTCCCCATATCCCATAGACAAAGCACATAGTCTATCTCGCTGCTAGATGGGTCGCTTGCAAAGCTTGGATCATCATCAAACTTGGTCACAATAAGGAACCCATAGTAAAGTACTATACCAAAGAGGTTACATCTTGATGACGTCACCAGGTGTCAGATTACATGTGTCTGAAATGTAATGACTTAAAAATTCAAAAATCTGTAAAAATTCAACCGTTTGAGATACAAACTTTATTCCTTCGGCAATGGTCATGACTATCCAATGTCGAAATTTCGTACACAGACATTGACCTTGAATCTTGCTTCCTATTGGTCGAAAACGAGGCTGCCCTGTCATTTAAAACTGGTAGCAGATACCGAGATCGGGTCAAAAATGTTAGTCTCAGGACCCCTTGGGCATCAAAAAAATACAAAAAGTGAGGTTGTCACACGAAAGAGCGCCCTCTAGCGGCAAGTTGAAAAATGGCCAAAACGCATTTTGAAGAGATGTCTGTGGCGAAGTTTTTGCAAATTGGCCCAAAATTGGTGCATATGTTCACTGAGGGTCAGTGAACACGCCCATACCTTCAAAAGTTTGATGACGTCACCAGGTGTCAAATTACACTCAGCTGAACATGCGTTCTTCTAACAGCTATATCTAGAGAATGAAAAGGCCGATGGAGGTCAAATTTTGTGTTTTAGGTTTGTTGTGACTTGGTCTAATGCATATTAGCAGCAACATTTGGTGGCGTAACGATGACGTCATCAAATAAGCCCGTTTGTGCAGCATACATTAGCCAAGGTCGTTTGACTTGGTGCAATGTGTATTAGCAGCTAAATATTGTGACGTCACGATGACGTAATCAAATAAGAGTTCCTCAAGTATACATTAACCTAGGTGGTTTACTTCCTCCATTGGTCATATGACCTTGAAACCTAGCAGGTGACTGGACCTGGTCATTAAGATGCATATGGCATGCGTGATTTGTTGATTTATTATGAATTTTTGAATCTTGTCACTGTGCATGTACATGTACGGTATGTATTTACATTGTACAAAGTGTAGATGTAGTATTATACAGCATGCAGTTTTACATGCATACAAACATACAAAAAAAGAAAAGCGGAAAGCCATATGCTCTGTTATCAACAGACATACTTCTAGTTTGTCTTTGTCTTTTTCTTCTTTTTCCGACGAAACGATTTCAGAGCTTTTCTTCAAAACGGTTCAGGTATCAACTTGCAACTTGGTAGGAACATCAACCCAATGTGAAGGTGTGATGTCACGATGACGTCATCAAAAAATAAATTATATTAAGTTTATTATTTCAAAAAAATCATATCTCAAGAACCGTGATTGATATTTGAATAATTATTTCCCAGCATGATAGGTCTTGATTAACTGAACAAATCATACAATGACGTGACCCCTCTTTGAGCCTAACTTCCAGTCCAAACTTAGCCAAAGTGGTAGGGTGTTTGACCATAATTCTACAGAACGAAATGTTCCCACACACGTGGACTTTGACTGTACCAATGATGATGCGGTTACGTAATACGATCTCATATGACAAAATCTTGAGAACTGTAATATATATTGAAAAGATTCTTTATTTATTTATTTATTTATTTATTCCATTTATTTACCCAGGGTGTGCCCAAACAGTTTACAAAAACTGGTTTCCATTGGGGCTCTGCAAACACACATAGAACAACTTCATAATTACTAACAAACTGGAATAAGATACATTTGTAAACAACTACAACATGAAAAAAACTAATGGTTACAGAAGAACAACATCACAAGTAATTATTATACATGCATGTGACACTAACATTTACGCTAATTACGGGAAGGGCGAAAAACCTGCAAAAACTCTTTTTAAGAGAAACAAAAATAAAAAAATTGGAAAATTCCCCTCCGGCTCCAAAATTAAAGTTTGATTTTATGGCAACCAAGTCATACGACTCCGTAAATTAGCATTTCTCACTTGAAGTTGATCAAGTGAATATTATGTGTATGTTTGGCGAAGTGCCGATTTGAATGAGCTCATATACATGTAAGAACTTGTTCTCAGTAGATCCTTGAAAAATCTGTGCACACAATAGTGACGTCATGATGAAATTGACTGCACCAATAATGACGTCATCAGATACACAATTGAGAATTCCAATACTGGCAATAAATATGTGAATGTTTCTTTTTCAACATTAAACAACTCAAGTTTCCAAACAATTTCAAAAGTGTGACATCATCAGATCAATGTTCATGTCGCCCGATCACCTTGCGTTTGTAGCAAACATAAACGCCAAACTCTAGTTTTTATTTATTTTTTATTTAAATGGGTTTAATCAATTTCAAATTGCAGCCCATAGGCTGAATTTCATGAAGTATCTTCCACCTAAACATTGAGATACAGGTGGGTGGCGCCATTGGCAGCCGGCGGCCAGATACACCGGGTAATCCAATTACTCTTCACGAAAGAATGCCCCTGGGATCTTTTTAGTGCGTTACACAACACAATGGACCAACGGCTTTACATCCCTTCCTAAAGTCTAGCGTACATCGACATTGCAACTGGAAGCAACTCAACTGATCAGTTGCTGTCGATGAGTGCATAGCGCGCACATCGACAGAAACTGATTAGTTTCGCAACTAGCGGCAACTGGGAGCATCCAGCTATATCTACATTTCCAGAGCGCGCACATCGACACGGCAACTCGGTAAAGCGCAGAGTGCATTGCCCTTGCAACTGGAAGCAACTGTGCTTGCAGTTGCTGTCGATGTGCGCGCACGTGATCAGATGCAACTGGCAGCAACTAGTTGCAAGTACACGTACATTGACGCAACTGACCGCAACTGGGTACAACTAGTTGCCAGAAAGTAGAACATGAGCAACTCGCGGCAACTGGGATTTTTTCAGTTGCCGGTAGTTGCAAGTGCGCGTACATCAACTTTTTTTAGCAACTGATCAGTTGCTCCCAGTTGCCGGAAACACCAGTTGCCACTAGTTGCTTCCAGTTGCAAGGTCGATGTACGCTAGGCTTAAGGATGGATCAAGTGTGTTTAAGTGCCTTGCTCAAGGGCATAGGTACCACGGCCGGGTATCGAACATCAACAGGGATTGACCCATGTCCTGCACTTTCTTCATTGAGTATGCTACATGTGTAACTCAGTAGATAAGGGCTACAGTGTTTGGTAGAAATGTGTTAATGATGATATTTTGTTCTTGTAACTAAGGCAACGGTACTTGAAGAAATGCCGCCGTTCCCCGAGCGGGAATCTTCGCTTCTCGCCAAGCTGAAGAAAAAGAAACCGTCGGCCGTGGTTGAAGAGAAGAAACCCAACAAACCAATCAGCGTGGAAGTTAATAATACCGTGGGAGAGAGCAGCACGGATGTGAGTTGGTTGCTGTCTATAGATCCGTGCCAAAACAACCAAATACTTGAATACATGTGACTCTCTTTCAGCGAAATGAGTTGGAAATTTTTAATAATCCATGGAGGACGGCGCTGATGTAAGTTCTCCACATCGTCATAAAACGGAGAGTGGGGAGTCAGAAAGACTTTTTCGGAAAAAAGCCACAGGCAGGGATGCCAGTCTTCCGGCTTTTTCTTATTTTGGAAAAAGAAATCCGGCAAAGCCTTTTTTTCAGGCCGGAAAAATAAACGGCCGGAAATATAAGGAGAATATATTTTTAACTCTTCAAGTACAAAAAAAAACGTCGAAAATTGTCTCACTTACTGATCAACGATGTCCGGACATGCCCTATGTCATGTATGTACAGCCTATGATTTGCACACATGCAGTATGTTTGTATCCCGGCCATAATCATTCACGGCTTCGGGCTAAAGTACCACAAAACCAGACTACCGATCAGAAGTACATAGAGGGCGCTGTATCCATACAGCAGTGGTTAGATCACATACATACTGACATATCCATTGCATTGCACTCATGCTGTCAATGTACATACTGTACAGTATACTGTGCTGGTAAGTCCATGTGCATACATGCAGTTTATGATAGTGAATTTTTTTCCGGCCCTGAAGGTAAGAGCCACTGGCATCCCTGTTGAATATATGCGACTCCCTTTCAGCGAAATGAGTTGAAAATTTATAATAATCCATGGAGGACAGCACTGATGTAAAACAAAAATTAAAAAAATGTGGAGTCAGAAAGCCCTTTTCCGGAGATAAATCAATGTACATACTGTACAGTATACTGTGCTGGTAAGTCCATGTGCATACATGCAGTTTATGATAGTGAATTTTTTTCCGGCCCTGAAGGTAAGAGCCACTGGCATCCCTGTTGAATATATGCGACTCCCTTTCAGCGAAATGAGTTGAAAATTTATAATAATCCATGGAGGACAGCACTGATGTAAAACAAAAATTAAAAAAATGTGGAGTCAGAAAGCCCTTTTCCGGAGATAAATCGCAGGGCTCTAATTTCATGTCGGCATTTACGTATATCCTGCTACCTTTGCTACGGTGCCATTGTGATTTGTCCCTTAACAATAATAGAAGACCTCTATGCCCCTGATCTCTCTTTGCAATGGTGCCCATTCTTGTCATTCAACAAAAAATTGTTATTATTGATGATTATAAAATTCTCTAAATTAGGGGTTCATTTTTGCCGTCCCCTGTTGCATCTGACATCTTGTTTTTGTAAATTCAGGACACATTCTTTAAATATTTTTCATCTCAAAGAGCGAGTACATAAAGTACAATTCGTACAAAACGATTTAAAGGCCATTTTAATGTGTCAGCTGTAACGGGGACACTAAATGTCACACTTTTGGACCCTTAATTTATACAAAGATCCTGTTCCTCTTTTGTTTGTGAAATGTCACAAAATTCACTGCTATTGTCATGCAGTGCATTCCCCTTTTGCTTGGAGGATGGGAATGTGTCAATGCACTTTTTGACAATAGCAATGCATTTTGTGACATTTCACTTTACACCCGCCCCCGTATTCAGCTGTGCTGCACATCCCCCAATTGCTTAATCATAACAAATGACACATCATCGTAAAGAGGAATAACAGGGCTTTCCAATGATACCAAATTCAAGAGAAATGATTTAGTAACAAGAGAGACATCGTCAGTCAAACTTGACTTTCCGAACTTTTTTTGAGGAGTTTAGATTAACTGAAACAATGGCCCTGCTGAAAAGTACTTTATAACATTGCCACTTCTCAAATGGTACTGTTTTCACTGATTCCAAATCTGTAAAGATCATTGTTTCAAGTCTTAATTTTTCTGCATCCCCTGGTTGACATATTTCCTGTTGTTTTAAAACACCCCAACTAACTTTTATTTTGTCTCCTGTAGGCACCCAATGTTGGCACTCCCGTGCATATCCCATTGGGCCAGCCACCTGCCGCGCCCTCTACAGACCTGCTCGGTCTAGACGCGGCCCCTGCTCAACCGGCTCAATCCTTTGCCATGTCCGCTGCCCCGGCACCGACCATCAATAACTTCGGGGCACCCCCGGCCGCGCCCCTATTTGATCTCTTTGACGCACCGACGGCGCCGGGGAACTTGGTCAGTGACGCGCAAACTCTTTCTCCTGGGGCCGAGGAGAACTTCATGAAGTGAGTCTCAATTTACCTTGGATTTCCGCAATTTAAAACAATCTGACTGGGTTCTTATATTTTTTTAAAATGCTTTCAAAGAACCGAGAAGTGTTTACAGAAAATTTCATGTGAAACGCAGCAGTAAAAATGAAGCTAGAGGCTGTTAAGCCTAGCGTACATCGACATTGCAACTGGAAGCAACTCAATTGATCAGTTGCTGTCGATGTGTGCGTAGCACGCACATCGACAGAAACTGATTAGTTCCGCAACTAGCGGCAACTGGGAGCATCCAGCTATATCTACATTTCCAGAGCGTGCACATCGACACAGCAACTCGGTAAAGCGCAGTGCGCATTGCCCTTGCAACTGTGCTTGCAGTTGCTGTCGATGTGCGCGCTCATGATCAGATGCACGCTAGCAACTGGCAGCAACTAGTTGCAAGTACGCACACATCGACGCAACTGACCGCAACTGGGTACAACTAGTTGCCAGAAAGTAGAACATGAGCAACTCGCGGCAACTGGGATTTTTTTCAGTTGCCGGTAGTTGCAAGTGCGCGTACATCGACCTTTTTGAGCAACTGATCAGTTGCTCCCAGTTGCGGGAAACACCAGTTGCCACTAGTTGCTTCCAGTTGCAAGGTCGATGTACGCTAGGCTTTACACTCAACAACACTCTCATTTCAAAATCACACCAACAGTGTCTTTGACAAACAGTGTTAGTAGCGTGTGTGCCTTCCGTTGTTTCGTTCATTCAAGGCAGCATTGTCGCATAGAGCAGACCAGGTTGCAGAGGAGGGCTCCGGGCACTGCATTCCAGGCCCCTTCGCTCCAGAGCTGTGAATGCCTTCCTCCAGCCATCCTGAGATCTCAGGGAATTTCCACTCTGCAAAGCGACGTAACAATACCCTGAGGAAATACACGCAAATCTGTGGAGCGAGCCGGCTGTTGTCTTGAGCCAACTCACGCCCGAGTCATTTTGATGTAATTTAATCAATTCGGTCATGTTATGCCGAAAAGAAACGATTTCTATACTTTCCAGAAATTGTATTGGGTTCCGTTCCTTATGACTATCCCATTCCTACCAAACTTTCAAACGACGATCTTAATTTACTCCGCAGTTTTTCAAATTAATAACGGGGATGCATGCTGACGAATGCAATGGAACGGATTCCCCAGTATCCTTTAAATAGCAGCCAATCGCCGATGTGGACAACGGCCAGCATTACTGAGTACATGTATCACATGTATGCACGGTGTTTACAATCTGCGCGCGTTACATTTGAATGCCTGCAATCATGCTGCAATGCACTGCCAAGCGTCCTGATTGGTCCAGCAGAGGCGACAAGATTTCTGTCGCTTTTTCCACCGCGAAATGAGGCCTGTTTCAACAGGGCCACTGTACGCAGGAGTTAGGGAGTGCGTTAAAGGGGCACTGTTGCAAGAGGATGTCCTCTAGCAAGCCAGAGTCAACAGATTTTGTGGGACGAGCTTGGACGTTCAACTGCATCACCGTCGTCCTGCTAATCTCGATCATCAGCGACTGCAATGGCTTTAGCAAGAGTGGAATGCAATGCCCCAAGCCATCCTTTGCAACCTGGTCCGCTCTATGCGACAATGCTGCCTTGAATGCCTTGGAAACAACGGAGGCCACAACGGCTACTAACAGTTTGTCAGAGACACTGTTGTTGTGATTTTGAAATTAGAGGGTTGCTGAGTGTAACAGCTTCTAGCTTTGTTTTCACTGCACCGTTTGACATGGAATTTTCTGTAAACGCTTCTCGGTTCTTTAATGAAATAATGGAAGGAGCATTAAATTGTTAGGTGCTGTCATTTCTGTATGCAGGGGTGTGATTTTTCCGGATTTCCGGAATTTTAAATTTTCCGGAATAAAATTTTTGTGTGCTCCGCGGCTGCGATCCATATTGTATTTTCTAAATTTTTTTGTTGCTCTTGTAGCAGGCCATACTTTTTTTTAGAGCGCCCTCAATTGATTCCGTCATTTTGCGAAGAAAACTTGTGCGAGTCTAGTTGTCACGCAAATGCCATGACATACAGCGCTTTACCATGTATGTACTGTACCGCTTGGCGACCTGACCGAGTCTGCAACGAGTAGCGAAGCGGACGTGTACAAGTTTAATCTTTAAGCAAGGACCATTTTTGCCTACATCGCAACGGCTGAGCCTGTGGTGTGTGTGACGCGTGCATGTGTGCAGTGCTGTGCGGGCCGTGGCTGGCGCGATGCGGTACGGTATATATACTGTGCAGTTTGTGCGGCTGGCGCGATGCGGCAAGCAGCCAACGAACCGATTTTGCCTGGATTCTTTTTAATATTATCCACATTTGTAGGCCTATAAACAAGGTAAATATCTATCTCAAACAAAACTGGTTGTTGTGATGCCTAATTTAAATGTTTTTGACATTGCATTTTGCACGATGACGATGGTACGGTGGTGTTTAAAACGATCCTCCGAAAAGTTGAAGTTTGCGTGGTCTCTACGTCTCGCCCCGCTTCCTCCCCCTCCAAGGAAGCCACGCCCCTTCCGGCATTTTTGTTTTTCCCCAATCTCACCCCTGTGTATGGCATGCGTGCAACAAAACAGTCCTTAATTCTTTTTGGTGAGTGTATCAGACTCTAGCATTAGCATTACTTTTTTCCTTTTTTAAAATTAAACGTTTATCAGATTCCTGTGTAAAAACAATGGAGTGTTGTTTGAGAATGACGTCCTGCAGATTGGAGTCAAGTCAGAGAGCAAGACTGTTTATTGCCAGCTGGTACTGTTCTTTGGCAACAAGACCAGCATGCAGTTCACCAACTTCAGCTCCACGGTCAACTCACCCGGAGAACTGGCTTCTCATATCCTTTGTACATCTTTAAACAACTTAACTTACCTTGTTTATACAATCGCTGCTTGTTTCTTGTGTCCTCTAGCTTTGTTTTCACTGCACCGTTTAAAGTTGCACTGCCCGTGTTTGGGCCGATTTGGGCGTCAAATTTGTTTTTTTAAGTTAAATAGGTATTTTTCTAGAATAGAAAAAGTTATCAGCTTTCATTTGGTACCAAGAACGTAAAAATCCGTCAAGGATTAATGCCAGTCGATTAAAAACAAGAAATGATTAAATGGCTGGCAGGTCAATTAATCGAGAGGGTTATGACGTAAATGTACATGTGCGCGTACATGTGTACATTGTACATATGAGCGTACTCGCACATGTACAACATGTGAAGCACGTTTCAAGAAAAAGGCTTGTATCTCCAATTCCCGACGTCGGAAATTTAAGTTTTTGATATTTTTCGTTACAGAGACACGTAAGCTTTCTAAATTCGTTCGCTTGTGTAAATTAATTTTTTAAATCCTTTCACCGAAACACGGGCAATGCAACTTTAAGTGTTTGCCTTTACTATTTTCCCAATTGGCCAACAAGGCCAGTTGGCTTAAGTCTTTACTGGCCCATCGGCATTTCAAGTGGCCTAGTTCAAATTTCTTTTTTTAAAATTTTTTTTTTTTTATTAACTCACAACCAGTTGTTTGAATTAACCCCATGTAAGCGAATAAACAAAATTTGGTAAATTTTTCCTTCAATTTTCTCTAAAAGGAGGCACTGTATGATAATACCCTACCTAATGCATTTTATTATAACAATGTGTGAGTTACGGCATGGGTCTGTTTCATTTCAACTGGCCAGCCGGACCATTTGGGGAGGCTTTCCAACTGGCCCGAGACAATTTCAACTGTCATTTGGCCAACGGACCAGTGCTAATTCGAACACTGCATTATGTAGGGCAGCATGGCCGAGCGGTGTGGCGTGTTGAATCCAAGACAGTGGTAAATCTACAGATTGTGGGTTCGAATCCCACCCCGGCTCGTCCATGGTGCGTGTGCCCTTGGGCAAGGCACCTTGCCACGAATTGCCTCTCTCCACCCAGGAGGAAATGGGTACCTGTGTTTGATTAGTCCCTGTGCGCTTAAGCTGCACGGGACTGCATATACTCCCCAGGGAGCTGAGAAGGATTAAGGAATGATACTACTGAGCCCAATGACCAGGGGTACTAATGCAGAAAGCACATTGGGAGTTCCGTCGGTTCTGTAATGCGCTATATAAGAACTGCCTATTATTATTACATGTATTTTGTGATCAGATGTCTTTGCAGTTCTCACAATGTTCCTTTACAGCTCTTACTGGCAGTGAATAACACCTAAAACTCATACCAATGTTTTCAAACATAAATTGGCTCGAAGAAATGCCCTTGAGTATTCTGGCTTCTTTAGTTTTTCTAGATTCTGGGATTCACTTTCATCCGATGTGCGTGAATTGTGTCAACACATCACCTGTTATGTGTTTGAATGCGTTGCATGATTTTCGCTTCCTTTTCGCGTGATTGCGACGCGCGTCGCTTTGAGAAAAAGCGATGTGGAGGAATTTTGAATAAAACGATGCACTTAAAATCACTGAATTTTCAAAAACAAATTCCATCCAAGCTAATTCTGTGGAGGGAATTTGGCGTGAAACAACGCACCGAAAACCACAGAATTAGCTTGCTGACATATTGGACGGAAAGTGTTTTCATAATTAAGTGATTTTCAGTGCATCGATTCACTCAAAATTCCCTCCACATCGCTTTGTCTCAAAGTGACGCGCGTCGCAATTACGCGGGCGCAAAAGGTACAGTGTAAATTCACCATCACAACAAATGCGCAAATGGTTCAAAGTGACGACACAATGAGCATCATCACATAACGCATGTACAGAAAACTCTTATTATAGTGCTCTTCAAGGGACCGAAATAATTTGAGCTTTATATCCAGAGAGCGCTATAACCAGTGCATACACAATGCAGAGAATAATGGCTGGGAAATAGAAAAAGGAGCTTTATATCAGGTGCTGTTATAACGTGAGTTTACTGTAGTTCATGCACTGACCACGTCCCAGCTATGGCGACCACACAAGGAAGGTTTCCATGGTAGTGGGAAAAGTCTATACCACTCCCCCACAGTTTAAGATCGATTGACTTTTTAGAAAGTCAATCCATCTTTATAGAATGCTTTCGGAAGGCACATTTTTGTACTTTTTTTTCAGTTACTAAAACACCTTTGGGATATTTCTGCTCTTACTCCATGTAATCCTCGAGCTGACAGGGCTAAAGAATAAAATGTCTATAGTTTAGGCCTTGGTCAAAACCACTGCTTTTCTATGGCAAAATTCCTTGACCTTCGACCTCACAGCTCAGTGCCAGTGCGCCCCCAGTGACTGATGTTTTGGACGGCGGGGCCCAGGTGCAGCAGGTGATTACAATGGAATGCCTACAGGACTTCAGCGAGGCACCTCTGCTGAACATTAGGTTTAGGTAAGGTAACGGGCGCTGCACAAGTGCTACCTAAAAATGTGTACTTACTACCGCTGGGCGAGTAGTGGATTTTGGTACTCGCGAGTAGTTGCAGCAATTACTCGCGTACTGGAGTAGTTGGCAAAGGGGAGGGAAAAAAACACAAAATACAACGGACACAATGAATTGAAATAGTCGGCATACATAACTGGTAAATCAGCAGTGGCTGCCTTTTAAGGTTGCCGTGGAATGCGGCCTGTGACACACATAATATGTATTAATCGCGAGTAATTCATGAGGAGTGTAATGAAACAGTTCATTGAGCCGGGGACTGTAGTACTGTGTTTTACGCGGCAGATGACGCGTAGCTGTGCAATCCTTCACGAATTCACGAGTAGCATAATGAAACAGTTCATTGAACCAGAGACATCGTCCATGTCTCTGATTTAACCGATGCCTGTAGAATGTACTGCGTGTAATGTCATTCCGCGCGGCAGATGACGCGTGGGGATCTGTAGTCGTACTCGATCGTTGGGTCTGTGCTTCAAAACATGCTTGTCATACTCTTCAGCTGCACACTAGGCCGCCTTTTTAACTGGGAAAGAGACCTGTTACAGTGTAACAGTATAGCGTAATCACGTTTAATCTCGAGAATGTAACGGTACTCGTGGCGCCACGATTAATCGAGTAGTTTAAAAATGATAATCGTGAGTACGAGTACCATTTACTACTCACGATTAATCGATTTAATAATCGAGCTATTCGCCCAGCGGTAGAGCTTACTGTAGCAGAAAGGCTGTGCTAACGTTAATGCTATTTCATTGGCCGTTGTGTGCTTAAGCATGCGCGTGTTTGGAAACAGGCATTGTTGCATCACTAGTGTTTAGCCTCTGAAGTTGGTAAATGTTTAGCAGTGCTTAACCACTTCGTGACGGGGGAACTGCATATGCAGTTCTAAGTGTTAGTGTCTTGGGGGCGGTTATACAGAATTAGCCCATGAATTAGACCAGGGCAGAGCTGGTCTCTTACATGTATCTTGTTGGCTTGGGGTCAAGTCAGTTTTTGGTTTTTGACCTGTGACTTGATTCTGGAGAAAATGACTTGTGACTGGAGTTGGGAAATAAGATTGATTTACGACTTGAAATAAAAACTAGTCATCAAGTCTCCAGCCCCAGAGACATACATGTATACTGCATAACCAAAACTGCTAGTGCAGTCTCCCGCTTCAGGGGAATAAATTGAAAATGCCTAGCCGCCGCGAAGTGGTTAAAGACGGAGGCTCGTCAATGCATGACTAGCTAATTCGTGCCACGAAATTCACCATGCTCCACACCTTGCCCGAGCTCTTACGATCCCAGAGGGTGCAAGCGTGCTCGACATCGAACAGTATTAAGTAAAATCACGCGTTTGTGTACTTGTGTTTGTATGTACATGTACATACGTAATCCAATGAGCCTGCTCCGTCCGGGATCGTAACAGCTGCTGCCCAACTAGTACGGAGCGCAGTGAATTTTGTGGCAAATATTTGTCCCTCGCGCATTGACGAGCCTGCGTCTTTAAGGTTAGTCTCCATAAAATAGCTGGACCCTCTGTTGACACAGAAGCAGCCGCTAAACAACTCTATACAAATTTGCCCCGGGTCTGTGAACCATGAGAAGCCCCAGGCCTGCCCACGAAAAGGCAACAGGCTACGTTTTTATTGTTTCTTATTTTTAATTTGTTTTGTTTTTGTTTTGATTTTTGGGGGGTGGGGGAGGGGGGTTTGTTTTCCCCAAATGAAACATCCTTTCTTGCCCTCTAGTTGGTTCACTGCATGCCTACTGGTATTTCTTTTCCAACTATAAACTCGCCATAATTTGATATTTTGTGCATTTGTTTTGTTATCTGACAGATACAGTAGTTGCACTCCAACCAGGGGCCGATTTCACTAACGCTTTGCGATGATCGCTAATGCCCAAATCAATCGCTAAACTCGAAATCCATCGCAACTTAGCGATCAACTTCGAAGAGCGATTTCACAAAAACTTAGCGATGGCGTTGGCCATCGCTAGTTGTTTTTTAGCGATGAATATCTAGCGACGACTAATTTGTCATCGTAAATGGAAACATTCATCGCTAAAATACAATTTTGCGCCATTTGTTTAGTATATTGAAGGTTTGGTGATTTTCAGTGTGTCTCGAAATGGCGTTTTAGTTGTTGTACATAAACAACGCAAGAGCATTACAGAGAGAGAGGGTTTTCAGGGACAGGACAAATCCTCTGCATGGATTCATACAATGACGAAAAGATGCACAGATATTATAGGTTTATGCGGAATGCAATGGTGTCATGAGAATTATTGATATTTTAGAGCCACATCTCCGCCCTTCAACTCTTAGGAGCCATGCAATAGATGCAACCGTTCAAGTATTTGTGGCTCTCAGGATGCTTCTATTCCACAACATCCGAGCATCATGGCATATCTGAAGCTAGTGTCTGCACAATCGTGCATCAAGTCACTGAATTTCTGGTTGTTTACGCGTTACTAAGCGATCGTCCTCGTCCAATAATTTTATTTATAATTAATACTCATCGCTATTGCGACGGCTTTTGTGAAATGCAAAATCCATCGCCATCACAATAACGATGGATTTGAATTTAGCGATCATTCTAACGATGATCGCAAAATATTGTGTTAGTGAAATCGGCCCCTGGTCTCAACTATAGTTGTAATGAGTGTGTCAGTGTACAACACGATCAATCCACCAAAATCCTTTTAAAGTTTCTCTTTTTTTGCATTAAACTATAGCTCTAAAAAGTAGATTTTTAGAAAAATTAACCACAAAAGTTCTTAAATGCGTGCATAGAATTGTACTCCTTTAACACAGATAAACCAAACTACATCTAACCTTAATTTTAGCCTGCCTGAGACTGGTAGCCTCTCCTCTGATATTTTCCCGAATCCAAGGTAACACAAATCCACCTTTGTGAAGCATTTGTTGTGCCACCTTCATTGTGCTCTTTGTATGGGGTTTCCTTTAGCCAGTTGGCCTATTTCTTCAGATTGTGATTTTTATTTTAAAGTTCACTATCATTTCTTGCAGTGAAATTATCTATCACTCCTTAAATGGGCTATGTCACGGTTTGCGCATGCGCAGCAAAACTTGAAAAAGTTGGGCTAACTTTTTCAAATTTTGTGGCTGGGTTTTGCATATCCTATTCAATCTTTGCCAGCCCTTATAATTCTTTAGTAATTTTGGCAGTGGTGTACTTGTCAACGCCCAGGTTGTCCTGATGCATTACTTTTTTACATGAAATGGCGCTGTTTGCCGTATTTTTAAGCCACCAAACATCAATATCACCGGGTGTGTGGCCGTCGTTCAAAAGAGAGTTTTTTTTATCCCATCAAAAAACTCGACAAAACATCGCTAAAATTGCCATTCTTTGTGAAGTTAGTATTCGCTTTTCAGTGGGTAATGTCTTGTTCTTTGCATTAAAATAATTTACTAGTTGCAGTTTTTGAGCACAAGGTCTTCTCTTTCATGGGTATAATTCCCCTTTAATCCTCAAACATGGGGTGCTTTCTGAATATGGGGTGCTTTCAGAAGGCACATTTTTGTACTTTCTACTTACTAAAATATCTTTGGACAAAATTGCATGCTGAAGTGACAAAATTACGGTGGAAATCAACGTGTGTATGGGTTTCCGGTAGCACCATGTGAATCTCTTTTGTATAAATATGGGTCATTCCATGAAGTTAAGGAACACGGTTCCGGTGTTACATCCACAACCATTTTTACTTTTTTGTTTGCCCTTGATAACCCCATGAATCAATACTATTCAGAAATTCAAGCTGTTGGATGAAAGAAATTTAAAACATTCATTACTTGTAACAAAATCCTCATGGATTTAAATTTAGATGTCAACTAAATAGAATTTTGTTCAAATGTATATGTGTGACATTTGGTGCTTTTTAGCAGATTTTCTTGAATCACACAGAAATATAATCTAGAATCCTCCAAATTCAAATTAAAAAGGATTGTTTAGTTTGAGAACTGTGTGTTAATTTTAAATTCAACATGAAAAAATTTGTAGTTGGAGTAAAAGCAGTTGAACTGTATTGGTTTCCAAGTTACATCTACAACCACCACTTTGTTAAATAATTCAAAATGGCAGCACTTTGTCAACACTGAAGACTCCCAAATTACCCCCAAACAGTGTAAGCCATCACATCATGCAACATCGTTATTTAAATAGTGATTTATTGCTCTCTTATTTACCATTTTTGTGGAAATGAAGAAATGTCACACTTTGTTCCTCAACTTCATGGAATGACCCACATGTATGGTTCTGAAAAGAACCGGTGAGTGTGAACTCCACGTTTTGAACAACGTGCTCTGTTTGTCTTCAGGAGTAATGCTGGACTCGTGATGATACAGGGCTATAAGTTATTGGTTGAGGGCATTCAGTGTGCAGTGTGTGCACTAAAGCGGAATGGCTTGGGTTGTGGAGGCGTGGGTATGCTAGGATCCTAATCCTGTGGTTTCTCTTGGTTTCTCTTGTAACCGTGGTTACAAGAGGTGGAGTTCTTCTTGGAGGTGTTCTTGTTCTTGGCAGTGTTGTAGGTGGGGCCTCCTTCTGAGGCTACAATGGGACGTACAGGGATTTCAGGCTTGTGGATCGGGGTCATGTGGAGCTAGAGGGTCTGAGCAGTCTGTACAGCTGGTAGGAAATGGCCTCTGAACGTTGGAGAGCCAACAATTGGCTGGCAATCTTCCGTTCTGTGGCTGGTGTGGGACACGGTAGGTGGGGGTGGACAGTATGGCAGTAATCTTACTGTCATAGTCTGCCTTATCCATGATAGTCCGGCATTACTCCTGAAGTAGCCTTGTCCAAGGCCGTCTGCAGGTTTTTTTGCTGTACGAGGGAATATTTAGTCTAGCGCATACAAACTGCACACGACATCAAAACGAGCCACTTTGAGATAACGACTTCTGTAGTAAACCCGTACGGCAATACATACTGCGTACTAGCTGCGTACGGCCTGGTCTAGGACCGTACCGATACATGTACGTGCATGTGTGCATAGTCGTTGCGCGGCGCGTTGTGAGCCAATACGTGCAACAGATTCCGTATAGCTCGTAAGCGCTTTTTTTGTTTTGTTCAGTTTTATCTTCAGCGGGCCGTCTATAGAAGACAAGCCCAACGCCTTGGTCAAGGCTACTCCTGAAGACGAACAGAGCACACTGTTCGAAACGTTGAGTTCACACTCACCGGTTCTTTTCAGAAATATACAAAAGAGATTCACACGGTGCTACCGCAAACCCATACACTTGACAAAATTACACTTTATGCATACGTACATATGCATGTCGCTATCAAAACGGAATTTTACCTAATAACTCGAAGTGAAAATACGTGCAATTTCATAAAATAATTTAGTGGGTACACAGCCGTGCTCATGATCCGTGGGTTATGGTTTCAAGTCCCACTTGTGCCAACGTGTTTGTGCCTTAGCCGGGTAGCCACCTAGTTGAAGTGAAATGGTTGTGGTGATTTCCTGATGGCAGTGGTAATAATGGCAACAGCGCCAGGAGTATCCTGTAGGGTAGACGTGCGCTATACAAAAACCCACCATTATTAGTATTAGTGAAGGTGGTTTTTTCTTTTCTTTATTTTATATTTTATATTTTGTTTTGTTTTTTCTTTTCTTTTTGTTATTTTCTTCCTTTTGTTATTTTCTTTTCTCTCTGCTTTCATGTACATCAGTGGTTTCCTTTGTGGCTTTTCCCAAAGATCATTTTCTCCTCTCAAACCTTTGTTCATACACATGTATTACCCATAGGATATCTCCAAAGCCAGTCGAGCCCCCTCATGCCCCAATGAGACCAAGGTGAACTCCTTTGGCATGGAATGACTTGTTTATAAAGCCTGTGGGATATTGGAAAATTGTGTTTGCCATGCATGATGCTCCCAATCATGCATGTACATGTAAAAGTTGCACGGCTGATGACCGCATGTTGTTAACCCAATAGCACTCAGTGGTAACAAGTAGTGTCTTATTACTCCTCAGCTTTTTGGTAATGGGTCATTCCCAAAATTAGGGGTCCAAAATTGTTGGTGTCCCAGTTACGTACGACACTCTCTGCATCAAAAATCACCCCTCCTGATCACAAATTCTCAGTAATGGACTGTGGCCTGTGATCATAGGGGGCAGCATCATTTTCTTCAATATTTTGTCTTCTGATTCCTGAAAAATATTTAAAACAAAAGACCATAAAAGTTTATAATTTGTTCCATGGTATTGAATAGGAGTTTGGTGTCCTGGGTTACCTACGCCAATAAAAATTGGCTGTATAATGAGTTAGCATTAACCTTGGTGCCATATCTACACACAAACATTAAATTTAAGTGGTATTTGTTGAAATAAAAATAATTATTATCATGGAAGAAATACAGGGCGGCTTTGGGCGCTTTGAGGAGAAAGCTGCTGGGCGCTTTTGGGCGCTTTGAGGACTATTAAAAAGGGTAATCTCTTAAGCATCATGCCTTGTGCATGGGATGAATTTTAAGACGGGCTAAAGGCTCTGCCAGCAGAAAAGCTGTGCTACAGTGGGTTGCATGTCAGAGCTGTTAACTCCACTACAAGCCCACTGAGTCCAGTCCGTTGCAGTTCTTCCTGTTCATAGGTCATTTTCCAGAGTCTTAATTTAAAAGCAAGTGAGTCTTTGCACGGTAAAGGGGGCATTTTGGTAACACAGACCATACATGTATTTTCCAGAAAATAACTTTGTCTGGTCTCAAAATAAAAGAAATGTTTCAGTTGTTCTGAACAGATAACTTGGGCCCAAAAGGGGTTACAAATAGTGTCACAATATGCCTTTCAAAAAACCCTGTGTACATATTTCTAATATATACACTCGTAACCGGGACGGCCTAAAATGTAACACAAATGTCCGCCTCGGTGAAATTTGTGGTGTATTGACAAGCCTGCATCTTTAATCTACAATTTTGCAGGGCCCAAGTAAAACTGCATTCCAAACTTGTAAAGCTAGGTTCGTACTTCTCCGCCGAACTCACTCGCCGCATACTCGCCGCACTTTCGCCGAGTGTAGTCGCTGCAGAGTTAATACTGACCGCGCACTGTTGAACTTGTTTGACCCTACTCGGCGGACAAAATTTCCGTTCCGCATGTAGGTCGCCGAGCGAGTATGAATTGGGCTTAATGCAAATTTCTTGAATTCCAGTTCTAAGCTTGCTAAGTTACTGTAGGGTTTCGGCACAGATCATGACCTGAATTAAAACCCAAATAATTTCAAAATGGACTTAAAAATAATTGCAAGGATTTGGGATGGGCACAACACTGTTGCAAGCTCGATATGTACTAACGATTGCATGTGCTTTGGTGTCTTCTGTTTTTGCATCCCTGTTTTAGTTTGCCCAAAGTATGTATACATGTACTACGTGTCAAAAAAAAACTGTCGTACTTTTAATCTCGAATAACCTTGTCATTTTCCAATGGATTTAAACAAAAATTTCACATGTAAACAAGGCCTGACAAATTTACCCGAGTGAGTTTCATCAGTTTTGTCCAAGAAGGTGAGATTTAATGGCCTTGCGAAAAAAAAGTCAATTTCAGATTTTGACAATTTCGACTTCGCCTCCTTCAATGTCAGTACATCAATGGAGATGGTGGTGGAATGTGTGCTGCAGCCGAAAGCTTATGAAGAAAGGCAGGATCACTCCAAATGTTATTGCAAACCATCTCGATCGCTTCGAGCATTTCATCAGGAGGTGCAAAGGGACCTTGGACATAGACAGTTTACTTAAAAATGGCGGATGCCAAGTCAAAAGTGGCAAATTCTTAATTTGTTGTTTGTATGGCCATTAAATCTTACATTGTACCTCTTGGACAAAACTGATGAAACTCACTCAGTTAAATTTGTCAGGTCTTGTTTACATGATGTGAAATTTTGGTGTAAATCCGTTGAAAAATGACAAGGTTATTCAAGATTAAAAGTAGGACAGGTTTTTTTAAAAACATGTTGGTTTGTCCACTGAAGTTTGGGTCATGTTTTGTGACAAACTACACAGGGTGTCCATCAAAAAATGTCTAGGTCAAACCCGGAAACCTCAGAATCTGTTTCCCCGGATCCTGATAGGGAATCTTCTTACATGGAAAAAATAGTCTTAAAGGGCCCCTTATTTGGGATTTTTATCAATGACATCTATGCTATAAAACCAATATACTCAGTTACAATCATAAAAATCGTATTTGGAGCTTGTTTTGGGGGTTAAAACTAAGGTTTTTAGTTTTTATGCTAATGAAAATATGCATATTCATGACCAAGGTCACGATGTCACAAGAGGCAAACACAGGAAAATTACATTCAACTGTGCACAAAAGATTCAACCTTTTTCTCAAACGTCCTGGAACTGTTGTAATCCATGACTGTTTGAGTTTGTTCTACATGTTTCCTGTTGTAAGCCATGATAGAACTAGGGGAGAAAACCGCAGCAATTTGCCACAAGTCCAACTTGAAGTCTTATGTTTTTTCTTAACTTTCCCTTCTGTTTTCCTTGCGTGATGCACTCCAAACAGCGCCCTCTGTCTGTGGTTTATTGCGATGAAATCTTCAAAGTTGAAAAAGGATACCTTTTATTGATTTTACATCCAAACGAACAATAGCATGTCTTGTTGAACAAGTAATCCATCATATGAAGCAAAGATTAAGCAAAAAGTTGTTTAGCATGTCAGAGGCCCTTTAAGGCCTATTGCAACAAAATCAGTCAAGCAAATCAAAAGTTACATGAACTAGGGTGTAACAAGTAGCAAAGTAGCAAAGGATGAACACGCACAAAATAATGCCTTTGTTGGACAGCTTGTGACCTGAATTAAGACCCAGGGACTTGTGGTGGACTTGTGAAGGCTTCTGAGTACTTGTGATGGACTCGACTACAACCCTTGTACATGTTGATGTTTTTCTTTGATTGCAGTTCTGGAGGGGCAATGCAGTACATCAACCTGAAAGTTCCCATCATGTTGTCCAAGTTCTTCCAGCCGACCACCATGTCATCCACTGATTTCTTCTCGCGTTGGAATCTGCTGAATGCGTACGTATTTACATCAATAGAGTTTACATCAATAGGTCAAGGCTTCCATTAAAGATTGAGGCTCGTCGATGCGTGACAACAATTTGTGCCACAAATTTCACCTGAAAATCAAATTTATCACAGAAAACACATCCGTTTAGTTTCAGCTATATTCACATTATATCACATTGTTGACTTTTGACGATATCCTTGAAAATGTAAAGATTGAGAACGTGAAATTTTAGAATAGTAAAAGAGAAAAATATGACAAATGGTGTGCATCAAAATCTCAACACCCATGGGAAAAATTGGGGGTTCAAAAATGTGATCTGAACACGCTCCTTTAACGTGTTGACACAGTTTGCCCAATATTGAAAAATAGAACTGTCAAATTATTATGACAAACATACCTTATTTGAGTTTGACCACAGGTGCCCACACTTACAATTTAGAAGCAATTTGTATTATTTCTTTTGAGAGGCAAGTGCATAGTTCTGACATGTCAATCAAGTGAAAGCTCTGTGACCATATATGTGACCGGATCCAGCAAAACCCAACACTTGTGATGAAAATTCAAAATTTAAGTTTTGGTATCAGCTTAGTGTGCATACAAAAAGGTATCTTTTAAAACATGTTTGAGGAAATTCTGATAATTGTTGGCGAAGTTATGACCAATTAAAGTATGACAGATCAGAAAAAAGTGAAATGGAGCTATTGGTCTTTAAAGTTTGACAAACTAGTTGATTATTTAATTTTTTGTCAATAATATGAGGAATTTTGAGACAGTTCATATGCAAACAACAAAACAAATCTTGAATGTATCCCGATGTTGATTCTGCCAAATTTTCAAGTTGGTCCCAGAGGCCATTTTTTAAGGTTGTGGGCCCATATCACGTAATGGGAAATGCCGAGAAGCGTCGGGTTTTGCCAGAGTCTGTCACATATGATCAATCACAACAGAGCTACATGTACATGTATGTATGCAGACAGTGCATTAGCATATCGCTCACAACAGACACGCGTGCTTGTAAACGTGGTTCTCGGCCGTCCCATATGTATTGCTTGTATGCAGTCGCCCCAAGTTAGTTTTGGTTTCGATGTGGTGTTAATCGCTCTTCAGAGAAGATATATGACATCCCTGTATTAGTAATCCCTTACTCAGTATGTGCTATGATAACTGATGACCCTGAAACATAAATACCTTCGAGTTTTCTCCAATGAATCTGTGCTTTCTATGCCAGTCCCACAATACTCCTAGGCCCCCAAAATAATTGTTGAACCTTCATCTGGTCAAAATTTTACTACGACCTCAAATAAATTTGTTTAAATTTCATGAAGTCATTCCAAATAACCCTCTTCCAAATAAAACTATTGTAAATTCTTTAAAATTGGCTTTCGTTAAAACGTTCGACAAACCTGGGTTTTTCATTTTTTTTCGGTTAAACGTCCAATCCCTAGTCTGTATTGTAATTACTTTCTTCCCTATTTCCTTAATTTGTATATATGTAGGCCATCCCATGAGTACCAGAACATCTTCAAGGCGGACACTCCCATGGACAGGGATGCGAACAAGACTAAGGCAAGTGTGCTACTAACATCTTTTACGAATCCACTGCCAAAAAAGAATGTTTGGGATACATAAACACAAGACCTCTAGTTTTTCTTTCTTTTTCTTCTAACCCGGAAGTACCATTGACAATGCACATAAACCGTTCGGCCTACTATACCAATATGTTCCTCAATTCAGACGATAATGAAATTTGGTGAGACAATATAGTAGGGATGTGCGTAACGTAATTACGTCATAATGACGTCATCAGGTGTCAGATTAAAGGGGCATGAAATTTAATGTTTTCCATATAGCGCTGCTGAGAATTAGGCAAAAATAAACGGACCATTCAAACAATTTTAAAAAAAGGGAGAAAAGATATCTTGCAATCTTACGGATAAACGACATGAAATATAAAATAATTTTCCTTCTAAACGCTAACTTTTTTGGTTAGTAAATTTCCCCCGCCGCAACATTACGGTACATGACATTAAGCTACCGCAACTGCATGCAGCTAGCTGGAGTTCTGGTGAATGATATTCTGTTACGGTTGCCGAATACAAGGTGATATACGTGTACAGTTTGGCTGGTAAGCAAATGAATGTTGCGTGCAAAGTAAATTTTTGCGCTTAACTCCATGAAATTGGCCCTAGGTTTTGGTGATTGGAAAGCTAGGACCCTACTTACTAGCCTTAATATATAGTCCGTGGTTCTGAGCAAATTTGATTTTTGTTTTTCTCCGAACGAAATTTTAAAGCATATACTTTATTTTAACGAAAAAACATAATGCTTAAGCTCATAGCACCCTCGGCTTTGCCTTGGGTGCTATGAGCTCCCTCGGGTGTTAAAACTCCATATCCCACACCAGTCAACAATTGTTTAATATTTTTTTTTTTTCCCGTTGATGTCTCATTTCAAAAGTGAACAACCTTTATGTTTCTAGAAAATTATCAATTCAAAAAACTATTTCGAAATTTGTTTTCGAGGTGCCACACCCAAAACGCACGAACTGTATATCTTTAATGTGTTCTCCTCTTCAGCTTATTGGATGTGGTATTGGCTTACTTGAGGGTGTTGATCCTAACCCAGACAACTTTGTATGTGCTGGAATAGTCCACACTAAGA
The DNA here is from genome assembly GCA_037783545.1 of Henricia sp. BOLD:AAB3569. Lineage (NCBI taxonomy): Eukaryota > Metazoa > Echinodermata > Asteroidea > Spinulosida > Echinasteridae > Henricia > Henricia sp. BOLD:AAB3569. The sequence goes on along the minus strand of JBBELK010000351.1, from coordinate 418,079 downwards.
CGGCACAGATTGGGGTTTTACTTCGTCTGGAACCTAACAAAGGGGCACTGGTGAGTGATTTTAACCTTTTAAGATAAATAAACAGGGTAATATAAATTAAACTCCTCAAAAAAGTCCGGAAACTCAAGTTTCACTGGCAAATTCTCTTTTTTTACCAAATTATTTTCCTTGAATTTGGTATTATTAGAAGCCCTGTTATTATTATTTACAATGATGTGTCATTTGTTATGATTAAGCAATTAGGGGATGTTGCAGCACAGCTGAGTATGGGGGTGGGTGTAAAATGAAATGTTACAAAATGCATTGCTATAAAATGCATTGCTATTGTCATACAATGCAAGCAACTGCTACAGCAAGCGTCATTACACTTTTTGACAATAGCAATGCATTTCAAGGTAGAATACATGATTGGTATCACAAGGAATCAGAAATCTTCACAAATTTACACATAACTTACACAATATAAACACGATGACGGTAGAAAACTTCCCCTAAAATAGTTTCGTCTGAAGTGCTATAGTCTTTGAGAAATGAGCAAAACAAATATTTCACCCAAAGGCCATTTTGCCCCAAAACCACTTCGTCCAAACACTACCTCGCCCAAATGCCACTTAGCCCCAAAACAACTTCATGCACAGGCTGTGGTTCAGGGCGAAGTAGTTTTGAGGCGAAGTGACTGTAAACCATTTTTTTACTGTTTTCTCAAAAGTTAGACGAAGTATGGAGCTGATTTTTGCTCTGGTTGGTTTTAATCATGCATGTACATGTACCTTCAATCACACAGGGGGGTGAAACTATTTGTAACGGTTTACTAATCATGTATACTACCTTTAAGGAAAATGATTTGGTAACAAGAGAGAAATCGTCAGTCAAACTTGAGTTTCCGAACTTGAGTTTATTTGTGCCATGTACTTCTGCAATCGTCAGGTATTAACTCTTTCAGTGCCAAGGTCGTACATGTCCGATCAAAATTTTTTCTTTTTTTTTTTCCTTAAAAAACATCAACCTCCGTACATGTACAATTTAAAAAATATCACTAGAGGGCGTATCCCACGAGAGGGCACCATGTCTGAATTGTTCGAAGCAGCAAAGATGGCGGCCCCCATAGTAAAACGCGCACACTTCTCTGTGAAAGAAGTCCGTGAGTATTTTGGGGATTGAGATACTAGTAGTGAAAAATTTCGGTATTTATCACCCATAAAAAAAATAATTCTACCGAGTCTGGAATGTACAAAGGACCAAGATACAACAAGTTTGGTGAGTACAACTTATTTATGTATTTTTCAACAGAATTTCATAGAATTACGAAAAACGTAAAAAGTCGGGCACTTTAGGGTTAAATGTTAAAAAAACAACAACATGGGTACTGAAAGAGTTAATAAAACCAGCATACAGAATCTGTAAATGGGCCTTTTAAAATCTGTATACCTAGCATGATATCTGGCAAAGGGTCTCAACCCCCCACCCCAACCCCAAAGCCCCTATACCTCAACACACTCTTCCCTTTTGTTAACGCACCCCCCAACTCAACCCAACCCATGCCCCCCCCCCCCCTCACCCCCCCCCCCCCCCCTCCCCCCCCCTCCCTCACACCCCCCTCCCCCCCCTCCCTCACCCCCCCCCCCCCCCTCCCCTCCCCTCCCCTCCCCTCCCCACCCCCCCTCCTTTTAAAACTGAAAGGAAATCATTTGATGTTTGAGACACAATGGGGAACAATGGAAGGGGGCGTACCCTCTGCCACATATCTTGCTGCAAATGAAAATCTATTCTAGAGGTCCTTTTGTCAATCAAGATATTTTTCTACAAAGGCTTTTTATTACCTGCTATCAAAATGGAAAAAATTACTTGTAATAAAATTGCATAAATTGATTTTTGTGTTCTTCCTCTACAGATGTACCGACTTACATTACGTAGTAGTAAAGAAGAAGTCTCTAAGGAGTTGGGCAAACTTCTATCCACCCAATTTTGAGCAGCTTCAGAAGTCCAGTTTTGTTCCACATAACCTATTTCTGTATGTACATTATTAAGCCCTCCTCAACTGGTCCAGACCAGTTTGATCTAGTCCCAGTGTTCTCCACTGCTGGTTTTGTCCGGGGCGCTGCCCGGACAAAATCATCACAGGTACCGTACAAAAATTTGCCGCTCGGACAAAAAACTTGGCCGCCCGGACAAAAAATAAATCAATTTTCCCCTCTAAAACACTATGAAAGTACAGCCATGTCATTTCAAAGTTTGGTTCAAATTCTCCAAACTTTAATCGCTAGCCACTGGTGTCATTATCATGATTATCGTTCACTTACCACGCATATCTATCCGATCGGCGACCCAAATCCGTGTCGATAAAAATAACGGCCATGACAGTTGCATGGAATTTTTTTTGAACAGCGCCCTCAAGTGGCGATTGCGTCCACCTGTTGAGGGCGCTGTATGCTTAGCGCAGCGGCGTAGGTAGACCGCTGCTGCATGCTACTGCTACCGCTACCGCTACACCCCCCCCCCCCCCCCCCCCCCCCCCCCCCCCCACCCCCCACCCCTGAGCGACTTCGGCGCGCCTGGACAAAATTTGACCTGTGGAGAACACCGAGTCCCTGTGTGTAGAGTTGTACAGGGCGATTTTATCTGGCCAAATGAAACCAGATTAAACTAGTTTCAACCACGCCCTTTGCAAGCCGTTTTAACCAGTCATGGCCTGCCAGTCACAAACCATTAAAACCACAAACCATCACAAACCATTAAAACCGACTAAAAGTCTAAAACCAGTGCAAACTTGCCTGAGCAACAGTTGCACTGCTCTACAGAATTGAAATATCAGACTTTCCCCCTAAAAATGTTCTGGCACAGGTAATCCGGCACATGGTGAAGTCTATGCTGAACACCAGTGCAACTGATGTGGTTTGTGTTCTTGTAACAATCACATCGTAACACAGTGATTTCTGTTCGTGATCTACTTTTTTTAAAAATAAATTGTTGATCCTTTAATTCTGTTGAATAGTTAAGATTATCAAGTACATGTATCTTGATTCTTTGTTTTGGATGTTTGACCAGTTTCACGTGGTTGCTGGCAGATGTATTATTGAGCCAGATAACGGCAGTAAATGCGGATCTAAACTGGTTCACTGATGAGCAACTTCTACTGTATATGTAACACACCAAAGCAGATGCAAGCACTTGAAACTAGTTTGATCTGGATTTAGGCAACCTAGAACCAGTGCCAACTGGTTTCGTCCTGACTTGGGCAGCCAGGCATTGTCTGTATTGGTGATCATTCCTCGTAGTATGTTGAAACTGATTTTACCATCAACCATTTTATTTTATCAGGAGTACACAATTTTTTTAAAAACCCAGAAATGACGCAAGCTAAACCGCATTCTCTCATCTTGCGGTACCCGTTGCTAAATGATTGCTCAACACCGGCCAGCTCGGTGGTCGAGTGGTTAAGATGTCTACCTACTATGCAGGAGGTCGTGGGTTTGAGTCCCACCCGAGCACGCTATGAAGTTCTTCTCATAGTGTCTTGTGGAAGCACCGAGTATACACAGTGCTAATCAAGTTACGTCGGGTAAGACAAAACAAGCCCTAATTAATCAGAAATGATCGAATTGATGGTTCGTTTTCAGTTTCCCATGTGCAGAGGAATGGTTGTCCGCGCAGTGCTCGACTTGTGGGTTCAAGTTTTTTACAAGATTGGAAATATTTTGCACAAGACCAGAATCAGAAAAACAAATTAGAACAAAAAAGACAAAAATAACTAGACTGCCCATCTACACTGAACAAAATTATAAACGCCCCATGTGACACTTTGAAACTTTTATTAGCCTTAGGGGTTGCAAAATATATTAAATTCATGTTACATAAATAATTTACATGGGGCGTTTATATTTTTGCTCAGTGTAGTATCATAACAGAAAAGCACTAAACCAGTGTTTAAGTTTGACTTGGTCCAGTGGGTATTTTCCCACCCTGTTGTGCATTTGTTATAGTTTTGTATATCAACTAAAATGGGAAAGTTGTAGTTGTTTCAGATCTGTTTCAGTGTTCTGTCCCAGTGTTCTGTCCCCATTGTGACGAGATAAATTGGTTTTTGGGGGAAATAATAAGGCCAACACATTTTTGGATCAAGTGGTTTTATAGCTAGTAAAATGTACCGGTACTTCCCAAGAGCACTTTGTGGTAACATCATGACATCCATAAATTTGTGATAGGAGACGCAAATGTTGAATATTCTTTTTGTTTTGTAACTGTATTAATAAAAACATTAAAATATATTTAGATAATGTTATACTGAACTATCCAACCCCCACCCTATGTCCTTGCCCTAAAATCATTATGTTTTAAGAGGACTTTGCAAGGGTAGGAACGCGATACCACTAATTTTACGGTGTTATCAAAACTAATATGAAAATGACAATGATAAAATCCTTTACAGTTTCGAGAATAATCTCATACCATTCGTTCATACACATGTACAACCAAACCTCGTTAATAATAATAACAGGTTTTTATATAGCGCCATTTCATATAGATCATGGCCCTGTTGCCATTATTACCGCTGCCATCAGGAAATCGCCAGAACCATTTCGCTTCAACTAGGCCGGCAGCCTGGCCAAGGCGCACAGCTCCATCAGCAGTTAGATTGTGGCATTCCCCCTAACGGCTCACCAAATATCGCTTGGTTTGACGATGCAATTGATATTAAGTGTCTTGCCCACGGACACAAACACGTTGGCACGAACCGATAACCCTCCGATTACGAGCACGGCTGTGTACCCACTTGGCCACACGTGCTCTCATATAAGAGGTCCTTGGGACTTTACAAATTACCTTGTTATAACAGGAACCATGCGTTGGAAGGAATAAAAACAGTGAAGAACAAAGGATCACGACCTGTTTTCTGTTGTAAAGTGGAATGGTGTATTATGAAGTGCGTTTTTTATCGAGGTTCGATTAATGCTTTGTCAAACATATAAAATCTGTAAAGTGTCATCAGCAGGTTTTTGGTTTCCGACGAGAAATTTAAAAATATAATTAATTGCAAAAAAAGTGATATGCTGAAGCACTTTAAGGCCCCATTACATCATTTGCAGTGACCCAACCACGAGTTGACCAGGAAAAAAAACAACTAAAAGTGTTGGTAGCAATGGTAACAAAAACCACATGAGTTCTTTCCCGTGTAAAACGGTACCTGTCTGGGAGAAATTGCCAACTGAATGTGCTTTAACCAAAATTCTGAAGTATTACTACATATATGTTTGCTGAAATTTAACAAGGCAGTTTATCGGCAATTATTCTGCTGCTGTTTCTGTTTTTAAAAGTTTTCCGATCATGTAAAACGTCTATAAAAACCACCTTCAGTTGGACAGAAAAACAAAAATACAAATTTTGTGTTTTGTTGCTGTTGCTATCAACACTTTTGTGCCAACTCATGAAGTATAATTTTGGTTGATGCACTCGCAAATTATACAATAGGCATTTAAAATTAGCTCGACGTTTTTACATAAACATGCCTTCACAGCTATAAGTTCATATTTGTATTAATACACTCGACCAAACAAGTTCTGTCACCAGTAAGACATTTGTAGATATTTATTATGAAATTGTATTTAATGTAGGAACAAAATATATCAAATTTTAGCTGAACATATCCCTCAAAGGAATAGAGCTCAAGAGAGATCATGATGGCAAGCTTCACTGAACAGGAATGCAACAAAGGAGTGTGCGGTCAGAATGAAAAACACCAAAGAACAATGCAACTTGTGATTTGGGCAATTTCTGTGTAGACAATTAGGAAATTTTTAAGTGAGTTTAGGTTTATCAATGTCTTGTCAAAAACATCAAAATCAAAATGGTTAAATTGTCCAATCTGAATCGTGCCATTGCATTAGGTATGGTGGAAGCAAAATACTGAACTGTAAATCCCCTCGCTTGAGTGCAATAAAGTTGACATCGTTGTTTTTTGGTGTTTTTCATTCTGACCCCACACTCCTTTGTTGCATTCCTGTTCAGTGAAGCTTGCCATCATGATCTCTCTTGAGCTCTATTCCTTTGAGGGATATGTTCAGCTAAAATTTGATATTATTTTCCTACATTAAATCGAATTTAATAATAAATATCTATAAATGTCTTACTGGTGACAGAACTTTTTTGGTCGAGTGTAGAAGTGTTCCCTTTCACTGTTAAGAGTTAAGTTTACTGGTAGTGTGCCACTTGACAAGCTTTTGTCGAGTAAGCCTTTTCGTAACTTCAACTACGCATTTGCAAAACGCTTTTGGACCAACCGTAAACCGACATTTTCCACCCCCTTTTCTACCGATGATTTGTTGCAAAACTTATGTTATTTCATTCCGCAAAATTAAATGCATTTTAGTGTAATATGTGGTCGTGTGTACTTAAATCCAAGTGAATTTGTGCATTTGTTCCTCAGTATATCCATGTTGATTTATAATTATGTGTGATTCCCCGTAAACAAAAAACGTGAATTATAAAGCAGAAAACAAATGTGACACGGTACACCATGCATTCAGAAAGTTCCTGAATGCATGCATGGTGAATCGTAAATTTCTGAAACTCTGTTTTGAGAGTTGCGTGGTTCTGAAAAGAACCGGTTGGTTTCTCGACGTTTCGGACAGCGTGTTCTGTCCGTCAACATGCTATCAGTCCGAAACGTCTTTTCAGAACCACGCATCTCCCAAAAAAGAGTTTCAGAAAATTACGGTTCACCATGCATTCAGAAACTTTCTGAATGCATGGTGTACCGTATTTTCTTTTTCAGCTTTATAATTACCTCGCGAAAACCCTCAATCATCATTATAAAAAAAAAGTGAATTTGGCGTGTGTGGTTGAAAGTCCGAAAAGGCTTATCCGGGCGATGCCGTTGCACGAGACAAGAGCTCTTGTGTCAATATTTAAATAATACATGTATCTAGTCTTGAATATTCAAAACAGTGGTATTTCCTTTTAATATCACATTATTTTGAAGGTCGTATTTCTTAATATTACGGTATGATTAAAACGTGGGCTTTCTTCGATATATTCTATTTTTTTTCCCTTTATTTTTCACCATGTGTATAACTTCTGTCCTCCCCCGTTTAATGTCTTCGTATAAGTTCGTACAATAATTTCAAACAATTTTATATCAGTCCTATAATAATGTCAATGAATGGTCAATGTTATAAAGAATGTATTTGCTTAATTATAATTATAATTAATATTTAGTTTGTAGTGCAGTTCCGAATTGCAAAATTAAAATCATGCGTATATGTTCTCTATATGATATATGTTCATGAATATTAACAAATTATATTTGTACAAAGTTACCAAGTTGGATCATTTTATTGCAATGAAATTGATGAATTTTTCGCCTACATGTCATGTATGTGCACAGATGACGGCGGTTACTTTCTCCTTTGTCGTAGTGGACGGTTTAGTTGCTTGTGTAATTGGCATACATGTATTAAACCCTTTAGAAAGAAAATGAAAAGTGGAATTTTCTCTAGTTTATTTTACTTTTTTTACTTTTTTTTATTAACAGGCTTTGGTCAAGTTACGTTCACACGATTAAAGAAATACTCGTTATTAAACCAGACTACACATGTACGTGTACTACTGAGTATCGGTTGTAATGTACTCGACAGTGAGTTTGGTGAATGCGCGGTTTTAATTTTTTTTAATGCGAGGTGGCGGCAAATTTAACAAACTGTAGACGTCATTTAAATAAAGTGTGCACGCTCATTGTTACAAGATATTTGGCTTAAAAGAGAATTATACACAAGAAACAAAAGATATGCCAAACAAGTGTAAGTCGTACACTTCTTATACAAAGAAAACACTTTGACCCATTACAAATTAGATACGAACTTCACAGAGAATGTCTTATGGCGCCGCCATTTTGTCCGGAAACTGGGCAAGGAATGACATTTCGTTTATTGCTATTACAGGGTTGCAACCAAGTAAATAAGGTTGCCATGGAAACCAATGTTAAATGCCCAATTTTTCAAAAATCATTTTAAAATACATTTATAAAGTTAAACTTTAAGTCTCAAAACATACAGAAATAATGTTTATTTGCCAAAGTTTATGACAGGGAGAGAATATCAACTGGTGGAAAAGCCTTCAAAATAGGGAGGGTGCTCAAGAGGTCCCCTCATACCTACAGCTTCATGCTGGTTAACCCACTGTTTAACTTACTCTATCAAGTGCAGAATCCTATTGATTATGTGTGGGGAATCTCATTAAGTCTTGAAGAAAAATAAAGCAGATGTGCCAAACTTGATTGCGACATCATGAACCTGTTATCAGCATTTTTGTGTCTTGTCACATGACCTGTCAGTTTCTGAGCCAATAGACATGTGAAAAGTGCTTAAAATGTTGCAGAGCAACCTTTAGCCCATTACCCTTACTAAAATTGTTTCTATGTCCTGACTTGGTCAGCATTTTTCACAAAAATACTTTTGAACCTTATTTTATTTTGAGGAGTGCATAATTATAAGACAATACCCACTGGTACATGGTGTTATTTTAACACCACAGTTTTTGCAGTGTATTTATTAACTTTCTTCACACTATACAGTACAAGCCCACCCAAACGTACCCAGCCCGGTGTGTTACTGTCAGTGGAGTGTCCTCCACTATACACGAACAAGCCTCAACTAGTGTGAGATGTGTCTTCATGTCCTCTGAACCGACTTGGGAGACGTTTGACCTTGGTCAGTAACAACCACAGCGTGAAATTTCCCGATAAAGAAATGGGTAAAAGTGTGCATAAAGAGCACATTTTTATAGTAAAAGGTTCGAAACCCAACAAGAGGGTACAATACCACACATTTTACAAAAATTTTATGTAAAATAATTTTACCCAACCATTTTACCATATCTAAATTCCCTAGCCTTTCAATTGAAATCACTTAACAAAACATAGACATTCTGCACACATAACAAATTTATTAACAGTTGTTCATTGGATACCGGGGCATGAATAAAAAAGTAAGTCATGATGGCTTGTGCCAAGTCATAAATATGAGTTATAAGTCATAATTATGACTTATAAGTCATAATGTTGACTTGTGCTACAAGTCATAACTATGACTTTTTGTTTAAATCATGTCCCTTCCACGCTTCCGTAATAGATAGAAATGCTCATTAGTTGGCGGTTACACAATTATCAACATATGAGTAAACCAAAACCCAACTGTTTAGTAGATACCCAACTGTTGAGTACTAGAATTACGCAACTGTTGAGTACTAGAATTACTCAACTGTTGGTTAAATTAATTAATCAACTATTGTGTAAACAGAATTGACAACAGGGTTGTACATTTTATTACTCAACAACTGCTCGATTGCATAGGCCTACTTAGACAACGTTGAGTAAAATTTTACTCGACGTTTTTGCAGTGTAAAGCATACGATACCTTCATGAAACTAGGCCAATTTGGCTAAAACAATGGGAAATCACCGATATTCCATGCTTATTTTCATTGAGGACTGCTATTCTTGTTCATTCTTGCTGAAACGCCACCCACACATGTTTTCCTATAGGTATAGGGCTTTTGGTGTCAGAATTTGCATGGTTGCTAAGGACTTTATGCCTTAACAGAAGTACAACCTTCTACGCCATTTTTCTCTGAAACGCTCCTTAAAAAATTGTGCTCTTGGTCATCACGGAAATGGTCATAACTTAGTCAATTGTTGACGGATTGACACAATGTTTGTAGTTTTGTGAAGCTTATAATATACTCTATCTGATTAAGTCATTAGCTCCATTTTCATTTTTGTATGCAAGAGCCTACTTTTGGTGGAGTGGCTCACATTTGCAGATTCTTTTGTTGTGTCGTTATCGACCAAATCAACTTGAAACTAAATTGCCATCATGGTCCGAATGGACTCCGAATCCTGTTTTACTTCAATAAAGTGGTATATGGGGCTAATTTTCGTCATGAAAGGATAAAACATTTACATGTATTGCTAATTAAGGAACTTTTACTTTGCACCGTGCTTTAATGACGGTATTTTGTGTTATTAAAACGCTAATATTTAACGATGTTAGTGTAGCACACGTCTACTTTCAAATTGTAATAGTGTCTTCAAGTACATGCATCAAATTAAAAGTCAATTTCGCGCAGATTGATATCAAAATGATGTGTGCACAGGCCGAGTGGTGTTCTATTCATTAGGTTGATATCGTGCAGCTGGTGGTTTCATTGCGGTTATGCGCGCAGGCAAACATAGACGGAACCATTAATGTCCGAGTCTGTTTTACAGGGTTTTGGCGCCACAATTTTGGGCTGAAGGAAACGATGGTCCACCAGTTGTGTTATATGCACAATGTTAAAGACAAATCCAACCGCAATGTTTACGATTTTGTATGGAAAAGTTCCGGCAGCAAAATTTGCTGGATTTTTTCCCAGTAATTTGGGAAATAACTCTTCGGCCAAAATGTTTTGTCCGATACGGATTCTCCGTCCCTGTTCAGTAAGTTCCAGAGCCCACCCCTTCAATAAACCGTACAATTTCCGTAAAGAATTTTTTTTTCCAGCACTCATGAACTTAAACCTTTGAATAATGGTAATAGGCTACTAAAGTGTAGCGTCAGTTGCCATTGTAATTGGATCTGAAACGCCCATTGCTTAAGCACTGGGAAAGGGTTGACTTATTTTAGTGTAGACGCAATAACCATGGTAAGAAATAAACACTTTACAAAATAATTTATTCAAACAAACTTTTATGTTTTTTAGAGCACTAAACGTAAAGGATTTTTAAACTGATTGGTGTTTTTGTTTAATTCAACTTTTTATTTTTCGCACAACTTATTCTTATTACAAAGCTACCTATGACAGGGTCGCTTTGAACCATCAGTGCTCAGTCATCCATGAAGGTATTCTGGATTTCGTGGTGTTATAAGAAAGAGGACACGATCATGAAACGGATAGTATAGGTTTTCCCGGCCAATTTCAGCAAACAAGCGGCCTAATTCATTTAGCCTCCATATTAAAGCAGTTTTACGTCCTTGGTCCCATTTTATATTGCCAAATAAAGCATTCAAATTCGGTTGTGTTCGGAAAAATGTATTTTGCATCCAATTTAGCGCATTGTCAGCTGACAAAAAGGAAAATTTGGAAAAGACAACCCATAGTGTTGTGCATCTTTTCTTTATTTAAATCATTTTTTGTTCATTCATTAACACGTCTCTTGTGTGTCTGTACGTGAGTTTTTTATTCTGTTTCCTATATCCCAAAAGGCGGCAACAATCTCGCCCGGCCGTGGACCTTTTGATAACCAGATTATCTGCAAGCTCGAGATAATAAACGCATCATCAACCGCTGCCGATCAGTATTCGATATTCTCGCATAGCGACCACGAGCTGCTATTTCTACATATTTCTTCTCGTCATCAGAAAAACCGAAAAAGTGACTTGCGTATACCACTTAGTCATGAATTTTATACATCTTGAAAACACATATTCATAAAAAATTGTGTTGTTACAGTCGTTTTTCTGTTGAAAAAGTCAAAAACGAACAGTGACTTTTACTGTTTTTGGATTTTGTTGTTATTGCACAAACATTCTTCCGTCTGTGTACATTTTAAAAATATTGTTCTGTTTGATTACAGACGATTTGCCGTTAGATTACAGTTTTGTTCAGGAACAAGACACTTTGAATACTCATTTGTTCAAATACAGATAGGTTACTGTTCACCAACAGTTAAATTTACTGTTTTCCGCCCATGTTCCCTGGTACGCGGCAGCAACTGTAGGGCGTTGATAGCGAGTACCAACGTACGCTGTCGCGCGCGGGAAATTACAAAAGTAACATTAAATCATTAACTGCACCGTGCATGTAGTTGGACGTGCAATTTAATGTCTGAAAATAACAGCTTTTGCCAGGCGTTTCATGCCGAAATGTGTACTGGAAATTCCTCAGTGAAGTGCTGATTTAAACGTGAAGTAGCTGCTCTACATGTCGTGAAAGGCAAGTCGGTATATTTCTCTTACATTTTTTGTTTTTATTTGCGTGTTATTTGTAATGTAGTGCAGTGCTATACTGCCTGCAGTGGGGTATACAGGAGCGTGCAGCCTGCCTCATAGTACGGGAATACAATGGATTCAGACGGCAATTGCCCCTGAATTCATGGTATTCCTGTATTTTAATGAGCCAAGTTAAATCCCCGGTATACTGAACGTTGTGTTGACCCTCCACTACATGTACATCTCAGCATGCAAATAAAAGCTACGAAATTGAGAGGAAAATGCCGACTTATTTTCCATGAGGTGATGGTGCATCTCCAACACAAAAAGTGAAGGGCAAACTGTGCATATCCACACTCAAACGTCTACAACAAGAAACAGTCGTCAATAACCCATATGCTTCGTTCAGTTACATTTCTTCCTCCATGGTTACATAGAGTTGTTTCTGGACAGAAGGCTATGTTGAATAGCGATTTTGAATGCTGATTGATGCAGTTGTTAAATCCACTTTAATATTTTTTTTATTAAATCGTTCGACGCGAGTGCAACTGCATACTTCTGAAAAGAATTTGGATGCCGATTTCGTGCAGCATTCGATTTCGCGCCAAATAGAATTACGTCGTGTTCAAATCGCCCGAAATTAGCCGGGAAAACGTACAGTTGAAGTCGGAAGTTTAAATACATGTACACCATACCATCATCACCCAAAATGGTAAACAGGACTATACGAACCATTGCAAGGTGTACAAGCTATGTTTTAAGTACTACATGTACGTGAAGAATTTCACAAAATCACGACTTTAGTAAAGACTGTTACAAAAATGGTGACACCGCAAGTTTAAGCACACCAGTTTTAACACAGTTGTATGTAAACTTCTGACTACAACTGTATACAGTGATGCGAGTAAAACAAAATATACACTTTTAAAATTACTTGTTGTGTTTTACTTAGAGTACCAATATTGATCTGAGATGTATGGACATGTATTTTGGATAAGTTCTCCTGTGTCTTTTAGTAGCAGTTTAATTAAATTATGTTTCATGCATGACCACACATGAGGCAAATAAGGGTGTCATGTGGAACAGAAAAGGATTTGAACCAGTGCAGAGCTGCTAACCTTCCCGGATTTGGCACCCGATTCTTCGGAAAATTACTAATTTTGTGAGTCCTGACATGGACAAACACCCTCCTGGATATTAACAACCTTGGTTTTTTTTAGATGTGTTTGGAGTCACAAAATGAACTTGTTTTTCCAGATGTCTTCCCAAAAACCCGGGAGGGTTAGCAGCTCTGCCAGTGACTTGGTTGTTGTCAGGGATCAATAGAGCCTCGTTGATGCATACGTACAATGAAACATCTTGTGGGCTATTCTTCATCTTAAAACATGGCTCGTCCTCGGCTCACACCCCCAGCAAAGGGCCTATACTTGGTAAGCGAATTCCACCGCACACAAAGTGCCGGCTATGTTCAAAAATCATTCGCCAGCAATTTCCTAATGCAAGATGTCCACCTCGTGCCACCGTTAACTCAAACGTTCGTAAATATCAAGCCACAGAGACAAGCCACGTAAACAAAGGCAAATTTTGGGGGGTTTGTTTCGGTCTTTTTTGTCTTCCCTCAATTATGATCAGTTGGTGCAAGTCGTGTTCCGCATGACACCCTTATTTGCCTCATGTGCGGTCATGTATGAAACATAATTCAATTAAACTGCTACCAAAAGACACAGGAGAACTTATCAAAAATACATGTCCATACATCTCAGATCAATATTGGTACTCTAAGTAAAACACAAGTAATTGTAAAACTGTAGTTTTCTTTTTGACTTGCACTGTAGTTGCCGTTTTTTTTAGTATTCTCAGTCAATACCGAGTAATCAACAATTTAATCTCGGTTTCTTTCTTTTATAATTTTTTTTACTGTATAATGCATCGTATATAACTGATTCAGGGCACACGATTCAAAATTGTTACCGCGTGAATGAAGTCTATTGAGTTTAAGTACCAGCTTGAAGTTCCTGATCGGCGTACCACTAATATTGACTGGCATCGCCTTTGTCTATTGTCCGTTACGTAGTTACCATTTCTTGTCCGGCCAACAGAAGTTCAAAGGCACCGCCGATCGTTCGGAGGGGGGCAATATAATGACTGGGCAATTGACAAAAAGATAAAACGATTTTCCACGGAAATTATAACAAGGGTCACTTAATTGCTGCACAGGATAAATTAGTTACTTCAAGAAGTCTGCAATAATAAATTTAATTTATATAAACATCGATCACAGGAAGATTGTTAGAAGAAATGATCAACTTCTTGATACGACATCTCGCAACAATTGGGACTAGCCGTTTATTGAATTCACAATTCTTAAAGTTGTTGAATTCTGAACAAACCTATAGACAATTTAAAGGTGTTTCTGATATCATATCTAACCACTGGATGCGGAACGCCCTCTGAATTTGAAGTCACCGTCCGCTGCCTTTGGGGTACCGTGGCCGAGTGGTTTGGGTCGTTGACTGGCAACATTTGTTGCGGGTTAACACAGCCGCATTACCTGTGCCCATATGCAGCACGATATGTGGCAAACGGACTCTCCCCTACCATTGTTCCCCTATTGTGTCTCAAACATGCAAGGAATTTCCAAGGAATTCCTTTCAGTTTTTAGGGGGGATTGGTGCGTTAACAAAAGGGAAGAGTGTCTTGAGGTATGGGGGAGTGCCTCTGCCACATATCGTGCTGGGTATACTTGAGCAAAGCACTCAATCACAGCCGCTCCATCCTTCGGAAGGGATGTAAATCCGTTTGTCCCGCGTCTTGTATAACGCCCTTAAAAGATTCCAGAGCACTCTTTCGTGAAGAGTAAGGGGATCCCCCTTGCGTCTCTGGCTTGGCTACCAAAGGCGCCGCCCGCACTATGTATCTCAATGTTAAGGCGAAATATAATGGATGTAAAGCGCTATATAAATGCTGTGATTGTTATTGTTATTACCATTATCTTGGGAGTACTATGATGACCGGCGCGTGGATTCAATTCTCGTCTATCCAACACTAAAGTGTGACGTAAGTTCCCATGGTAGTTGAGTCTAAACATTCGCTGTTTATTTGAAACGTTCAAATAGCCCCCTTGTGACGTTATCACTAATACATCAAGAAAACTGTTCATTGGTTCAATTCATTACGGCGTCACAAACGTGCTTCTGGTTATGATCGCCAAAATACGATCGTTACTAGATGTGCTACAAAACATCACAATTTCGATCACGTGTCATCGCGTGTACAGTTTGTTATATTCCTTTTTCCTGAATGATCCGTATGACTGCCAAAAAACCCGTCCACACCCGCAAAAAAGATCGCCGCTCGTAATCACTGGTCATACTGCACTACTTTATTATCGGTTTACGAAAAGCAAACATTTGGCGTATGTTGCAACTGCCGTTGTTACAAAACCCCGCGATTTGGCTCGAGTGCGTCACTTTGCATTTATGACTCTGTGGTTGTCATAAAATAGGCAATTCAATTTGTGCGCATATATATAAGGAAGATTTTCATTAAGGTTTATACTACATTACCTCTCGGTGACTTTAGTGTCGTATTTAACACGAATCAAGCTTCTTCGTGGGATACGACACATTCAGACTGCATCGTCAGCTAGTTGCTGTATAACTCCAGTGAAGGTTGACCTGCAACGCTTGTAAACACAGTTTGACAAACTTACGTTTGGAACAATAAGGTGAGCAATTTCTCATTATTTGATAAATGATACCATACCCAACCTCAGCCTACAGAACCTCAAGCAGAAAACAAGTCAGGAAAATTCATTATGTATATACAGTTGAAGTCAGAAGTTTACATACATGTACACCACCACCATCATCACCCAAAATGGTCAACAGGACTACCCGAACCATTGCAAGGTGAACAATTAGCTATGTTTTGAGTACTGCAAGCACGTGAGGAATTCCACAAAATCACGACTTTAGTAAAGACTGTTACAAAAATGGTGACAACGCAAGTTTAAGCACACAAGTTGTAATACAGTTGTATGTAACTTCTGACTACAACTGTACATGTACACCCAACAAAAGGAAATAGTCAAATTTCTTGAAGTTGAGTGAATTAGTTGAGTGAATTGGTTAAAGGCAGTTTACAGGTTTTGCATCAATCACAAAAAGTGCCAAATTACTATGAAAATACCCCTTTATGCTGTAAGTAAATGTAAAAGTTAGTGTCAATAAAAAATAGTTTCTTTGTTTAGCGCTTTATCACCAAAGTATCAAAGCGCTGTTGCCATTATCGCTTGTATACAGAGCCCTTCATCGTGGTCCTTTACCCATGACAGTCACCCATACAGAACAATGTTTTCTAGAATTCTCATTGATAAATTATAATTGTGCTTTATATGCCATTAGGAACAAAGTGTTAAAATTATGGTAACTTATAGTGGCACCCTTTTACTGTGTTTTGTGCCACAGCCTATATTTCACGGCGCACCCTAAACTTCTCGGGTAGAAACTTTTTATCGGGTCAAGTTTGTTAATGTATCATGAGCCTATAGAAAGGTTCGCTTTTTGACCACGGTCGAGCCACACAATTGTCAGTCTACAACACCTTGCGTCTGTAACTTGTTTTAGACGCACTTGTCTAGTCTTTTGTTTTTTGTTTTCGTGCAAAATTCCAGGTATTCTCGACAACAATGGCTACAACTTGCTGCACGTGGTGCGTCCAATCTCCACTGCTGAAACACTCAATCGAGTCGATACTTGGTGACAAATATCTTGAAACACCAACCACAAACAATTTCCGAAATTCGATAAATACCGAGTCTCACAACACGCGTGCGGCACGAGATATAGCCGCCCAATGGTCACCTGAAGCGCAACCATTGTTTGAACAGAAAACATTGAGATCCAAAGAAGTTGGTGTCGAGCCAGGTTTAATTTGCGGTAATTTTAAGCAAGGGACATCATCCAAGGAGCATGAGTCAGGCAACGCGGTTGAGATTGGGAGAGATCCCCACGAAGAACATGTAGGCCTAGATAAAAGAGAGAATAAAGGAAAAACACCAATGCAAGCTTCGTTGGAACAAAACCGTGCCTCACTGCGTCTGGTACAGCAAAAATGCAAACCGAGCGAGCCCCTTTCCCCTTACGGATCAGCACCGTACCCTAGCTCGATCTTCATCGGCGGACTCACGGCTTGCAGTTGGTACCACCCGATAGCACCCGCTACGTGGCACCCATTGGTTATCTCTAGATACCCAGAGATTCCGGCCTATCAACCACTGGCTGCATCCGCACCGTGGGTTAAAGATGACGGGGAAATGGTGCCTGATGTACAGGCTACAATTTCTGGGGGACAAGGTGTCTTCGAGCAAACGAACAAGGAGAAAAATCAAGGTATGGTGATTGCTTGTTAAGTTGTCTCATCATTTATCCTAATTAATAGATTTTAAATTAATAGATTTTACTAGTAGTTTCTGCACCTAATTCTTTCTGTCCCGATCCATAGCAAAGGCACGGAGCTGCGTATTTCGTGGCACGAATTTGGCGCGCGAGCCTTGCCTTTAATGTATCACCGTAATTTAAATTTCTCACTTTAACCAGTTGACGCGGGGAGTTAGTTTTGGCAAAAAAATACCATTATAAATAATCTTAAAAGGGTAGATGTGATTGCCCCCCCATCACCCCCCCCCCCCGCCCCCTTTAAAAACAAAACATAAAATAAATCAATTTTTTTTGTGCACACATTTCCTGCTTAAATTAAAGTGGTTAAATATTGCCCCAGATTGCACCACAGAGCATATAGAATCCATCTACAAGCCGTTAGGGCTTCGCGCTACGCGCTCGCTATTTCATTGTCATCAGCATTTCATGCTTAAAAATTTCACGCTCCCCCTTTTCAAAATCCTGGATCCGCCCCTGGGAGGGGTTGCAACCCCCTCAACCCACTCCACTGAGATGTCATAAATTAACAACAACAACAACAACAGCAACAGCAACAATTCGTAACAGCCTTTCATGGCGTCCTGGGTTCGATTCCTCGGCGTGTATGTGGATTGGGTTTGCAGTCCCTGTACTTGACTGGTTTTCCCCAGGAAATTTCGCTGGGGTTTTTCCCCCCACTTCTAAAATAGCATCTTCTTCTTCCTCATCTCAAATTGAGAATGAGGTAAAAGTTAAGGCTAATACCGTACAGATTATGGCATATTGGGGTCTCAGTTGCCAAAAATGCCGTGAAATAAATAACAACAAAATGTCGTGATATATCAGGTCCAAATCATAACTATTCACGCAGAAATGAGGTAATTTGAAAATCAGAAATGTTGAAAGTCTTCTATCTGGTAAAGTTTGCGGCTGAAATAAGACTATAGCTTTGAGAGCGCTTTGTATCGCCCCAAGTTCGGCGCCCAACCTCCCGGAGATTGTACCTTTAATTACAGCAATCAAGTTTGTCATTTTGTTCGGGGATTTTTAAAATACTTTAAATGACTATCATTAGGCCAAAGACATACATTCGGAACACGAGCTATACCGTGTAGTATTAGTGGCATATATATTTGAAAAGACACGGGATACGCACTTCATTTTGTAATATATAACCACTTGAGTGTGGAGGATCCTTTCAGTTATACCGAGGCAACGAGTAGCCTAATACAACTTAGTGTAATGAATATCCGGGAATTAATTGGCAGGTTCCCATTTATTTTTGAAAAATAGGTTTACCCAGCGGACTAAAGCAAAATAAATTGAGAAATTAATGACAAAACCTCTTGAAATATATGTGATCGATAGAAATGACTGAGGGCTGATGACAAAAATTTGGTACTCCGCTTGACGAAGACGGGAATCTTCGGCAGAGTTTGCAGGAAAACCTATTTTAAGGCAGAACACATGAGTGGTAAACCGTTGCAAATGGTTTTATCTCCCTGTGTGATTGAAGATGTGCATTATTAAAATCAACCTGAGCAACAACCACCTCCGTACTTCGTCTAACTTTTAAGAAAACATTCAGATAAAGGCGTTACGGTCTTTTCGCCCCTAAACCATTTCGCCCCGAACCACTTTGCCCTGAACCACGGCCTGTGCACGAAGTATTTTGGGGCGAAGTGGCATTCGGACGAAGTGGTTTGGAGGCAAGGTGGCTTTTGGGGCGAAGTGGTTTGGGGCGAAGTGGTTCAGGGCGAAGTGGTGCGGGGCGAAATGGTTTTGGGGCAAAGTGAATTTTCGTCTCATAAGACGAAAAATAATTGTTTTACTCATTTCTCAAAAACTATAGCACTTTAGACAAAACCATTTCAGGGGAAGTTTACTATCGTCATCATGTTTATACTGTGTAAGTTATGTGTAAATCTGTGAACAATTCTGATTTTCGAGATTACCAATGTGTTCCAACTTTAAAGATTGTAGTGCGGGATATTCAAGACGATCGTAACTCTGATTAAAGTCCCAGTACATCATTTACAGTTCCCCAAAATTTTACTTCACGAGTTAAGAAGCCAAACCCGTTTAAAAGTGTTGATAGCAATAGTAACAAACACCGCATGATTCCTTCCGTGTAAAATGGTACCTTTGTGGGAGAAATAGCCAACTAAAATGCATGGATTTTAGCAGGTTTTTCTGAAGTATTACTGCATCTATGTGGCTGAAATTCCTACAAGGCAGTTTATGAACATCATTCTTTAGTTACGTAATGCTGCTGTTCCTGTTTTAAAAAGTTTTCCAATCATGTCTTTATATATGAAAGCAGTATGGACATTGACGTGTGTTCCGGGCGACTATGTCCACTTTGTTCATTTACGTCCGCCAGCCCGTAAATGTCCGGGAGTCGATTGTGTCCGGTCCTTTTATGTTCAACAGTCGATTGTGTCCGACCCATTATAAATGTATGTTCGATAACCGATTGCATCTGTATGTTCGATAACCGATAGTGTCTGACCAATTAAGTTTGACAGCCGAATCATCATGCCAGAGAGCCGATAATGCCCAACCCAGTATATGCGATAGCCATTTAGTCTTTTGCGTGAAATTTTCAATGGAGGTGCAATTTAGAAAGTCACATACTGCGCTATTGTTGCTACGCGGAGCATGTTATTGCCTAATAACCAACAGTCTGGTTGCTTTATGCCATTCTCCCATACGATGAACACGGTGTTGATTCTGCACTTCACATCTGCCACGTGCACCACATAGCAACACAAATTTAGTCTGGTCAAGTGTACTAAGTCTGGTCAAGTGTACTAAGTGTACAAGGGAGTAAGTCAGTATACCGTGAGCCGCTATTCAAGTCGGGCCATGGTGCAATACTGGAACATTTAAAAACAGTGGAAAATCCGAAATGCACAACGCTTTTTTAAGAATTGGCGAAACCTGTTTGCGGGATTCCTTGCCGGCTTTTCTGAGTTCAAAGGACACCAATTTATTGGTGCACTTTATTTGCGCAGTTTGTTTTATAATTCTGACACTCGTCTCTTATTAATTTACGACAGAATTTTATTGGTTAGCAGCTGTAAACCGTAGTGCCATTGTAAACACACGACCTATAGAACTCCTAAATTTGCTGGGAAGGGAGAAAGAGATTGTGTGCACGGGTGCTATTTGAAAAGTAATGAAAATGAAGAAGGCAAAATTGGGGGACATGAAACAAAATGATGTTTTACACCAACGGGTTCGAATTTGAATTCTGAACCAATAGGTAATGTAAAATGATGTTGTCCCTAGATGTTGAGAGACAGAAAAAACGTGAGTTTTGGTGTGCTTCGACTTTCTTCGCCGAGCGTTTATTCGGAGACTTCATGACAACTCCATGTAACATGTACCTGTATGGCTCAAATTAATAACTTATCTTTCACTTTGGGATAATAACCATAGAGCCAGATTGCCTTAGCCTAGTATAACAAGAGCTATTTATACATTTGGTTCAACGGCAAGAATGCCTCAAACCGGCATATTTATAATTGACACAATGCAACTTTAGAGGTACATATAATAGTGACTACTAGAGTAATAAAATATAAATGCATTGACCCCCTGGACCCTGACTCCCGGGCCGCCAGGCCCCAGACCCCCAGGCCACCTGGCCCCACACACCGGGCCACATGGACCCCAGGCCACCCGTCTCCCGGGCCACCTGGACCTCGGGCTACCTGGCCCCGGGGCTACCTGGCCCCGGGGCCACCTGGCCCCTGTCTCCCGGGCCACATATCCCTGTCCACCTGGCCCCTGTCCCCCGGGCCACCTGGTCCCTGTCCCCCGGGCCACCAGGCCTCAGACCCCGGGCCGTCTGGCGCCCGTGTCCCAGGCCACCTGGCCTCTAACCCCCGGGCCTCCTGGGCCCCAGCCCCTAGGCTCCAGACCTTCAATGGTGTGCATCTAGCTCATTTCTACCATTGATCCCCTTGCTTCTTTACAATCCAAAAGTGTTGGCTTGATTAGGACAGCTGGTGTTAATATCCCGTTCCGTTACAAAAACCAATTAGTTCACCAATCGTGGTGGTGTGAGAGACCTCATTCGTAAAACTGACATAGCAAATTGCCTAAACGAAAATCCACAAGGACCCCTTACTAACAAGATAAAACTTTGGTCGGTGGGTGTTGTTGTATATTTTATGGCATCTTCGGCAACTAAGGCCCTTTATGCCATCAACTATACGGTTTTAGCTTTTAACTATACTATATTATCAACTTGAGATGACGAAGAAGGAGTTGCAGTTTTAGAAGTGGGAGGAAAAACCCCAGAGAAATGCCCCATGGGAAAACCCACGCGGTCAAGTAGGGACTACAAACCCAATCCACATAACGGATTCGAACCCGGGACGCCAGAGGTGAAAGGCGAGGAAAGAACCCGTACGCCAACCCGACCGCCCCCTGGTCGGTGGGTGGGTTTTTGTCGTGCAGTTTTGAGCTCGGCGAACAAAGCAGAAACTATGAAAGACGCGGGAAAGCTGGGCCGACATATAGGAATATATGAAATATCATCCTGAGATCTCAGGGAATTTTCACTCTGCAAAGCGACGTGACAATACCCTGAGGAAATACACGCAAATCTGTGGAGCGAGCCGGCTGTTGTATTGAGCCAACTCACGCCCGAGCCATTTTGATGTAATTTAATCAATTCGGTCATGTTATGCCGAAAAGAAACAATTTCTATACTTTCCAGAAATTGTATTGGGTTCCGTTCCTTATGACTGTCCCATTCCTACCAAACTTTCAAACGACGAACCTTATTTACTCCGCAGTTTTTCAAATTAATAACAGGGATGCATGCTGACGAATGTAATGGAACGGATTCCCCAGTATGCTTTAAATAGCAGCCAATCGTCGACGCGGACAACGGCCAGCATTACCGAGTACATGTATCACATGCATGCACGGTGTTTACAATCTGCGCGTGTTACATTTGAATGCCTGCAATCGTGCTACAATGCACTGCAAGCGTTCTGATTGGTCCAGCAGAGGCGACAAGATTTCTGTCGCTAGTCCCACCGCCAAATGGGGCCTTTTTCAACAGGGCCACTGTACGCAGGAGTTAGGGAGTGCGTTAAAGGGGCACTGTTGCAAGAGGATGATGAAATATAGGCCTATACACATTTTGGGGCCCGGGGATTGTTGAGTCACAGAATGGACACACTTGAACCTGTTCACTGATGTACACCCGAGAGCGATGGACATTATTGGAGGGGCAGTCGGGTTGGTGTAGTGGTTCTTTCCTCGCCTTTCACTCGTGTCCCGGGTTGGAATGCGGGGCGTCTATGTGGATTGGGTTTTCCTCCAACTTCTAAAACTGCAACTACATGTACTTCTTCGTTATCTCAAATTGATAATAAAGTATAGTTAAAGATAGAACCGTATAGTTGATGGCATAAAGGACCTTAGTTGCCGAGGATGACATGAAAATATAACCAACATTCGGAATGATTAAGATTGGTAAATTGGAGGTAAAGCATAGAAAAGGTAGTTTTTTTCCCCTACAAAATTACACAAAATTGCCATTGAAATCGCCGTGATTTCACACGTTGGTTCACCATTCACGTAGATTTAAAAAGAGATTTCGTACAATAATTTCGTATTTGTCATGTTGTTGTACTCTGTCTATAGGCTGTATAATGAAACAAAGATAAAATGTGGCTAATATAAGCACTAAATGTATTGATTGAAATTCAGTAATATTGGGCTCAGATCTTCTTTTCAGTTTGCAGTGGTGCAAGTCCCATTTGCAGAATTTAAAGTTCCAGTTTTTAAGGTTGACTTATTCCGATTAATCCCATTTCCTAGCAACACTAACTGACCAATCACTGTTTCCTGGCAACATTAATGGCGGCAATTTGGCATTTGATTGACGTATTTGTATCGCGTCAATAAAACGTCTTCTGCTGCATGGGACATCAAAGAGTTTACCAATAATTCCCGATGGTAATGAAATGTTTATTTCGTGCCAGGAAAGGGCTCAATAAAGTTTGCACGACAAACAGCGGAAGACGATCCATCCACCCGTATATACACCCGACAAGGTTTATTGTTTTATAACTGTACCTAATGACGCTGGCTGCCGAGAATATTTTCTGCCAAATAAAGTAATTAAAGGCTGTCATAAATAACTGGCTTTAATATCGACGTAGGTCGGTGGGTCTGGGGTACTTGGTTACTAACCGGGCAACCTTCTTCAAATAATCGCAGCACCTCCAGGCGGCTTCTTTGTTGCAATTTCAAAGCCGAAACGTCAAGCGTTTTATGTCTTCCATAAATCAATTAAAGCCCCAAATTAGAGCAATTGCTGCTATGAATTAAAACCGTGTCATTAAATATTATATTGTGTTTAACTTGACACATTCGACGTGTGGAAAATTAATTTTGCTTTTGAAAATATGTTTGAACATAACTTATTTTTAAGCCCGCATACAAGGAACGAAAATGAGAGGCTTTGGCTAGTCGCTTGGTGGTTTGGTGGTCTAGTAGAAAAGCGTAAGACTACCAAGCAGAAGGACTCAGTTCGATTCTCGCTGTGGTTATACCATTATCTTTTTCAGTAAGTGAGAAACAAATTTTAAACATTTCCAATATGTAGTTGGGTTTGACGTACGTGCATTATAGTATGCATGTGATCCACCAGTCAGGAAACAAGAGGTGCTATGTCGTTTTGAGAAAAAAAATCGGGGTCTGGGTCAGCAGGTGGATTGGTTTCTCAGTCCCTGCTTGATTCCATTGTTTTTCCCCTCTCTAGAGTCCTGGGGCGGATTGCAATAAGCGGTCTAAGACCGGTCTATAGGCTTAGCCGGCTAACGCGGCGTCCACTAAGACCGGTCTATAATTATAGCCCGCTTGCAATATCGTTGTCTTAAAGTTAGACCAGTCTTAAAATGTAAGCCCGCGGCGAGCAGGCTATAATTTTTGGACACCGCGCTACATCTCGTAATATTGCATGAAAAAAGACGAACAAAACGCACATTGTGCCAATTAGAGCCTTTTTAGTGCTATTTGATAACTTTCGCGGTCAGTTTCTCTGCAAAACCTGCACCACACACTCGTCATCATGAGGCTTTTTGAGGACGTTTGTTTGGCTTGAAATTACGCAAGTATAGCCGGCTGCGCCACTTCCATTAAAGATGTGCGTGTTTTCCGTTGGCTCAGCCGTACTTCAGTTAGACTGGTTTATTGCAATGGGCTAAACCATCGACTAAGCCAAGACTGGCTAAGTTGCATAGACGGCTATAAAAGACCGGTCTTAGACCAGTGGCTAAGTCGATTTTATTGCAATCCGCCCCTGGTGTACCTCAAAATTCCATGTTTCATTCCGTGGATGAGAGGTCAAAATCAAATTCAAGGAATATCATCTGTGGATTCTATGCAACATTTCTTGCAATTATGAGGACAATCTGAATTATCTCAAAATTGGCAAAAAATTTGCTTTAGTTGAAAATGTCTTGGAAATTACTTCTAACGAAAATTTACTTTTGGAACCTATTTCGGCATTTTCCCCAGCAAATTTTTCAAAACAATTTAACAATTTGGCCAAAAAGAATGAGATTTTTCTCAAAATCTGAAAAAAAAAAAATATTTCATCCTCTGGTGTTACCAGTCTAAGTTAAATCCAGGGAATATCATATATATGTTGAAATGAAAATTTCTTGCAATTTTGAGGAAAATCTCGATCAAAAAATGTTTGGCCAAAAATGCTAAATTTCAATTTTTCTCAAAAGTGGCCCAAAATTGACTTTTTAAAAAAATGTCTCAGAAATGACTCTTAACGCAAAATTACCTCGTTTGGAACCTATTTCGGCATTTTCCAAGTTTTTCTTAGAAAAATTTTGCACATTTGCCAAAAAAAACCATTTTTGGTCAAAAGTTGTCAATTTCATAAGGGAGTTTTTCTAGGAATTTTTCCCAAAATTTGCCAAAGATTGCCTTTTTAAAAAAAAATGTCCAAGAAATGACTCCTACCGAAATTGTAGCTCGTTTGGAACCCATTTCGGCATTTTTCCAATAGAGTTTCTGACAAATTTGCATTTTTTCCTCAAAATTTGAAAATTTCAAAACTTAATATTTCTTTGTCATGGTCAAATTCAAGGTATGATTCAAAATCTATGAAACAAATTCCCCTTTGTGTGTGTAGTGGGGTGTGTGTGTTACTGTGTGTGTATGAGCACCCTTGAAACATGACTAATCGTTCACCGACTATCTCCTAAAATTGTGGAAGTGACCATGATTACAACAGACCTGAAAAAATGACGACGTCACGTTTTGTTTTCATACACGCAAATCTATTGTTTCTTGCCGAGAAATTACATTATTATTTTTAAACAGATGATATCTGCAATATGCATCAGAACACGGGAGAAGTGACGTCACATAAAAAATCCACATCAGAAGCCGACGGAAGGCCACAGACGCCCTCTTCGTCACATTCCCTCCAAGTTCCTGCCCCATCGCCGAGAGCAGAGCAGCGCCCCCTCGTGGCACCCAATTCATCTGAATGTATTTACGAAAATTGTGGATGGAATGGATCTCCATGGCAACATGAAACCAAGAGCGCGAACAAAGAGAGGCGTGAGTCGGGAAAACACTCTCGCGACGACCGTTTGCTGTCACGCAGTGGTGGAACGGCAAAAACGGTCACAAAGAAGCGGGGTTGTAGAGAGGCATGCACTCGGGTCTCCCCAGGTGAGGAAAAATGGGAAGATTTATAGAGTAATCAAATGCAAGATTCTTGACTTTACTTTAGTTTATCCTCGGCCGCTTCTGGAAACATTAGGGATTTTTGGAATGACACGTCGACTGTGTGGACTGCGACGTGAGGACGTCGCGTTGAGGCTTTGCGCATGCGTAAAGTTGTCTCGTACCCAGACCTGCTGGGGGTGCTCACCCATCAGGTTTGGGCACATGCGATTAGAGCTCATCGCTGATTGGTTGGGGTCCGCACCGAACTTCGGTACCCTCGCGATGGTTTTGGCCATCATCATAACATCGCGCAAGTAAAGCTCGGAAGGTTGCACACACATCAGTACCATAACACACACCGATTGGTATTTACAAGAAACATGACACATACCTAATTCTTCGCTCACATCACATTACAGGTTCATATTTAGTAACTGGCACAGCTTTATGGCGTCGTTCCTCGCCAGACAAGAAACATTCCCTCAAAATATCGGTCATGTGCAATCACAACAGTTATAGGCCTACGTATAGCATTTGAAACACTGACGGAGACTAATAGCTGCACTGTATATAGCGCCGTGCCGCGTCATATCGCACGATCTTTTATCGCATGGCCAATTAGCCTTTTTGAAGTATGGCGGACACAATAGGAGGGCGCACTTTGCAGTGGGTATAAAATCGACTAAAATGCAAAATAACTCAGTTTTTCACTTTACACTTATTAATTTTATTTATAATACCGTCTAGGGTATTTTTTTCGTATACATTGAACAAAGATTTTAAGGAAATTACCTCCTGGAATCAAATGTTGCTTTTCTGTGGAAAAATCACATTTTCTACTTCAAAAATTGCCTTCAGTTAGTGCACAAGATAACCATTCACGCGCGCGCGCAGCGCCCTCTGTTGTCGCGCTTACGCACAGACCGCTCGCCGCGTCATTTTGTGCATTACTTTATGCAGTAATTTTATCATTTATTTATCTCAGAAATGCAACATTTGCGACGGAAGTGTCAGTGGGAAGTATATCTTCGAATTAAATAAGCTATCGATTGCACTATATAACTTCACCCAAATCCGTGTTCAATATATACGAAAAAAATACCCTGTCTAGGCCTATGTATTATAATTACAACATGTAAATCAAGTTTTTGGAAAGAAATACAATTGATAAAAAAATTCATACCCAAATGAAATTGCGCCCTCTCCTTTTGTTCCGCCATACTTCTAAAAGGCTAATAGCAATGTACGTACTGTCAACGACGGCTCAAGAATGGGCATCGCGTTAAATCAATCAGCTATGAACTCTCATCGCATGTGCCCAGACCATCGCATGTGCCCAGACCACGAGACTAGTCCACTGCATCGATATATATACACTGGATGAAGTATGCAATAGCAGTTGGCTATACGAGAATTGAAGCCATGTGCCGACCGCCATTGTACCCGGCACGAACAATGCTTGGCCTAGACTGCTCCCCGGTCCATGCGATCGCAGGCATTCCACTTAACACATGTAGACCATGATGTAGACTAGTGAAGACAGTATGACCAGCCTAGGCAAGGCATTGTATTTGGTGGGGTACAATGGTGGACGGTGGCTTCAATTTTAGACGTCGTTGTTTCATACAGTGTATATATATCGATGGTCCACTGCCACAATCGAGAACACACAAACCTGTCACCGCGTTCTCGATTGTGGCAGTAGACGGCGAGAGAGACGACTTGACGCATGCGCAAAACCTCAACGTCGACGTCATCACGTCGCAGTCCACATAGTCGACGTGACAATTCCCTAATTAAACGAAATGAATGAAGTGAAATTGAAGTTTAATTATAATTCTACCGAGTCTATACCTAGCATTAAAGAACTTACTTGAGATTGCACCTGCCACCGGTATGTTTTCGTCACGGTTCAGAGACCCCATTGTAAAAACGAATGGGGTTCCCCTATATAAGCACCCTTATAGTACCATACTCCAATGTATTTTTGTGAAAAAACTTAGTGAGGAGATTTTTGGCCGTTAGATAGAGCAAGGGTGGGATTCGCTCCTTTGGGAGGGAGCGTAAGTTCTTTAATGCTAGGTATAGACTCGGTAGAATTATAATTAAACTTCAATTTCACTTCATTCATTTCGTTTAATTAGGGAATTCTACCTCGCTATCCCTAGCATCTCGAACTTACTTGAGATGTTTAGAGCAACGGCCAAAAAGAACAGTCTGAAAACCTTCTTTGTCTCATGACTCAACAGCATTGTACAGTGTTGTCACTCAATGGACTTGCAATTAAAATGACAGTTAATATTTCGGGAAAAAAGGCCAATTATGGCGACTACGTATCAAGCACAGCCTGTGCAAAAGTAGGCTACTGTCGTCAATCGGTTTATTGTAGAATATTGCAAAGGTAGAGGAGTTCCTCCATCCCGCTGTTCACATGATGATGTTTAATGGCACACCTTTTTGAAAAGTTGCACTGCATGATGCAGATCTCGTGCTGTGGGCTGTAAAGACTCTAGTGTCAATACCTGCTGCTGAAAGCGTAGCCTTAATCCAGCGAGAGATTGTCTCGTGCCCTATTTCTTTATATGGTTTAACGAAACTGAGGAATAAATTCCTTTTGTTCCCTCGGTAACTACGTGTCTTCACAAGATACGTTTTAAGTGTATGCACAACGCAAAGCAGTTTATCGTGAGGATAAGCCTGCAAATCAACATTAACGGCTGATCTTCCTGGTTTAGATGTTTTCGTTAATTTCGATAAAATAAAGGCAACACCCTTTGGTGTGACTCGAGCACCGTCGAGATTAATCAAATATATAGTTTGGCAACGCTGGCCAGAAACGAGAACAATTAACATAACCAGTTTCATTGTTAAGTTCTTACTTGACATAGCGTCATTAGGTCCCAGCTCTTTAATATAACGAAGCATAATCGCTATACATCCCATATTGATGTGTATTTGGGTTACGTAGGTCGCAAATTATATACGCCAGCTATGGGAACCGTTTAACGAGCGGGTGCGACCCTATAGTCTGACCACGCTCAGATATCATGACTGCTGATAATGCACTTCGCATTGTATTAAGGCTGTTATATTCACAACCCAAATTAAATTGATTAGTAAGAAACTCAATTACTTTGGTGACATTTGCTCGAATTGGACATACTTTTGTCCTCACACAAAATAAAAGCCACTTCCGTAGTGCTGTTGCGTAGCATTTCTTTGTGGATTTCCGCCAAGACGCAACAATGACGTCAGCAGCTCCTCCTGAAATCCCCTGCCGTCCGAGTGATTCCCGGATAATAGGCATGCCAGGAGTCGCATGCAGACGATCCCCAAATGGGTGAGGTCTGTCAGAAAAGGTAGGGAAAGTAGGTCAGGCCAAGTAGGTAAAATAATTGGTGCTTTTACCAAAAGTTTCATTAATTTGGGGAACCATAACTGTGTATCCCAAAACGGAACAACCAGTACCGTAATACCACACGCCTTTTCGTGTTCAATTTTGGCCAACACCCTGCTTATCAAGCAAAATGGCGGGAGGTTTCGAGAAGCACGATCAGCTTGTGTGTTCTCAATCCCGGAAAGATGAGACACTGATGACCAGATGTCCCGTTCACTGCACCACATCCAAATCTCTCTGACTTGCTAATGAGTTCAAAGATGCAGATTTGGAACCACCGAAGTGCTGAATATACGCAACAACGGAACGGTTGTCGGTTCTTATGTGGATGTGCACGTTGCTTTCATTTGGAAAAAACGACATGAGCGCCAGAAAGCATGCTTTCATTTCAAGCCAATTAATATGATTTTTGGCTTCATCAATGGACCATTGTCCACCGATGACTGACTTGTCCATCACCATGCCAAGTCAGCTTTGGATTGTTCAGACAATTCCATTATGGCATCAAAATTATCCTGGTTAAAGGTCAATGCCGTCGTTTTTGTTTTCATTTTCCAGTATCCTTTGATACATTATGTTCATAAGGCACTGCTATCTCACAGGACACTAACAGGCCTATACAATATGAGCAACGTCCCAAATTTTGGGGTGTTCTTTATGAGTGATCAGCCTTTTGAGGCGGTAATGAAATTGTCATCTTAACGGTATTTATGTGAAACCCAAGAAATGTAATTTCATTTGAAGGTTCCAAGACGGACTTGGCATAATTGATTATGAAACCAAGTTTTTCCGTATATTCTGGCTCTAACATTGTCTAAACAATCCTGATATGTCGAGCCAATCAACAAACAGTCATCGATGTAATCACAGGACTCGTGCCCCGCACGTCTTAAAGAAGCTACTAACAGCTTCATGACTTTGGTAAATACTCTTGGATACCCACGAAAGCCCAAATGGCATGCAGGTAAACTCGTATATATCGTTTGCCACAAAAAACGCAAATATTTCCTATGTTCTTGGGCAATAGGAACAGAGAAGTACGCATCCTTTAAATCAATTGATGCCATGAAACAGTTTGGACGAAGCAAATGTATTGCATGATGAATCATCTCCATTTTAAAATGAACATGCGTCACAAATCTGTTTAACCCTCGAAGGTTAATGATTGGTCGAAATGACCCATCCTTTTTGGGTCTTATGAAAATATTTGAAAGAAATTCTGCATCTGTATGGCAGACTTCGACTTATACTGTTCCTTTAACGAGCATTGCACTGAGCATTGTCGATTTCTTTCGAAATTATGGCGACTTCGTTCTCCGTGATTTGAATTTCACGCGGAGGCTGAATTTGGCAAAGTTGCTGCATGAAATCAATATGGTAATTTTGAATAATATCAAAAATCCACTTATCAGAAGTTATCTCACGCCATTTGGCTACGAAATATGCGAGTCTGCCTGCATGCACGAAAGAACATTGAGCAATGTTGTGCGTGCCTTACCGTCAATGACGTGCGTTCGGTAGTTGTACCTACTTTCTGTTCGTAGTGTTGGGCCAATTGGGCTGCTTGGTCTTCCAGTACTTGCCTTTTTGGCGCGGGAAGTTTAACGGGGCTTTCCCCTTGGTACCAGCATAATATTGGCCCTTGCTCTACCGACGTTGGAATTTTCCAGTATTACGATCGGTATTTTGTACAACAAAACTCCAAGCTTATTGGTTTGTTGTATGTCCTTGCACTGTTGCGGTAAGTTATCGCCAAACAGTAACGTCGTCACGGGTACGTGAGACGAGCAAAGACTGCTGAACTGCTGGTCGAGGTCCGGCTTAATAAGTTTCCGCCGGCGCAGGTTCAGTTCGTAATTGGCATAGCCAATTGTGGCTAGAGTCCAATAATTCTTTCATATAAAGCTTTGAATCGCTATTGTCCTTTGACATGAACTATTCAGCGCAAGCTATGATAGGAATGACAGCTTTGAGGAGTATCTGCTGGACCTTTTGAAATGTAATGTCTGTGGACCGAGTTTTCGGCTTGAGCGATTTCCAGACCTCCGGGTTTACCCGTGTGGCCGTCATTTCTGGAATGTTAGCTGGTCGCTTGTATGTGTCTAGCTTGGTCTTTATTTTCTCCTCATTAGGTTTGTGGAGTAACATTTGTTTCACCACTTTAGCCAGTTTTTCATTAACAGCATTCCCCGACTCCTCAGTGTCGTAAAGCTGTTTAAATTGTTGCAGTACATCCTGCGCTTCCGTGTCCTTGGACACGGTTAACTGGGCGACTGCCTCGTCAATGTTCACCGATTCGGAACCCGACGATTCCGACACTGGATCGGTTCTTTGACGCTTGGCTTGACCTTTATCCATTGACGCAATTACAACCGACTGAGGCTTATCCATGGCACCAGTCATTGCTGTAAGCTGGTCCTGCAAATAATTAAGTTCTTCCCGGGAGACTGCATTGGCCGTCTCGGTGTTCCTTTTCCGACTTTTCGGTTTGCTAGGAACAGAAGTCGTGGTTAGCGGATTGCCGCTGGCCACCGGAAAAGATGAAGTGGAGGGCCCAGGATCGGTCAGTGTCTCTGCTTGCAGTTCACTGTCCGACGGGCCGGCGAGTAGTTCCAGAAGATCAGGCGAGCCTTGAAAATTCATGGTAGTATAGTGTGGCGAACAACCGGTCACAAAAATGCATTGGAGTATGGTACTATGAGGGTGCTTATATAGGGGAACCCCATTCGTTTTTACAATGGGGTCTCTGAACCGTGACGAAAACATACCGGTGGCAGGTGCAATCTCAAGTAAGTTCGAGATGCTAGGGATAGCGAGGTAGAATCTAAAACTGTTTTATGCAAGCTTAGGTTTCGCTTTTGAAATTATACATCAAAGGAATATGATTTTGTGTGAATTATGTATATTCACACCCACTCTTTTGACGAAGAAACGCGATAAGAATAGGATAACAGGAAGTTTTCAATTTACAATTTTTTGTTAATGACCAACGCTTTAAATTATTTTCCTTAAAAAATCAACTTGCGCATTCATTGTTTATTTCCCCGATTTTAATAGATTCTTCACTCGATGAGAAGGGCGCCACCAAGCGTCAACGAAGAATCCGAACAACGTTTAGCCCCGAGCAACTCAGAGAGCTGGAATGTGTTTTTCAAATAACACATTACCCTGATGTTCAGACCCGGGACATACTAGCTGCCAAAACCTCCCTAGGAGAGCAAAGAATCCAGGTAGTATGTGAATTGGTTCTAAATAAAGGGGACACTTGGTAGCGGCAACATAATGGCCCCACGCGATTTGTTTGCATCATTTTTGGGGGAAATCTGTTACAACCCTTTACGTGTTGTTTTATTGTGTTTTAATTAGGCCAAACAAAAGAGAAGATGTTCCGTCTCTGGTCAGCGCGCGCATCGATTTCAAGCATGTACGTCAATCCTTCCCCCCGCCCCCCTGCGGCAGCTAAAACAGCGCCCTCTATTGCCGCAGCGCCTCACATATTCTATACTGATCGCCAGTCCTGTAGATACGTAGGGAATGGGAACAAGTCTATGTATTTTCCCGGGCGTCTCGACCTCGTACTCAGGGCAATCGATGCTGATATCGAATGAGAATGAATGATAGTGAGTATGAGGTTGTTTAATCAGCTGCAACAATGGCGGCTAGTTCTCACGTGACACAACAAGGAATTGCGATTGTGAATTAGAGCGTGTCTGGGTTGAGCTGAATACTGAAATATTATAACTTCGGTCTGATCAGAGACAGAATACCTTTTTTTTTGGCCTAAATAATAAAAAAAATCCATCTTGGACGCCATCTTGAATATCTGGCTTAGGGGCCAGTTTTTATTTTTGGGAACATCCTGGTTGTGTTTTTGGCGTCATCTGACCTTAAAAAAATTGGGTTTGGTTTAGTTCTGGGAGAGGGGTGCAAAGGGGTGGTCAGCTCGAATTTCCCCTTTCCCCGCGTAATATGAGTCTTATCTATTCCACTAGATTTGGTTCCAGAACCGACGAGCCAAGTGGCGAAAGTATGAGCGTCTTGGCAACTTCGGTGGATTGCAAGACCTCCGAATAACAACTATCGTGCCGGCACCCAAATCCTTACCACGCATCGATTACAGGGTGAGCTTGTGGTAACAGACGATAAAATATGCTACATAAATCTTTGTCTAACGGTAAAAGTGTTTTGAATATAACGGTTAGGCAAAACGAAGACTTCCAGTGACCCTTGCGTCATCGATATGCACGTATAGGCCTACTATTGCATAGCGTTTACACAAAATAATATCCCAAGTGTAGTTTTGTTGTCTACACACCGAAACCAACATCTGTACATCTGAGTTTCAAGGTAAAATACATGATTGGTATCTCGAGGAATCAGAAATGTTCACAGATTTACACATAACTTAGACAATATAAACACGATGGCGGTAGAAAACCTTTCCTGAAATGGTTTCGTCTGAATTCTGAAGTGCTATCTTTGAGAAATGAGCAAAACAACTATTTTTCGTCGCCCAAAAACACCTTGCCCTGGACCACTTTGCCCTGAAGCACTTCAGCCAAAGGCCATTTCGCCCCAAAACCACTTCGTCCAAACACTAGCTACCTCGCCCAAATGCCACCTCGCCCCCAATCAACTTTGTGCACAGGCCGTGGTTCAGGGCGAAATGGGTTTGGGGCGAAGTGGGTTTTGGGCGAAGTGACTGTAAACCATTTTTTGACTGTTTTCTCAAAAGTACGGAGCTGATTTTTGCTCAGGTTGGTTGTAATCATGCATAGGCTACCTTCAATCACACAGGGAGATGAAACTATTTGTAACGGTTTACCAATCATGTATACTACCTTTAAAAAAACCAGCAAAAGATACAGATGTTGAATTTTGGCTAATTGTAGTCGTAACTACTAACCGTGCACACCGAAACTTGTCAAGTATTAACCGCAAGCCCCATTAACCTAAGTAGGCCTATATGGAGGAACAAATGGAGAGGAAGCAGTTTTGCAAAAAAAACCAGATAAACGCCATTTAATATTTTTTATGTACCTCGTTATTTTTGTTGCACATTTCAGAAAATATCAACAACAAAAAGTAAAAGAAAGGTATTAATTTGGTAAATTCAAGTTAATTCTACTAATTGAATGCATCAGAGCTGCATTTTGCTTGGTATATCTTTAACACAACAAAACATCTTGAGATACATGAGATATTTTGAAAAGCATTTATTATTATTATTATTATTATTATTATTATTATTATTTCTTTCTGGTATTCATACGAGGGATTCCTCAATAGTGCTCATTGCACTGTCACTCGTAAGCGTGAGGAAACCCACTTAGAATTAGAAATGGCCAGAGACACTGGGGAATCCCCTTGCTCTTGACGAAAGAATGCTCTGGGATCTTTAGAGTGCGTTAAGTTACCTAACACACTGGACCAACGGCTTTACATCCCTTCCGAAGGATGGAGCAAGAGTGGTTGAGTGCCTTGCCCAAGGGCACAGGTACCGCAGCCGGATTCGAACCCGCAACCCCAAGTTTTTACCTATGATTGCGAGTCAATGGCTCTTCAAATAGAGAGACAGAATTATAAATAAAATAAGTAAGTGCAAAGTAAAAATAATTTTTCATTTATTTCGAATTTATACCCAAATCAAAGTGCGACCTCCTATTATGTCCGCTATACTTCAAAAAGGCAAATGCATATCCAACTACGTTTTGTACTCTCGAGCACGACAACAAAAGCCAACCGAAACACTTAATGGTTGAATACAAATTATAAACAAAGAATTGTTTTCATCTGTTATAGAAGCGTGATCCAAGTGTGCATGCCTTCAGCGATTTCTGTTCTATCAACGGAAGATCAGCATTAGATTTTCCTCTCCTCCAATCAGCGGCTGGGATCGCTATACCGTCAACACCCATGATACCGTCCTTGTCCCCCAGTGGTCAGATACCAGGCCCCGAGAGGGCGTCCTTGCCTTTTAGTGAGCTTTCTGGAGAGGACCGAAAGTGTTCGAGCATCGCCAGTCTGCGCCTTAAAGCCAGGCAAGCCATAGACTTGAGGTCAAGTCTCTAGACAGTCGTATTTGGTCCGTCTGACGCCTATAATCCCCACACGCAACAGTCGTTGTTATGAATAGTACCTGTCTAGAGACTTGAGAAACCTGTATTCGCGCCAATATTAATGTTCATGGCGCGTAATATATAATCACGCTGTTGCCATAAGGCAGCCAATAACATTTCGTCCATCGTGCCGTGGTAACGTCCACTTCTACCAGCGGGGATGTAATGTTATCTGATTCGGTTAATGCGTGTTTTAAAACTTCAATATTGTTATTTAGAGAAACTGTGTTAAGCGTTTAGTGAAATGTAGTATGTTAAGTTACAGTCAAGAGCATTTATGATGTACAAATAAATGTACAACAATATTCATACAAAATATCTCCCCTATAATGATTATGGGAGATCTTGTATCAGCTTCTTTTGATGAATGTAATAATAATAATAATAATAATGTGTTCTAACAGTACATTCAAGTATTAACTCGGTATCAGTCCCTTTAGATGTGATTGCGCCAATTACTTGTGTCAAGGACTAAATACATCGATAAATTAAACTGCACAGCCCTTTATCACGTCACAGAAAACAAATGAAGCTGAGCAGAATGTATTAAAACTACTTTTACGTTCTGTTGCTTTAACGTTTCCCAACTTTCGTGGCACTCCAGTTAACGCACCACGGACTAGGATGCGCTTGATATAAAATTGAAAGGGATCGAGCGCACTGCCAACTTTCCAAACTCGACTAACGCGTAGACGATGTGAGCTAGCGGGTCAGTAATTTTGCGCTTTTTTTTTTTTTTACTACAAATTGGATTTTTGTTTTTGTTTGTAACATTCTTCTTCGTCTAGTTGGTTTTCAAAACGTGTTGCTGGTGGCTAAAATGGCCAGCATTAATACCCACAAGTGGCGTGCGTGCTTAGTTTGTAACACGACTTTACTATCCTGCAAGAAATATTACAGTCTTGATAAATCAGATCTTCGCTCCAGATTAGAAAAAGTCCTGCAAACAAATCTTTCCTCACCATCGAAGATCTGGCAAATGTTGAGAAGGTGACAGATTTGACCGAAAGCTTGAAAAGCACATTAAAACTGCCCCATTTGCTTATCGACTCGGAAACAAATTCTAAATTTCTATTTTGAGTTAAAACCATTTTCACACAACAGACAAGTTGCAACAGATATCAAAAGGTTCCTATTTTATGCTTGTTAAAATGTGTCAAATTTACGTGCGGAATCGTCAATGAAAATGAATAGACAGCAACTTCAAAAATTGTGATGTGATGCAAAGTGCCCTCCTTGACACGAAGCACGTTATTTTTTCTTGGTTAATTAGTTTTAAAATTAAGCGTTATATATTTATCTTGTCCTTCAAGAGCAGACTGTAAACAGGGCGCCATCAACTGACAATAAACAGCGGTGCCAAGTAGAGCATGATGAGGGCACTATAGGCGCGGGCTTTGTTATGCCTATAGTCATGCCTGTATTGGTGTCTTCAATCAATAATAAAGGTAGTTGACGGCGCCCGCCAACTGCCGATTTTGGTGATATTTTGGGGCGCAAAATCTCACCACTGCACAGGTTGATTTGCGTGATATTTGGCACAAATACAAAGAAAACCAGCCCCAATAGGCCTGTACCAAAACGAAATCAGCCTGGCAGATTAAATAACAGAAACTAAAGGCAGCATGATTTACAGTGCAATTTCACGCAGCGGTCCATCAAGCTTGCAAACTTCGGTTACGGATTTGACCAATAATATGTCACGACTGCGTGGCTGATGATGTCACAGATTTCCAAGACCCTAGCTTCGGCTTCAACGATAGAGGCCGACAACCCCATTCTTTGGCGCCCATGCTCGACAGCACTGTTCAACATTTAAGCTATCTTTCTCCATAACCACGATCTGACAATCATGCAATCATCAGCGTTTGCGATTATATTTTAAAGAAAAAACATCGATAATCGCAAATTCGCATAAACTGATCAAGTCGAATAGGCTTACATGTACATGTATGATGTAGCCTAGCCTAAACAAATTTGCACTTCAAGCTTGCTGATGCGTTTGATGAAGATGAAAACCAATCCAAAATTCACAAAAACACATCCTTTTAGAGGAGTAACATGTCTTGAATATTAATGTCGTCCTGCGTTTCGACCAATCAGCTCTCTACGTCCAATTCTGGTAGCAATCTCCATAGACCGTGTACAAAACGGAAACAGGTTTCTCAAGTCTGTAACTAGAGGTCGATTAGACTTGTTCCCAGTCCATTCACGACTACGCTGCTGCCGTTTCGAAACAACCGGTCTAGTTACAGACTTCACATCTAATCAAGTCTAGGCAAGCCATGGACGGTGTGGACTCTTAAACTCCAGACACATGCAGCACGATATACTGTGCCAGAGAGTAACGCCCCTTCCCCCACTTCCATTGTTCCTTTATTGTGTCTCAAACATCCAAGGAATTTCTTTAAAAATTTCTTTCAGTTTTTAAGGGGGCGTTGGTGCATTAAGAAAAGGAAGATTGTGTTGAGGTATAGTGGCGTTAGCGGGTGGGGGTAGGGGGAGTCCCTTGCCACATACCGAACGGGGGTCCTCAGACCTCGAAGTTCCTCTCACTACCACAGCGCCACTCCCGTTGGCGGAAATCGGCACCGAATTTTAAGTACTTAAACTTACAGTCCGGACTTATAGTCATTTTTTTTTTAAATATGATCATTGCACGGTGCTGTGAGGAACTCAGGCCCTCAGGCCTCGGAGTTCTGCTCACTGCCACAGCGCCACCACCGACTGATGAATAATTCGCAACATTTTAAATATTTAAGGCATCAGTATAACTTTAATACAGTCATCTTTTTTTTCAAAATTTGTTCTTTCCGTGGCAGTGTGAGGAACCGAACGGGGGTCCTCGGGTCTTGGAGTTCCGCTCTCTACCACAGAGCCACCACCCACTGATGAAAATTTCAGGTTTCGTATCAGTCTGAACTTAAACCTAGTCATTTTTGTTTTCAGAATTTGATCTTTCCGTGTCGTTGTGAGGAACCAGACGCGATTTGGGGGATAGCGCTAGCGCGAATTG
This sequence comes from Henricia sp. BOLD:AAB3569, assembly GCA_037783545.1. Taxonomy (NCBI): domain Eukaryota; kingdom Metazoa; phylum Echinodermata; class Asteroidea; order Spinulosida; family Echinasteridae; genus Henricia; species Henricia sp. BOLD:AAB3569. The sequence continues at coordinate 379,441 of JBBELK010000351.1, read as the reverse complement.
GCAAAACGCTAGCGCGATTTGGCCACGTTATTTTTCTCTTGCCCCAAACGACGTGTTTATTCCGGATTTCTCTGTATGTTCTAGCCCCTTTGAAAGAGGTCTCGGGTTGTAAAAGAGGTCTCGGGATGAATTCCGGAGCCGCCGGACACTACTGGGCAATTCCATGATCAGGTGGACATTTCCACAAAATTTCCAATTATATTATTTTGCTTATAAACTGACTTTAACTCGGCGTCTCGGGAAATCGTGTTAGTGTCAGTGGCCAATTTCATAAAGCTGTTTAGCAGAAAAATTTGCTTAATCCAAAATTTGTTTGCTTTATAAAAAGGTGTTTTCATTCAAAATGTATATGGTGTGTATTCCATTTGATTGACTAGTGTTCTGCTATTCTTGCTAAAAACACAAGTTAAGTCTGCTAAACAGCTTTATGAAATTGGCCCCTGTTGACTTGGCGTCTTGGGAAATGTCACGGCGGTAGGGTTCTGCACGACGTTCAACACTAACACTAACATCGAATTGTGACCTCCGGTCCATGTTACACGAGCTTAACCACTAAGTGATTGAAATTTGCAGAATCTTCACTGAGCCAAAACAAATGTCTCAACTGTGGGTAGAATGCAAGACCGAACACATTTATAAGTTGTGCGTTAAACTGAATCTCAATTTATTGAGAATTACGAAAGTTCTAAAATAATCAAAATCGACACCACTCACTTCACCACTTAACTTAACAGATCTGTTACACTAACACGATCTGTAACATGAGCTGTTGAACTAACATGAGATGTAACACTGACACGTCCTAAACATCATGTTAACATCGAGTTAACACGGTGTTTGTTCTGAGGTCACAATATTTATTCTGATTGATTAAGTTAACGTCTAACAAACACTGACAAAAACACGCACCTCAGAATTGTGACTTCCCCTTTGTACAGTGTAGAGAATTAACACGGGTTTAACACCTTGTTAACATATCTGTTAACGTTGTGTTAACCTGGACATTCAATTAGAGGTCGAGATTCATGCCATGTTAACATGAATGTTTACAGATCTGTTAAACTAACACTAACACTAACACGGAACACACAAACAGAATTGTGACCTCACCCAATGTGACTGCCTCCGTCTTAGCCACCTGTTCAAAGGGTCTATTCACGCGAAGGTAATTTTAAATCCTGTCCCCTCATATCATTTTAACAGCATTTCTATGGTATTAATGAATAAAGTCATGTAATATTAATGAAAAACCATGAAAGATTGTATATTAATTTAAATTAACAATTTAAAAAACCCTACTTTTAATAATAATAATAATAATAAACTGCATTTATATAGCGCTTCACAAAGAAAAGGCTTTAGTTAATTAATTACTTAAAAAGGTGGGTTTTGAGTTCATTTTTGTATTGATTTTTCGTAGGAGTAAGTCTGATGTGTTGCGGAAGTGAATTCCATATGGCTGGTGCTGAGGATGCAAATGACCGATGACCGTACGACTTGGTTCGAGTTGTGGGTTGAGTGAGCAGAAGTGAAGTACTGGATCGGAGAGTACGAGTAGGCTGGTAGACACGAACGAGTTTAAGGTACTTAGGTGCGGAACCATTGAGGCATTTGTATGTTAGGAGAATCATGAATTTGATGCGCGAGGAAACGGAAAGCCAGTGAAGTCTGCGGAGGATGGGAGTTATGTGTTGTCGAAAAGATGAACGAGTAACAAGACGGGCCGCAGAGTTTTGGATGCGCTGAGGTTTGCGACTAAGGTTGTCAGGGAGAGCGTGGAGTAAACTGTTGCAGAAATCGAGGCGACAGGTGATGAAAGCATGAACCAGTCTCTCCGTTGTTTTTTGATCAATGTATTTGGCTCTTTCCACAGTAATGGGGTACATTTCTGTGACATACAAGATCTTAGGTCCCAGTTCAGTTCAAATGTCTTAATTTTGTTTTTAAATTATCCAGCTAAACTGAGGAAATAACTTTTGCACGAAGGAGTAAGAAAAATAGTCCTACAACATACATTTCTGAAAACCACGTGCACAAATTTTCCTATTACGTATGTAACAAAGACAGAAAAAAATGTCACAAAATGGTCTGTCCACGTTACATACGTAAAAGGAAAATTTGTACACAAGATTTTCAAAAATGCATGTTGTGGCAGCAATTTCTTACTTTTTTGGGCAAAAGTTATCTCCTGAGAATAGTACAAGGAAATTTCTTTAATTTTGGGATAAACTAAAGACACCTGAAAATAATTATTGAGTTATTTTTCAAATGTACCCCATTACTGTGGAAAGAGCCATTTGCGTATCTGAGCGATTTTATGAAGGCCTAATGATGACTGACGACATATTTTGTTGATGTGAGTATGCATGTCCAGAGATGATGTAATGACAGTTACGAGCAGAAGATACAGTGTTTTTTTTTGCTGACCAATGTGTAATGCAGAGATATAGTTGAGGTTTGGCGGAACTTGGAGGAGATGTGGATGATTTCAGTCTTGTCTTAATTCAGCTTTAGTTTGTTCGAAACGGACATACTTTTGTGACATACTCGTCAACATGACATAACCTTTACCTTAATTTGATAAGTGGAATCATCGCTTTGTTTTGCATTTTGTAGACCTAGCCTGTAGCCAATTGCCTAGGCAACCAACAAAAGATGACGTATTCACGTCGGCAGTCTATTCGCCCTGTAAAGCGGGCCTCCCAAAGTGCGATTTTTGCCACGAATGTCCAACGATTAGTTACAATTTTGTGAGATTACCAGAGACTCTCTAGACTCTATACACAATCTTACCTAATCGTTGGAAATTCGGTGGCAAATGTCGCGAATGAGCGAACATGATCTATAGACTGGTTCCCACTCCACATATTCCACATGCAACGACTAAATATGAGGACCGGCTAGCGTAGTGTTTAAAATACAATGTAGCACTAAGCATTACGTCATGCATTTATTTTTAGGAGCGCACAACTGTTAATTTTGAAAGCGCGGCACGAGTGTATAACAATTTGAAAAGGGTTATTCCATATTTGGCCAATACAAATTTAACATATTAAAGGAACACACCGGCTTAGTTGGGGTATTTTGGGCTCGAAATAGACCCATACATTATTCTGAAGCGCTTTCCAGAGTAAATTAGTTTTTGTTAATTTTGCACTTCTTTAGTAAATTACGGGATATTTTGATGATATTTTTTCACAACGACCATCACAAAAGTATTGTCAATGCTGCTACATCTCTAAATCATGTAAACAGTAGGCCGATGTGTACCTTTAACCTTAAAATATTACACATGCCCATTATAGCATCACAAATCAAATTCAAACCTTGTCTGCATCATCGTAAATAAACACGCGGCGAAACACTGACGAATCGTACCCGACGATTAACGATAACGTCCGGACGTGCATTCGGGTAACTTCGGGAAAATGAGAAATTTTTCTGTTTCAATATGGCGGACTATGCATGTATACTGGCGGTTGCCGGACGCGTATTTTTTTCCCTAGGAGGGTAGTCTTGGCCCAAGACTACTCTAGTCGATATTGGTTTGTGTACGCGTTGGCCATATAGTGCGCCCTCTTGCAGCACTAACGGACCAGTCTTTGCTCACTAGAGTAGTCTTGGGAATTTCTCCCGGAAGTTTTAACTTTTTCTTTGTTTTTGCCTAGGCTTTCCTAGGGAACCAATCAGCGAGTGACCCAAATACAGCAGAGCGTGGTAATGCAGCGAGCGACCCAAATACAGCGCGTCGACCGCGTGACCCAAATACACCGCGTGCACGCGCTTCGAATGGTTTGAAAAATATAAGGCGGCTTACAAGAATCATCGAACATGACCGTTTTATCGTTGCTAATATTTTCGGTGGCATAAGTTTCTTGGCAAATGTTTGCGAATATATTTACAAACATGTTTGCAAAGGCGTATGACATCGCAAAATACATTTGTTTATGAAGATAATTGCGACATTGCAAATATTTGCAAAGATATCTGTGGTATGCCATGTCCCTTGTGTGCCATCATAAAACCCTCTGCAGCTATTTACATAAAACGGTACCGCCCCCAATGCTGAACTTCCGGAAGAAATTCCCAAGACTACTCTAGTGAGCAAAGGGCTGGCCAGTTAGTGCTGCAAGAGGGCCCACTACTGGGAATGGCCAACGCGTACACAAACCAATATCGACTAGAGTAGTCTTGGGCCAAGACTACTAGGAGGGTTGAGGGCACATTGCTCCTGATTGGCCTAACCACATGCATATATTGCATACTGATGTTTTTGTTGATAGCTGTCACTTAATAACACAACTCCACGCTGTGTTTCGAGAGTTAGAAAGTGCTGAGGTGTTTCTTCAATTAATGAACAACATTGTGTAAGAGCAGATTTGAGCCCGAAACTCTTGATTGACAGTCCTACGCTTTACCACTAGACTACCAAGCAACTCCTGAGGGCGCTGTATAGAGAATATGAATATGAATATTCATTTTAACCAATCTGGAGCAGAGAAAATTCTCAATGCCCTCAACCCTCCTAATAAAATTTAGTTTCGTTCGGTACATAGATCAAATGCCTTTCCCTCCAGAAATTTACATATCAATTGACTACTTTTGCATTTAAGAGGGCATTCTGGCGTGTTTCGCCACTTCAGGCTTATGCACTCTCACTGAATGTCTATTGCTCCATGTTTGTATACACTACACATACGTTATTCCCAGTATACGCTGCAGTCTCGACTTATCTGCAAGAACTCTGGTTCTCGATTTTCCATTATTGAACTAAAAATAGTCTTCTATAGGCGAAGGATTTGGCCAGACCAGGGCAACTGACAAACCAGTTATAGACAACTCACTGCGGCCTTAACGGAGAGATCGGATCCCTGTGCGGCCCGGCCCCCGACTACGGTTAGCAGGACGCCCCGGAGAGTTACACGAACGGATACGTAAGATCTGCATTGCCGTCGATAGCGAAACGGGCTGGGCAACGGTGTAATATATGGACACGAATTAAAACTGGGTTTTTTTTTCTTCGGATCAACTTCAAATCAAAGGAAGAGACCTTTTTCACAATGAGATCGAAAACGTAAAAGGCAAGATGGCACCGACACTTCTTCACCGGATCCTGCCTGCCTTCATCATTTTCCAGGTGCACACAATTAATACTTTGTTTTCTTCAGCATGTTTCATTGTGTACTGGAGCCGCGATCCCATGCTGTCTCAATAAATTAAGTTAAACTTATTTCATGTTCTGTGCGTGGTTATTTGAGTCTGTGTATAGAACGAAACTGTTTTTCATGCGTATGAGCGCAGCAAAGGAGCATTGAAAATTTAGTTTCGTTCGGTACATAGATCAAATGCCTTTACATTCTTCCCTTGCATTCCTTTCCCTCCAGAAATTTACATATCAATTGACTACATTTGCATTTAAGAGGGCATTCTGGCGTGTTTCGCCACTTCGGGCTTATGCACTCTCACTGAATGTCTATTGCTCCATGTTTGTATACACTACACATACGGTTTCCCACCCACCCGCCCTTTATGGTCTGTACGGCGTTTTTGTTTTCTCGATTTTTTTGTGCTTTCCCACAGGCTTTTTCAGCTTTATCCGCCTATCTGATGTATGCCAGGACATCACTGGTCGTGAAATTTGCCTCTTTAGCCGGACTCCAAATTACTGTGCACCCTACAAGTAGTGCCATGGTCGCTAGCAGAATTGCCCCTGCGCCGTGAAGAAACGCAAGTCTTAGCCAAGTCTCGATACCATTCAGATCATTGCAGAGCTTTTGGTCACATTCCAGCACAAATCATAACGATGCAGTTGTATGACGCTAGCCCGAGGAACCACCAACTCGCAGGGTACACGGTATCTATTGTGCAATTGTTAAGCGATTTATTGGTTTTCGAAACGATTTTTTTTTTTTTTTTGCGGTTTTAACTTTTCTGAAATTTCGATCTTTCGTGACATTCACAACTGCTGCCACCTAATGTAGTTGATATTTGTAATGGCTTTTGCAATATTCTGTTACAAACTCGTTCAACTTGGAACTCTTATTAATGTTTTGTGTATTTTTGAGAGTAGAATCAGTTAATTGGAATCGAGTTGAAGGGAACCAGACCTTGTCCGTAGGGCATCAAGGGCCTTAATTGTTGAATCATCAACTCATAGATGCACGTTTTTTCATGCTTTGATTTTCATAGCACATCGGAATCTTTCATGCGTACGATTTTGTTTTTTTAGTACGTATCAAAGTCCTATGCAGATCAGCCAGAAAATATTAACTTTCTACATTTTTGTCACCAATATTATTTTCCAATCCATACTTTTCGGTATCTTATCTATTATAATTCCTACTTGTTCTATTATTAACAGGTTCAGGCCTGTATACGGTTATACACCGTACAGACGGAACTTTTGAACTTTAGCATTTGTCCTTAAAGAGGAAGAATCCCCCTTGACGAAAATCCAGCATTTAGGCTTTTTTCGATAGTCCAAACATCCCTCTTGCCGACGTGGATTTTTATTATTTTTTAATTGTCGGTTTTAAGTGGATAAATCGCAAGCAAAAGTGCGTTTTTCGAAAATGAGATTTTCGCGATTTCTAAAACGCTCATTAGGTATTCATGATATGCGCGTGACCCCGTGCCGCAATCCTGAGAAAGAGAAGTCAACACGATAGTTAGCTCCATACGTTTACACGCAAAAAACTTAGAAAACCGTCTCTTTTAGATGGTGTTTTTTGAAGAATTTTGTTGTTCCAAAAAGCCAGAGATATGCCCAGTAGCTGCGTGGTTGCATGTTTTACCAGACACTATGAAAACAAAAGAGCAGAAAGATTTTCTTTTCTATTACCAAGAGAGAGAAAAATGAGTCGCTCATTCTATAACTTGTACGGCCGATGTCCAAACACATGGAAACTACGCCGCAGTGGACCGTACACAGACCGCTGTGAATGCCGTTCGTTCCCTGACAAAACCACCCGTCGCAATGCACCAGTATTTACTTCAAAAGAGAGTCACTGTGAGCCACAATTTCATCGTTTTTTTCACAAAACAGGTAATAGTAGATTGCTGTCATATTACATGAAGTGTTTTTCACGTTTGTATTTTGAATTACAAGGACAAAATAGGCATGATAAACATTCACTTCGTGTATTTTCCATTCAATACTGCACAGACCGTTTTGTATCTTTCTCATGATGACGTCAACACCCTGTTGATAAACAAGCCGAGTGACCTCGAGCGTTTCAGAATTTGGGTGAAGAGGGTCGGAACTGCTTTACGTTTTAAGCAAAAGTCCGTCGATTTTTTGTGAAAAACAAGTTGTGATGGTGTTGTAGACACATACACCTCCATGATAAACAGAAAAACTAAAATAATGTGGAAGGGGGGATTCTAGCTGTTTAAATTGTCTTCAATTTGCTTAAAGACTTCCGTCAATAGGCCTACCCTGTGTTTTCTGAAGGTGAATTGTTGGCTGGTTAGTCAAATGCATTTTTTGGGCACGTGAATGATCTGAAAGACGAAAAATTCTATATGCTAAGGAAATTTCCGGTCGTATAACGTTTAAACCACAGCAACTTTAACGCGGTGTTCATAACGCGCTATGCATGAATGGTCATTCCTCAAGTTATTTAACATTATGACGTGGTTGGAATATATTGTGTTGGTCTATATGGAGTTTTGGATGGTTTTGGTTTGCCTGTGGAGGACGCGGTTTTTTGCGCTAAGATTTTTATTAACTTTTGTGCTATACCGATAACACAAACGGACACTATCAAATTCGTTTTCCTACTTGGTGTCGAATATGATTTTATAAGCAAGCAGCGGGTTATGCGCCCTCGATAGCCGTATAACGACCACAATAGTTTTAAGTGGACTGACAACATGTTTCTATATTTGTACAAACTATATTTATAAGCGATAATATCAAAGAAGCTATTATTTTGGTATAATTCTCGGTCATTATAAAGTCTAAAACCACACGCAGTTGCGTACCTATTGTATAGCCCGTGTGTAGAGTGAATGGTTATGCAAAACGATTTCTTACGGTTTTAACTTTTCTGAAATCTCGATCTTTGGTGTCATTCACAACTGCTGCCACAATAATATAGTTGACTTTCGTGAATGGCTTTTGCAATAATCCGTTAGAAACTCGTTCAAAAAGTTGGAACTCTTATTAATGTTTTTATGTAATTTTTAGAGTAGAATTAGTATAATTGAAGCGAGTTGAAAGGAACCGGACCTTGTCTTAAGGGCCGAAATTTGTTGCATCATCAACTCTAGATGCACGTTTTTTCATGCTCTGATTTTCATAGCACATCGGAATCTTTCATGCGTACGATTTTGTTTTTTCGTGTGTAGAGTGAATTGTTATGTAAAACGATTTCTTACGGTTTTAACTTTTCTGAAATCTCGATTTTTGGTGTCATTCACAACTGCTGCCGCAATAATATAGTTGATATTCGTGAATGGCTTTTGCAATAATCCGTTAGAAACTCGTTCAACTTGGAACTCTTATTAATGTTTTTATGTATTTTTGAGAGTACAATTAGTAATTGGAAGCGAGTTGAAGGGAAACGGACCTTGTCCGGTCTGAAGGGCCTTAACGGCCGTAATTGGTTGAATCATCAACTCTAGATGCACGTTTTTTCATGCTCTGATTTTCACAGCACATCGGAATCTTTCATGCGTACGAGTGTTAATTGTTGTTATACATTAACGAGAGCCGAAAACGGAAAGTACATTACATTGTCTTTAGCTTTTTACTTAATGATCAAGTTCGTCCGATTTTTATTCCCATGTAAAAATATTCAGTCGGACAACTCTACAGTTAGTCCTTTTACTTATCTCTCATGCACATAGTCGGAATAATGTTAGTCTGGTACCCGGACCAAAAACTTGACTAGACTGAATTCAGTCGTTGTATGTGGAGCGGGAACCAGTCTGGAATAATGTACAACTCGGGTATTAGCATTGCAGATAATCGGTTTAATTCGTTCCTTTTACGCACTCGAAGAATCCACCTTAGGGCGCTCATAAGTGTTTCCCTTGAGCTTGCCCCTCTTTAACAAATTTCAATTGTTTCAAAAACCCGGGAACAAACCTAGGTAATGTGGCAATGATAAGGGGAGTGCGCCTCTTTTTGATGTCCTAGGATGCACCCACGTTTCCTCCTATAAACAAAGATAAAATAAAGGAGGTTTTTCGTGGCCTCCGAGCGCCAGTAGTTTGTTACTGCTTGGACTGACGTCAAAAGCATTGCTATGTTCCTGGGCGAGTTCTCGATCCCAGAGATTTCTCTGATTGTCGTAGCACATGGAAATCTTTTATGCTTACGATTCTGCCTTTTCGTGTTGTGTTCTAACAATCTCGATGAAAATTTTTCACATGATAGACCTTTTCGTTTTGTAAACACCAACAATGTACTAAACCAGTGTATTACTCTTACTATTACTTGTTTAAATGTAGCCTATGTTGTTTGAGTTGTTGAAAGCCGGACGATGTCCGAAGAGCCAAAAGGGCTTAGTTCCAGATGGTTACCACAGGACATAATGTAAGCATTGAAGGCATGCTTATGCCCGAAAGCCACCGAGGTTTCTAAAGTTTTTAGTCATCGAGACTGGTCTTGTGTTTTCTGTCATATTCGCTGTATAGTGACTTGGTTATATATTGTTTGTATAGATTGGAGACATTCAGTTCATTGTGTACTGGAGCCGCGATCCCATGCTGTCTCAATAAATTAAGTTAAACTTATTTCATGTTCTGTGCGTGGTTATTTGAGTCTGTGTATAGAACGAAACTGTTTTTCATGCGTATGAGCGCAGCGAAGGAGCATTGAAAATAAAAAACGCTTGCGCGTCGGACCTAAACATTTTGGTCCGGGTATCAGACTAACAGTCTACTGCAGCTAGGAACGAGGATGCTCGACCATCCTGGGGACAAGGTTGCTTCACTATATTACAGTGCCCGCAAGCACAGAATTCTACCGTATATAAACAGGTCCATATGAAATTGGCCCCAGTTCTCTGGGGTCCCGGGTTCGAATCCGGGGCGTGTATGTGAATTGGGTTTGCAGTCCCTACTTGACCGCGTGGGTTTTCCCCTGGGGCATTTCTCTGGGGATTTTCCTCCTACTTCTAAAACTGCAACTCCTTCTTCGTCATCTCAAGTTGATAATATAGTATAGTTAAAGCTACAACCGTATAGTTGATGGCATAAAGGGCCTTAGTTGCCGAAGATGCCATAAAATATACAACAACAACATTGGCCCCATTCATGTTCACTCTTTACCAAGCTCACTGAGCTTTCATGTAAACAAACATACGTGCTCAAAATGGAGACTGTTTTCGTAAAATACAATGCCGAATAACAAGGATGACAAGCAATGAACAACAAAGACACGTTTTGTGTCAAATTTGGGGATCCTGTGGCCTGCTTTTTGGAGAAAGAGATGTTCGTCTGCTCACGCCGAAAGGGCGACGAAGTCAAGTTGGCACATCGATGTTGCTGCAAGCATTAATAATATTCGTCATCTCTGTAAACAACGTTGCGTTCCTACTCGCAACTCTCTCCAAGATAAAGTCGGCGCCTGTGCAGTTTCGCAGCCGAGTGGCTAGTTAGGTAATGTTATGCACCTAATTGTACTGATACTGTACCTATCGGTAAGAGTTGAGAAGCTGACCATGTTGACTTATTAAGCATCGTTAAAATGGTTAACATGTCATGTGCAGATTTGATGGTAAACACTTAGACATTTTCCAGCCTGTTTGTACACGAGTCTAAAGCCATGATAAACTTCTCAATTCTTTCCTTCGTCCCCCAGGGTGGGGATTTTGACCCATTGAAATAAACATTTCTGTGCATCTGTATACAAGACGTGCATGATTTGCTCCCATAGGTGGGAATTTTTGTCACGCAAAATTTTGCCCCAGGGGTTGGGATTTTGTCACGCAAAAAGTGACAATCCCCACCTGTTACTATTTTGGTACTTTTAGAAGGCTAAAAGTGTTTTTCTGACGTTTACATTGGGACGTTATCATTTTCTATATAACACTTTTAGCCCCTTACCAATTTAACCCCATTCGCTATCTTGAATTTTCCTGCACGACCAAGATAGCCGCCGTACTCCAAACTAAAAGTTTACCTTACAGTCAAAATTAAACATTGAAAAACTTACCATGGAAGTCCCTGGAGTCACCAGAATGTTGTACCGTGGTCCGTTTTCCCCGATGATTCTTCTAAACAGGTAAAAAACTAGTCCAACGTAAATTTTCTTGACATTTTCGTAGCTGATCTAGGCCCCGGCCGGGCTCTGAAGTCGGGGGAACACCGGGCTCCACAGTCAGAATGTATATTTCTTGGCGGGCACTCTGGCGGCTTTCGTAGAAAATTTGCGAAATTTTGGCCCGTTTATCGGTCGTTGTCGGGCAGGCATCCGTCAGATGCCCTGGCGGTGTCCCGGGGGCCCCTGCGGCATCCGGCAGGGTGCCGGCCGATTCTCACAGCCCGGCCGGGCAGCTTTAGGGTCCCTGTCGAGTTCCTTTTATACCCTGCAGGCCGGGCCTCGCCCGGCGCCCAGCCGGCGCTCGTGAACCCGGCCGGGGCACCGCCGATGTCTAATCGGCGCCCGGCAGGTGCCCGGCCTGGGCCCGGCCGGCGCCTGCCCGATATAAACATCGTCTGTGTCGACACAAATTTGGCACGGGGCCCGCCCGGCTTAGATCCGGCTTGTATTTTTCGCCGTACGCCGAGTTAATTTTAAGTGCGAATTAAAATGAATCGGGGACCTGCCCGAAGCCAAAAATATCCCGGCAGCCGCTCCCGAAAGTGCCAAAAAACAGCCCCTAAACTACCCGGGAAGACATCGGTTTGGAAATGTGACTGCGGTATTAAGCGGGGAAGGGGGGAGGGGGGAGGGGGGTGGGGGGTGGGGGGGGGGGGGGGGGGGGGGGGGGGGGTGGGGGGGGGGGGGGGGGTGGGGGGGGGGGGGGGGGGGGGGTGAGGATGATAGGTGCATTCAATATACACTCCATATCAGTATGTATTTTGCCATTTTTGAACCACAAAACGTATAATTATGAAGACTCGAAGTACTGAGCCGAGAGTTGGCCCTGGAGTCCCTTCAAGCATATCCTAATTTCTATGATATTAAATTTTACGAGGCTTCTAGCTATATACACTAATTATAACCAGTACACATTTGCAACAATTTGGTCCTTTGAATTCATTTTGAATACCATTTGAATACCTCAATTCGGTTCTTTGAAGTTCAGACAAAATTAAAGCTGGCTGGAGCGACTCTAAAGATGAGCACAAATAAATTCCTGTGAAAAATTTAACCTTGTTTAACCCCTACACATCCTGGGTCAGCTTGTTTCAACTTAGTTGGTTTTTGGAAACAAATTATTTTGAAAAACAACAATAAAATTACAAATTTGTTTGTTCCACAACAGTAACAGTATATCAAATGCACCTCCAGGATTTGTGCCATGCATGACCAAGACGAAGAAAGGACAGAATATAATGGGAGGGAGGTATGAGCAACAGTTCTACTTTTGTAGACCAATGTTTTAGCCATAAGGGTGTCTGGGTGTTTTGTGTTTTGACACATTAACTAAGAAGGCATTCAAAGTAACTCAAGTGGTGTTCAAAATAGCCCAAGGGGTGTTTAAAGTAGCCCAATGATTGTTCAAAGTAGCCCAGGGAGTGTCTAAAGTAACTACAGGGTGTTGCAAGTACCCCAATTGAAGAAGAATTCAAGGTGATGTGCAAACTAGCCCAAAAGGTACTTTCTAAAGTAGCTCAGGGGCATTTATAATATCCCAATACTCAACTGGCTAAAACCATTGGTTGTACTTGTCATGTTAGGCCATCCAAAGTTGTCAACATTTTCATGGTAGTGTCGAAAAATGTTAATAATTAATATTTCAGGGAAAGGGGGAGGGGTGTGGTTTTGAAAAATAAGTACTCTAAAACTGTGAAAATGTTGACAACTTAGGACAGCCCCTTAACCCTCCGGGAAGAGACCCTACCAGTTGCCGACTGGCTAATTATGCGTTTTTTGTTAAATACTCTGCGTATGAATTCAGTTAAAATCTCATTTTCCACTACTTTATACATTAAGGAGCGTGTTCAGATTTTCCCAGAAAATGGATTTTGTTGTAGCATAGCAATCATATAAAATACCTACCTAAAATACTATCAGTGTAAAGAAAAATAATTGCTATCTCCAATTTGGACGTGGAGGAAAAACGATTGGTGTGATCACTGCACTGCTTTATGGAACCAGATAGATTTATTACAGGTACATTGATGATTTTTGTTATGATATCTTTGAAAATATACGGATTGAGAGTGCAAAATTTCAGAATGGTAATGAGAAACATATGACAAATTATATGGTATCAAATTCTCAACACCAATGGGAAAAATGGGGGGTCACAAGTGTGATCTGATCACGCTCTTTTAAAGTTAAATTACACCAGCATCAAAGACCCCTGACTGATAATTAAAATGTCTTATTAATTTTGTATGTTACATCAGGCACTGGTTTTCTTTAAAGGTATAAAACATGATTGGTATTAAACCGTTAAAAGGGGTGTTACTCCACTAGTGAGTAGACGCTCATGTTGATAAAACTGCCCTGTAGAAATATCAGCCACATACATGTAGGTGCAGTAATTAATACTCCTTTCGTTGAGTTGAATAGTAAACAAGTCTTTTGCAAAATATTTGTTTAGAAAACCACCTTCAGTTGTTAATTTCTCACACAAAATCGAACAGATAACTTGGAAGAGATAACTTGGAATTTGGCCTCACGCGCGCATTGACGAGCCTTGCCTTTAAATACACATGCATTTGTTAGTACACTGAAAGCATCGATATTTTTACAAAGAGGTAAAACAAAACAAAAATATACACGGGGAATTTACAAGACCGGTATAAAATCCACACTCGCCAGCGACGCTGATTTGAGTAATTTTGTCCGTGCATTTTTCGAGCGTATAGCAGGTGACTTCTGTGTAGTAGCAGACGACACGGTCTTTTCCAACTTATATTTGGCCTTTTTTGCTGCATACGCAAGCACATTGATGCGCAGTGACGTGCTTTTCCTTGCTTACGGTAGCAAAATACGTTTACCGTAAGCACATATTTTTTTTGCTACAGCAAGCAAGGATTATTCGCTTACGGTACAAACAATTCCATGAAATTGGGCCCAGGAAAACTCTTCGTCGAATCATCGTCAAATCATCGTCGCACGAATTTTGTTTCATACACCTCCAAGAGCACCTCCTGTACATGATCCTGTTGGTATAGATCGGTTTCACACGTCAATCACAAGTCACTAAACATCTCCTGTGTTTGTCCTCCAGAACAGGAAGAGAACAAAAGAGCCTCGTTTTCTGCTAGCAGCCACATGTACATGCCTTTTTGCATGTGGCTCTATTGTTCTCTCACAGATCGAGAGGACAAACTCGGGAGGGTTTAGCGACCTGTGACAGCATGAAACTGCCCTATACAATGTACATGTACATGTACATATTCATTCTTAATCCCCGGGCAAGGCAATTACCTCCAATTGCCTTGTCTACCGAAGATATAACTTGGAAGCTGTTGGAGAAAATCACATTACATGTAAGCTGTGCCTTATGACCAAGCAGCCACCAGGACAAACCAAGATAATTACAATGATTCCCTGGCGACAACGGAAAAACGGTTATAACGGCAACAGGGCTTTGATACTGTGGTGATATAAAACCACTTTACGAGAACTTGCAATTCTTGCTTAATCAAGAACTTGCATTAGCGTTTTGCCCAGATTCACATGGTGTAAGATCAATTAATCTTAGGACTCAACCTGTCTCCCTAAATGGAAGCGAGTGCTAAAAGAATGGAATGTCGCATGTGCACGGTTTTGATTCTTAAAGAGTTTTAAGAAATGTACCCTTAAATAACATGCAACATTAGGCTTTATTTATCTCTTTCCTTGCTACTCAGACACTGGAAGAGTGGAAGTCCTCTCACTCAAGATGCATCGGCAAATACCGAGGTACTCAATGAGGTCAGTTTATTTCAAATGGTATTGGTTAAAATGAAAGCATAAACCTTTTTCTACAGGGTGTCTTTAAAAAAAAGGAAACCGAGATTACATTTGTTATCACTCAATAATAAATACGAATTTTAGAAAATGGCAACTTCTATCCGTTTCATCACCGTTTTCTCTTTCTTCTTCTTCTTTTTATTATTTCTTTCTGGTACTCATACCAAGGATTCCTCAAAGGTGCCCATTGCACTGTCACGCGCAAGCGTGAGGAAACCAATGAAGAATTATAAATGGCCAGAGACACCGGGGAATCTCCTTGCTCTTCACGAAAGAATGCTCTGGGATATTTAAAGTGCGTTACCGTTACCGAACACACTGGACCAACGGCTTTACATCCCTTCCGAAGGATGGAGCAAGTGTGGTTGAGTGCCTTGCTCACGAATCCGCAACCCCAAGTTTTCACCTATATGATTGCGAGTCAATGACCCAAACCACACGACCACGGTACCCCAAGACACCAAGAAATCCAGAATACCTTTATGGATGACTGAGCACCGATGGTTCAAACAACCATTTTAATTTTCCCACTTCGCAGCAGCAGAGACATTCCTTTTCTGAAGGCATAACGATGCAGTTTTCACAAGAACACCAGTCCGTGTTGTCACGGCGGAGACGGTAGTCTAGGCCCTAGACGTTGTTATTGTTTCGTTTTGAACGTCCGTCCCGAAAACCGATCGCCGCGAGACAGTCAATAACAACGTCTAGGGAATCTCGTAGTGACAGCGCCGTGCGCGCGCACCTGTTATGCATAATGTATGCAGAGCGCACTGTCGCCTGCTTACTATGCATGTATGCACGATGTCTAGTCCCCTGTGTCCTCACATCGTGGCATGACTGCACGGGGAAGCCGCGGGCTGGGAAAATTGTAATGCCCTCGGCAAACCTTACGATTTCGACACGGCAATTTAGAGATTTTGTTGGAAATACAATTGTATATATAGGACATTGCAAATAATAGGTACTGTTCCACAGATAATCGAGGCCACAGTTGAACCTATTTGCCAGTTTAAAACCCGCCGGTTCGGAAAAATATTCTTTCAAGCTGTACATTTTTTTGGGTGAAATTAAAACACTGCTTGTTGCCGTATAGCTTGATCGTGTGTTGAACAGTTTATTGGCCTAAATCTCTATGGCTCAGAAATCTTCGGAAATAATCTGGAAAATTGGACAGAAAGGAACTCGCAAAAAGCAAATACTGCACACCGGGCGACTCGTGCGGGCACAAAAACTAAACATAGGATCGACAAGAGAGAAACATTTTTTCGTGACATAAATTTCCCTTCCCTCCCAGTGGGTTTTCAAAATGTCAACTTAAAACCAGCAACAGCACTGTCATATGATAAATTCTTAGGCCTATGCTATAGGGACTTGGAAATCCGTGACATCATCAGTCGTGCAGGCGCGAAACTATTACTTCAACTTGGTCAAATCCGTAACCGAAGTTTGCAAGCTTGATAGACTGCTGCGTAGAATTGCACTTTAGTTTCTGTTATTCAATCTGCCAGGCTGATTTATTTTTGGTACAGGCCTATTGGGGCTGGTTTTCTTTGTATTTGTGCCAAATATCACGCGAATTCACCTGTGCAGTGGTGAGATTTTCCGCCCCAAAATATCACCACAATCACATCACAATTGTTAAAGTTGCTGTCTATTCATTTTTATTGACGATTCCGCACGTTAATTTGGCACATTTTAACAAGCATAAAACAGGAACTGCTTGATGAATTTTTGCAACAAAAGTATTTTTGATAGATGTTGCAACTTGTCTGTTGTGTGAAAATGGTTTTAACTGAAAATAGAAATGTTAAATTTTTATTCGAAGTCGCTACCCAGGCCATTGACTTAGTGTACGGAGTCTCAACTACCAAACTATGGTATTTTTTTCCGTTGGGCTCTCACTGTGTATCGGGCCGGTATATAATTTTTTTTTTTTTTAATCTTTTTTGTTTTTAGTCGGGCTTTATACTCTATGCAAAATTCAAAACTCGTGCGGTCTAGGTGGATTTTTCCCGGGGTATTTTTCAGACCGACCGAAGCCTGACCGCCAACGTCGGCCAGGTTCTGTTACTTCGCCACCCGTCCGTTGCAAATAGTCTTCGCCTACCCTTGCAACCGCGCGAGCCACCCAGCAAAATCAACAACGCGTACGTAGTATATACCGGTCAAATATCAACCACGGCGCGTACAAAACTACAAGAAACTTTCAAATCAACACGATATAAGCGCCAAACGTACATGTACGGTGCATGTAGCAGGCTATTTGCTCTTAAGTGCGCGTGCGTTAAGAAGAATCTACCCGTATCTGCATACAAAACTAACGCATGCGCACAAATTTCCCCCCCTGTTTCGGTGGGAGATTTTACGAGTTTCCCCTAGACGGTCATTTTGACAAAACGATATGGTTATAGGACTTCGAACGAGTCTATCGCGTGATTACGCCCTCTTGCGGCAGTCGGGTATCCAACACATTATGACCGTCCAGGGCCTAGATAGACTGGTTCCCGTCCACATATTCCACACGGGAGAATATAAGGACAGGTAAAGGGCGCTTCATCTTGATCTGTAATTGGTCGTCTTTGCGCGTGCGCATTGTGTTTTTTATATTTAAAAATAGGCCAAGCCCTTTGCTTTAGGCAATGTACTTTATTTACATAATTGGATATGTTTGACACCCACGGCCAAGTTACAAATGTCAATGCAAAATCTGCGCACTTACTAAAATAATAAAAATAATAATAACCACGTGACGGGCAGAATTCTGCTTGTCATGGCTGCCCTTTACCGATCCCTATATTTTCAAAATAAGCGAACCAATCTATAGGGATCGGGAACCAATCTAGGGCCTAGACTACGGAGACGGCGGTGGAGTTCCGGGTTACTTTCACGTAGAGGATCGTCGCCGACATCGTGTTCAGTGTTGTTCATTTTCCATTTCTGGCCTATTTTCCAGCTCTTCCTCCGTAAATGTAGGTTCGAAATCGTACGGAGATGGTCCCGATACGGTGACATGTTGGCCAACAATTTCGATGAAGTAACACACAAAAGTAGGCCTAATGCAATTAAGAGAAGTCGTATCTTTCCTTCCTCCGTAAGCCGTTTCACGGATACCGCCATCTTTAACAAAATTTGTGATCACGTGGTGGCCATGGGGGAAAACACGACACGAACATCCCGGATGTGTGCGTAAACAAACGTGTCTTTCGCGCGGTAACTTTCCTGACTCCGTTTGTAGTAAGAAAATGACTGTTTTTCCTATTAATTTTTACTCTATAGAGACTAGAAGGACTTACGGATGGGAAAAGGAAACCACTTTGCGGTGTTTGTGTGCAGAAATCGGGAGGAAATTGTCTAAAAAATAAGTTAATCATCGACTTTGTGATGACTATGACTCCGCTTACTTTGCTTGCGTGATCCAACGCACATGTTGTTTTCAATTGCGATGGATCGTGAGCCTTTTCAGTGAGAAAGTTGGATAAATTCCACACAATTATTGCTCAGAGACCAGACAACCCCCCAACTATGTGATTCTGGGGAAGAAACATGAATTTTGGGAGTGAGCAAAATGCAGATTCAAGAACAATTCTGACCAAACCAAGCTATACCCACGATTTTGTTATCTTTTATTCATGTCGGCATGTACACATCTCATTTTTTATCTTTACAACAGACTCGATTGGTATAATGAAATAAAGATTCGACGGAGATGTTGGACAGTGGACACATCACATCAAAGGAAAATTGAACAGCTGACCTTTGTACATAACAAACCAGAACTTAAATGTTGAAACAAAACAAAAAAATATCTATAAAAGTAATAGAACTATAAAAGTAATGTATTAATACACATTACAAAAGTTGTTCTTTTTTAAAGGAGTCAATTTACAGCCATGTGTCCTTAAAAATAAAATAAATTGACACCAGCATATCGACTAGACCAAGACATTGTACAAACATGACATTGCTAAACTGACTTTAACACACACAAAAAATACTAATTCAGCACTGTTTACATTAATACTATAGTGTACAGTTTTATGGAACCTGAATTTTGGCTTACATTGAGTAATAAATAAATAAATATAAGTATTTAAATACTTAATACAGCATTTTGTGG
The DNA here is from genome assembly GCA_037783545.1 of Henricia sp. BOLD:AAB3569. Taxonomy (NCBI): domain Eukaryota; kingdom Metazoa; phylum Echinodermata; class Asteroidea; order Spinulosida; family Echinasteridae; genus Henricia; species Henricia sp. BOLD:AAB3569. Next base: position 360,233 of record JBBELK010000351.1, on the reverse strand, counting down.
TTTTTTTACAGTCTGTGGATCCCAAAGCATTAATAACTATTTACAAGAATGTTGTTTTTACACTTTTTTAAAATTGCAAACCCCTATATTGTTTTATTCCTTGTCAGGTATTGGGGAAAGTAGGCCTATAGTATAGGACAAGTGAAGTGGACAGATCAGACAACTCAGAAGAATTATTTTCCTAGTCAAACTTCATATTTTTCCTTGCCAGATTATTTTATTTTTTTCATTAAATATGCACTTTTTGACATGGTTTTAGAAGTTATTTTTGAGAAAAAATAGTACGGATTTTTCCCGATTTTTCCCTTATATTTCTCATTTGAGAAAAAAAATTGCAGTTATTCCACAACTCCAGCATGATGCCGCCGGCGTTGGACAACAATTTGCCTCCCACTGCTGCTTTCTACCTAAAATATGGAAAAAAATCAAACACTGGCATCACTCTAATACTTCTATTGTGTATTTCATGCCTTTTTTTCCCGAAAGAAAATACAGAATAGGGAAAAAGAACGAACTTTTTGTCGCCGCGCGTGCGAATCCCATAGGTTTTACGTACACATCCGGGACCTTCGTCTAGTGTTTGCCCCCATGGCCACCACGTGAGAACCACGTGATCGCGAACATTTTACAAGATGGCGGTATCCGTGAAACGGCTTGCGTAATTTTGTTTTACACCACTACTGCGAGGGGAAAATAAGGGGTTTTGTACCTTTTTAACTTCTCGAGAGGAGACTATATAATACCTACAAATAATATACACAATGAATTTGGAAAATTGGAAAATTGAGGTTTACAAATAGTAAACATTGCAAGTTGCGTAAAACGAATGCGGTACAGGGCAGTGTGACCCCATAAAAAATTGCGGTATTGAAAGGGAGGTTCAAATACATGTAGGTATATCTACTTCCAAATACTGAAAGGCACCCAAGCCTGTTTTTTTTGCTGATATATGCTATGCTTGGCCTGGGTGACTTTCAAAATCAGCACTTTTTTCCCCCATCAAAATCGTTGCTTAAAATGGAATCTTTAGGCAAGTCTTTGTACAGGGAATTGTTTTTTTTGTTAAAATACAAATCTCTACACGTTCTACATGACGTACACACCTTGGTTTTTATCAATTTAACAAATTTCACCGGTGGCTGAAACTTTTTAAAAACAAATTACCACAAAACGGCTTTTTGTCAAAGCGACCTGCGTGGCAACTTTACGAGTGAAAAGTCATTTGACGTAAATCCTCCATTTACTGACCGCACAGTGGCACGCTAAAACAAATCCCCCCTCGTCCAAAAATGGTACGTGCTGGTTCTGGTCTGGTGCTTGACACTGTTATACGCGAGCGCCATAGCGCAGGCAGGACTTCAGATTTCAGCCACCGTAAGTGGAAATGTCGAGAGGTAAAACGTGCATTAAACGTGCATTAGTAGAAGTTCTACTTATGAATGTAAATTTGATGGTGAAATTGATAATAACGAAGATGTGTACGTCAGTCTTCAGAGTATTTCGGCCAGGGAGGTGTGTAGAACTTGTAGAGATTTGTATTTTAACAAAAATAGCAATTTCCTGTAAAAAGACTTGCCTAAAGATCATTCCATTTTGAGCAACGATTTTGATGGGGAAAAAAGTGCTGATCTTGAGAGTCACCCAGGGGCCGATTTCACAAAGCGCTAAGATTCGTCCTAGGAAGTGTAACTCGTCTTATCTTGGAACTAATCCTAGGACCGATTTCACAAAACCTACGGATGTGTTCAATTCGTCATATTTTCCATGGCAACACGGCCCAACTCTTCCTAACTTAAGATCGGTGTTTGGGTCGTCTTATCTGTACGAATGCATGGAGTAAATGCAGTGACCGAAGGCATTATCTTCTGCTTGCCGAACGTGAAGCTAGCCCGGCATACACTCTCGGAACGCTGGTTAAAATATCACTGGTTAAGAATTAGTTGGTTAAGTACCTCCCAATGTTGGTTAAATTCTATGAGTTGGGTAAATTTTTCTTTAACCAGGGGTTGGTTAAGAAATATTCTGCTTTCTGGTTGGGTAAACTGCGGGTTGTGTAAAATATAAGATCAGAGGGCTGTATTTTAACCAACTATGGTTATAATGTTGACCCCACGCAAAGCGAAGTTGGTTTTAAAAAAATCGCCCAACCATGTCACGTGGTGTCCATCGAAAGCTGCATTTTTTACACGCGTCACGTCGATGTCGATGTAAAAACGTTGTGAGTGTGATATATGCACTTTGGCCTGCGCGCACGCACGTATCTGTGTACACAGGGGTTTATGGGGTACATGCATTGTTGTCCTATTTTCCCTTTTCTTTAGAAATCCTCTGTGGGGTACCACTGTTCCTTTTGAATTTCTTTATGGGGTACCATTGTTCCATTGTGTTTGGTACCCCACAAGTGTGTCCGTGTTAGACCACACATCTGAAACACACACAAAATGGCGAAAGTTCACGGACAGATTAGCGGTGTTTCTGAGCCGAAATTACGGTTATTTGAAGGTAAGCCTGTCTCGTTTAATCGTCTGGTATTTCGGTAGACTGTGTGGATACACTAGTGGTTGCTAGCAGAAAGATTTGACAGACCTTTTCGAAGGTTTAAGCCGACATGAACGTGCTATTTTTTTTAACCATACACGCACGGCATGCACGGCTACTCGGCTAGGCTTTGTACACGTGGGCCGTGGTATCTTGTGATAGTGGAGTACATACATGTACTCGCTATACGCACGGTCTTCGTTTCTTCCACCCCTCCCTAGTCCCCCCCCCCCCCCCCCCAAGTCCCACACCCCCGGGCTGTCCCACATGTAAGACTAAGAAATGGGGGTTGTCACTTTTCGTGTGATAAATTCCCTGCCACTGGGGAAAATTGATGACAAAATCCTCGCCCATATGGGGAAAAAACGTGCACGTTTTTTTCCCCCAGGTGCGCTGTAAATTTTATTTCTATATGCGTCGTGGACAAAATCGCCACCTGAGAGGTGGGGCACCGCGGGGGGAGGGGGAGCAACAATTGATAGGGACATGATTTGGTAAGAATTCCGATTACCACTAGTCGCCACTGATTCTCCTTATAGTGATTTAATAACCACTAAAATGTGTTAAAAGTTTGAAGGGAAGTATAATTTGTTTAGTCAAAAAGGTAAGAATTTAGTACTCATACATCACTAATTTTGCCTTAAAATGATTTATTAAACAGCAATAAGTGCAAATCTAATAAGAAAACCAAAATTTGGAGGGGAAAAATATAAAGAATTTACTAGAAAAAATTTACAATTTTTCTGAGTTGTCCCATAGGCTTAGTGCATGAGGGCTTATGGCCCATTCTCCGCTAAAGTGTTCAAGTTGGGAGTGACAATTGGCGAAATGTTGACAACAGTGAAAAAACCAAATATGGTCAAAATCGTAAAGTGTAATAACTCCAGAATATCAAACAAGGTAGTAGGAGACCAGCCTGTATAGATCCCGTGACCAAATTCTGGGAACAAAGGTTTGAAAGTGTTTTTGTGTTCCCTGATGAATACCGAACAATTTTGACTTGGGCTTCCCCCTTGAAAATGTCAGGCATTTCCGGGAGGGGTCAACAAAGGTCAAACAGGGGTCAAAAATCAAATATATTCTAATTGTGTCGATATGCATATCAAATTACTCGCCTAGTCATGAGGATTTCAAAAATGTATAGTTTGTTATACCTCCGACCTTAAATGAGGGCGCTGTGGTCAAAAACGTCGAAAGGTCAACGCACTTTTGACTGGTGGTCAAATTCACTAACACAGTTAACATTATCCGATTCTAATGATTTTAGTGTCTAATAATATGTTTTCTGACATGGCAAATTCAACTAAGCAACTTTTAAAAGTAAAAGTGGTTGCCATAACCTTGAAATTTCAAAATGGCTGCCAAAAGGTTAACATAAATTAGCCAAAAACAACAATTTTTTTCCCAAACCCATGGATAAGAAATTATTAAATGTTTGTCACCGAAACGTCACGAACAATTGAAACACTACATTTTTAAAACAAATAATGATTTTTAATTATGTGTATCCTTTTTCTTTAGAGCACATGTTCGATATAATATTGTACGGTATACCATATAAAGTGTATAGGTAAATGATGATGATGGGCTATGAATATCTGCAACAATATAGCTTCAACAACATGTTCCCTCATTGGGTAAAAGTTTATGGATGCAATGAAACTGACATTTTACGCTTGGTAAGTACCTCATTGAACCTTTCATACTTTTTTTCATATGTGATTGGACCAAAGACACAACAAAAAGTAAATATTTACAAAACAATTGATGGCTTAAACTAGGTTTAAATGGGCCAGAGCCCATATGGCAATATTATTACATTCCTCAAGCTAGTAATATTAATTGAGTATACAGGACATATAATACTCTGAATCATTGCGACCTTATTTCATGCTTGATGAAAATTGGTCGATTTACTTGATCTTCTCTGACCCATATGACTCAATTCTCCGACTCATTTCAGTGAGACAACCCACTGGAAAATGATCAGTAATCGTGTTGACCTTTATTGACTTTGCCGATTTTGAGGTTTAACATGCACCTGTTCTTTGAGTGAAAAAAAGCCCCTTTTCCCCGTGCAGCATATATTAAAAAACAAAACCAAACTATCTGTACATGTACTTTGAAATGCGTAGCGAGTTGGTGAGAAACATAGACGTACTTTTTATGTACTCACAAAAGTTTGCAGTGCGGCGCTGTTTTCCGTGTCATTTTCCTGTGCTGAGCGTAGGGTCACGGAGCTCAGTGAGCAGATGCGCGCAAGTTGTTCATATGGGTCAGAGAAGATCAAGTAAATCGACAAATTTTTATCAAGCATGAAATAAGGTCGCAATGATTCAGAGTATTATATGTCCTGTATACTCAGTTAATATTACTAGCTTGAGGAATGTAATAATATTGCCATATGGGCTCTGGCCCATTTAAACCTAGTTTAAGCCATCAATTGTTTTGTAAATATTAACTTTTTGTTGTGTCTTTGGTCCAATCACATATGAAAAAAGGATGAAAGGTTCAATGAGGTACTTACTAAGCGTAAAATGTCAGTTTCATTGCATCCATAAACTTTTACCTAATGAGGGAACATGTTGTTGAAGCTATATTTGTTGCAGATATTCACAGCCCGTCATCATCATTTACCTATACACTTTATATGGTATACCGTACAATATTATATCGAACATGTGCTCTAAAAAAAAAAGGATACACATAATTAAAAATCATTATTTGTTTTAAAAATGGAGTGTTTCAATTGTTCGTGACGTTTCGGTGACAAACATTTAATAATTTCTTATCAATGGGTTTGGGAAAAAAATTGTTGTTTTTGGCTAATTTATGTTAACCTTTTAGCAGCCATTTTGAAATTTTAAAAGTTGCTTAGTTGAATTTGCCATGTCAGAAAACATTATTAGACACTAAAATCATTAGAATCGGATAATGTCATGAATTTGACCACCAGTCAAAAGTGCGTTGACCTTTCAACGTTTTTGACCACAGCGCCCTCATTTTAGGTCGGAGGTATACCAAACTATACATTTTTGGAATCCTCATGACTAGACGAGTAATTGGATATGCATATCGACACGATTGGAAAATATTTGAATTTTTACCCCTGTTTGACCTTTGTTGACCCCTCCCGGAAATTCCTGACATTTTCAAGGGGGAAGCCCAAGTCAAAATTGTTCGGTATTCATCACGGAACACAAAAACACTTTCAAACCTTTGTTCCCAGAATTTGGTCACGGGACCTACAGGCTGGTCTTCTACTATAAGTGTGCTCTTCTCAAACGATACAGAGAAAGAGAAAGATATAGAACAATGAGAGACAGTTTATTGGAAGAACCAGAAGAAAAGGCACCTGAAGTCGAAGAAGCAGTTGAAGAAGATAAATTTGAGAAATTGCAAAGAGAAGTAATTGAACTTGAGTACAACCTCGGTGTCATTCAAGAACAGAATAATAGATTGGTTGAGTGCTATGATGTAGATGCAAACAAATACACACCAGAAATCCAAAAGTGCATTCATAAGCTTCTTTCCAACCAAGTAGCCACAAACAGAGTTGGCGCTGTTATAAACGCAGTCCTTGAACTTGTTGACAAGGAAGTCAACCGAATGCCAAGTGTCTGTACCATAAGTTGCATTAACATTCAGCGGCTAATTCTTGCTCAAAAACAGATAATTGAAGAAGTTTCTGTGGCAGAGAAGACAACTCTTGAAACAGATGAGACTTCAAAATATGGACAGAAATATATGGCATATGGCATTAGAACAAGCGAGGGAAGTCCATATGTTCTGGGATTGAGAGATTTGCAAACCAAATCTGCAAAAGACACCCCGGACACATTTAAGTAGATTCTTTGGAATATTGACAAGCTGTATTTTTCTGGTACAACTGAGGCATCCCAGAATCTGCTGTACTACCTTCGCAATACGATGTCTGATAGAGCAGCAACAGAAATGAAATTTAATGAGTAGCTGGAACTGTATCGTTCGAAGTTGTGCCTCAGGTGGTTGAACATTGGAACGAGTTACCTGATGAGCTGCAAACTCAGCTCTTACGCATGAACAACTTTTTCTGTGGCCTACATGGTCTAGTTCATTTTGCAGAGACATCAAATGTGGCATTGAAGGAGGTCGAAAAAGCACATTTTGCAGACCACGTTCCCATTTACGATGCAAGATTTTGTAGGTCTGGTGAATCTGCTGTGTGCAGGTTAATACGGACTGCGTGCCAGGCATTTGCCTATGGTGGTAGTGCTAAGCATAGTTGCCATGGAAGGTTTATGGTTCATGTGTGGCCATTCCTGCAAACAAATGGCTTTCGTAGCTTACCCTTGACTCCATACCATGGCAGTCGTTTTAATATTCTCTTTCATAATACGGGTGTAGTGTACTGGCTGAGAAAGGAAATGCTTGACTTCTTAAACAGTGACAAAACAAACATGTGGGTGAAGCATGATCTACAGCTCCCTTTCCTCATTGCAGGTTGTAAAGCTCTGGGGTTAATTTGTAAGCACATCACTACTCTCCTGTGGGTACTAATTGAAGACAAAGCTGTCAATGTGCTAGACATGAGTTGCAGATACCTCAAACTGTGCACTTACCTTCAAGATGCAGCGCACAATCAAGATGCATTCTTAAAAGGCGAGCTCTGCCTTTACGATGACGTGCCAGTTAAAAAGGACTGCATATATGAAAGCTTAATCGCGGAGTCAGAGTTGGATGGGGATTGCTGTGTTATCCTTGGAACTGTTATCCCTGCACTTGCCAAACTTGTCCAAAAGGTGTACAGAGATCACCTTCCTGGTGGTGCATTTGATGCCTCTACTTGTGTTCAAAAGGAAGACACTGCGAGTGTTGCTAAACATAACAAATTCTGCGAAACCATCTTTGGTTACTATGACTATCTTCTGAAATGCAAACCACACATCAGCACCTTGGCAGCTGAAGCGAATATAATGTTTATATTCAACAAAACAGACGAGTGGTTATCAGCAAAAAGCTCTGATGAGGAACAACAAATTCGAAAGGAATCGTACAAGCAATTTCATCAGGTCCGGACAAACAGAAAGAAAGGCAACAGAATATTAAAGAGAGAAAGGCGGAAGAGCTCAGACAAAAACTTCTTCGTGATGAAGAAAAGAAAAAGAAACAACTACAAGAAAAAGTCAACCAAACAAACGATATCTTGTATTGGGGATTGATGCAAACAACTAAACAAGTTGATGACAAACTAGCGACCTTGGAAACAAACAGTTTGAAAATAGCAGCACTAAAAACACAAATAAAGTTCCGAAAAAACATTCTTGGGCAAGTTCCTTCTGATCCTAAGCTGTACAACTTCACAGCAAAAGTGGACGGTACAACTTCAAGAAAGCAATTAAGTACCACTCACTGAGCTTGTCAGTAATGTTAAGACATTGATCAAGGAAGCGGCAAAAGAGACACAGCAACAGGAACAAAGAAACCTTCCTTCTTAACTTGTGGGAAACAGGATAGAACACCGCTTTATAGAGGAGGGAGAAGAAAAGTGGTACCGTACAGGGGAACAATCATCTCCCAAGTATGGATTGCATTATATTTCATGGGTCATCCTTCACGTTGAACATTATCTCATCATCAGGATCAAGATTTAAATGATCCACCACTGCACTGTTGCCATCACGTCATGTTTTCTGTTTAAACATGCACTGCCACTTTTTGCACTTTCATATGTTTCAACAGTTGTTGCACTTCTTTGTTTGAAAAAATCATATTTTTCTTTTTATGCAAGTTCATTTTTTTTTTTTTCTTTTTTTTTTTTTTCTGGTTTTTTTTCCAGTTTCTAAAACAAGGTTTGTAATTTTTCAGCATACACAATCATGTTTTATAGTCATCTTTTTTACCTCATGCATGCACTTTTAGATCAATATTCAATCCGTTGAAATAAATTTATTTTTAATAATCTGAAATATGGTAATATCTAATCTTCAAAACAGGTACAAGGCCACCCACATTTCTACAAGGTGACGATCCGGAAATTTACACTTTTCACCTTGATGAGGACATAGCCAGTGGGGACTTGAAGATCCTGGATAACAAATAATAGTAAGCGTCAAATTTCAAAGTGTCTTTTTTTTAGATACCTTGTAATGTTTTCTGCATTTAATTGATGCTGTTTCTACCGGAGTTTAAAATGTAATGCTGGGCAGCATTTCCCAAAAACCGGCAGAACAGTGCACTTTGGTCATTTTTAAAGTAGTATAACTTTTTAACGGAACTTCATATCAAATTAATTATTTTTCCATTGTTTTTCTTTTATCACAAGATTTCATTTGATGTATGACTTGACCCATTTTCTAAAACAAATAAAAAATATGTAATGCTGGGCAACATTTTTAGAAAACCGGAAGAACAGTTTGCACTTTGGTCATTTTTAAAGTAGTATAACTTTTTAACGGAACCTCATATCAAATTCATTCTTTTTCCATTGTTTTTCTTTAATCACAAGCTTTCATTTGATGTATGACTTGACCCATTGTATAACAAAAATTACAAATATGTAATGCCGAGCAACATTTAAAAAAAAACCGGCAGAACAATTTGCACTTTTGTCATTTTCAAAGTAGTATAACTTTTTAACGGAACCTCATATCAAATTATTTCTTTTTCCATTGTTTTGTTCATGACACAAGCTTTCATTTGATGTATGACTTGACCCATTCTGAAAAAATAGGGTGTTATACCTACTATAGGGACTGCTAACCCAATCTACCCAGAGAACTATATAGGTAATGTTGTTTTTTTCCAATATGGCGGCGCCTGAACTTTAAGATCGGACAGAAACGTTTTCGGCTAGCGCAATAATCCGCTGCCCAATCGCCACCAAACTCCGTCTGATAGTTCTTGAGACACTCACCTTGCGTGTGTCTACGGAATTTCGGTACCATTTGTCCATTAAATTCTCCTAAAAAATGTTGGGAAATGAACGGGAACATGTGCGATGCGTCCACATGCGTGATCCAGGCATTCGGTAAAAGCCGGAACTCCCGGAGTTGCCGGAACAGCTGGGACCAATAAAAAATCCAAGCATTTGAAGTTATACAGGGTGTATCAGAAAAAGTAGACACTCATAAAATTGTAGATAAAATGAAAATTGTAGATCAAATGAAAATTGTAGCATTTTTAGAAAATTGGCTCACAAATTTTGAAATATCGGTAGATATAGGTTTCGAGTTTTCATTAACGTCGTCATCATGTTGGGAATTTCACACCTGGCTGGATAGTTTTGTAAACAAAGCTAAAATTAACTTGCGCATAAAAATGGAAGATGCAAAACAGGATCAAGGAGCACGAGAGGTCAATTTGACATGTCCTTTTTTGCTATCGGCTTATCAGAAAGTATAGCTTTACAGAAAGTGTGTGCCTTGATGAAGGGGCATGAGGCCATTGGCCTTGGTAGCCTTGGTTAATGTCAAGGCCTGGGATAGGGTATGCTGGCCAAGTTGGCCTCAGAAAGTGTATATCTTGAAGGGGCATGAGGCCAATTCAGCAGGGCATAAGGCCATTGGCTTTGGTAGCCTTGGTTAATGTCAAAGCCTGGGATTGAACCCTTTCGAACACGTGCGAATATGCCATTTTGGGAGTCAAATAATGCTGAGTCATTGTGGAAGCAATGTGCGTGCGCGTTGTGTGTGTCTCTTGTGGGCGTAACGCGGTTTAGTTCACCAATGGGAGCCTCATCATAGCTAGACTTGGTTCCAAGTCCGAGATCCTGTTTTGTTTTCCGTTTCCGATTTTTGAAATGTATGGACAGGGAACTAGTCTATTTCGGTTCAGGATAACCGAAATAGACTAGTTCCCTGTCCATACATTTCAAAAATCGGAAACGGAAAACAAAACAGGATCTCGGACTTGGAACCAAGTCTACATCATAGCGCGTTACGCGCGCTATGGACACACACAACGCGCACGCACATTGCTTCCACAACGACACAGCATTGTTTTACTCCCAAAATGACATTATTGGCACGAGCTCAATAGTGTAGTTGCGCATTTTGGTGGCGGCCATGACATATGACAGCTGTGTATGCACAGCAACGCGTAAACAAACGGACGAAGTGTACTGCGAGACGGAAAATTTGACGCTGTCGTCGATTCGCATAAATCTCAGTCCCAGGCAACAAGGCCTATAGTTTTGAGAAGGTTTTCTTGTGTTGGTGCTAGCTGCTGTACCGGCGATGCCTCAAGATTGTGCCGTTTCGAGCTGCCACAATCGGCGGTGGAGGCCCGGAGGGACAAAAATGTGTGGGTTTTCAACATGACTGCGCGGCCGGCTCTGCATCTTTCATGTCTTTTGGTGATTCCCAAAAAAGTGATCGGGGCCAACTGCCTTCAGTCAGCATGCACCTGGCATTAGGTAGGCATTGCATATGCAGCTATAGGGATATAGGCCTACATGTACTGAGAAATTTGCCGAGGGGGAGGCCATGCAAGCCGAAGTTGCTTAGGGAGGGGAAGGGGATATTTTAGGTGAAAAAAACTAGGCCGACACGTTTGTTCGCATACCATGTGTTTTCAATGAAACAACTTGATATTTTCTCATTGCTAAAATCATATTTCCTAACTAGGAAATAATTCAGTTTACTGGTCGCCACTTATTCTCCTTATTGACTTAATAGCCACAAAAACGTGTTAATATTTTAATGAGGAGTGATTTTAGGAGTGAAAAACATTGACTATTCCTTGAAAATACTTAAACTTGTACTGCCCTGTTCCGTAAACGGAATTCATACCTCTAACCAAATTTGCACGTTTTGGGGCATTATATGTCATATTTTATTAGGACGAATTAGTGGCGAACGTACTGTACGATATTTGTACCAAATTTTCGGGCATGTACGCCACTAATTAAATGTATCTGTCCAGAAAAAAAATGAGCAGTTGATCATGGCTTTAGACCTTATGTGCAAAACAAGGTCTATTGTTTCACTCAAAGACTATAGCACTTCAGACCAAACCATTTCAGGGGAAGTTTTCTACTATCACGGGGAAGACAAACTAGGAAAAAACAAGCAACTGTTGAAAATGCTGTTTCTGTTACTGTGTTTTGTGTTGAAATTTTTCGTTCATATTTGCAGCGGCCAAGTTTTGCTGACAGATGTACATCAAGTGTCAATAAAACTACTGATGTTAAGACCAGATGAAGTAGACCACACCTACTCATGTTTTCCTGTTCAGCAGACTGCTGTTGAGGTGATGACTGAAGTGCCTCCAATCAATGACACTGAAGCACCAACTGACTGCATACCCTGTCTTCCACCAACATGTTCCGCATCGTGGCCAAGGTACTTTTCCAGTTTAGTTCATTCAACATGTCACTTAGACCCAGTAATGGTGACTTGTCGCTAAAAATCACAAACATTTTAAGATGTAAAACTGGAATGTTAAAGTCCCCATTTTGTCAATTTACCTTGCATACAGGTACACCTATTTTCTTTTTGGTACCAAGAACGCAAAAATCTGTCGAGGATTAATGCCAGTCGATTAAAAACAAGAAATTATTAAATGGCTGGCAGGTCATTTAATCGAGAGAGTGTTGACGTATTATGTTTTGACGTTTTAGGAAAAAGGCTTAGACCTATAATCGCCAGTTCTCGATGTCGGAAATTCAAGTTTTTGATATTTTTCGTTACAGAGACACGTAGCTTTCTAAATTCGTTCGCTTGTGTAAATTAATTGTTTTAATCTTTTCACCGAAACACGGGCAGTGCAACTTTAATGAAATGAAAAAACACATTTGCTGTGGGTTGACAAAAGTATGTGAGTCGGTTGTCACAGAATAAAGTTCTGCCTAGACCTTCGCCATGTACAATTAAGCTCGCAGTATTATTCCCGCTTTGTGCTCCTTAAAAGAAAAGGTATATACTCAAGAAACAGACATAGGGCCTGTAGTGCTAAACATGTGCAACTCATCACTCATACATTATTCTTGTGCAAAGAAAAAGACAATGATCAAATGATGAAAAGCAGATATGAACAAATGGCATTGCCTTGTAGTATGGGCACCGCCATTTTGTCCGAAAACTGGACTGTATGCGAAAAGACAATTTTCACCTAGTTTTGGAAAAAAATGCAGCACTCGCATTACGAGGCTTCACTGCAATTGCCATTCTTTGTTCATTTTCGCTTTCAGTGGGTTGTTTTACTTTTCTTTTGTGTAACAAGAAGGTACACAATGTCTTTGTCTTGGGTATATTTCTTTCATAATGTGGGGCGGAGCAAGAGGCAGGAGGTGGCAGGGGTGGATGGATGGTAAAGGGGGCGTGTTGTGCTTGGAGGCCAGATATTAAATACCAAAGCAGCAGCTTATTGACAGGGTTCATTTTTGTTTGTTTTTTGGGCTGTTTGTTTTTGGTTTGTTTTTTGGACTGCCCCTTTTTGCGTATAAATTTGATATGTGTGTGGTGTGGAAAAAAAAAGCAACATGGAGTGAAACGACACACTAAAAACGACAGAATTAACTCGGGATAAAGGTATTTTGTGATTCTGTAATTTTTGGTTGTCATTTCACTCCAAATTATCTACATAGTCATACTACTTTTTGTCAACAGGACCCACATCAAATTTACGCACGAAAAGGCCCAGTGTGATAAACCCACCCTTAGCAGTTCATTTGAAGAAGTCAGACCATCAAAAATATGCAGTGTTACACAACTACAGGTACAAAAGACCACATGCAGACGAACATGGATAATATCAGGCATTCTGTTTATAGCAAGGAAATTTGTAGGTCTAAACCCTTTGTTCTGCATTTTGTTCAGGTAAATTTTGTTTAGGAAATCTGCAAAGTAGGACCTCTTACTTTCAAAAGAAAATTATTTTCGGCAGAAAGGTCAAATTGGGCAGTTCACAAAAAGGCACTCAAGCATGTCATGCTCAATTTCAGGAACACTTTTTAACATAGTAAACAAATTCATGTATCTTGGTAATTTTTATTCGATCAGGATAACAAGGTTCCACTGTTCAAGGTTAATCTAATTCTTAGGAGTGTATGTGTATTGTGGACCGAGGAACGCTTACTATAGTACAAATGTATTCAGTTTTTTTGAAAACAATTGTCACTTTATGACTAATGAATTTGAATAAAATATTGCAAAATATACAAATACATGTATTAGAGTTTTCCATTGTCTGTGTATGTTTCTTGCCGTTTTTTTCTCGCAATTATAATGCTAATGCAAACCAACTTAAAGGCTTTTGTAGCCCATCATTTGCAATGACCCAAAGTTGTTTACCTCTGTTAACAAGAAAACAATACTCAAAGTGTTGACAGCAATAACAAAAACCACATTTTATAAAATATTTCTGTCCAAGGTGGTACTTTCTGCAAGGTGGTAGTGCACTCAATATTTTTTTAAATGCAGGAACTTTTTAAAGCATTGATCTGATGCATGTATATGTGGCTGAAATTTCTGTGGGCTAATTTACCAACATTCTTGATTGATGTTATTGCACTAGTCTGTAAAAAGGTTTCATCTTTCAAATGATATATTGTTGGGCCTTTAAAAGCATCCATGTGCATGCATTTCTTACTGGTGGCCTTTTACTTAGAAACCAAGTTGTGGTTATTCGGCCTCGGCCTCGATCACACAGTGTCAAAGAGGCGGTTACATTGAAGTCGGACTTGGTCAAGTTTAGCGGTTAGCGGATTTCCCCGTACCAGTACCAACCAGAGGGCGCTTTTTTACGTCACTGCGAGGGGAAAACGAGAGGTTTTGTACCTGTTTAGCTTCTTAAAACATGTTAGAGTTTAGGGGTTAAGGTTGGTTTAATAGAAGAGAGCTCGACTTGCAATCATAAGGTCACTTGGTTCAAATCTCAGTGTTGTTTGTGATTTTTCGAAATTCCTCGGTTTCTTTTTTTTTCTCTAATAGTGATCGAGAGTAGGCCTAAGAGTTTTGACTGTTTCCAAGATTGTCACTTGAGAAGTACGCCTATCAGTCATTGGAAAAATTGGGGTGTACTCCACGCTACGGTGTAAACAAAAATTACCTGGCCGGCCGGGCGCGAGCGGTGATTGTGAACGCCTGAGTTGTAAAGCAAACCTTGGCAAAAGGCTAACTTGGGACTTGATCACTACGTCCACGATCACGATCACTTACACGAGCCGAGACTATGATAAAAACTGGATCTATCCACCGGCATGATGAATATGTTCCGATCATATCGCTGCATACTCCTGCGTTTCATGCGCCAGGGACGCACGTGCTGTTTACATGAGTGTCATATGTCATGGCGGCCTCAGCAACAACGCGCGCGTACGAAACAACACTATAGGGCATGATGGCCAAGTTGGCTTCAGAAAGTGTATCTTGAAGGGGCATCGGGGCCAACTCAGCAGGGCATGAGGCCATTGGCCTTGGTGACTTTGGTTAATTTCAAAGCCTGGATTTATGTCACAGTTGCTAATTTTTGTTCATTATGTATTCACAGATTGGAGATGGAGCCCACAGACTGTGGAGCTTCATATTACACACTACAAACATGGACGTGTAATTGTTGCCATGGATACTGAAAACACAGGAGAGGTGAGTTTTTGGCCATCATTCCAATTTTATTACAGTGGAAATTCGCTATAATGAACACCAAAAAGAACATTCAGCTACAGTGAACATCGCTCATGGTCCCAATCATTTGTTCGCGTCAAACGCCACCAAAACAAACACTTGTATGGTTCAGATGCCCATTTATGGTGACTTTCCACTGTATTAAAACTTGTCTAGCTTCCGCTTATAGGCATGCATGGGTAGGGCTTCCTCAAAGATAATATAGCAGCAAAAGTGCAAGATAGCCCACCCATGCAAAATCAATTCAATAAAGTGAAGTATGTAAAGGCACCATTTTAGTAATAAGCAAACTAGACGCGCCTTGTGTCTGTTTGACATATGCCTCTCGTAGTGTAATCTGTGTCACGGCAAATAGTAACAGCGGCATCCACACTTGGGATGAGAGAAAAGTCGTAAGGGCTTTATCGGGATTCCAACCTGACACCTGTGACTCACTGGGCAGAAGCTCTACCATCTGAGCTATAAGGCACAGTGGTATACTCCTTCAGATTTTCCCCAAGACCTCTGCCACACCAGGCAGATGCTCTACCAGCTGAGCCATAAGGCACAGTGGTATACTCCCTCAGATTTTCCCCAAGACCTCTGACTCACCAGACAGACACTCCACCAGCTGCTGAGCTATAAGGCACAGTGGTATACTCCCTCGGGTTTCCCCCAAGACCTATGACACACCAGGCAGAAGCTCTACCAGCTGAGCTATAAGGCACATAGTGGTATACTCCGTCAGGTTTCCCCCAAGACCTCTGACTCACCAGACAGACACTCCACCAGCTGCTGAGCTATAAGGCACAGTAGTATACTTCCTCGGGTTTCCCCTAAGACCTATGACACACCAGGCAGATGCTCTAGCAGCTGAGCTATAAGGCACATAGTGGTATACTCCGTCAGGTTTCCCCCAAGACCTCTGACTCACCAGACAGACACTCCACCAGCTGCTGAGCTATAAGGCACAGTAGTATACTTCCTCGGGTTTCCCCCAAGACCTATGACACACCAGGCAGATGCTCTACCAGCTGAGCTATAAGGCACAGTGGTATACTCCGTCAGGTTTTCCCCAAGACCTCTGACTCACCAGACAGACACTCCACCAGCTGCTGAGCTATAAGGCACAGTAGTATACTCCCTCGGGTTTCCCCCAAGACCATGACACACCAGGCAGATGCTCTACCAGCTGAGCTATAAGGCACAGTGGTATACTCCCTCAGATTTTCCCCAAGACCTCTAACTCACCAGACAGACGCTCTACCAGCTGAGCTACAAGGCACAGTGGTATACTCCCTCATATTTTCCCCAAGACCTCTGACACACCGGGCAGATGCTCTACCAGCTGAGCTATAAGGCACAGTGGTATACTCCCTCAGGTTTTCTCCAAGACCTCTGACACACCAGGCAGATGCTCTACCAGCTGAGCTATAAGGCAAAGTGGTATACTCCCTCAGATTTTCCCCAAGACCTCTGACACACCGGGCAGATACTCTACTAGCTGACCTATAAGGCCTCTGACACACCGGGAAGATGCTGTACCAGCTGAGCTATAAGGCACAGTGGTATACTCCCTCAGGGTTTCCCCAAGACCTCTGACACACTGGGCAGACGCTCTACCAGCTGAGCTATAAGGCACAGTGGTATACTCCCTCGGGTTTTCCCCAAGACCTCTGACACAACGGACAGATGCTCCACCAGCTGAGCTATAAGGCACATTGGTATACTCGGTCAGGTTTTCCCCAAGACCTCTGACACACCGGGCAGACGCTCCACCAGCTGAGCTATAAGGCACAGTGGTATACATGTACACCCTCAGATTTTTCCCAAGACCTATGACACACCAGGCAGATGCTCTACCAGCTGAACTATAAGGCAAAGTGGTATACTCCCTCAGGTTTCCCCCCAAGACCTCTGACTCGCCAGACAGATGAGCTACATGTACAGGGCAGACGGTCTACCATCTGAGCTATAAGGCACAGTGGTATATACTCCCTCAGGTTTTCCCCAAGACCTCTGACTCACCAGACAGATGAGCTACAGGGCAGACGCTCTACCATCTGAGCTATAAGGCACAGTGGAATACTCCCTCAGGTTTTCCCCAAGAACCCAATTGTTCTCTTATTGTTGCATGGGACCGCAACTGAGCAAAGTAACAAACACAATATTTGGTATGGTACCTAATCACCATTGAAATGAAACGACCAAACTATGGGATGAGAAAAAAATCAGCAACCGCTTTGAAAATCTACCAGTAGTTTGCTTACTAAAATGGCACCTTGAATTTCTACGGAGGTCGGCCCCTGGTAGAGTAGTCTATCTTGCAGCAGGCATTTAACTTTAATAGTTTGTGTAGTATTCAATTGTTCGTTTTCAAATTTATGCAAATAAATGCTTAATTTACATATTACTGCACCATTATTTAATAATGACATATTGATGTACTGTTCTTGCCTTAATCAAAATTATGCAAATCTGCTACTTATTTACATGTCACTGCAGCATGCTAAATTTACTATTTTGCCCTTGCTCATGTATGGTGTTATATATAGTTGACGCTACTCAGGCCCTTTGGCAGGAGACGTTGTGACCAATGGACAATATAGGTTAAATTCTCGAAATTTGTCTCAGCCATCCTGCCCGATCGTGTGCAGCACGGACAGCCTGATTATGATTAAGGCCGATGGCGTTGAGATCGACTACGATCTGTGAAATGTAAGTGCGGCGCAAGTTTCCGCCACGTCGGAAGGGTTCTGATGGTTGGTTGTGTTCCCCTGAAGCGGAGTTCCAGTTTTGTTTTTTAGAAGTCATATCATGGCCATGGTTTCATCATGATGTTACCCAGAATGCCCCAATATTTTCTCATGTTTATTCATGCATGGTGTCCCTCTAAAACTGAGTTCCAGTTTTGTTTTTTGGAAGTCACATCATGGCCATGGTTTTATCATGATGCTACCCAGAATGCCCCAATATTTTCTCATGTTTATTCATGCATGGTGTATACCCCTGAAACTGAGTTCCAGTTTTATTTTTTAGGAGTCACATAGTGGCCATGGTTTCATCATGATGCTACCCAGAATGCCCCAATGCATTGAATGAAATGAGTTAATACTGACATCAGGTGTACTATCCTTATCAAAATTTTAATTTAAAAAATTGCTCATTTACGTACCATATTTCCCAAATATGTTTGTTTCTACTACGGCATGTTACTCACAGTGGCTCAAGAGTCCAAAAACATTTACTTCCAGCCAAAAAGCTACAAGAGTTAAATACACCTTTCAAAGATTTTTCCAAAGTTTGTTTTGTTGATCATTGTGTCTCTGTTAGGGGCCGTCCATAAAGGAGGGGGGAGGGGGTTGTTGACATTGCGTACAGTGTGGCAGGGGGGAGGGTCCAAGCCAATGCGTATGTTAGTGTACGCAAACTGAAAATTTGCTTTTACTACATGTAAAACGAGAAAGGAATTGGACAAGTTGACAAACATATTAGACAGGCCACACATTTTTGTCACTCATCTCACATTTTTTTCACTCCTCAATTTAGGTTTTTCCCATTAAATCTTCAGTTTCTGATGCTTGATGTCATTTTATGTGTAAACAAAAATGCAAAAACAATCTCATTTATTTCAGATTTTGGAGGCGACATGCGAATCGTTAGTAGTATATAGCACTATACATGTAGTACTGAACCATTTGTTGCTGCACAAATGCAACCAGCTGTTGCTGTCGATGTGCGCGCACCAATTCAGACACACGCGTGCAACTGACAGCAACTAGTTGCAACTACGCGTGCATGTACATTGACGCAACTGACCGCAACTGGGTACAACTACAGTTGCCAGAAGGTAGAACATGAGCAACTCGCGGCAACTCTGGTTGCCAGTAGTTGCAAGTACGAGCACATCAACCTTTTTGAGCAACTGATTAGTTGCTTCCAGTTGCCGGAAACACCAGTTGCCACTAGTTGCTTCCAGTTGCAATGTGGATGTACGCTAGGCTTTAAAGACCCGGCCACATTCACAACAGAGTAATTAAGTAAACTTTACATACTCATGCATTTCATTTGATTTCCTTTTAACAGGACCAATTTATGAAGCTCCCTTGTGTTGCTGCCCATGCTTGGCCTAACCTGGACTATTGGACTCCACATACATGTCTCTCTCTTGTTGGAATTAATTTGTCATCATGAGCAGCTTTTAGGTATTGTAATCATCAGCTTGTTACTACTTCTCTACATTGGGAATAGCTTGCTCTTTCCCAATATAATCTTACAGCACTTTTGCTCAGTGCTTTCCCAAGAACTATCATTATGTTAACAATTTGTGCTTGGGTGGGATTCGAACCCACAACCTTCTGCATTCTAAGGCAGTTTCCTTAACTACTCAACCTCTCGGTGTGCTGGTGTCAAAGGGCCTGTTTGATTCTTGCAACATTTAGTATCAAAACTAATCCCTTGCCCTTTTCCGACAATTTATAAGAACAATTAAAAATATCAAAATGTGCTTGGGTGGGACTCGAACCCATATCCTCATTCTCCTACATTCTACTACAACAGTTGACTTGACCACTCGGTGTGCTGGTTCAAATCATGGAGCAGTTGGGACTGGAACCTAGAACAGTTGCCTCACTCATTCGACCACTGAGTGTACTGGTCTCAAAGAGCCAGTTGGTTTCACAACTAATCCCCTGCCCTTTTCTGATGCAATTTATCAGCACTTTATGCTCGGAGCTTTCCCAAGAACTCTGTTAAAACCTGTGCTTGGGTGGACTTGAACCCACAACCTTCTGAATTCTAGAGCAGTTGTTTTTAACCTTTCAACCAATCATTACGCAGGTGTCAAAGGGCCAATTTGAATCATGGAAGTTGGTATCACAACTAATCTAGAGTAGTTGCCTCAACCACTTGACCACTCATTTGCGCTGGTATCAAAGGGCCAGTCTGAATCATGGAGCAGTTGGTATCACAACTGCCCTTTCTTGGTCAAATTTATAAGAACTGCTAAAAACATCAAAATTTGGTTGGGTGGGACTTAAACCTAGAGCAGTTGTCTCAAATTATTCAACTACTCAGTGCATTGGTGCAAAAGGGTCTATTTAAATCGTGGAGCAGTTGGCATCACAACTAATCTCTTGCCCCTTTTTGACGGTATTTATTTTCCCAAGAACTATGTTAGAACCTTGTGCTTGGGTGGGATTCGAACCCACAGCCTTCTGCATTGTAGAGCAGTTATCTTAACCACTCGCCCACTCAGTGAGCTGGTGTCGGACTGTCAGTTTGAATCATTAAAAACCAGTGCTTGGGTGGGACTCGAACCCACAGCCGAGCAGATCTTTTAAGCACTTTTGTAAGGCACATTTTTGTATTTTCTTTTTTAATTACTAAAACATCTTTGAGCAAATTCCGCTCAAACTCCATAACATTTTCGGGCCTGTTGTCTGTTTTGGCACCGATTTGGCACCGTCATATTTAGTTAGATGATAACATTTCTGAGGTTGTACTAGTGTGGTTGAACTAGCTAAAATAAACCATCTTTTGTTTGGATAAATTCTGCTTTCATAAAATGCATTAAGTTCCCTTACGAAAATGTCCTGTGGTATTCCTGTGGTATTCCTGTGGTACATGTAGATACCACAGAAATTACCACAGGAAAAGTATTTACCGCCGGAGTACCACACATATTTATGTGGTAATGCCAACGCTGGATATCCAGGTCCTGTGGTATTCTTGTGGTACATAGATACCACAGGAATTACCACAGGAAAATCAATACCACACAATTTTATGTGGTATAAATTCATTCATAGCTCCACACATTTTCCACTTTAGTGTTAGATATTTGGTTTGAAGTCTTACATGTAGCTCTGATTTGTAAGTACCGTAACTTTGTTAACTTATATATTTTCTTTCCCTTTTAGTCTGTGGCTACTGTTCATATGCACCACCCATCATGTTGAGATTTGCTGGGAGAAGAAATCTGGCCAGTGTTGACCTACAGTATCAGTAAGTCACAGTCCATTGTTCTGTTCATCTTTACTGCAAATCCATTTTGGGTAAATTTTATGACAATAATTTTTTTTTTTAAATCACAAGGGGTTAGTCCAGCAGTTATTTGCACAAATCGGCATAAAAAAATATATGACTTTTAAAAAAATGTCTCAGAAATTATCCGGAAAACAATTTTTGCCCGTTTCCAACCTGTTTTGGTACGTTTCAAAGTTAAATTTTGAATCTTTTTTCGTCTCTACCATCCCAATCAACTCTGATTGTGAATGTAGCCTACAGTTTAAACAGTGAACACTCATTGGGGAAGATTCCACTACACATTCAAATATTTGCGGAAATGCCTCTCATCTTGCATTTTAATTGCTCTACACTTCACGTTAATTTCTCCAAAGCAGTTTATTTGTAAATTCCACCATGCGTGAGGCAATCAATGATTTTAAACAAATCAGATGTGAATCTTTGTAAGCAACCTAACGTGTCTTCATTTTTCCAGCCAAATTGAAAAATTCATCAACTTTTAATTTTCTCTAAACTTGCAGCATTTTATAACGTAGTTATGTTTTTTTAATTTGTGACAGGTGACAAAGACGTGTGTGCCAAGCGATGTCGACCAGGAGCTGAATATTTTCAAGATCTGTTTTGGCAGACCTCACTGCATTGTCTTCAGAGTTGCCAAGATTGACCCACGGTGAGCCCCAATATACTGGCATTTTCCACGGTAAGGGGGGAATTTTGGCAACACATACCATATTTTCCAGAAAATACCTTTGTCTGGTCTCAAAATAAAAGAAATAAGTTTCAGTTGTTCTGAAGAGATAACTTGGGCCCAAAAAGGGTTACAAATAGTGTGACAACATGCCTTTCTAAAAACCCTGTATACCAATTTCCAATATACACTCGTAACTGGGACGGCCTAAAATGTAACACAAGTGTCCGTCCCGGTTACGAGCGTATATTGGAAATTTGATCACAGGGTTTTTAGAAAGGCATGTTGTCACACTATTTGTAACCCTTTTTGGGCCTAAGTTATCTCTTCAGAACAACTGAAACTTATTTCTTTTATTTTGAGACCAGACAAAGGTATTTTCTCGAAAATATGGTCTGCATTGCCAAAATGCCCTCTTTACTGTATAACGTATCTCCAGTTTTCGAAAAATGACCATTGGGCCTTCAGGAGTTGCAGTTTACAGGCATGCAACTTTTCCTCATCTGCACCATCGGAAATTTAAAAAACACTGTACAAAGTCGGAGATTTGTTTGCATTTCCCTTGTAACACAGTTGCATGCCTGAGTTTACAGCATAGAAAAACATTATCTGATTCAACAAATATGGAAATGTTGCATTTGTGCCATCTGTAGATTTACTATACTGTTTAAAAACCTTTTACTTTTTCCCCGCAGACACAAGTTGAAGAAATCGGGATGATTGAACCTTCTGCCACAGAGTTCCCAAAAAAAACCCAAGCAACTTTCCAACAAGAAGCTCTGCTGTCCAAGCCTCTCTCCAAAAACAGTTTGTAAACATTGAATCAACTCAACTGAACCTTCCATCTATCAGTCCCTAAGCACACAACTCTTCAATGTCTCAAAAAAATGACTAACAGCTTGTAAACAAACAAGCTGTCCTAAATTTGTTCAAGCCTCTCTCCAAAAATTGATTAACAGTTTGTAAACATTGAATCTTCTATCCATCCCTCAGCACACAACTCTTCAGTGTCTCAAAAAATGACTATCTGTTTGTAAACAAACCAAAACTTGCTCAAATTATTCTCTCAAAAAATGACTATCAGTTTGTAAACAAACCAAAACTTGCTCAAATTATTCTCTCAAAAAATTACTAACAGTTTGTAAACATTGACTTGTACTTAATATTCTTGTCTTCATTTAGCAACAACCAATTGTATTTATTTCTCTTGTAGCATTGTTAAATGTACTTTAACAAATAGAGTAATGTTTGTAAACAATCTTATTTAAATAGTGTTATATAGTTAAAGTAACTTCCAAAGTCAAAATAAAAGTCACTGACAACAAAAGTTTAATTTGTAAACAAGTCTCATTTTATTCTGTACTCCAATAAGTAAACCAAGTAATATATTCAAGTAAAATGTTCATTAACTTAATTTATGCAAGGTCCTAATTGCTATTGTCTTTACAGATAGTCCAGGGCACGGTGGTCCAAAATTTAAATTTGAAAATCGAACAGGGGTTGCCCCCTGTCCGATTTTCTAATGTATTGAAGTGGAGGTTTCCCTCCTCTACCTGTTAAAGAAAACATTAATAAAAATGGTGTACAAAGAAATACAGTTAAAATGATTTATTAAACATTCACTGTAAAACAAGAAAATATAATTACAAACGATAACTGCAATTTCAAGAAACAAATCAGTAAAACACAACATTTGTAACTTGGTAAATCACAATTAAGTTACATATTGTCAGTAACAACATGACGATAAACTGAAAATTGACTTTCTCAGGTTTTCTGTCTACATACCCAATTGACTAAAAATTTGTTCCAGATTACGACGTACCACGGCACAAAGACATCACTCGCGAAAAGATTTAAAAACTATTCCGTCTGGAACCGAGGTTGTAGTCGAGTCCGTCAAACGTCCAGAAGCAAAGGATGAGCATGCACAAACGAATGCCTTTGTTGGAGTTCATTTGAGTAGCCTGTGATTTGAATTAAGACCCAGGGACTTGTGGTGGACTTGACTACAACCCTGCTTGCAGCCTCATGAGCTCCCATTTCTGAAAAAGAAAATTACAAAAATTAATTTCAGATCAACACAATTTACAATGCATTTCATACCAAAACAAAATGATTTTTGAGTTAAATTTCTCATAACTTATTCCATTTGCATAAAACAATTTACCAGTCGTACAAAAAGTATCTTTTAGCTGGAAATCATGTGTAGCTTTTTGAACTGTATTATGTTCAATAAATTTCCTGTTGGTGAATACTTTTGCATTAATATAGCATGGAAGTCATCTACAGGGGTCACCTTATATAATAATACAGCATTTGTCTCAAATTTACTTGAAAATTTCTTTTTACAGGAAAACAATTTCTGTGACATTTCTGACGTCACACGCGTAACATACATTTTCCCCCTGTAAAAAAGAACTTTCAGCTAAATTTGAAACAAATGCTGTACTATTATAAGGTGCACCCTGTAGATGACTACCATGCTAAACTTCTCAAAAAAAGTTCGGAAAGTCAAGTTTGACTGACGATTTTTCTCTTGTTACTAAATCATTTTCCTTGAAATTTGTATCATTGGAAAGCCCCGTTATTCATCTTTACAGTGATGTGTCATTTGTTATGATTAATCGATTGGGGGATGTGTAGTATAGCGGAATACAGGGGTGGGTGGAAAGTAAAATGTCACAAAATTCACTGCTATTGTCGTGCATTCCCCTTTTGCTTTGAGGATGGGAATGTGTCAATGCACTTTTTGACAATAGCAATGCATTTTGTGACATTACACCCGCCCGTATTCAGCTGTACTGCACATCCCCAAATTGCTTAATCATAACAAATAGTCCGGCAGCCAAGGAGAGTGACCCTTTTTTCTCTGATATAGTTTTTTTCTCTGCTGATTATTCATCTTTGGGGTGTATCTAATGAGATCTAGGGTGGTGTGGACCTTTCACCCTTGAGCAATTTTAAATATTCAAAATGGCGTCCAAGATGGCTGTTGCGATGGACTAAAATAGGAAAATTCCAATTATGTCAGCGTTTTCTGCCACAAAGCAATGATGTTTTAACCAAAATTTATGTTTTGGGGTATGATGGATTTAATAAAAAGGGTTTGAGAAGTATTAAATGTACCGTTGCTATGGTAACTAGCCATATGGCAACCATTAAGACTGTAAAAAGTGGTAAAATGACAAAACTGCCATAAAGTCCAAGATATATGAATTGAACATTCTTTGTATATCCTATGTAAATACTATTGCCCTTGACAAATTCGATAAAAAAAGGATGGATTCGTGTAAGATTTTCTGTTGCCATGGTAACCACCTTTCAGTTGGGAGTGGTGTCACAAAATTAATATTCTGAGACAATGGGTCAGTGGGTATTTGCAGATGGATACAGATGTGTATCTGTCCCGTCTCGGGTTCATTTGAGAGACTTCTAATCAGTCCACACCAACGTACATGTAAGTAAAGGGTGGCTTCCCAGGAGTACCTCTTCCTTCAGGGAGATCGGCCATACGCTGAAACTGTGGTCGTCCATTCAACCTTCTGCAAACAAGACATCCTTTTAGAATCCGACTGATCAAAGGTCGTGGTTGAGGGATTCAATACTTCCTTCTCAGGAGGGACAGAACATGATCCTTGCCACTATGCCCAGCCAATGTCTGGTGAGTGTGTCTCACTAGAAGAAGCGACACATGGTGATTCTTGGGAAGAATTGCTTGAAACTTGTGCTCATCCCCAATCGGTGCAAGCCGAAGTCTACCACCAATCCTAAGTATGCCGGTGTCGTCAAGATGAGGACAAAGACTATAGACGGAGCTCTGTCGTCTGACGGAACGACCTCCACGCAAGTCTATGATTTCCTGCCGGAAGCTCCTTCCCTGCACATACTTTACAACTGCCGTCTCAGCAGCCTTAAGTTCACCGACAGTCAGACCTGATCCTTGTTCTTGTCGGTGGTTCTTGAGCCAGCTCTTGAAACGGAGGATCCATGCCACAGCCTTCGTAAGGCGTAGCCAAGAGGAATATCTATTGATGAGCCTGTCAATTACATCAGGACTCTCATTAACATTCACAGCCCGTGAAACAGCTTGTTGCTTGACTTCTCGATCTTTATCGAGGAGATTCCGCATTTCAGGCATTGGGGGCCAACTGCTTTCCTGTTTCCAGAGGAAATCAGGGCCTTTCTTCCACCTATCACTGGAGACTATGTGGTTTGCATTAAGCCCACGTGAGGCGTCATCAGCTGGGTTAGCTTCAGTGTTTACATGTCGCCACTGGTTAGGCGATGGAGCTCTGTGTATTTCTGCCACTCTATTGGCAACGAACGTATGGAATCTCTTGTCCAGATTTGTGATATACTGAAGTAAGTACAAGCGTATAGTCCAGAACACTGACTCCTGCAGTTCTAACCCGCGCTCCCTCTTGAGCGTCTCCTCCATTCTCACAGCCACAACTGCGGCCGACAATTCCAGCCTTGGGATCGTCATTGTCTTTAATGGTGCAAGACGCGACTTGCCCATCAAGAATGCGCAGTGGATGTTTCCCTTGGCATTGACTATGCGCAGGTAAGACACCGCACCATAGGCATCTTGTGAAGCGTCTGCAAAATGATGCAGGCGGCATTCACAGATTTCCCCGAAGTCATCTGGGACGAGGCATCTCTTGAGGGAGAATCTACCTAAGAGTGGAAGGTCTTTTAGCCACCTTACCCACTCTTGCCGAGTGTCTCTCTCCAGGGGGTCATCCCAGCCCTTCCCAACAATCCTGCACTCTATTTGAAAGAGCAATTTTGCCTTCAGGATGAATGGGCATACAAAACCGAGCGGGTCATATACTAAGCTGATCACGCTCAACAGACCTCTCCTGGTGTGACTCCTGGGGTAGATTTTTATCTTGATCCCAAGACAGTCCCAATTCATGTCCCATTGCACTCCCAAAGCCCTCTCGATGGGCAGACGATCTTGATCCAAATCCAGATCCTTGACGACCTTGGAAGCTTGTGGTATAGCTGCTAAGACCTTCTTGCTGTTGCTCACCCACCCATATATATCCACAACTAGTGGCATACGAGCGGCGACGAGTGCCACCCGTGACCGACAGTGGCCCGACAGTGGCCCACTGTTACAGTCGAGAGCAACAAGTGCCACCTGTGGCCAACAGTGGCCCGACGGTGGTCCACTGTTACGTTCCAGCACACTATGAGTGCCACCCGTGACTGACAGTGGCCCGACGGTGGCCCACTGTTACAGTCGAGAGCAACAAGTGCCACCTGTGGCCAACATTGGCCCGACGGTGGCTCACTGTTACGCTCCAGCGCAAAGAGTGCCACCCGTGGCCGACAGTGGCCCGACGGTGGCCGATTGTTACGCTCCAGATAATTTTCCCGTAAATTTCACCGGAAAATGCATTGTTTTAGGTTTTACGTCGTAACCACGCACTGCCTGATTTCATATGTATGTACTTTTGTATAAAAAAACCCATCTATAGTCTAAAAAGTCAATATTTTGAAGAAATAACGGAAAAATGTGGTTTCCAGTGTCCGTGAGTACCGTGACTACATAGGAAGGAACTTCAAGGAGCATATATATCAGGCGTCCTTACTAATCCTAGTAACAGGAAGTGACTGGTATCAAGAGCCCTGGAACTTCGGGTATAAGCGATTAGTTGATATGTAATTACGCATTGAAAATATTCCGATTACGTCATTGATTCCGATTACGTCATTGATTACATCACAATTGCGTCGGTTAATTGGCCTCTGTTGACCCGCCAGTGGGCCGCTGGTTTGCCACTGTTGGCCTGCCAGTGAGCCGCTGTTTTGCCACTGTTAACCCGCCAGCGGGCCGCTAGTTTGCTACTGTTGACCCGCCAGCGGGCCGCTGGTTTGCCGATGAGCAAGAACACTAGTGGGCCAGCTGTGGCCAACAGTGGGCCACCACTAATTGTACTAGTGGGCCACCAGTGGACCACCGCCATTGGCTGGCTGGGCATTTTGTCAACAGGAAACCGCCTTTAGCCAGCAGTTTCGTCAACTGGTCAACCATGGCAATGGCTTCGTCGTCTGAATTGAATGACTTAAGACGGTCATCCACATAGAAGTTTTCCTTGACTGATTGTACCGTACTACTGGTGCCAAAATCCGCAGCATTGTCATCTGCTCTGCGTCTCAAAGCAAAGCTTGCACAGCTTGGGCTCCACACGCCCCCAAATAGATGGGCCGTCATGCGTAGCACTTCAGGTGCTTTAGTGAGGTCTCCCTCAGGCCACCACAAGAATCTCAAAGCATCACGGTGTTCCTCTGTCACACGGAGTTGATGGAACATTTGTTCAATGTCCCCCATCAGGCCAACGCGCTTTTCCGCACGAGAACATCAACCAGCTTATTAGTCATGTCCGGCCCCTGTAGAATTGTCATTTAGTGACACACCGTGAAACTTACCATGGAACGTACCATGTTTTACCAGGGGCGTGGTCAAGTTTCTCTACAGGGACCTTCTCAGCATAGCCTTCGTCGAGGAGGCTACTGATTTCTTGGCTTTACCTCATATGCAGGTCATGATTTATGGATAGCCGTTTTCCAAGGGACTGCAGTGGCTTGACCGCCATGGATTTATTGTCTGGTAGACCGGGAGGTTCAGACTTGAATGGTACAGGCAGATGGTAGTGTCCATCCTTCAAACAGATCGACTCGTTCCAGGTGTCCACCACCCGTTTGTCATTAGCTGACATCTTGAGAAAGTCATCAGTTGCCTGAACAATCCCTGTGTCCAACTTCCAAAACCGCTCAACCTGAGCTTCGAGACCACCTCGAACAAAGTTGGACACCGCACCTGAATCACTCGAACACCCAAGGGGGCCATTTATGGTCCATCCGAGAGGTGTTCTTACAGCATATGGCTCGCCTTCTTTCCCTCGGCGAACTTCAAGTGGCATGAGGGCCTGCGGTGCATCTTGCCAATCAAGATCGTCACACCGCTCTCATCTACCTGGGGAACTGGGAGGCACTTGAGGTGATCATATGTCACCAGATTCTCGTAGGTTGCACAGCTATCCAATACATTGTGGCCATTAGTACATAAAGGAACAACAATGCTCAAATAAACATTTAACTAGAAGTTTTTGACAGTTTGTCTTTTTTTTACAAATTTTTACCGCATTTTACCACTTTTTAGTGCCATATTTCTTGTTACCATAGCAACGGTACATCCAATACTTCTCCAAACCTCTCTATCAAAATTATTGTACCCCAAAACATATATCTAGGCCAAAAAAACATTGATCTGTTCCAGCAAACATGGAAATATGGGGAATTTTACAATTTTAGACCTTAGCGGGAGCCATCTTGGACGCCATCTTGAATATTTAAAATTGCTCAAGGGTGTCCGGTCCACACCACCCTAGATCTCATTAGATACACCCCAAAGATGAATAATCAGCAGAGAAAAAAACTATATCAGACATTTTAGGGTCAGGTGGAAATTTGGCCTTTGGCTGCCGGACTAAAATGACACATCGTAAAGAGGAATAACAGGGCTTTCCAATGATATAAAATTCAAGGAAAATTATTTTGCAACAAGAGAGAAATCGACAGTCAAACTTGACTTTCCGGAAATGCTTCAAAATGTCACACACATAGGTTTATTTAAACATGTCCAGTTTACGTGATCACTAAAATGGGTTGACAGGAAAATTTCTACATGTTTAGTTTTATTAGAATGTAAAATGTTACAGCAAAAAAATTGCAGATTTGATCAGGAAAAACCCAAAATTTACCCGAAAAAATGTGACTTATTCTAAAATGAGTTGGATGTTGCACAGCCCGATTCAAGTTTTTGCAAGTATAACTGTAAATCAGTGGCGGTTCTAGGCTTATGGACATTTCAAGCCTGGATCCACTGCCAATTTCTAGTCATGATCACAAAAACCTGGCCCAGGTTCATGGACATTTCAAGCACTACCCAGATAGTGCCTGGATCCACTGCCAATTTCTAGTCATGATCACAAAAACTCAGCCCAAGCTGTCACACACGTTTTTCAAAAACAAAATTACATTTTTTGGCCAATCCTCCGGTTTTGTGATGATTGAGTACTGAATTATTTCCTCATAAAACCAGGTTAATTTAGTTCAACTTTGAAAATGCACACAAACTTGTTTATGGTTTATCAATTTATCGGTAAGAATTAAGGGTTTTTTCCCTATAAAAAAAAACAAACTAAATTTAAGAATTTGCTTAGAATATTTTTTTTGCCATTTTCGTGTTTTGAGCACAAACTGCATGTTACACATTTCATTTTCTACAAAAAAGAAAAGGTCAATTAATGTGGCGTGGATTGCATTTGAGACAATAGAGAGGTTTCGCAAGGTGACGAATACGGATAACGGTAACCGTTCACGTTGATGCGCTCACTGAACTGGGTTTCGCACTGTGTGACTACGTGCATACATTCATCTGCTAAATATGCTCTGCGCTTGGCTTTGTTTGCAGCAGATTTTCCTCACTTTCACGTGGGAATGATTAATTAAATTCGATCGGTATTCATGGAAGATACATCACAAAGGAAAAAAATGCATAAAACTTATTAATCCATCACGGAAAAAGCGAAAAATCTGCATAACCGGTATCCGTTTTTATGCTACGCATATGGAGGCCGATAACCGTTGTTCACGCATATGAAAACATGTGTACTATATATGGTTACGCGTCACGAGACGCGCATAAAGTCATGACGTATCGGTATCCGTGACGGTGCGAAAACCTCCCTAATGATTAGTTCTAAACGTGGGTTCTCTCCACCCAGGAGTAAATGGGTACCTATAGGGACAGTGCATGTTGATATGTTTGCTGGAATACATGTATTATAATGGCGGACAGTTCATGTTGTAACATGCAGTTTGTACTCCAATTTTAAACCACTTCAGCAAGTAAATTCATTCCCTTCGCACATATGCAATAAGTAAAGTTTGTTTAATCTACATGCCAAACATATTTGATTTTGTGCTGTACATTTACCAGCATGTCTGAATGAAAATTGTGGCCATGCACAACCATGTTTGACACAGATAAGTTTTGCCAAACATATTTAATCTACGTATGCCAAACATATTTGATTTTGTGCTGTACATTTACCAGCATGTCTGAATGAAAATTGTGGCCATGCACAACATGAAACCTTCCGACTTTTGACACAGATGAGTAGGTGAAGTCTGTACGATGTATGTATTCATGTAGCCTTTTTGCAAATTCAACTTGATGTGCACAGGTTTCAGGATGATATACGGATACAAATACATTGCTATATTTTCTTCTTTAATAGCATAGTGCAGGTAATTTGCAGAATGAGTTATAAGTATCATGGCTGTTTGGGTCATTAACTTACAAACTTCAGGTGGAAACACCCGAAGGTTGTGTTTTTTTCAGACTACTTGAGGTACTTGTGCCCTTGAGCAAGGCACTTTACCCCAATTGCTTCATCTTGTGGATGGGATGTAAAGCCCTAGGTCCAGTATTGTGTAATGCATCTTAAAGATCCTAGAACATTCTTTCGGAAGAGAAGGGGAATTTTCCCAATGTCTCTGGCTTAGCCGCCACTTGCCGATCTATGTATCAATATTGAGGTGGTTCGCATTGAGATGTCAAGAGACATGAAATGCGCTATTAAAGGACACCAGAAATTTATCAGTAAATTTATTTGTGTACACTGATTTTGCCACTGATTTCTCAAGCAATGAAATTGCGAAAATGCCAATAATTTAGTTATTTTCCTAACTTAATTAGTTTTAAAATTATCAAAAACTATAATGGTTTCCGGAAAATGCAGGTATTGATTTTCATCATCTCTCAAGCCAAGTTTCTTTCATGTCACTGCAGAGCCACATATTCCAATTTTGTTTTAGTTTTACTTTTTGCCACAAGATTTAAATTTGGAGGTTAGTTCTTTCCTTCAAAATATACGTGGGGTTCATTACCATACACGGACACCCAGGATTTGCCTTTTTATGATCAATAAACCAAGTAAAAACAAAATAAAATGTCTGGGTCAATTTTAATATGAAATTTAGATATCCAAACAGTCAAGTGTCATGTACTCAATACCTTGGTTAATTCAAAAGGTTGTAGATGTGCCTTTGGGCAAGGCATTTTACCATAAATTGCCTCTCCACACAGAACAAAATAGGTACCTACTTTGGTGGTGAATGTATAAAACTCAAGTACTATTTATATCATTAACATCAACCTAAGAATTGCATGCCCAGATATTCATGTTAAAATTGGCTCCAAGCTCAAACAATGCACCTTTAAAGTTACAATAGAGACTATATGATATTACTTACATTTAAACTGGACCCTTGGCTGGTGATCAAAAACCTGAGGAGAAAAGACAAAGTATTGCTGTTAATAAAATAAATAAAAGGTTCCCAAAACCCTAACCATGATCATGATCATTCAAAATGGCCTCATTTTGTTGAATTATTGTTTTGTGGTAATTTTAATTGTTCCTTTGTGGATTAAATAAGAGAATTCTAGTTAAGAGTTGAGAAGTTAATTATAATTGTTTTCCTTTAAAATAACTTATGTCGCGCTTACGCAATGTATTTTCAATGTATAAGGGAAAAAATACCGGGAATTATTCCCAATTGTCCGATGGGTTTAGTGCAGGAAAGCTTATGTGATGTCCGACTTGTAAATTCTTTCCAAAATTACACTATCCACTATAAAATTCATGTTTCGGTAAAAGTTGAGAAGATGATCAGAATTTGTTTTGGTATTAATTCCGTTCACTGGTTGCCACTGAAACGCCGTGTGTTAAATCTATGGAACAGGGCAGTATTTTCAAGAAATATTTTGAACGTTTGTTACTGCACGATTCACTTCTTTTTGAAATATTTTGATGGTTATTAAGTCATAAGGAGAATAAGTGGCAGCCAGTAAACAGAATTCTTTCCTATTTTACTTAAATACCTGCATTATTTCATTCATACAGCTTATCTTCCGCTAAAAAAGTGAAATTTTGTTGTGAAAATATTATTTTAGCCTGAATAAAAAAAAGGGTATTTTTTCGTTTAGGTTGAACAAAGATTTTAAGGAAATTACCTCTTGGAATCAACAGATAATCCAATTCTAAGATATACTTTCCAGTTTCCACATGCAATTTTGTCGCAAATGTTGCTTTTCTGAAGAAAAATGACATTTTCTTCTTCAAAAATTGCATTTAGTTGGTGTTGAACCATGTACGCTTGCATGCAGCGGCCTCTATTGTCGCGCTTACTCGCTGTGATTTTGTCTTACTCTCTGCAGTACCGGTAGTTTTATTATTTATTTATCTCAGAAATGCAACATTTCCGACAAAAGTGCAAGAAGGAAGTATATCTTAAAATTGGATTATCTTTTGATTCCAGGAGGTAATTTCCTTAACATCTTTGTTCAACCTAAACGAATAAAATAACAAAAAACCTTAATTTTGTTAATGAAGTCCATAAGACTTGTACAAAGAGTTGAAAGTGCAGGTATTAAAGTAAAATCTTTCAGGAATTTCTTCCAATTAAGAGTTTTAACAGATCCGCATTTTACCTTTTCCAAGAAGCCGCCGTCATACGGTAGTACACGACTTCATCCTGAAAGCGAAACAACAATCAGATTAGAAGGATGGTCACTTGATTAAGCCCCATTATAAGCAAGGAATCATAACAAGTTCGTTTCACTCAACCCTAGACAAGGTTACCTCGGCTCGAAATTTTTCATGTGGTAGCCTAATCTTTTAGAGATTACCACATGAACAAATTCGAGCCGAGGTAACCTAAGCTTGTCTAACCATAAAGCAAGGAACTGTTCCTTGCCGACTACATGGTCCAACTCAACCCACGTATTTTAAATCCCGAACCCCACATAACTACTTTTCCCTTCTTTAAGTAGGTAAAAGACCCAGAAAACTTTAATCTTTACCATTCCCACAGCATGAAAACATAGGAATAGGATAACTGTTACAATCGTAGTTTACGTACCTAAAAATCCCACTAGCGTAGATTGTCGAGGACGTCCCGTATCATCACCAGCATCTTGACCGGCCGTCGGCAGTTCGTCTGTTGCAAAATCTACCTGCTGCTTCCACGATTCATTGCGTCCGGAATGCGGTGCATGATTACGTAACCGAAGAATGGAAACGCGGGTTTGGGCGACTCTGGACAGCATTTTTGGAATCGATTCCGATTCCAATCGATCGAGTACTCTTGCAAAACCCCATCTTCCTTTCGCAAGAGTCTTAGATTGGTTCCCGATCCCTATAGATTGGTTCGCTTATTGCGAAAATATAGGGATCGGTAAAGGGCAGCCATGACGGGCAGAATTCTGCCCGTCACGTGGTTATTATTATTATTTTTTGTTTAGTAAGTGCGCGGATTTTGCATTGACATTTGTAACTTGGCCGTGCGTGTCGAACATATCCAACTATGTAAATAAAGTACATTGCCTAAAACAAAGGGCTTGGCCAATTTTTAAATATAAAAAACACAATGCGCACGCGCAAAGACGACCAATTACAGATCAAGATGAAGCGCACTTTACCTGTCCTTATATTCTCCTGTGTGGAATATGTGGACGGGAACCAGTCTAGCAAGAGTCTTTGCTGCACACCGGAAACTCGGTAACTCGGCGTGCAGCGTGCAGCAAAGACCCTTGCGAAAGGAACACGGCAAAACCCGTGTATTTTGGTTCCGGAATTTCTAAGAATCGGCATTCGGCAACCTATCACTGGGGATCGAATCTAGATAAAAGGAATCGATTCCTGAAAGTTTGGAATAGTGACTCAGATTCTTAAAGTGGAATCGATTCTACTCGACTCCACAGCAGACGCCCACATAGCATCTGAGAGTACACCTGTTCCTATTGTTATTTAAACATCTTAGGAATGTATGCAGCACGATGTGGCAGAGGGTATGCCCCCTACCATTGTTCCCCCATTGTGTCTCAAACAACCAAGGAATTCCTTTAAGTTTTTAGGGGAGTTGGTGTGTTAACAGAAGGGAATTAAGGGAGTGTTAATATAAGGGGAGCTCGGAGAGGGGTTTGGGGTGGGGGAAGGGGTTTGGGGTGGGGGAAGGGGTGGGGTGGGGGTGGGGGGGTGGGGGGTGGGGGTGGGGGGGTGGGGGGTGGGGGTGGGGGGTGGGGGGTGGGGGGTTGGGGGTGGGGGAAGGGGGAAGGGGGTGGGGGGTTGGGGTGGGCGAAGGGGGAAGGGGGTGGGGGTGGGGGTGGGAGAAGGGGGAAGGGGGTGGGGGTGGGGGGTGGGCGAAGGGGGAAGGGGGTGGGGGGTGGGGGAAGGGGGTGGGGGGTGGGGGAAGGGGGTGGGGGTGGGAGGTGGGAGGTGGGGGAAGGGGGTGGGGGGTGGGGGTGGGGGAAAGGGGTGGGGGTGGGGGAAGGGGTGGGGAAGGGGGTTTATTGAAAACCAGTCAAGTACGTGTGAGCAATTTATTATTTTAGCTTTTTGTTTTAGCCATGCATAGTTTTTCTAACAATACACTGATTCTTTTAGCATCAATATTAATGACGTTCATAAATACATGTACATGTATAAAGGTATTAAAATGTTATCATTTGAGCACTGCTTGATCTACAATTATTATACAAAAGCCATTTAGAAACATCTATAATAGGGTCCAATTGTGCAAATATTTATACCATTTAACATTTTATTGGGCTATTTAATACAGCTTTTGGCCTGTGGGTCAATCTCATAAACTGTTTAGCAGAAAAATGCTTCATGCAAAATCTGTTTGCTTTATAATAAAAATGGGTTATAATAGTCAAAATCTTATGTGATGTGTATTACAATGGACTATACACCGTATCGAATAGCTGCCATCTTGTAGGGCAGTTTCTTTGTTCCTTTAGGACATGCATGGCTGCACATGTTGTGCTTACATTGTTGACCAATTTAAATATCAAAAGCTTCCCCACAAGATGGCAGTTATTCGATACGATCTATTCTTGCTAAGAACACAAGTTGACAAACAATTTGTACTATTAACACATTTTTATAAAGCAAACAAATTTTTCTGCAAAACAGTTTTAAGAAATTGGCTCCCGGTCTTGGGTAACACCTATTTGAAACGAGATACTATCATAAATCTCCTCGATGTTTTGGACCTCTCCTTTTCTCAAATACGCTCTTGAGGTTTCGAGAAGCGCCTGTCTTGATACCTGGATCTTCATCGCCCTTCCCGGCCTTCTTTCACGACGTCGTCTCGTTGGATTGGAGTGCTTTCAGACACTCTTCCATCCGCACCATCGCCCCCTTCATCATAATCCTTAAATTTTTTAGGTGTCATCTTCTCCTTTGATTTCTTCTCAACGTTCGACACATTTCATTTCTCAAATCTGGCTTTCAGGGACCGAGCTCCCCCCGTGGATATAAACGAATCCTCCACTTTTTCTGAGGAGTTTACCACGTCATCCCGTACCACCGGAGTGTTTTCAGAAACCTCCCTTATCAAAGAACAAGAATGTAGGTTCGATTCCTGTGCCCTTGAGCAAGGCACTCAACCACACTTGCTCCGAATTCCTGTAATTGGCGGTTCTCCGCTGTTGGATGTGGTATATAAATAAATATTTTTTTTTAAAAAGGAAACGGCAGCAGCGTAGTCGTGAATGAACTGGGAACAAGTCTAATCGACCTCTAGTTACACTATTCATAACAACGACTGTTGCGTGTGGGGATTATAGGCGTCAGGCGGACCAAATACGACTGTCTAGAGACTTGACCTCAAGTCTACCAGCAACTGAGCTTTTTAATGACGAAGAAGAACCCACATAACAGCCGAAGAGGTCATTGACCGATATTTCAATGAGCTGGCGCTGAATAATTCAAGTCCTCCTAACGCCACCATAACTGACCAACTTAATTAAGGAATATAGAAGATAACAATTCGAGTCCCATGTCAACACCCTTATCATTGGTGACTCGATGATAAAGAAAATAAAGGCAAACCGTCCGAGTAAAAACCAAAAGGTTGTTGTACCCCGGTGCCAAGGTTGAAGACATCGCAGCCAAACAAACAGATTTGACCAAGAAGCACACTCCAAAGAACATCATCTTGAATGTCGGCATTAATAACAGTGAGGACAGTCCAGTGACCATTAGTGGCTAAAATCCAGAATCAAGAATCGCCAACTTTACAATATTGTCAACTTTTTTCATCGAAAGTATGCATCACGTGACCATAACGCAAACATCGAGACCTCAAACCGGGAGTTGGAACATATATTGCAGTACAATCTGGATGGGGTTTCATTAATAATTACAATATCGGCTCTCGTTATATTTCCTCCGATGGAGTTCATCTCGATAAAGATCATTCATAAATACCTTGGACAGTTTACGCATCCCTATACACGAATCCGGCTGCTAAGGACTCCTTCTCTGCAAGTCCGCCATTACTGGGGGCCATCCACTCATTGATTTACATACATATACTGGATACGGCATCTGGGAGTGTTTGTGTAGAAATGCGCGGCCGAACAATGGCGGCGCGTCGGGAGGGTAAACGCATGTAGCACTGCACGGCCTATTAACATTGCTGTTCTCATTAATTCAAGAACCGTGAAATATTATGTTGTTTACCCTACTTGAAAACGCACGCGCGGACGCGATTCCAGCCAGATGCCGTCTCCAGTTATATATATAGCTCAATGCATCCACTGCCATGCACTGGGCGCTTTGTCTTGTTGTTAAATCGAACAGCGCACAACGCGTACGCGTACACAGGCTTCGCAAGCAAAATAAACGCGCAAAATTGTTCGAAGTGACAACATATTGTAACAGCATATCATCAACACAAAACCCACAGTAAGGCACTGGATGGCCCCCAGCTATGGCGGACGTACACGGACCATAACTTTGCAGCTCGGATTGGTGTATAGGCCGTATTCCTGAACGCGTGAGGGCGCTGTCAAGTGGTCCGCGTCCATCGCGCGTTATGTTCGAACACAAAAAAACGCTACGCGCGCACGCCTTTCAAACGTTTATTTTGAATGGAAATCTGTGCGCGCGCCACAGGCCTGCGCGCTCCGCGTACGTGACTTTTCCCCACGTACGTACGTATGCCAAATTATATATACGTCCGCGTGACCGGACCATCAACGGCGCGCGACAGCTATTAATCAAGAGAGGGCGCTAGATCATTTTAACGAAAGTGGCAAAAACTGTTGTTGTTGTTGTATATTTTATGGCATCTTCGGCAACTAAGGCCCTTTATGCCATCAACTATACGGTTTTAGCTTTAACTATACTATATATTATCAACTTGAGATGACGAAGAAGGAGTTGCAGTTTTAGAAGTGGGAGGAAAACCCCCAGAGAAATGCCCTAGGGGAAAACCCACGCGGTCAAGTAGGGACTGCAAACCCAATCCACATACACGCCCCGGATTCGAACCCGGGACCCCAGAGGTGAAAGGCGAGGAAAGAACCCGTACGCCAACCCGACCGCCCCGGCAAAAACTGAAAAAGGGAGGGGGCATATGGCGTGTGATACGTTGCAATATTCGATAAAGTCTTGGCCCAAGACTACTCTAGTCGATATTGGTTTGTGTACGCGTTGGCCATTCCCAGTAGTGGGCCCTCTTGCAGCACTAACGGACCAGTCTTTGCTCACTGAGTAGTCTTGGTAATTTCTCCCGGAAGTTCAGCATTGGGGGCGGTACCGTTTTATGTAAATAGCTGCAGAGGGTCTTATGATGGCACACAAGGGACATGTCATACCACAGGTATCTTTGCAAATATTTGCAATGTCGCAATTATCTTCATAAACAAATGTATTTTGCGATGTCATACGCCTTTGCAAACATGTTTGTAAATATATTCGCAAACATTTGCCAAGAAACTTATGCCACCGAAAATATTAGCAACGATAAAACGGTACATGTTCGATGATTCTTGTAAGCCGCCTTATATTTTTCAAACCATTCGAAGCGCGTGTACGCGTGTATTTGGGTCACGCTCTGCGGTCGACGCGCTGTATTTGGGTCGCTCGCTGCATTCCCACGCTCTGCTGTATTTGGGTCACTCGCTGATTGGTTCCCTAGGAAAGCCTAGGCAAAAACAAAGACAAAGTTAAAACTTCCGGGAGAAATTCCCAAGACTACTCTAGTGAGCAAAGACTGGTCTGTTAGTACTGCAAGAGGGCGCACTATATGGCCAACGCGTACACAAACCAATATCGACTAGAGTAGTCTTGGGCCAAGACTATATTCGATAATGCACAAATATATGTTCGATGTTTGACATATATGTGCGATGTTTGACATATATGTCCGATGTTTGACATATATGTCCGATGTTGAATATATATATGTGCGATGTTTTTCATATGTATGCGATGTTGAAAATATATGTGCAATAATTTGACATATATATGCAATGTTTTTTCATATGTATGCGATGTTGAAAATATATGTGATGTTGAAAATATATGTGCGATATTTCACCAGCCGGAACCTAGCACGAAATTCGGGCCGGAATTTCGGCTGGCAGAATTTTGTACAAATTACTATTTTCACGGCTTCCGGAAATGATCGAAAGCTAGATGAAAAGTTAGGCATAGATGCTGCGCTTTTTTAAATGATTTTGTACCATCGTAAAAAGAAAAAATTGCACAATTGTTTTCTTCTAATCTGTAAAGAATATCTTCAAGTTTATTTTATAAGCGCCCCGAAAGATTTGGTCAGGATAAACCTCAACCCAATTCAATTTATGATTCGCGAGGGGTGCCAATCAGGGCCCCTCACATGCACACACTTGTAGTTTTTATAAACCAAGTTCGCTATTCATTGTACAGTTGGATATGATTTGCGAGGGGTGCCAGGGGTAAATTCGCGAGGGGTAATTTTAAAACCCAGTTTCTAATTTACAACATAGAAATATTGTAAAAAGCATTGTTTCTGGTATGATTTTCTGATAATTAAGATAATCTCCTTACAATCTGAGAACATTTGTCGTCTTAAAAAGAAAAACGTGTGAATTTGACTTTTTGTAATAGAAAATGGGAGTTTTAGAGCAAGAAGGAATTAAATAAAGATTATCACCCATAAAAAATAGAGATAATTGTCTTCGTTGTTGTGATTTCTGCGTTTTGCGTTTTTGTTTGTTCATCTGGCGTTTTAGAAAATCTGTTAAAAGACAACCCCGCAATTACCCGTGCAAAAATGGTATATCATGGTTTCCAATAAAGACAAAATGTCGGCGATCGTGTAACATACACCGTAGAGAATTTGTGCCTATTTTTCGATCTATCATTAAAAAAATGTAATTGGGCTGAGGTTTTCCCCTGACCAAATCTTTCGGGGCGCTTATAAAATAAACTTGAGGATGTTCTCACTGATTAAAAGGAACGATAGTACAAAATCATTGAAAAAGCGCGGCATATGTGTGTAAAATTGTGCCTAACTTTCCATCTAGCTTTCGAGCATTTCCGGAAGCCGTAAAAATAACAATATGTACAACCATTAGACTGGTTTCCGTCCCAATATATTACGTCTGGATACTACGTAGGGAACGGGAACCAGTCTAGCCTTTAATATGTGCGCGGTGTTCTAGACTGGTTCCCGCCCACATATTCCACACAGGAGACGTGATATGTCAATATATGTGCGTAAACCCAGCTATTAATCACGTGATGAGAAACTGGTGCGCGATGATATTACCGTTTCTCCTTTGTTTATTTAGGCGTGACATAATTGAATAAACCATACCACCGCACCATAGGCTACGCGCCGGATGAAGGTCACCCGCAAGGGTGACTCGCCGTTAAAGGAACGTTTTCAGTAAAAAAATGGGTTTTGTTTGTCTGTTTTAACTTAGCAATCATACAATACCTCCCAAAAATAGTATCGACGGGGAATTTTTTTTAATGCAATCCCCAGTTTGGATGTGGAAGCAAAAAGGTGAATTACTGCACTGTTCTATGGAACCAGATAAATTATTTTGCAAAACATCGGTCTATTTCCGGCGATATCCTTAAAATATACAGATTGAGAACGTGAAATTTCTAAAGTTATGGTAACGAGAAAAATTTGACAGACAATAAAATATCAAAATCTTAATTTCCATGGGAAAATTTGTTTAACATGACCTTCAACTGACACCAATCTCAAGAACAAAATAAAGGGATGCAACATACCTACAGAATACGCGTATCACTTCTGTTGAGAAACTTGACATCATAGTCTCTTGAGTAACAATGACCTCTCTGTTGAGCTTTTGTGATCAGCACAGAGGACAGTACATCAGTGCTCATCGATCCACTAAAGTATGTCTTGTTTTTCGTCACTTGGCTAAATACCTGTGCACATTCTGCATTGCTGTGTGGAATAGTTAGGATGCCCAGCATGACCTTTGCAAGTATGTCATAACATAGTTGCCCAGATGGATCCTTCTCTGCAGCCATTGCTTGTGGGGCGGTCGGGTTGGCGTACGGGTTCTTTTCTCGCCTTTCACCTCTGGCGTCCCGGGTTCGAATCCGGGGCGTGTATGTGGATTGGGTTTGCAGTCCCTACTTGACCGCGTGGGTTTTCCCCTGGGGCATTTCTCTGGGGGTTTTCCTCCCACTTCTAAAACTGCAACTCCTTCTTCGTCATCTCAAGTTGATAATATAGTATAGTTAAAGCTAAAACCGTATAGTTGATGGCATAAAGGGCCTTAGTTGCCGAAGATGCCATAAAATATACAACAACAACAACCATTGCTTGTCACAATCTGTTTCATTCTGCACTACCTCTGGAATATCAGCAAGTTGATTAGCAAGAAACTGATTCTCGAGTACATCTGTGGCCTCGTACTTTTTGTTTCACCTTTCACATCAGTGCTCATCGATCCCCTGAAGTCTGTCTTGTTTTTCGTCACTTGGCTAAATACCTGTTCACATTCTGCATTGCTGTGTGGAATAGTAAGAATGCCCAGCATGACCTTTGCAAGTATGTCATAACATAGTTGCCTAGATTTTTCTTCAAGGGGTATAGTAGCTGTTTAAAATAAACGCCAAGTTTATAATCAGGTTTTAACTTCACCATTACAGATATACAGTCCGTGGTTCTTTTTTTTTGTCCGAACGAATTATTGAAGCATTTATTTTAACGATCATATTATTTCAGACATCGGCAACTCGGCAAAAAGACGCCGTTTTATATGGCATTTTCGGCGCCTTGCCTAGACTTTCCCATGTCTGACTTCCCGTATTTGGTCTGTGGTGCAGTGCGTGCAGCGCGCCCTCTGCTTTGATCAAACTTTTAACCATGTGAAATTGAAGTATTTTAGTGATCTTTAGTATTTGTTGTTTTTTATAAATTTCTGTTGTTTAAATATTGTAAATGATGTGCAATTCAGTTATTAACTGCTATATGTCATGATTTTAAATAAACCATAAACCATTGGTGGCTATGTAGTTTTAATCGTGTTAACAATGGTTTGTGCCCAATTTCCATTGTTAGTTGCTTATATATTGTCTTGGTCTATGTTTGAATGATCGAGGTAGCTGTGTATACAGCTGTTTGTATTATGCGTAGGAATGTTGGCAAGATGCATTCATGCACGAATGACTCTATTGTATGCATACAAGGTTCACGTAAAAGGTATTTCGCCTTTCACCTCTGGCGTCCCGGGTTCGAATGCGGGGCGTGTATGTGGATTGGGTTTGCAGTCCCTACTTGACCGCGTGGGTTTCCCCTGGGGATTTCTCTGGGGTTTTTCCTTCCACTTCAATAACTGCAACTCCTTCTTCGTCATCTCAAGTTGATAATAAAGTATAGTTAAAGCTAAAACCGTATAGTTGATGGCATAAAGGACCTTAGTTGCCGAAGATGCAATAAAATTAACAACAACAACAACAGTTCTTCCTTCAGGCCGACACTAAAGATTGTTGCTGGTGTTTCTAGATGCATGTGCAATGTACACAATACCCCTATATGCCCCAAAATAATCGTTGAACCTTTATCTGGTCAAAAGTTTACTACAACCCCCATATTAAATTAATTTCGGTATTAATTCCGTTTACTGGTCTGCTACAGGGCAGAAAAGGTTAAATTTAAGGAAATTGTTTAATGTTTTTCACTCCCAAAATCACTTCCCTTAAATATTCGCACGTTTTGGTGGTTATTAAGTGATTATAAGGAGAATAAGTGGCGACCAGTAAACGGAATTCTTTCCTTTATTTAAATTTCATGAAGTCGTTACAAATAACCCTCTGAAACCTATTGTTAATTCTTTAAAAATAGGTT
Organism: Henricia sp. BOLD:AAB3569; assembly: GCA_037783545.1. Classification (NCBI taxonomy): domain Eukaryota; kingdom Metazoa; phylum Echinodermata; class Asteroidea; order Spinulosida; family Echinasteridae; genus Henricia; species Henricia sp. BOLD:AAB3569. Next base: position 317,135 of record JBBELK010000351.1, on the reverse strand, counting down.
TTGTTTAAACGTTCGGCAAAACCGGTTTTTCTTTTTGTCCCGGTTAAATGTCCCATCCTTACTTAGGCCTACGACCCTGATGAAACCATCATACGATGATTGTAAAAGTGGAAACGATTTTGATGAGAATCCTTGCGACACTGATACGACACTTTGCGAATGTTTTCGATCAGATTGCGACGTTATACGATGCATCCCGATTTGTTGAGACTTTTTGCGATCTTTTACGATTGTATGCGATGCCATTATGATCGCTTGCGATTCTTTACTATTTTTGGCGACATGGAAGCGATTCTCTGTCGCGGTTTCCTGGAAATTATAACGATCATGTGACTTAATTAAATTCCTATCAAATCGTAAAGAAAACTTAAAAGATATTAAAAGTTCGAATTGAAATAGTACTGAAGGATTGGTTAAGAATCTTTACGATAGCATTAGGATTATTTATGACCTTGGTAAGACACATTACGACTTTATTATGATATCTTACGACCGGTTGCGACGACCGTTCACGACATTCTTTAACATTCCAAAAGTCTCGTAATGACTTTGCGACCAAGACGAATTATTACGATCGTTTAAGAATGTTTACGAATGTCTTTATGAATGTTTACGAATGCCCTTACGAATACTTCATATCCAAAATCGTCTAAAGCGGGCCTCCCACTATGCGATTTTTGCCACGAATTTCCAACGATTAGGTACGATTTGGTAACGATTGTGTGTAGAGTCTATAGACAGTCTCTGGTGAGTGAGTGAGTGAGTTTGGAGTTTAACGCCATGCCGGCATCAGAGGCCATATTCATGGCGGGATTAAGTTAATATATAAAATACTTGGTATTAATTAAAGATAATTAAATAATTGTTAATAATTAAATAATTAGGATCAGTTATATGGATAACAAATGATATGTTTTAATATAATTGAACTAACATTATATATATATATAAGTATTACATGGATTCTGGACAGTTTTCCAAGGAAGCCCCTAGGAGGTCGGTTATAGAGGATCCCCCAGACACACGGTACCGTGTCTAAATGGTCCCGCAAGGCCGGCCGTTTCCCTTGCAGTTTAAGGGCCCGGGCCCCGCCGGTATTTTTACAGGTCCGCTAACCTCCGGGTGATGAAGGGACAATGGTACCGAGTGTCTGGTCAATCCTCCACACCCCGTCCCCCAGGACAAATAGGGGTCCTTGTTTCACCGTCCAGTGTGTAATGTGAGTTTTATTTCAGGGAGATCAACCATGGGGCAGGGTAACACCTTGTCTCGCCGAGGCGAGCAAACCTCAGGATGAGTCCCTAATTATAGTGTTGTCCTAAGAATTTCTGAAGAAGACTGTTACTTATATGTAGGTATACATATTGTTGAAAAGTATGAATCCTTGTGATTTTATTTTGAGAAACTCATCTCTAAGGTAGGTCTACACCTTGTCTCACCGGGGTGAGCTAACCTTAGAGTGAGTTCTAAACCAGTATGTGAAAATGTTTGAGTTTGTCATGTGAAACTCATCTCAGGGGTAGGACAACGCCTTGTCTCACCAGGGTGAGCAAACCCCCAGAATGAGTCCCAAAATACAATAAGAGAAATTCGATGAGTTTATAAAATGTGATATAGCTCAGATGATTTGAGAAATGAGATTATGGTTTCAGGGGGTATATTAAATAAATCTTTCAATGTAGTAGCATGGAAGAACCGTTGTCTGATTTCAGCTAATTCAACACATTCAATGATGAGGTGATGTATAGTCAAAGGGCTATCACACGGGATACATTGTGGGTTAGGTTCTGCTTTAAGAAGGAAAGAGTGTGTTAATATTGAGTGGCCTATCCGGCATCTAGTCAGGACAACCTGATCTTGTCGAGACAGATTTCTATATGGTTGCCATAAGCCAAGGTGAGGTTGGATGGAAAAAAGTTTGTTTGATGTAAAGGTTGCCCAAGAGTCTTTCCATAACTGTTTGGTGTATGAATGGATAGAGTTCCTCAGGTCTGTATAAGGGATGGTACAAGGATAAACTGGTGAATCCAACGCATGTTTAGCTAGAGCATCTACTTGATCATTTCCTGCTATGCCGACATGACTTGGAATCCAGCAGAAAATGATGTCAAAATGTTTCTTGTGTAATTGGGTTAGTTTATTTAAGACTTTTATTAAATAGGGATGATTTATATTGCATCCACTTATAGCCTGTAGGCATGATAAAGAATCACTAAAGATAATGAACTTCCTTTTCTTAGAGGAATCAATCATATCTAGTGCTATCAGGATTGCCTTAATTTCAGCTGTATAGATTGAAGCTTGATTTGGGAGACGAATACTTCTTGAATAATGATAATAGGTAGCTGCTGAGGCAACCTTTTCTTCATACAGTCTCTGGTAATCGTACCTAATGTACCAATTCGTAAGAAATTCGTGGCAAAAATCGCACAGTAGGAGGCCCGCTTAAGACCGGTGGTGTTGGGTCTGGTGATCTTGAGGGGGCCATTTCCAAGTCCAATTCAAAACATTACCAAACCTAACATCACTGTATGCTTTTTACTACTCATGAAACTGGATGAACTGGAGAGACGAATAAGAACAAAGTCGCCCTGATCAGGCAGAACAGAGCTATGATTGGGCGTGCATTTGGTGTTACACTAAACGTGTAAATCTGTGTGAAGAAAAAAGACGGTCACAAGGACGGAAGGTGCTATAGCTAAACTTTCAGAAAAGCTGATAGCAAAGAAAGGACATGTCAAATTGACCTCTCATGCTCTTTGATCCTGTTTTGCATCTACATTTTTCGGCGCAAGTTATTATTATTTTTGTTTACGAAATTTGCCCCTATTCAGTCAGGCATGAAATTCCCAACACGATGGCGACAATGATGAAAACATGAAACTGATGTCTACCGATATGTGTAAGCCAATTTCCTAAATATAATACAATTTCCATTTTATCTACAATTTTATGAGTTTGTACTCTTTTCTGATACACCCTGTACTTGTTCCCCATTGTGTGTTAACAAACGGAAATATTGTATTGAGGTATAGGGACGTGAGGGGGAGGGAGTCGCTATGTCACATATCGTGCTGGGTATAGAGATTCAAGCTTCGATTTGCAAAAGTACAAGCAGAGGTGAACGTCTCCTATGGACAGTTCCCATGTACTTTGAGCAAATTAAACATCTTCGGCGTTGTCAAGGCTTCTTCTCCTTTAGGTAATTGCATTTGGTAATTGTTGGAAATATAACGATTGGTTTTGATAAAGTTTAGTAACGGCAGCGCATACAGCACGATATGGGGCCAAGGGCGGCACCCCCAACCACCCCCCACCTCGCCCCACTTTTTGTTCCCCCATTGTGTCGCAAACATTCAAAGAATTCCAAAGGAATTCCTTTCAGTTGTTAGGGGGAGAGCGGTTGTGCGTTAACAAAAAAGGAAGAGTGTGTGGAGTCATATGGGCGTGATACCCGATACCCAAGTCACAATTAAAGCGGAGGCCGGGCGGCGTGTGCGATTTATAGGCATCGGCCGGCGTGTAGAGGTCGGCGAAAGATCGCGCGATTGGGCGGTCACAGTTACAATTAAAAGTGCCCCGCACGCTGCCATAACGGAATGAGGTCGATTTCTTGGCCCGTTTATCGGCCTGTGTCCGGCAGGCACTCGTCCGATGTCCGTCCGATGTCCTGCCTATGTCAGTGCGATACCCCGGCCGATGTCTGGCCGATTTCCGGCCGGGCGCCGCCAAGTCGGCCGGGCGCCGGGCGGGGCCCGACCGGCGTCTGAGCAGCGTCTAAAAGTAACTCGATGCCCGCCCGATGCCAAAACATGACCCGAAATCCGTCGCAAACTACTCGCAAACCAATCGCAGGCTAATTGTGACTGGGGTATTACTAAACTTTATTAAAACCAATCGTTAACGTTTGGACATCGAAAGGCTACATCGTTATATTCCAACAATTACCAAACGCAATTACCTAAGGAGGAGAACCCTTGACAATGCCGAAGATGTTTAATTTTCTCAAAGTACATGGGAATTGTCCATAGGAGACGTTCACCTCTGCTTGTTATACCCATCCTGAGATCTCAGGGAATTTCCACTGTGCAAAGCGACGTGACAATACCCTGTGGAAATACACGCAAATCTGTGGAGCGAGCCGGCTGTTGTCTTGAGCCAACTCACGCCCGAGTCATTTTGATGTAATTTAATCAATTCGGTCATGTTATGCCGAAAAGAAACAATTTCTATACTTTCCAGAAATTGTATTGGGTTCCGTTCCTTATGACTGTCCCATTCCTACCAAACTTTCAAACGACGAACTTTATTTACTCCGCAGTTTTTCAAATTAATAACAGGGATGCATGCTGACGAATGTAATAGAACGGATTCCCCAGTATTCTTTAAATAGCAGCCAATCGCCGACGCGGATAACGGCCAGCATTACCGCGAGTATTGTATCACATGCATGCACGGTGTTTACAATATGCGCGCGTTACATTTGAATGCCTGCAATCGTGCTGCATAATGCACTACAAGCGTCCTGATTGGTCCAGCAGAGGCGACAAGATTTCTGTCGCTAGTCCCACCGCCAAATGGGGCCTTTTTCAACAGGGCCACTGTACGCAGGAGTTAGGAAGTGCTTTAAAGGGGCACTGTTGCAAGAGGATGGTTATACCCAGCACGATATGTGGCAGAGGGACTACACGCGCCCCTCCCCTAACGCCCCTATACCTCAACACACTCTTCCCTTTTGTTAACGCACCAATCCACCCTAAAAACTGAAAGGAATTCCTTGGAAATTCCTTAGATGTTTGAGACACAATAGGGTAACAATGGTAGGGGCGAGTCCGTTTGCCACATATCGTGCTGCATATGCTGCTTGTACTTGCTTGAATCTCTATACCCAGCACGATATGTGACAAAGCGACTCTCTCCCCACGTCCCTTTACCACAATACATTATTTCCGCTTGTTAACACACCAAACCCCCAACTAAAATAAATTCCTTAAAAATTCCTTAGATGTTCAAGGCACAATGCTCTCAACTAGGATCTCAAGTCACGTGAATTGCAATTTATTTACCAAATTTGTCAAATTTCTGTTCCAAATTTCAACCACGACATTCATCGTAATTAAATAACAAAGAAGCCTTAATTTGTTTGTCTCGCGTGTTGCCTCACATACGGCACGGTTTTACTCTCACAAAAATCTTCGCGATGTTTACGTCGTCATTTTGGATCTAGCACTGAACCATCTCTCGAGATCACAAATCTTGATCAGGATCTGCGCGAAGTAAACGAGTTCACCTTGGATCTGCGCAGATCTGAATCTGGATCCGTCCGAAACAAACACGGACCAAATATCCAAATAGGATATTGCACATTTCCTGTTTTCTTCACATGGGTACACTGTAAAAAATTGTGCTGTGTTACAGTCGTTTTTCTGTTGAAAAAGTCAAAAACGAACAGTAACTTTTACTGTTTTTGGAATTTGTTGTTTTTGCACAAACATTCTTCCGTCTGTGTACATTTTAAACATATTTGTCTGTTTGATTACAGACGATTTGCCGTTAAATTACAGTTTTGTTCAGGAACAAGACACTTTGAATACTCTTTTGTTCAAGTACAGACAGGTTAAGCCCGCCGCACACCTTTGCGATTTACCGGCACATCGGACACCGGACCATCGGATCCGGAAAAATCAAACAAGTTTGATTTGCTCCGGTCTATGGCGTACGGTCAGACCGGCCCAAATTGTTTCAGCGCACACCTTTCCGGTAAGTGGTCCGATGATCCGATAAATCGCAAAGGTGTGCGGCGGGCTTTACTGTTCACCAACAGTTAAATTTACTGTTTTCCGCCCATGTTCCCTGGTACGCGGCAGCAATTGTGCGGCATTGATAGCGAGTACCAATGTACGCTTTCGCGCGCGGGAAATGACAACAGCAAAATTAATTCATTATCTGCACCGTGCATGTAGTTGGACGTGCAATTTAATGTCTAAAAATGCCAGCTTTTACCAGGCGTTCCATGCCGAAATGTGTACTGGAAATTCCTCATGCAGTGAAGTGCTGATTTAACCGTGAAGTAGCTGCTTTATACATGTCGTGAAAGGCAAGTCGGCATTTCTCTTACGTTTTTGGTTTTTATTTGCGTGTTATTTGTAATGTAGTGCAGTGCTATACTGCCTGCAGTGGGGGCATACAGGAGCATGCAGCCTGCCTCATAGTACAGGAATACAATGGATTCAGACGGCAATTGCCGCTGAATTCATGGTATTCCTGTATTTTAATGAGCAAAGTTAAATCCCCGGTATACCGAACGTTGTTCTGACCCTCCACTACATCTCAGCATGCAAATAAAAGCGAAATTGAGAGGAAAATGCCGACTTATTTTCCACGAGGTGATGGTGCATCTCCAACACAAAAAGTGAAGGGCAAACTGTGCATATCCAGAATCAAACGTCTACAACAAGAAACAGTCGTCAATAACCCATATGTTTCGTTCAGTTACAGGCTATGTTCAGGAACAAAACCATGCACAAAACGAAGACTTAGTTGTATGTTGAAAAACAGAAGAAACTTCTGTATATTTACAATTCCAAATAACAGTAGCATCTACTGTATGCAAACAGAGAAAACAAAAAAGTAGAATGTACTGTTCAAAAACAGTACGCTATGTAATGCCAATTGACATATGAATGTACTGTAAATGAACAGAGATTTTTTTAACAGTGTAGTATTTTAGGAAGGTATTTTGTATGATTAGATTAAAACGAAAAAAAAAAATAAGGTTAGAACGAAATCCATTTTATAAAATAATCTGGTCACATGACAGCTTTCGGTAGTGAAAGATACTCAAACTCAAGAATGGCTAAATCAAAGTCACTAGCAAAAAGATGATTAAAAGGTAAGATGCGAGGGAACAGTTATAATTTGCATGTGCCACAGAAGGTATTGTGTTAGAGACTAGTTTAGCTGCATTGCGCCCACTGGTGATCGAAAACTCCATTTGTGACGCAACGCTCTCCATCCCATTCAGGCTGAACACGTGATCATCCAACACGAGACTCTGGTATCCACTCGCGTCCCTGATTGGAGGAACGATGGGATACGTGTATTGCCATTCGTGACTCATGTAGTCTTGCACTCCGATGAAGAGTTTGTGAACAAGGCCATCGCTTGAGATATTGACCGACGCAAATACGCTGTAGATATTGTAGCCTCTGCTCGAGCCTTTATGTCTTATTCCGATCCAAGGCTGGGTGGTGTTGGACGTTGTATACAACGGCACTGGGTCGGGTAAAGACGATGATTCTTTCTTGAAATACGCGAGACGGATGGACTCGGCGGCTACGTATGACACGTAGTAGTACAGGCGTTGCCATTCCCGAATGGGTTGTGTTCTCAACGGATCCGATTTGAAACCTTCAAATGTTACGTCTAGTGTAAGAATCAAAACATGCACAAAACCAAATGATATAGGCGGTGAATTACGACTCAGAAAATAATTAATACTTTGGTCCTTGCCCCGACATCAAGGTGCGCCATCCTATTATTTCTGTCATGTAAGTCGCCATGTTTTGTAGTTCGGCGCTCGGACTCGAGAGGGTGTCAGTCGGGTCAGAGCAATTTTGTTCATACCTAACGGCGACTTGAAGTCGGGAAACAAGCGTTCGATCCGACGCCATTAATTAAATGCAACTGTTGCAAGGTTGACGTCATTTTCCCTTTCAAAATGTTAAATATGGCGCAGCGCATATAGCCGCATTGGCTATCACAGTTTATCATCAAAATTGTGTTGCCAATGTTGAAAACAAGTGCCCCCGATTCCCATGACGGTTTATGCATCGGGCAATACATGTATGAGGATACTCCCAAACAAGCGTTTTCTCAATCCTTAAGGAACTCGTGGCATGTTGGGTAAAGAAAATGCCAAAGAAAACATACTTTGATTCATTTGACCTTTCTGGCTTACCTGCCCACTCGAGCGGCGCTGCAACAATGACAAAATCGGCAGTGACTTTGTGTTTGGAGTCCGACTTGGGTGAATTGTACCACACTTCAAACCGTCCCGCGTCGGTTTTCCTGACGAGCGAGACGCAGGAGTTGAGATGAAGGACACACCTGGACGAGTTGACAAGCGCCCTCACCAGTTTGCTCATTCCACTTTCGAGCGTAAACGCTGACAAATAAGGACAAGAGCCGAGTCAAATAAATCAACAAAAACCCTGTGCATATTTTTTAAAAAGGAAAAAACACAGAAAACAAATATGCGTATATAAATAGATCAAAACAAGCGACAAGAAATGGCCGTAAGATGGTGTCTTTGTACTAAAGATCCTGTCACGGTTTTACGGATCGCTGCTTCGCTGCATAAGCCCAACAAAATACTCACCATCTTGGCTCACACCGGCTATACACACCATCCCAAGATAGCCACTATTCTCCAATCCTTGGCCAAAGAAAATCCGCTTTAGAGGTTCAATCGTATAACTCCTGACCAGTTCATCGACAGGTGTATCATTGAACAACTCGTTCACAGATTGTTTGGAATACGCATTCAACTCGCCCGCCTGCAAGAACTCGGGTATTGATCGAAATGACTGTTTCTGATGCTGTTGATAGCTGACCTCTACGGCAGAAAGAAATTCCTTTACACTTCGCTGCAAGTAAGCATCAGCTGCTGGTTCCCGCCGCAGGACGTCGTTCATTCTAGCGAAATCTTGTCCGTCCCAAACGAAGTCGTCTGGGATCCCGCCTGTGCTTGGAAATCGGACTGTTGGCAGCTTCAGTTCCTTTACTAACTCTCTAATATTCCTAAATAACGCCAAAACATATTGGACAAAAAGTTCCAAGGTGATACACACAAGATTTTGTTTTGCCAAAAAATCGTCACAATTAATCTTAAAATCCGTACATAATGGCGAATGACTCGGTATTGAAACACAAACCTAACTGGCTTAAACCTAAAGGGAAAATGCTTATACATGTAATTAAATCTAATCACAGGATTATTGCGGAACTATCAGAAAAACCCGTTCCAAATAAATTGAGAAAAAGACCCAAAAGATCACTAAATTTAATACCAGGCCTTGAAACCTTTTTGCGCTGTTACGGGTTCCCCTAACCCGCTCCTTTTCTTTTTTCGGTATTTTTTTCGTATACATTTAACAAAGATTTGAAGGAAATTAGCCCCGGAATCAACATATAATATACTTTTAGGATATACTTCCCACTTGCACTTTTGTTGCAAATGTTGCTTTTCTAGTAGACAAATCAAATTTTCCCCTCATAAATTGCATTCAATTAGTGCACAAGATTAAACCATTCACGCGTGCGCCAGCGCCCTCTGTCGTTGCACTTACGCACGGACCGCTCGCGCCATAATTTTGTTCATTACTTTATGCAGTAATTTTATCCTTTATTTATCTCAGAAATGCAACATTTGCGACAGAAGTGCAAGTGGGAATTATATTTTAGAATTGGATGGTCTGTTGATTCCAGGAGGTAATTTCATTCAAATCTTTGTTTAATGTACACAAAAAAAATACCCCTTTTACTTATCTTCTCTTTTCCCCCCCTGATCAGTGCTTACCAGCTCAAAAGAAGGAATAACAATGAGTGAGTTTGCCAGCGTTGAATGGTTAGTGCGAATTATTTAGCAGTGGGAAACATGACCCGCACCCCGCCCCACAACCCTATCCCCATCATATTAATCCGTCTCCCAATTCTTACATTCATCATCCCAATCCGTCTTCTACCCCATACTCCCACCCCCACCCCATCCTCATCCTCCACCCCAACCCCATCCTCATCCTCCACCCCAATACAAACATGTTAAACAGCTAGAATCCCCCCGTCCACATTTTTTAATTTTTCTGTTTATCATGGAGGTGTATGTGTCTACAACACCATGACAACTTGTTTTTCACAAAAATCGACAGGCTTTCGCTTAAAACGTAAAGCAGTTCCGATGTCACTTGGTCTGTTTATCAACAGGGTTTTGACGTCATCCTGAGAAACATACAAAACGGCCTGTGCAGTATCATCCTGAGATCTCAGGGAATTTCCATCCTGAGATCTTCGGTCATGTTATGCCGAAAAGAAACAATTTCTATACTTTCCAGAAATTGTATTGGGTTCCGTTCCTTATGACTGTCCCATTCCTTTCAAACGACGAACCTTATTTACTCCGCAGTTTTTCAAATTAATAAGAGGGATGCATGCCGACGAATGTAATGGAACGGATTCCCCAGTATGCTTTAAATAGCAGACAATCGCCGACGCGGACAACGGCCAGCATTACCGAGTACATGTATCACAATGCATGCATGGTGTTTACAATCTGCGCGCGTTACATTTGAATGCCTGCAATCGTGCTGTGCATGCGCTGCAAGTGTCCTGATTGGTCCAGCAGAGGCGACAAGATTTCTGTCGCTAGTCCCACCGCCAAATGGAGCCTTTTTCAACAGGGCCACTGTACGCAGGAGTTAGGGAGTGCGTTAAAGGGGCACTGTTGCAAGAGGATGGGTTTTCTTATGATGTAACAATATAATCACAAAGCACCCATTCATGCATGACGCATGGGGACAATGTGATTGTCCTCTGTCACGGCCGCCGTGCAAAGGATGGACAATAATTCTGCCCTTTGAATTCCATGGGGACAAAATAAACCATTTCCACAAAACGGGTTTTGCTCAATTTGCCTCATGTAAAGTTGACAACGATCTACTATTACCTGTTTTGTGAAAAAAACCGGTGAAATTGTGGCTTACAATGAAGGTCTTTTGAAGTAAATACTGGTGCATTGCGACGGGTGGTTTTGTCACGGAACGAACGGCATTCACAGCGGTCTATGGGACGGTTCACTGCGGGGGAAGTTCCCACGTGTTTGAACATCGGCCGATACAAGTTAGAATGAGCGACTAATTTTTCTCTCTCTTGGTAATAGAAAAGAAAATATGTTTGCTCTTTTTTGTTCATAGTGTCTGGTAAAACATACAACTACGCAGCTACTGGGAATATCTGTGGCTTTTTGGACCAACACAATCAAATGCTACAGTCACACGGTCAAATATGTTTTTTTTTATCCGCAGAAAAGCACTTAAAAACTGCGCAGAAAAGTTAAATTAGCCATGAAATACGGATAATTGCGGATGAATTACGGATAAATACGGACATTTACGCCTAAATGAAAAACAATGCGGCAGGTGACATATAATTTTTACGGATAGTTTACGGAGAGTAACGTATATTACGGATAATTACGGATCCTGGCGGATGCTGCGGATTCGGCGGATTAATTACGGATCCATTACGGATAGATACGGATTCTGCGGATTTGTTACGGACAAAAATCCGCAGCGTCCGCAAGATCCGTATATGACCGTGTGACTGTAGCATTACAGAGACGGTTTTCCAAGTTGTTTGCGTGCATGTAAACGTATGGAGCTAACAATCGTGTTGACTTCTCTTTCTTAGGATTGCGTCACGCGCATATCATGAATACCTAATGAGCGTTTCAGAAATCGCGAAAATCTCATTTTCGAAAAGCGCACTTTTGCTTGCAATTTATCCACTTAAAACCGACAATTAAAAAATAATAAAAATCCACGTCGGCAAGAGGGGTGTTTGGACTATCGAAAAAAGCCTAAATGCTGGATTTTCGTCAAGGGGGATTCTTCCTCTTTAACATTATTTAATAAAATCATAAACTGCATAAGGTTAGACTAATTTTAAGTTGTTGAGCTGATTTATAATATGTTCTGCATTTGATTAGCAAGAAAAACAATCACAGAAAGTCTTAATATTTCATGCTGATGGACAAATGAGACGGACATCGGTATTATGTAGACTCGCAATTGCTTCGCAGTTCGCCAAAAGAGAGCACTTCATAATAATGTTGCAGTTTGGTCTCCTTTTTATGTTTGCAAATCTTATGCGTTTTACTTACCGCAAGCGTTTGATATACTCAATTGAAAAAAAAAATAATAATAATTGTAAGTCCTTATTTATTTTGGCCATTGCAAGAAAAATTTATACCAAAGGCATGCACAAATCCCATTCTCATTTTACTAGCGAGTAGTTCCCCGTATAACCCATTATCTGTGCACACTTCCCCCAAAGCGCACAAGCCCACCACTAAACCTTGCGCCCTCTAGGAGAAATATGCATTGAAAGTGTCGCTCTATGGGCAAGACGAGCCAGGAAATTCAGATATTGATATCTTCAGACACAAGTGTATCATGAGATTACAACCAAAAAGCCAGAGGTAACATAATGTACTTAGACTTTACCAATGGATGATGAAATGCATGAGGTTGAATGACAGCATGCGATATTTTTGACAGGATGAAAAATATTCGGAGAGTAGGATGTCGCCATCCACGTGCATTACACGAAATCGTCTTAAAGGTGCACGCTACTTCGATTTTTTTCACTTTATATTCATTTTTCAGCATTTGTAAGGTGGGTCATTCTATAAATTTGGGGTCCAACGTGTGACATTTTTCTGTCCCCGTTACACCTGACATACTGCTATTTGCCATACAAGTATCATTAAAATGCCTTCAAACCATATTTTTATGAATTGTATTTTATGTAATCACGCTTTGAAATAGAAGGCATTTAAAGAATATGTCCTGAATTTACAAAATACAACATTTTACAAGATGTCAGATGTAACGGGGACAGAAAAAGTGGACCCCAAATTTATAGAATGACCCAGGTGCCATCGTCAAGTAAAATTGGCATAGCCTAAATGCAACTACACATATTAAAGGCACAGGCTAGTCAGTAATGCGCGTGCCAAATTCGTGCCACGAAACACGCAGCTCCGTGTAACAAAGGCATGGAGCTGCGTATTCCGTGGCACGAATTTGGCGCGCGCGCATTGTTGACGAGCCTGTGCCTTTAGGAAGAAAATTTGAGCTGGGAAACCGATCCGAAATTGGTCTGGCGCCGTACTGAAGGCTGTGGTGGCTGTGGTGGGACCAGCTCAAAAGAAGGAATAACAATGTGTTTGCCAGCGTTGAATGGTTGGTGTGAATCATTTAGCAGTGGGAAACATGACCCGCAACCCACATGCACACCACACCGCATCCCCATTTACCCCATCATATTAATCCGTCTCCCAGCCAGTTCTTTCATTCATCATCCCAATCCGTCTCTACCCCATACTCCCACCGCATCCTCCGCCCCAATCCAAACAATGTTAATATTTTTAAATAAAATCATCAACTGCATAATTAAAGGTTATCCTAATTTAAAGATGTTGAGCCGATTTCTATTATGTTCTGCATTTGATTAGCAAGAAAAACAATCACAAAAAAAACCTTAACATTTAATGCTGATGTCTCATTTGAAAGAGGAAGGTCGTAACTTTCAAACTATACATACATGATCTATGTTGGTTACACATTCTACGTTTGGCACTCCATTAAATTTGGATTGCATTCTATTTGAGACACCCTGTATATGGAAACAATTACGTCTTCAATTTTACGCACACACATGCATAATATTTCGCTTACTTGTGTTCTGCGTTGAACACTTCTGCTCCCAGGTTTACCGTTTTGCCAAAAAAGTTGATGTCGTGTATCCTCCCACCTGAAAATGGAGAAACATAGATAATATGAGCGGACTGACCTGGATTCTATCCCGACCGCATTCGGTCGACATCTAAAAATCATTACAACATCCAACAAGTGTGCCTCAAATTTGCCTCCATAGACCTGAAACATAATGGCGTCACGGTTTATTTACATGCGCGTAAATCTATGAGGGTCATTCTATAAATTTGGGGTCCAACGTGTGACATTTTCCTGTCCCTGTTACACCTGACATACTGCCATTTGCCGTACAAGTATTATTAAAAATGCCTTCAAAACACATTTTTATGAATTGTACTTTATGTAATCACTCTTTGAAATAGAAGGCATTTAAAGAATATGTCCCGCATTTACAAACTACAACATTTTACAAGATGTCAGACGTAACAGGGTACAGAGAAACTGGACCCCAAATTTATAGAATGACCCATGAGTGAGTCCCAGGGTACCAAACGACATAGGGCCATAGGAAAGCACACGTGAAAACAAACCGTCACGTCATTATGTTTCAGGCCCATTGCGAGGCAAATTGAGCAAAACCCGTTTTGTGGAAATGGTTATTTTGTCCCCACGGAATTCAAAGGGAAGAATTATTGTCCATCCTTTGCACGGCGGCCGTGACAGAGGACAATTACATTGTCACCATGCGTCATGCATGAATGGTGCTTTGTGATTCTATTGTTACACCGTAAGAAAACCTGTCCCTATAACGCATTATGGAAGGCTGTAAGTAGGGTGTAAAGTTGGGTATTTTCGACCACGAGGGAAATTCGATAGGCGAAACATGTAATGAATATCAAACAACTACGCTGTAATGGTAATTAACCTGTAGAATTATGTTGTATATTAGGCTGACAATGGCCCTCGCATTACGGCTCGGGCATTATCGGGCCATTATCAGCCTGCAGGTCCCCAGCCGATATTAAACATACAGTTTATAAGACTGGCAAAACACACTTTTATTCCCTTATTACTGCTTGAATATTCGATCACCAAATGGCTTGCAGATACACGTGTGTTTGAGGCTATTAACGAACAACGGTATTTTTTTAAGTTTATGTCCCAACTCGAATTTAAGGAAAATATTTATTGGAATCGATAGCTTGGACGATTTTATAATAGAAATACTTACATGCATTTCCGTCGCAAAGGCTTAGTTTTAGAGAAAAAATCACGAAAAGAATATTGCATATGATTGCACGCAAAGCGGCCGGCCAGAAACCATCGGATCATCACGGCACGCCCTCTTTCTTCGCACGCTTCACACACTGCCTCGGCCAGCAGCAATTTCACACACTTTTGTATGGAGGCGGGCATGACAAACACACAGAATTTTCATGGAAATGCAACATTTGCGACGGAAATGTCAATGGAAAAGGTATTTCAAAATCATCCAAGCTATCGATTCCAATAATAATTTTCCTTAAATTCGAGTTGGGACATAAACTAAAAAAATACCCGAACAACTATGGATCGTTTGCTGCTAAAATATCACAGATATGTTGTACGACTATATACAGCATTGAAAATACCGGTTACGTTCATACAAAGTCATGTTAAAATCAAACCTAATGATACTCACCAACTCTGTCTTGTGCTTCAAGTATGGTAACCTTAGCCTCCGGGACCTCTTTATTTAGGTAATAGGCGCTGGATGCACCTCCTACACCAGCCCCGATGATCACCACATGAGTCTGGCTTGCAGCCGCCATGATGAAGCAACACAGAACTACCACATGGAAATGGAAAACCCAAATGCTGTCCATTTCAATCGTTCCGCAAGACTAGAGAAATATCAGTAGAGGTTTTAATATTGCGAATTGGATCGTCGTGTTTAGTATTTTGAATGCGATGTGTGGTAAAAAGCGCCCACAATGGGCGACTTTCATTCTTTGTATACCCAAAGATAGGCCTACACAGAATCCCATCGCGCTGCTGGAATGTTGTTGCTGGATCAGGTTGGGTGGCACGTACGGCAAATCAGTGCACGCTATAGACCGTATCGAATAGCGGCCATTTCGTGGGGCAGTTTCTTTTGTTCCTTGAGGACACGCATGGTTGCACATATTGTGTTTCCATTGTTCAATGGTTTAAGTAACAAAAGGAGCCCCACGAAATGACGGCTATTCGATACGGTCTATATAGCTTAGAGCTCATCGATGCATGACGACGTATCGTTGAGGTATTCGAAAATACGGAGTGTAATGAAGATTATAGCAAACCGGGGAAAAAGAGAATAACAGCACAAACAAAAAATAAATTGGTTGGTGCATGGAGGTAAGGGTGGGAGGTGCGCCAGCAATTTTCGGAGCAATAGCGCCGCAGATCAGAGGGTCCCGCAGAGTGTCTCGCAAGAGTTTTACGCGTTGTAATAGGCCGCGCACAAGCAGACAATCAGTTCCTATCCTGTGGAAACCAATGGCACAGACGCGCGTAAGGCAATTTTTCAGCGATAAAGTGAACACCGCTTAAGGGTGGATTTACACTGAGCCTTTCGAACTGAAAACAACATAATCAATTTGGATGGAAAGCGTTTTTTTTGGTAATTTCGTGATTGATTCCGTAATTGTGTAGTTAATAAAATAATTTAAGTAAGTGACACAGTTGGTTCATGAATGTATCTCCTGTCTGTTCGTTAGTCACCTGGGGTGACGTCGTAACAGTGTTTGGTTATGAGGTGCTGGACAACTGCAGCAAGTACTGCATAGGACAGTCAGCGAGATGATGAAAGTATACTCCTTAATGTAGGCAAGGTAATGCGGCGTAAGGTGAAGAAAGAGGTGGCAAATAAAGCTCAAGGAAAAGGCCTCCGACAAGCTGTATGACAATTTGTACACTAAGGAGGGAGAAACAGACTTGCACCAACTGACCAGATGAACCAAGCTGGGAAGGATGTCATGCATGCTAGGATAATAAAAGATGCAGACGGAAATGAGAAGCACGAAAAGTGTTTTGAGAAGGTGGGCGGGATACTTTGAAGAACTGATGAAGAAACGAGCGAGAGACGGCTAGATCATGTTTCAGGGAAATGCTTAGGAACATCAATGGTGCAGCAAAGGCAGCTATAAGGAGGATAGAGAGAGGGGACAGAAGAGTTCTTAAACAGCTATAGAATCCCCCCTTCCACATTTTTTTAGTTTTTCTGTTTATCATGGAGGTGTATGTGTCTACAACACCATCACAACTTGTTTTTCACAAAAAATCGACAGACTTTTGCTTAAAAGTTAAGCAGTTCCGACCCTCTTCACTCAAATTCTAAAACGCTCGAGGTCACTCGGCTTGTTTATCAACAGGGTGTTGACGTCATCCTGAGAAACATACAAAACGGTCTGTGCAGTATTGAATGGAAAATACACGAAGTGAATGTTTATCATGCCTATTTTGTCCTTGTAATTCAAAATACAAACGTGAAAAACACTTCATGTAATATGAAAGCAATCTACTATTACCTGTTTTGTGAAAAAACGATGAAATTGTGACTCTCTTTTGAAGTAAATACTGGTGCATTGCGACCGGTGGTTTTGTCACGGAACGAAGGGCATTTACAGCGGTCTGTGTACGCCGTCCACTGCGGCGTAGTTTCCACGTGTTTGGACATCGGCCGTACAAGTTATAGAATGAGCGACTCATTTTTCTCTCTCTTGGTAATAGAAAAGAAAATCTTTCTGCTCTTTTTTTTTCATAGTGTCTGGTAAAACATGCAACCACGCAGCTACTGGGCATATCTCTGGCTTTTTGGAACAACAAAATTCTTAAAAAAACAACATCTAAAAGAGACGGTTTTCTAAGTTTTTTGCGTGTAAACGTATGGAGCTAACTATCGTGTTGACTTCTCTTTCTCAGGATTGCGTCACGGGGTCACGCGCATATCACGAGTACCAAATGAGCGTTTCAGAAATCGCGAAAATTTCATTTTCGAAAAGCGCACTTTTGCTTGCAATTTATCCACTTAAAACCGACAATTAAAAAATTATAAAAATCCACGTCGGCAAGAGGGATGTTTGGACTATCGAAAAAAGCCGAAATGCTGGATTTTCGTCGAGGGGGGATTCTAGCTGTTTAACCAGATTGCTTAGCGAACCTTCCGGATAGTCAGAGGTTGCCCAATGAGTGGGAACAGCGTACAGGTACGGATTTTGCTGGGAAATGTGCAGAGCTGCTGTATCTACAAATGCATACATTTGATCAGCTATACACCATGAAGTTGTGGTAGCTACATAGGCTGGCAGGAAAAGTCATGATCTGTAAGCAGCAAAATTGTCTAAAAGAGTACCACAAATGCAATGCTTGCTTGAGAGTGTTGATGGAGAATTACAGAGAAGGCCAGAAGAAGACCCTTTATGTGTTTATGACTTTAGACTATGACAAGTTGCCGAGAGTTGTGGAGTACGAGGACACCGTGAGTGGCAGAGAAGTGTGAGGGGTTGCGCAGAAAACGTACGGGATAGTGGGACGACGGTGAGGTTTGCGTCATAAACAAATTACGGACTGGTTCAAGGTAGAGGTGGGTTTCATTGTACCAAGCACTTTCTCGTTTACAACAGACAAGTTGACAGATAAAAACGAAAACAGATGTTCACGGAAGACATTGTGGTCGGTATTGTGTGAGAAGGAACAGGTTAAAGATGGACGATTTGGACGTTAAAAAATATTTAAAAGTTAAATTGCTATTTTTCTAGATTAGAAAAAAAAAGTTATCAGCTTTCATTTGGTACCAAGAACGTAAAAATCCGTCAAGGATCAATGTCAGTCCATTACAAACAAGAAATACTAAAAGGAAGTCCCCGCTTTTTAATTATAATTCAATAATTTATGTACGTACTGTGCCGTGTAAGTTTTTGCATATTTTTCGTTACAGAGACACGTAAGCTTTCTCAATTCGTTCGCTTGTGTAAAAATGTTCTTTTATTCGTTTCACCCAAACATGGAAAGTCCATCTTTAAGACTGACGAGCCCGGAAGAGGTAGGGGTACGCATTAGAGAGATGGGAGTAAACTGGTGGGTATAGCCGTGTTAATCAGGTAAACAAATAAAAAAGATTATTGTATAGCACTGACAAGACTAACTACAAGCAAAAATGCATATGTTTTCGTAGCAACAACTTCATTAGATCCAATGAATATAAAATGACATCAACGAGGGTTAAAGTATAAAGATCCAGTGTGTGTTCCTCTCTAGATTTGTTTCCCTTATCGATTTGCTCAGCTACAGTGCGGGGTTGTACTTGAGATCCAGAAATGACCGATGAAGGTTGAAGTGTTTGTCACGGTCTACAGGGTCGGAGAAGATGCGGCTATATCTTAGAGATGGGGAGTGGAAGTCAGTTGGATGAAGACGGAGTAAACGTGTCTGAATGAGGGAGCGTGGCGGAAAGATGAAATGCGTGGGGCATATATAAGGTGGTGATGACAGATGCGTTTAAATACGTGTACTTGGGCCCAATTGTCTCAAGTTATGAAGATTACGGTAAAACGTGAAGAAGGAAGTGCAGACAGCACAGGGTGTGGAGTGGGTGTAGAAGAGTGCCAGGGGTGATTTGTGACAGAGGGTTATCTAGCAAAAGTGAAAAGGGTAAGTTTACAAGACTACTGTAGTGAGAGCCAATGTATGGTTCGGAAGCGGTAGAGCTGACTAAAAGGGAGGGGGTGGAGGTGGCACCGTGCCCCTGATATACTTATTCCTAATCCTGTGCATCTTCGATTTTCATTAGGAGTGGGTATATCATGAGCGCGATGCAGGTATAGGATTATTTGAAGACAAACTAAAAGAAGCGTGATTGAGACAGTGTTGTAGTCGAGTCACCAATATCGAGTCCGAGTCCGAGTCTTCACTCACTAGCCTGCCTCTAGTCCGAGTCCGAGCCTCGAGTTATTAGCCTCGAGTCCGAGTCCGAGTCACGAGTCACTTTTCTCGAGTCCAAGTCCGAGTCATGAGTCACTTGTTCGCCAAATTAATGAAAATGAATCTGCTATATTTCGTTCACACAATATGTGAAATGATGACGTACTCATGCCCCTTTTGCCGGTCTGGTGGGGCAGTGTACATTATTCACGCATCGGACTGTTTTTTTCCCAAGAATCCTGCATTAAAGGCACAGGCTCATCAGCAATGCGCGCGCGCCAATTTGTGCAAGGAAATACGCAGCTCCATAGCAAAGGCATGGACATGCGAATTTGGCGCGCGCGCATTGCTGACAAGCCCGTGCCTTTAAGCGGGCAAATAATATATGTTTTTCTTTTTTTTGAAATAGGCCTATGTGACTCGTGAGTAACGAGACACCATGTTCGAGTCCGGGTCAACATGGTCGAGTACGAGTCCGAGTCCTTTTTTAATGTGACTCGTGTCGAGTCCTAATTACGAAATTTGTGACCACAAAAAAAAATTCCTTTTCAATTTGACATACATACATGCATGTATAATCAGGGCATATCAGTCACACACAACTACGTGTATCGTTTTAACAAATCCTTCACCCCCCCACACCCCCCCCACCACCCCCCCCCCCCCCAACCCTCCCACTTTTCCTTGGCTTTTTCATGGCAATACATGTATCGGGATTTGTTTCGGGGAGTTCGGGGGAACCTGTGGGAAACTAGAAATTTGTGGGGGGAACGTGCCCCACCACCTCCCCCTTCCCTTCCCCTTCCTCACCCGTAGCTACGCCGCTGCTGCCGCCTGCCAGGAAGGCCAAGGTTTATGGTGTGAAAAAAGGAAGATGCAGATGGCAGAGTGAAATGAAGATAAGTGATCCGCTGGGGCGACCCCTAATGGGAGCAGTCAGAAGAACAGGTCAACATGGTCGAGTACGAGTCCGAGTCCTTTTTTAATGTGACTCGTGTCGAGTCCTAATTACGAAATTTGTGACCACAAAAAAAATTCCTTTTCAATTTGACATACATACATGCATGTATAATCAGGGCATATCAGTCACACACAACTACGTGTATCGTTTTAACAAATCCTTCACAACCCCCACCCCCCCCCCCCCACACCCCCCCCCCCCCCACCCCCACCCCCCCACCCCACACCCCCCCACACCCCCCCCCCCCCACACCCCCCCCCCCACCCCCACCCCCCCCCCACACCCCCCCCACACCCCCCCCCCCCACCCCCACCCCCCCCCCCCCCACACCCCCCCCCAACCCTCCCACTTTTTCTTGGCTTTTTCATGGCAATACATGTATCGGGATTTGTTTCGGGGAGTTCGGGGGAACCTGTGGGAAACTAGAAATTTGTGGGGGGAACGTGCCCCACCACCTCCCCCTTCCCTTCCCCTTCCTCACCCGTAGCTACGCCGCTGCTGCCGCCTGCCAGGAAGGCCAAGGTTTATGGTGTGAAAAAAGGAAGATGCAGATGGCAGAGTGAAATGAAGATAAGTGATCCGCTGGGGCGACCCCTAATGGGAGCAGTCAGAAGAACAGGAAGACAGCACGTGACACTACGTGATAAAAAAAAAAAAAAATTCTCCACTTTTGATCTTATAAATAACTTTGTCATTTACCAACAAGGGGGCGGAGGAGCGGCGGTCCCCACGAAAAGAATCCCGATACATGTATAAGGCCTTTTGCCCTGAAAAAGGCAATGAAAATTGGGGGAGAGGAAGGATTTTTGAAAACGATATACCTAGCTGTAAGTTTAAAACTGGATGTCTGCTGAGAGCGCTGTATGTTTCCCCCCACCCCGCCACTAAAAAGCAATGCCCCCCCCCCCCCCCCCCCCCACCCCCTCCCCTAGTTAACAAATCCTGGCTACGCCGATGGTTATGTCTGACCTACTAAATATATTACATTGTACGTTTCACGTCTGGAGGGAGGACAATCACTGAAATCCTACACAGGACAATGAGAACAATTGAACACAGAGGTAAAGTTCAGTGCCTTTATTGATTAAGCACATGTACACACGAGGTCATCCGATAAATTATCAATGTGTTGCGGTTATAAAGGCACAGGCTCGTCAGCAATGCGCGCGCGCCAAATTCGTGCGACGAAATACGCAGCTCCATAGCAAATGCATGGTGCTGCGTAAAACGTGCCTGGGAGAAATATAGTACAATTCACCATTGCACATATGCAGCAGCAACTTTATAAAGCCATATAAATTATGTAATTTCTAAAAGTGATAAGTTTCTTCTGATGGTCACTGAACAACGGACTATATAAGAAAAACGTTTACATACCCACCTTGTAGGAGTATAGGACGAGACTTTCAATGGTTGTTTCACATGAATGTCTGTGGAGTCACTCCATTGGATCGTGTGCACTGACAAAATGTGTCAGTAGGCCTACTATTTGATCGTATACGTATACTACGCCGCGCAAACATGCGATCATATTTGTTCCGACCTATAGTATACAAATATTGACTGCTTCGAGTGGTATAGTAAAACTAGCCTCCCGAGGTGACCCACGGAGCATTCTATTTTCCCGAGGCGATGCCGAGGGAAAATAGAATGCTCCGTAGGTCACCGAGGGAGGCTAGTTTTACTATACCACGAGAAAAAGCAGTCAATATTTGTTTTATAACACCTCTCCCACAGATTCTGCCCAATTTAAGCTTAAAGGGGCAGTGTCGTCAGCTTCACCGCATTTTGAAATTCGGACCGAATTTGAGCCTTAGCGCATGCGCACTGCGACTTTGCTTGCGTATTAAACTTTACCCCAGTGTACGACTGTTGGGCTTATACAGACTCTATGAAAACCTGTTGTGCGTGCAAATGTTGCGCTGCTGATTATGACACGTGAGACTAGAACAAGTCTATGTGGGCGGTGGGATTATTTATTTCCGGATATATGCCAGACTAGACGCGCGCGCGCTCGTTACACATTGACAAAAGCTCTGCATACATATTTTTGTGTACTGTGCATGTAGCTTTTCACTACTGTACTATAGTACATGTACAAAAGTGTGTACACTGATTAGATATATTTTTTTCAAGCAAAAATGGTCGTTAGAATTTATTGTCCAATAGGCATGCTTTTTATATCAACGTTTGGGGAATTTTATCAACTTTGTGAATCACGTCACCCCAAGGTTGTTGAACTTTTCCGTTTTGACGTTGTGGTAAAAAATACCTGGACAAACTAGTGCTTTGTGGAATCGAATGAATGGGGCACTTAGTGCGACTGTGGTTTTTTAAAACCGAAATGGTCGTTATTTGCCGAGCACTGCCAGGTAAAATTTTTACTTCTATAGAAAGTTGAATATGTCTCTTTCTTGAATATGTCTTATTCTGATCACCCTAGGTTTGTACGATGTTGGGTTTTAAAACGTCTGTTTTAGTCTTCAAGAAGGCATGCGCATGCATATATACGCGCAATGTTCTGACGATGTCCAAAACTTTTTAATATGTAACGCCCCCTGATAAAATAAACTCTTCCCGATATAAAGCTCCTTGTTCCGTAGTTCCGGTTGTGGCCCATTAATTGTTTTCCCCACCCCTAAGGTGGGGGTTCGGTCACGTGGCCCAGGGTGGGGATTTTTGTCACCTAAATGTTGCCCCAGGGTTGGGGATTTTGTCACTTGAAAAGTTACAATCCCCACCTCTTAGGACTGGTGGGGCAGCCCGGGGGAGGGGGGGAGGGAGGGGGAGGGAGGAAACAATCGATCGGCGCATAATACTCCTTTCATTGTTCATGCATTGATTATTGCGCTCTCTGGATATAAGGCTCGAATTAGTTTGGTGACTTTGGTCCCTTGAAGAGGGCTATATTAGTCGATTGTATTTTCAAAGTTTTCAAATTTTTCAACTTCAATAGCCTACTTTGCTGTTCTATATTACATGAGCGCAGTTGCTGAGTACGATTAATAACTTTTCACCATCGGATCTGGGGCCAATTTCATGGCACAGTTTAGCACAAAAATGTGGTTAGCACAGACTTTCTTTGCTTTATTTTGCAAAAATAGGATGGCAGCCAAAATCGTATTTGATGTGTATTGACTGGTATTCAGAATACCAGTCAATACACACCAAATACGATTTTGGCTGACAACTCATTTTTGCAAAATAAGGCAAACAAATTATGTGCTAACCAAATATTTGTGCTATAAAACAGCGCCATGAAATTGGGCCATGAGCACGTGGGTAGTCGCCATATGTAAACAAACTTGAGACATTGGGGTATTTGTGTGAGGCTGCTTCCAAGTCATGTCCAAGGAACCACCCCACCCCTTCACCAACTAATCACGACAAAATGAAATAAAAGCGAAGAAGAAACAGATTTGCATTGAGTAGTTTGTGGATTGTGTTATGCAAAGCCGTTATAAATTATGCACCTAGCTCCCCAGGCCAACCAGGACCCTGCCGTCACACTGGAAAATCGTGGTTCACGTCGCTTTCTGTGACCATTTTATGTGATATTTTAATCGATACTGATTTCGAAAAAAAAATCTTCACAATGTTTTACGCCACTTTATTTGACTTTTCAACATGTAGGCGCGCTTGCGCCTGCATAGTACAAAAAGTCATGTACACGTCCGTACGTACGTACGTATACATGTATGTACGTCTAGTCTACGTACATGAACATTCCTGCAGGCTAGGCTAGGCCTAGCCTGCGAGACAAAAGGCGCGCGCGCGGTGTTCATGACTTGTGCGGTCGGCCAGGTCAAAAGTTCATCAGTTGCTGCTAAAAATAGGAATGGAGAATTGAGAATCAGCAAGAGGGCTCACTTCAAAAACTTCATCCTTGTACTGACGACACTGTCCCTTTAAATAAAAATGAAATCAGTTTCATCAATTTTTGTTTGCATTCACTTTCCTACAGTGTCAACACCGCGTTCGTACAACTGCTAGCTGTGCGTGAAGTTGTTTTTGTTCGATCGCGCGCGTTGTGTAACGCAGGCGTGTTGCGCCCACACACACACGACCGGGATCCGCGCGCGGGAGTTGCTAGGGGTATAGTACTTTTCGGAATGCATGGTATAGTCTTTTTGGAGCACTTGTACAAAGATAGCAACAATAGCCAACGTCACGTGACACGCTCTCGACCAACCACGATACAGAATCTGTGGGCGAGGTGTTATAATACTCCGTATATGTTGCACGGCGACAAGGAAATGGGGTCAACATGGCAATCTAACAGTACTAGTCTCGTACCCAGACCTGCTGTGGATGCTCGCAATGTACGAGACTACAGTAGTACTGGCGCTGTGCTAGTCTTGGCTCCAAGACCTTTGTCGTTTGTTTGTTCTCGTAGCGCGCCGTATGTATGTCTGCGCAGTATTCGATTCTGCTGTGTGATTGTTTCGACGTTGGTATCAATTCTTTTTTGACCAGATTTCGACAAAGGTCTTGGATATTTATTCTGTGGTTGCTGAACGTTTTCTTTGTTTTGAGCCAATGTTCCCCCGAAAAGTCGGGAATTCAAGCCAATCAGCGATCGAGATCACATATACTCTGATGACTTATTCATTACGGTTTGAAACCGTAAGAGTGCGCGGGTTTCTGCCAAAGCGCGCAAAGTCCCCCCCCCCCCCCCCCCCCCCCCCTCCCCCTGCCCCCTCCTCCCCCTTTAAAAAAATTATTTTATGTTGCACGAATACTACTATGCAGTTGAATATGTGTGTAGGTACATATTGAGCGGAGCGGCGGCGTGCAACACGTACACTTGAACGTTCATGTTGCATGTGTATCACAGCGTACATTTTAAGAGGCTATTTTTTTAAATGGCCCGGAATTCACTTTTGCACTTTTCTTTCGTAAAAAAATGGCATAAAAAAAAGAAACGAAAAACAGGTCAGAAAAGCAATGGTCAATTCCGGCAGAGGATAGCACTTCCGCATTCGCGCAACGCTCGATTATCACATTTGCCCTGGGTTGGCGTTCCACAAGTGTGAATCCTCCCCGTTCAACTTGGGGTTGAACTCGCCCTGGGGTGAGAAAAACGCTTATTTAAAATGATGCGGGGTTGAATGTGGGGTTGAAAATTAATATTTTAACCCAGGGCTGTCTCGATCGGGATTTGCTCCAGGTTGAGAGGCCTTTTCACAGTTTTACAGAAAGCGGTATTTTTCAAGACTCCCCCGGAATACTACTTTTTTTCTGGCAGTACCATGAAATGTCAATATTTTACAGTGTGTGTGTGTGTGTGTGTCAAGTTCACATCCACATAACAGCTTTATTTAATCTGCATGACTGCACAAATTGTGGTTAAATTCCTACTCTCGACTATGAGCAACTAACAATGGAAAATGGGCACACACCATTATTAACAACAATGATTTGTGCCAAATTTCCATTATTTGTTAGTTGCTCATAGCGTCTGCAGATTGACTTTTTTCTCTCTCTCTAAAAAAAATGGAGAAACCTTTGATGCTTTTGTTTGCTCGGTATAGACCGTATCGACCGCCATTTTGTGGGGCAGTTTCTTTGTTCCTCGAGGACATGCATGGTTGCACATATTGTGCTTCCATTGTTGAACGGTTTAAATAACAAAAGGTGCCCCACGAAATAGAGGCTATTCGATACGGTCTATAGCCGTGAAAATGTTGACAACTTTAGACGGCCCCAAAAGCACATCACCTGTAACACTGACACATGCACGGTTACATATGGATAATGCATCATGTTATCCCAGCCATTTCTCTCCTCCGTTTCGCATGCCTACAGGGTCATGTTTCCCCAGCCACGTTTCTAGAACGCATGCGCCTCATCAATCCCACATGACTTTGTTCTTTTCTTTTTCAAAACCTTTGCTAGTTTGGGAGTTGTTTTATTCCTCTTCACTCTCTGATTATTTGGAGCCATGTAGTATTCAGTTTTGCGGTCGCAATGAAAAGGCTGGATCTATATCCACCTTTGCCAGTTTGAGTAAAAACACGGTGTAAGTTGTAAAGTTGCGAGATTCACAAATATATCAGCAGGGAACTATGCAGGTACATTTTTTCCGGGCCCAAGGCTGGGTCCTGAGAGTTGACACTTAATTGGCCACATTTACACTGCCTGGAAGATAAGCAAACCCCCTCAAGGTGATTCATGCCCAATTGTCCTGGGGGCCATGGGGATACTGCTGTATAAGGACGCTGTTCATTGGTCAACAGAACGTCACCAAAATAGGATTTTGTAATGTTGACTTCAAAATCCAAACTAAACAGAAGCCGAAATATGGAGGTGTTGACAATCTCTCGCAGGTGGAAAAAAAATTAGGGGAAAATTAAAATGCACAAACAATGCTAAAACGTGTCTCAATGCGCCAGCCAATCAGGTGGCAGCTTTTATTACGCAAATATGGCGCAAACCACTGGGTATTAGTAACCCCGCGCCCAAGGTGCAATCGCCGTAGGAAAGCACGGGTTTAGCAGTTTAGTGGCTGAGGGAACAAGTCAGGTCTCTCTTTAATAATCCTGTCATTACTTCATCTTTGTACATCCCTGATGTTTGAGTGTCAATAATTGGTCATTGGTAGTTGATTCCAAATCCAGCTAGAATGAAATTTCAGAGTGGCATTCTTTTTGTTTACGTAACATATACAAATACCCTGTTTATGTATCATCCCTCCTGTTGTGTTCGTTACCGCGAAAATGATATAATGTGTTCACTCCTTAATACGTTTAAGGTATTATTTGTGTTGTCAAGAACAGAGAAAGTTTTATCGTATATTTGGTGCTGAAAATAAGGCACTTCCTCTTTCACAGTAACTTTTATAAAACCATAAACACACGACTTAACAAGCATGACAAACAGATGCATACAACAACAAAATTAACACCAAACAGCCCGGTGTTTGTCAAAGTGACAAACACAAGATTTCTAGTTTCTTTAATTTTTGTGGTCACTATCACGCTACACGGCATGGTTTTTTATCTTGGAAATCAAACATGTAAATCAAACATGTAAATATACAGTAATTTATTTCCGGAGAAAAGAAAAAATACGTAGCAATTAATATTTCGGTCCACCTTGCCATGTTTCTTCATTGACAGGAAAGCTGTGGTAAATCGAGCACAAGACTCGGCGACAGAAGCTGACATTGCTACAGATTCCGGAATAGCACTAGGCCTATGCCCCAAACTCCATTAAAGTGTTATTTGGAAAAAGGAAAACAAAATCAACGAAAAAACATGTCAATGTGTATTCGAGATTTGACATGGAAATAAGTGCCGTTTGCCACTTTGCCAATCAGTTTTACCTCAATAAAATAATTGATCAATTTCATTCTCTTTACTTCCTCTTTTGCGCCACCCTTATACTCCAATGTATTTTCATCCATGCTGGTCCGTCTATTAATTCAATTTTGTTTACATTTTATACTTGATAACTGATCGAATAAAATACGCTGTTATCGTGCGCAAGGTATCATGTTTAATTGTTTTACAACGATATATTTTTTTAAAAATGTTGTGGGTGTGTGGAAGGCTGCCATTCAAGCTGATGACTTTGTCATTACTGCAGCATACTGCAGCTGTCAACTTGTGTTTGATTTACTATAACTTCCATGACAATAAAAAAGCACCGCAGGGAGGACCTGCCATGACCACGATTCCTAAACATTTGTTACGACGTAATTTATCTTTTCTACCTGGAGATCAACCAGACTCACCTGTGTGATTCTCTTGTTTTATGCATAG
Source organism: Henricia sp. BOLD:AAB3569 (assembly GCA_037783545.1). Taxonomy (NCBI): domain Eukaryota; kingdom Metazoa; phylum Echinodermata; class Asteroidea; order Spinulosida; family Echinasteridae; genus Henricia; species Henricia sp. BOLD:AAB3569. The sequence continues at coordinate 288,972 of JBBELK010000351.1, read as the reverse complement.
CTATATATTATTAAGCAATTATTTTTGCTTTAATTGCTTTATGAAATTGGCCCCTTGTGTCTCAGAGAAAAATAACGAGACTAGTCACCTTGTAAGCGACCACACTGCAGACATTATAACAGGTTAATGTCTGACGACATTTTGTAATTTTTAATGCCTCCCAGCATCGTGGGTATGCAATGCTGTTCTGTGTTTGCATCATTTTGTACGCCACATCACCACGCATGTCATCTATAGATATGTACTTCTTGACAGGGGTGTTACGACGATTTATGTTGTATCGCGACAATTAAATTTCACTTAATTTTGGAGATTTGTGCGTGGATCAAAGGAGTGCAAAATTGTCCAGGTAAGCCTTTTCACAGACCGAGGTCATTTCGAATTATCTGCATAAGAGGATGCTAAATTTATGTTAATTGGTAAAAGACCCCCAACAAATAAAATTTAGTGTTACAGCATCTTTCTCTAGTGAAGTGTATGCATTTGACAACCGAGTTATTTTCGCATAGTTGCTTATTTATCAGTGGACCATGGATAACAAATTAAGATTGAATCCAGCAAAGTGTCAAGTTATGCTTATTTCGGTCAGAAAACATGCCCTGACGTGGATAAAGTGCTACCTTTTTGTTGACGATCTTTCCAGAATCATATAAAACATGTCGATACATGTATAGCATCACAACAAATAGCTCTGATTCTCTTTGTAAGAATCACCTAAAGATGCAGATTACCGGTCCATGATTGGAAAAGTTTAGAAAGGAACAACTAAATTGAACTAAGAATAACGTCGATAAACTGCCTTGTAGAAATTTGAGCCGCATATAATTACAGTTGGCCTAATACTTCAGAAAAACTGAGAAAAAAATCCATGCATGGTTTTTATGTATGAATAAATGGTAAATAAAAAAATCGTTTGCAAACGATGAAAACAACCTTCAGTTGTCAATTTTCCCCACGAAGGCATAGAGAAATGATGTGATATTTGTTACCACTAATATCAATACTTTTAGTCCGCGGGTTTTCTAGTCAACTGAAAATGATGCCTACTGGGGCTTTAACAAATAAACGTATATACAGTTTTTCACAATCGCTTACACTTTACTGATTTTAAACACCTAAAAACACGCTTCCAGAAATAATTTCTACGAACAGCTGAACTAATATTTTTACTGAACAGTAAATATTAACAACTAATAAATAGGCCTAATGAAACTTTGGATTCAAAATTCGAAACCAATGTCTAAAAGCATACACTTTCAGAATCAAAGTGATACAGACGGCCTTTAAAAGAAAACTGGCAGGTTTCCCGACAGACTGAATATGATGTATAACATGTATGCATTGAAACGACTGCCAGTGATTAAGGGAAATGCAATACATCAACCACTCTAGTCCCAACGAAAAATAATTAGATTTGTCACCTTGTATAAAGCGACGACACTACACACATCATTAACAGGTTAATGTTCGACGACATATTTTAATCTTTAATGCCACTCAGCAACGTGGGTACGCGCTGTTGTTCCGTTTTTTGCATCATTTTGTACGCTACACCATGTATGTCGTTTGATACTTACGGCAGACATGCTGTACGCCGATTCATGATGTATCGAGGCAATTAAATTTCACTTTATTGCGCGTGTATCAAAGCAGTGCAAAATCGACAAGGCAAGCCTTTTCATGCAAATATTACATATGTCGCTTTGAATTCTCGGCATGAGAGGATGCGAAATGAAGGTATATCAATAAAAAACAAAATTGAGTGTACAAGTATATAGGGTCTTGTTATGGTGAAGTGGTGTACATGCATATTGCAGCTACATTGTGGCTTTAGCATACTTTTGCACATTTTCTGCAGTAAAACCTGTCTATAGCGGCCACCCTCGAAACCGTAAAGAAATATGGCCACTATAAACATGTAGCCTCTTAACACAACTTGCTCTCAGTCTACTACAAACCTGTCTAAACAACGCTTTCCTATTAAGTTTTATGGCGGGAGACAGACCGTGTCGTCTGCTTTGCAGACACAATCCTTCCCTGGGTTCTGAAATAGCTACCAGCACAATGTTTTACCTCAATATTGTCCTCCAGCTCAATATTCAACTTGGCCTCGTTTCAAACACATCTCTTTTTATCATCTGTCTCCTGCGCAGTGCCTGGATTTCAGCAGTTATGCGATTTCTTAGCCTCTAAATGGTATTCTAAAGTGTCTGGTAATCACTTTTCTAAATACATGTAAAGTCACAAAATGTGTTTGTAGTTATTTCAGAATCCAGCGAAGAATAATTTGTGCCTATCTTTGTTAAGCAATATACATGTACAATAAATCAATGATTCATTCACCAGACGTGCTCAGTAACCATATCAAAACTAGTGACCATAAGAGGACCCCATATGTGGTCACTCGCAGACACAGTCCCTCTGGGTGAATAGACGTGCAATAGTGACCATACGTGTGTAACAAAATATGTCGTATAACATGTACCATCCGGTAGCTTCCTTCAGCGGAAGAAATTTCTGTTCGAGTATGCCGAACACATATCGTTGCATGTTGATTGTGTTTCAGCTCTTCTTGCCGACGTCATATGGCATTCTGGTCTCACAGGTATACAATCTGACGATATTGAATCCATTCAAAAGAGAGCTTGTAAGATTATATTGGATCATAAATTCAATGCGTACGAGGACAGTCTTTATATTTGTAAATTGGAAACTCTGGCCGATAGGAGATTAACCCGTTGTATAACATTTGCCCAAACCCTTGGTAAAAACATCCGCACTCCTTCCTTGTTGCCTCCAACTAGATTTGAGAACCATGGTAGACGTCTCAGAAACAGTCACACAATTTCTCAGCTTTCTGTCAGAACCTCCCGGTTTAAGAAAAGTGCTATTTCCTTTTTTTATCGATATTCTGAATAAGTAAATTTCAGCACTTTTAAACCTTGATTAGGGCCTACTATTGTCAGGCTATTACAGAGAAGCCAGCAACAATCCCCGCATCACTGGCATGAAGGGTCTCCCGAACAGCCTTGGCGAGTCTGGGACCAAGATATCCAGGCGGACACTTCATTCAGCGCACATTGCATCAGGGAGGTCTCTATGGCCGCCGACCTAGAAAGACGCCACTCCTGAGGCAGAGACATCAGGAAGCTCGTCTGGCCTACGCTAAAGCACACCTGGACAAGGATCCAAGCTTCTGGTCATCGATTCTGTGGTCAGACGAGACAAAAGTGGAGCTTTTCGGGCACATGGATGTTGCTTATGTCTGGCGAAAGAAATGGGAAGCGTACAATCCAAAGAACACGGTCTCAACCGTCAAGCATGCAGGTACGTGGCAGCATCATGCTGTGAGGATGCTTCTTGGCAATTGGGACTGGGAATCTCGTTAAAGTGGTTGGGATCATGAACAAGGAGCAGCACATTACGATCATCGATGAAAAAATCAAGCAGTGCGCTAAGAAACTCCAGCTTGGTCAGCATTGGACCTACCCGCAGGACAACGATCCCAAACATACTGCCAAGGCAGTCACGAAATGGTACGAGGACAACCATGTGGGCGTTCTGGAGTGGCCGAGCCAAAGCCCGGATCTCAAACCGATTGAGAATCTATGGAGGGAACTCAGGACTCGGGTGATGGCAAGGCAGCCTTCCAACCTCAATGACCTTGAGACTTTTGCGAAGGCGGAGTGGGTGAAAATCCCAGTGGAAACATGCAAAAGCCTTGTAAGCCGATACAGGTTTTTCTATTGATTATTAAGAGTGACTTTATTAAAGGTATGAATAATTATGGACATGACCTTTTTTGGAAATATGTCAATAAAATACCCCAAAATAATATATTACAGAAAATGTCACTTGTTGTTATTCTTTCAGTTGTTTGTCACATACAACCCTGTACTTATCATAAGTAAGCCAGACAAAACTCACTCATTTATTAACATGATTCAAAATAATCTAAAACAAATACAAAGGTATGAATAATTTTGAGCACAACTGTAGGCCCCCTATATGATGCTCGGACGTGATGTGGTTATGTTGTCATGTTTTATCGATGTCTTATCTTTTGATGTAGGCCTATTTTCTGTGTAACATACAGTATGTAATTTGGCCGTTTGGCCACGAGGTGTATGAAATAAAATACCAAAACCAATACCAAATACCCTTTAGGTACACTGTAAATAAATTATGGTAGACGCAGTCAAGACGCGAGGACAGTGCAAAAACTGTGGTGGACGCCACCCATGTCGGCCTCGCGAGAAGTGCCCTGCATATGGAACGAGATGCAACAGTTGCGGTAAAGAAGGACACTGGCAACGTATGTGCCTCTGATCAGTACAGCGGTCACTAAGCGAAAGCCACAAACTGCTCGCAAATCGCGTTCGCGTACACGAGGGTCATACTCGCCCAAACGCGGTCGTCGATAGAAATCGAGTCTAAACCTCGTCAGTCTAATGAGGTAAACGCGGTTGAATACGAGGTTTCAAATCTGCAGGACCAATTTAAAAACATCGCTTTTGACACCATTACATGGTCGTGACGCTGAGCGTACATCTAAAACTCGCGATGAACTTTTCGCGTCACTCTGCATTAAACTAAAACATCGTCCTGGATCGCATACGCTGAGTGTCAAAGTCGACACCGGTCTCAGGGGAACATTCTACCCTTGCGCACATTCAGACGCATGTTTCCGCGAGCACTGGATGCAGATGGATACCCTCAACCGAGCTTCACGATGCCACGAGATACGCTTCTCACAGCCTACAATGGAACCCATATTCAACAGTATAAGTGTGTCACAATTCCATGCAGCTACGGCGAGACAGACTGGCTCGATGCGGAATTCTTTGTCGCCGATACCGCGGGTCCGGCAATTCTCGGACTTCCGACTTCACGAGCACTCCACCTTATCACACTCAACTGCGCGATACGCGAAACGCCACGACGCAAGGATAGTTCCGTGTGTGTTCGTCCCACATCGCAAATGCGACGCGACCCCATCCAGCCAATAGCGACTAAGAGCGACCTCTACAGCATGTATCCGGATCGCTTCTATGGGATTGGCAAATTCCCCGGTGAATACCACGTCACGTTACGAGAGGACGCATGTCCGGTCGTACAGCTTCCGCGCAAGTACCCCATCCAGATCAAGCATGAACTCAAGGCTGAACTGTATAGGATGGTAGGCCTGAATGTCATTGCCAAGGTCACGGAGCCCACAGATTTGGTTTCGTCACTGATATTCAGCAGGAAAGCCAACGGCAGTCTCCGTGTGTGCCTTGATCCACAGGCACTGAACAAGGCCTCCAAAAAACGCCGACACTGGAAGAAATTACACACCAGTTCAGCGGCGCTAAGGTGTTCAGCAAGTTGGACGCGCGACATGGGTACTGGAGCATCGTGCTGGATGAGGAGTCCAGTCTCTTAACAACTTTCAATTCGCCGTTCGGTTTCGTCGCCTGCCCTTCGGGCTGAAAGTCTCCCAGGATATCTTTCAGGAGAAAATGGACATGATCCTTGAGCAGTGTCCTGGTACATTATGGATCGCGGATGATATCGCGGTCTTCGGGGCAACATTCGAGGAACACGATAAACATTTGCACAATCTCATGCAAGTTGCTCGCAAGTACGGCCTGATCTTCAACCTCGACAAGTGCGAGGTGAGAACCCCTTGCATTAAGTTTTTCGGTTGCCTCTATGATGCCTCTGGTGTGCACCCCGACCCGGAGAAAGTGCAAGACATACATGCACTTCCTGCACCGCAGAATGTCACCGAACTGCAGCAATTCCTGGGCATGTTGCAATACCTCGCGCCATTTCTCTCCCGACTCGCTAATCACACGGACACACTCCGCACACTTCTGCGGAAGGACAGTGACCCTTACGAAAATGTCCTGTGGTATTTCTGTGGTATTCCTGTGGTACATGTAGATACCACAGAAATTACCACAGGAAAAGTATTTACCGCCGGAGTACCACACATATTTATGTGGTAATGCCAACGCTGGATATCCAGGTCCTGTGGTATTCTTGTGGTACATGTAGATACCACAGGAATTACCACAGGAAAATCAATACCACACAATTTTATGTGGTACCCTTACGAACATGTCCTGTGGTATTCCTGTTGTACTGCTGTGGTACATGTAATTACCACAGGGTACCACACAGATTTGTGTTGTAATGCCAATGCAAGATATCCTGATCCTGTGGTAATCTTGTGGTACAGATAGATACCACAGAAATACCACAGGAAAAAAACATTATCACAAGAGTACCACACAGGTTTGTGTAGTAATGTCAATGCCAAATATCCTGGTCCTAAATACCACAGCAATTACCACAAGAAAAATATAGGGATGCGTACCACAGAAACCAGAGTACCACAGGAACCGATTACCACACGAACCGAGTACCACAGGGACGCGTACCACAGGAACCAGAGTACCACAGGAACCGATTACCACATGAACGAGTACCACAGGGACGCGTACCACAGGAACCAGAGTCCCACAGGAACCGATTACCACACGAACGAGTACCACAGGGACGCGTACCACAGGGACGCGTACCACAGGAACCAGAGTACCACAGGAACGAGTACCACAGGGACGCGTACCACAGGAACTAGAGTACCACAGGAACCGATTACCACATGAACGAGTACCACAGGGACGCGTACCACAGGAACCAGAGTACCACCGGAACCGATTACCACACGAACGAGTACCACGTACAGGGACGCGTACCACAGGAACCAGAGTACCACAGGAACCGATTACCACACGAACAGAGTACCACAAAAAGAACCACAGGAACAAGTGGACATGAATATGCAAATCGGAAACACAATGTACCAATTTACTGTAATGCACATTGTCGGATGCCATGTATACATAATGTATTATGTTCTGAATTGAAATTGTACTCATTTATCAAATAGAAATATGCATCAATACATTTTGCATAATGCCATACTTAAAGCATAATGGCCTCTTTTTTGTTTTATGTTTGTTTTTACCCGTGACCAACCATGGATAGATAGCTGCATTTGGCCAATGGCCTGGTAAACATTTAAGTCTTGAGCACTAAACATTCCGACACAAGTTAATGCTCTTGCAGTGGTTCTTGTGGGCACAGACTGAACAACACTGGTTCAACCCCGAACCACTGCTGAACTGACCTTATAGTCTGGTTTGGCAGCTTTAAGTTGGACAAACCAAACAAAAAATTGGTAAGATTTCGATTGACTTGATTGTTATCACAGGAATATCACCACGGGAATGTTACTACAGGAATTTTACCACAGGAAATTTACCACAGGAATTTTACCACAGGAAATTTACCACAGGAACTTCCTGTGGTAATAATGTCCTGTGGTATATGTCCCAAAATACCACAGGAATAATCCTGTGGTAATGTCCTGTGGTATTTTTGTGTGGTAATACCACAGGACTTTTTCGTAAGGGGAGTGGCAGTGGACACCATCGCACGAGAGGGCATTCAATAACGTCAGGTTGTTGATTGGTACGGAGTGTACACTTACCCACTTCGACCCCCGACAACCCACGGTGCTGCAGGTCGATGCATCTACAAAAGGACTTGGAGCGGCACTCCTGCAAAACAACAAACCTGTGGCATTCGCGAGCAAAGCCCTGACGGACGCCGAAAAACGATACGCAAACATCGAGCGTGAGTTACTTTCAGTCGTTTTTGGCTGTACACGATTCCACACTTATCTCTTTACGGATGAAAATTCGTTGTGGAGTCGGACCACAAGCCCTTGGCGAACATCCAGCACAAAAGCCTCGCGAACACGCCCCCGAGACTCCAACGTATGATGTTGCGGTTGCAACCATATGATCTTACCATCGTCTACAAGCCGGGACGCGAATTGCTACTCGCAGACGCTCTGTCGCGACTTAATCCCGCGTACGGCCCACAGATCAACTTCGATATGAAAATCTACGCCATACAGTTCTCCCAAGCTCGACTTTCTTAGCTCAGACAAGAAACGTCTAACGACCACGTGCTACGACCATTGTCTGAGACGATATTAGTTGGCCGGCCGGAAGATCCCAAGGATCTGCTTAAGTGCATTCGTCACTATTGGTCATGTACAGACGAACTGGCAGTTGACAACGGCTTAGTAATCAAGGGTGACAGAATCGTCATTCCTGAATCCATGCACCAAGAGACACTTAAGAAAATACACGCGGGACACCATGGTGTCAACAAATGCCAACTGCGTGCCAAAGCATGCGTGTACTGGCCAGGCATCAACAAAGACATTGAACGGTTAGTTGGGAAGTGCGTTGTGTGCCAAACACACCAGCGCAATCAGTCTCATGAGCCTCTTCTACCTCATGAGATACCTCAACGGCCCTGGCAGACTGTCGGAACGGATCTATTCCGATTTGACAACGCTGACTACCTCATTGTCGCGGACTATTATTCCAAGGATCCATGTATACGTCGAGTGAGTGGACAGTGTTCGAGTGCAGCAGTAGTAACACTCACAAAACAGATCTTCAGCGAGCATGTGTCCCCACCAAGGTCGTTAGTGACAATGGCCCGCAGTATGACAGTCGTGAGTACCGCAAATTATCCATCGACTGGGATTTTGACCAGAGGAGCAATGGTTTCATTGAGCGGATGATGCAGACTGTAAAATTGACCTTGACAAAGGCTAAGCAGTCCAACATAGACCCGTACCTTGTGCTCCTATGCCTCCGCACAACTCCGACAGACATCGCTCTTCCCTCGCCCACAGAGCTTCTCAATGGTCGCAAACTCAAGGACAATCTTCCGTCAAAGAATCGACAGACGCGACAAAGACGACGTGTATTCCAAGTTGGCCCTACGCCAAGACAAACAAGAATACCATGACCGCAGTGGTGTACGCAAACTGTCATTACTGGCTCCGGGACAACACGTGACAGTTCAAGACCATCACTCTGGCAAATGTACACCAGCAGTATTCCAAGATGGTCGCCCAGAGCCGAGATCGTTCGTTGTTCAGACGCCAAATGGTCAAACCATACGACGCAACAGAGTGCATATTCGCGACAAAGAACCAACGCGAAAAACACTTCGCTTTGCAGACCCACCAGTTGTTCGCGTACATGCCGACCCCCGGAGTTCCATACACATTTGGTGATTTTCGGGCTTGCAATAAACATTAGCTGGCTTAAATGTGATTGTGGTTGCGCTCTTGAAGGTAAAAGACAATTGTGAACGAATTATATTTTGATACATTGCAATGGTGGCATAGCAATTGATGTATTAACCCATTACATGTATATACATGTAGTCCTCAAAACGCCTAACACCACCCTGCAGCTTTCTCCTCAGGTGCTTGATCAGGTTACCCGCTTACCTCATGTGTTATGAGATATTTTATATGTCATATTTTTCTCATTACCATTCATCCTGGAATTTTGCTCTCTCAATTCGTATATTTTCAAGGATATCGTCGAAATAGTTTTGTAAACTAATTTATCCGGTTACATAAAGCATTGCAGTGATTACACCAACCCTTTTTGCTCCCACATCCAAGTTGAAGATTGAAAATTTCCTGTTTTCTTCCAAAGAATAATATTCTGAAGAGGTATTTTACATGATAGTTATTAGGTTAGAACGAAATCCATTTTTTTGGATTAATTAATTGCATTTTCATAGAAATGACAACACACCCAGTTAAAAATGATATTTGTCAAAATTGTGATGTGGAATTAGGTCATTATTACCTCGATCCAAAAAATCTTTCTAAGTTAATTTATTTGAAACACACTAATACAAAGTGTATAATGAGCTGTTTAAAGGAAGGGACAACACTTGCAAAGGTTGCCTATAACTCTGCGCGCTTCATGTAAGTCGCCATCTTTTTGCAGGGCCCCAATGGAAACCAGTTTTTGTAAACTGTTTGGGCACACCCTGGGTAAATATGATCATGACGTCAACCATGCAACGATTGCACGGTGACGTCAAGATTGATGCCTTGTTTTCCGACCCCATACGCATCGATATATATATATATATATATATATATATATATATATATATATATATATATATATATATATATATATACAACCGCCGAACCCCGAATAGGACGACACTTTTGGCTAGAATGCCGCCAGTGACCACTAAAACCACAAAATTCTCGGTAAAAAGATCGTAAATGGACACTAATTTTCTCCTGAAAATCTCTATAAAACCATTTTTTGCAATCTAGACGAAAATGGTGCGTACCCTAATAGAAATGGTTACAAACCTAATAAAAATGGTTTTTGACCTAATTAAGATGCTTTTTGGAGCAATTGTTGTTAGGATGACCGGTGACCGGTCGTCCTAACGCGACCGGTCGTCCCAACACTCCTTTTTTACCCCATATCGGTCTTCCTATTCATGAATTAGTAGTAATATGGACCGTGGAGCAGTCTCGGCTATAAGCATTGTTCGTGGGGTACAATGGCAGCCGGCGCGTGGCTTCAATTCTCGTTTAGCCAACTGCTATTGCATACTTCATCTAGTGTATATGTCGATACCCCATACGCCGTAAAGTATGTAAAAGTTTATTGTGTCCTGACTCACTGCAACACACATAGAACAAATATACTAAATTTAACAACTTCACAATCACAAACAAACTGGAATAAGATACATTTGTACAACAACTACAACATAAAAAAACTAATGGTTACAGAAGAACAACATCACAAGTAATTATTATACATGCACGTGACATTAAAATTTACGCTAATTACGGGAAGGGCGACAAACCCGCAAAAACCCTTTTTAAGAGAGACAAAAAAAACGGGAAAAAAAAAATGGGAAAATTCCCCTCCGGCTCCAAAATTAAAGTTTGATTTTATGGCAACCAAGTCATACGACTCCGTAAATTAGCATTTCTCACTTGAAGTTGATCATGTGAATATTATGTGTATGTTTGGCGAAGTGCCGATATGAATGAGCTCAAAGAAGACATAGTTCTAAGGTGTGCACTAAGGCTGTTCCAAATTGCGGCGCAAGTTACAGCAAAACTCGAGGCGTAAGACCCCTTTCGTGCAAAGGGAATTTTCAGTGTCTTTTCGGCAGATTGACGAGTTTCTCGAATTTGTACGTAAGGTGTAAATAGACTTGCCATATACTGCGGGGCCAAGGAATTGATGCTTTTAAAGACAAATATAGCTTTATTGTATTTAACTCTCTCTGGATAGGCAAGCCAGTCGAGCTTTTTAAACATGTCAGCTGATGGCGTTAGGAAATCGCATTTCAGTATTATTCTGGCTGCACGTTTGAGACATTTGTTTAAGACAGTGTTATGAGATGCGTAGCGGTCACCCCATATTGTGCAACAATAATCTAGACTAGGCATGACTAAACTTAACATAAGGGTGTTCATGTGCTTTTGAGTTACACAGTCGCGAATTCTTTTTAACATAGCTAATTTCGAGAAAACTGTCTTTACATATTCGACATGTTGGTTCCAACTTAAGGTTTCGTCAATAATAACACCCGAACATTTAAACGATTTAACGTTATGCACTTGATCATTATTAATGTGTACTCTAGAGCTCATGCGCGCTTATCTTTTTCTTTGAGCCAATTAGCATACATTTAGTTTTACTGCCATTAATTTTGATTTTATTTTTGACGGACCACAGATGAATCATGTCCGACTTGTTAAGGCTAGTTTCAATTTCGACAATGCTTTCGGAACTGCAAGTTAGTGTATATAGTCATCGGCATACATATATAACTTATCGGATACATAAAGAGGCAGGTCATATGTATATATAAGAAACAATAATGGGCCCAGAATTGATCCTTGTGGTACACCGACACTTATAGGCAAGGATTTTGATATATGTTTACTAATATTAACGGTTTGACTGCGATCACTGAGATAGGACTTAAACCAGTTTATTACCGAAATTGACATGTTCAGCTTTTCTAGTTTTTCTAAAAGAATTTTATGGTCAACGCAGTCAAATGCCTTACTGAAATCTAGGAAAACTGTTCTGGTCATTCTCCCGTGATCCATAGCTTGAAGACACTCGTTTGTTAAATCGTTTAGTGTACTTTCTGTTGAGTGCAAAGGCCGAAATCCAGATTGACAAACAGGATTGAAATTATTTTCATCAAGGTACGAGTACATGTTTGAGTGTATCCATCTTTCTAGGATTTTAGAGATAATCGGCAAGATTGATATAGGTCGGTAATTACATGCGTTGCACGTGTAACTGAAGCATGTTTCCATGCCTTGGGATATATACTGTTCATTTATTATGGAGAGGTTAAATATATGCGTTAAAGACTTAGTAATAAAAGGTGCAGCCATTTTAATCATATTAACGCTAATACCATCTGGGCCTGTTGCTTTCCCAACCGACAAAGATGCAATTTACTTGTTGACAAACTCTTCTGGGATACTAGGGAGAGAACAATGTTCGTAATCTGGTGAAGAAACAAGAGAATGGTCGTGAGAATCATCGGCCTCATTTGAACTTGTGTGATTCCCAGCGGCCATATGTACACCAATATTGAAAAATATTCATTGAAATTATTTGCGATGTCGATAGGGTCATCAACATATTCTCCGTTTGAGGAGATGATTGAACTGCGGACACATTTTTGTTTATTGGGAAGGACTTCTTTAAGTTTCTTCCACAAGAGTGATGGGTTATCCTTATTTTCCTCACACAGCACATAGTTGTATTAGTTGTAGAGTTTATTATCTAAATTAATTGGGTTGCCGACGTTGAAAACAAGATTCTCTGATTCTCATGAGGGTTTATGCATCGGGTAATACATAGGTAATATTTTTGATTAAATTCGTCGATAACTTCAAACAAGTGTTGTCCCTTCCTTTAAGGTGTACTTTATGTATTTTTATGTATTTATGTATTTATCTTTTCGTTTGCTTTTCTTTCAAAACTGGTGAGATGAAATTGTGTGTCTCGTTTATAACCATTAGGTTACTCCATAAAAACAAAAATGACTGAATGTATAGTTGGAAATTACTCCGGTGCAATGACTTCCAAAATCGATGACGTCATTTCAACGATCACAGAGACCCCTGCCTTTTCAAAAGAGAACAACTTGCAAAACATTTGGCTAAAAGTTGTCTACGCCTTCATAGGATCATTGGGTATCTTTGGCAATGGATTAGTGTGCCTGATATTCATGACTCAAAAACGGTCCTTCCGATCGATAACAAATTTACTGATTCTCAACCAATCGATAATCGATATGCTGACCGCCGTGATCTTTCTCATTCTCCGCTTGCCTCCAACAATCGAGACACTGCCCGACACGCGTCTGGGAGAACTTATCTGTCGTGTGTGGGTCTCCGAGTACCTGATGTGGTCATTATTTATCTCGTCAACTATGAACTTAGTGCTGATATCTTTGGAGAGGTATTTTGCCACCTGTTTTCCTGTGAAACACAGGTTCCACTTCACTGCTATCAAAGCCAAGACGGGGATGGTGTTTTCGTGGATTTACGGCTTTATTTACGAACTATACTGGCTCCTCATCCGAGACTTCAAAAGTGGATACTGTGATGTAGCCTGGTCGAGTACAACTCTTCAGAAAATTATGGGAGTTGTGTTCTTCTTCGCCGAATACCTCCTTCCGTTAACAATCATGACTTTCGCCTACGTCAGCATAATCACCATGTTAAGGCGACGGGGATCTCCTGGCGGTCGAGTTGTCCCAAATATTTTCCAGCGCGCCAAGAGAAACATTATATTTACGCTTTGCTTGGTATTTGTCTTTCACATTATTTGCTGGACCCCAACGGAAATTACGTACATGTTATATAATCTGGGGTTTCCGTACGACTTCAGCAGTGACACGCATATGGTGGTAACAGTTATTGTGCTGTTGAATATGTGTCTTAATCCCATCATCTACACGTTCAAGTACGAACAATTTCAGCGTCAGTTGAGACGTTTCCTCTGCGGTCGGTTTAGAGAAAATCGCGTGGGAATTGCAGCTATTGCAAACGTCGTGGACGAAGCAAAACCTTTGTCACAAAATATCCCGTAAATATTTCATCGACGGGGTTGATTATAAAATTACTGTAATGTTAAGCAATAAACAAACTCAAGTGTGCGCAAAATCACAAGATGTGTTTATTTAGGCCTATTTAATATTTTGTGTAGGCCTATCATAGTAAAACGCACAAATAAGAACCGGTTTACCAGTTTCTTATTTGGCAGTTCCTAATTTAAATTAGGAGGAAAAAAACTTTCGAATAACGAACGTATACTTTTTGGAGTTTAGTTATAAAAAAAAGATACACAAATAAGGTACCGTTTTCTGTCATAGTGAAAGTCACAAGAAACTTACCAAATGAAGATTTTTTTTCTGTTTTTAGCACAAAGTCATTTAGACAATTCCCAAATAGAGAAGCATTCAAGCATGTCGTGCTCAGGTTCGAGTTACCGAATGGTGAAATTGACATGAATAGTTGTCATCAGTCATAAACGTTTTAACTTAGGCCTAGATACATACAAAAAGAGAAAAAGAAAAAATATATATTTTTGTGTAGTTGTGTCAATACCTATTTTGATGGCGATGAACAAAGCCAACAACCTCATTTACAAGGATTTTAGGGAAGTATGTGGTTATTTGAGATTGATTTTAAAATGTGTTCTTCGTCATTATTTCTTCAGCAATATTGTGTTGTTACAGGCCAACTGAAGTAATGAATTCGTAGGCCTAATTCTTTCTTGTTATCATCGTACGCACTATTGGCATTTCACCTGGTCGGAAATTCAATGCAAAGCGACCAACACCAAATGACCGCCGTCCGTATGCACCGGCTTGCTCCCGGCAATACAGCCCAAGCCATAGTGCAATGTCTCTTACGAGGACACCCGCGTTTCGCAGCACTCGTCTCTTCCTTTTGACCACTGATTACGCGGACAAATTGGCCATACGATATTATTATCCACAGGCTAATATTTGTTGAGTTGTCCGCTGCTAATTGAGCGAACCCCGAGGTGCGGATTCGCTTTCCACATGCACGCCGTTGTTTTTACAGCTAAGTGGCAGGCGTGAATTTCCAATTAAGATTGTTGGAGACGATCATTTTGAAAGTAATTTTTTTTTTATTGTGCAGTACTGCTTGTGGTTCCATGTATTGTAGATTGTTATGTGTTTGTTTGTTGGTGGGTCGTACAAAATGTCATGCACGATCATTGTTAATATAAAACAGTTGAAAAATTTGATACATTGCGCCCCTTATATATAGTTATAAGGGCATGGTGTATAGGTTATCTGTCTTGTGCAAACGCATAAGCAACGCCGCGACTAGGAACCGTAAATAACGTGATTTGGGAATCCGACAGTGTGTAAACAATAATGAATGTTTTGCTGTCTGGCTACGAATGTGTATAAACATATAGCACAATACCATGCATTATCATGAAGCCTACGCCGCCGTGTTTTGTGAAAGGACAGCTCATTCATTAAGTGTGTCACGCACTTGGTAGACTTGATGTAAAAGTAGATAGCCTACACGGTAATATTTTGGTCCGTCTGACGCCTTTGTACCGCACACAATCGAGGGGCCGTTTTTATGTAGGCTACATTGTATATATATATATGTTATAATTATATGGTTTCGACACGTATTCCGACTTGAGAAACACGCCTGCGTGCCAATATGAATGAATGGTACGTAACAATTATATAAGCATGCTGTTGCTATGGAAAGAGCCAATCATATCCACCCGCTTCGGTCTGGTAGCGTAAATTTTTACCATTATAAAGGATCTAATGTTTAAGTTATTTGGTCAGGGCATTTTTCAGTATAGATAGGCCCCTACATATCTTTATGCAGATGAACTGCGTTTAGCTTTTAGCAAAATGTAGCAGGTCTCCTTTGAGTCATGAGCATTTATACTGCTCACATAAATGTAGGCCTACTGTGGCACTTAGAGTCGGCCCCTCTATTTGTTATTTAACCGTGGTTATTAAGTTATGTTTATTAATTTTTTTACACTACCTTTAATATTATGTAAATTAGCAAATCGCGAATATTATGTATATTTGCAGAGCTGTTTGTTCGCTTGAAAACTATGCAAATTAGTACAGCGCCATTAATGCTTGTTCGCGCGCGGTGACATATTTTTTACGTGTATTTCCCATTTTGATTTGATTTAATCCAAACCCGACTTACATTATACCTTTAGGTATTTTGTCCCCGTATACATTGAACAAAGATTTTAATCAAATTACCTCCTGAAATCATAAAATGTTAAGATATACTTCCCAGGCCCACTTGCACTTCTGTCGGAAATTTTGCATTTCTGAGATAAATAGATATATTTCTAAGATGGCGAAACTCTTCGAGGTTTTGGCGGGAACCGCATGATTGATTTACAAAACTCGTCTAATCGTTTGTTTGATTTTCGTTTATGATTACTTTTTACTAGTAAGTAAATTGATTCTTTCTTGAAGATTCAACCACTTCGTCTCGTCTTTATATTTTTACAGAATAAACTAGCAAAAACAGTGATCAACTTGCCGGCTGCCTCTATCTTTCAACCCGATCGCGATTCTCACATGGGTCACGGTACAATAACATAATACATAAAAAGATTTCCCCCACAACAATTGTTGTCGGCTACGATTTTTTGATTGATTTTTAACAAAAACTCGGGCCAACGGAAAGGTCGAATTTTAGTATGGTTATGTCTTATTTTGAAAATCTGGAGTAGTGGATACCGGTAGGTCCACTGCTTGAGGAAATATAATTCACAAACACAAGCTTTTGAAAATGTGACATGAATATTAATAAAGCCCTGTGTCTAGACCAATCAGATCTCTACGTCTAATTCTGGTAGCAAACTTCATAGCCTGTGTACAAAGGGACAAACAACTTTCTCAAGTTGGTAACTGAACGTCGACTAGACTTGTTCCCAGTCCGTTCCCGACTACGGCGCCGCAGTTTATGAGCCAGCTGGTCCAGTTACCGACTTGAAATGAAGGCTACGCACTTGGTGGCATGCACCGATCTTAGATAAACTCGCTGCATGACTGCAATTCGATGATGGCCAAAGTACCGCGAATTTAAGTGAAAATTTGGAAATTATAACCACAATCACTGAGCTCACCTTTGAGCAGAAAACAGATTTCCAGAAACAATTTGATCATGCAGCTCTTCAAAACTCGTGTACAAGATCTGCCAACGTCAAAAAACGAAAGAAAAAAAAGAAAAGTAAATCAATTATGAATCTCTTAACTATATCGTGTGAAAATCACGGTACGTGATATACAGTCTTTTTCCTATATCATTATACCTGGCTGTTTTCCAAATACCACCTCCAATTAATTTGTCAATTTTCATTAGACAGCTTACTTTGTTCCCTTGAGTACAAATCCATGGAGAGCACTTAAGGGAACGTTCAAGCCATTGGATGTTCAATTCATGCCTCGACAACTCCAGATGGGTATTGCTAGTGTATTTGACCAGAAGTATGTTTAAGAAGCGTGTTCAGATTTGTTTTCCGGAAATTGAATTTCGTCTTAATCTAACAATATAAGAGACCTCCCAAAAATACTATCCATGTATAGAAAACAGGAAATTTGCAATCTCCAATTTGGATGTAAGCAAAACAGTTGGTGTTATTACTGCACTGCTTTATGAAACCAGACAAATGAATTTACAAAACATAAATTTTGTTTACGATATCCTTGAAAATATACGGATTGAGGGCGTGAAATCTTAGAATGGTTATTGAGGAAAATATGACAGAATGGTATCAACATCTCAATATCACCCATGGTGATCTGGACATGATGAACCACATCTCCCCACATTTCATTTTCAAGAACATTATTTTGAACATGTCAATAATTGCAATGTACTATCATTAGTTGGAACCCACACATCTGTTTATTTCAGACTGCGACAAAATCTGCATAATATTACCTAAAAAGGTAAACAATTTTAACGGGCCGTAGATTATTACGATGGCCTGTTTCGGTGCACCAGAAGATTGAATGAAAAAGGACAGAACTGATACATTTGTATTGTTGCCAAGGAACGGGGGTAAATCGCTGTGAAATAGTGCCAGGAAAATCAAAGCCGGTTTTCGTATCGATTTATTCAATGGACCCACTATACACCCATCGGCACAAGTAGGCCCTACTTTACGGAAAGATGACATCGTGCCGAGTCGATTCCCATTAGCTGCTGCTAAAGAGAACGGAATCAATTTATAACCCATTTCAAAAACCTGCCACGTGCAGACAAGACGACTGTGTTGCCTCCTCCTGGCACATGCGTTCGTTAATGGCAAATTTTTGGCTTGAAATACCACTTCATCAATTTTACATAATATTTGCTATAACAGTCACATTTTATGGACACGTTGTTTGGTGAGACGACATCACAACCTATATATAGCCGACATGAGAATTCGAATTATCAAAAGATACAACTCAGAACGGCTACAAAATAATGTTACTTATATTGAAGTTAAAGGCACAGGCTCGTCAGCAATGCGCGCCCGCCAAATTCGTGCTCGAAACACGCAGATCCATGCCTTTGCTACGGAGCTGCGTATTGCGTGGCACACATTTGGCGGGCGCGCATTGCTGACGAGCCTGTGCCTTTAAATGCCATGATACCTTTTTCAGATTTTTTTTTTTACGAATTGCAGGAACAACAGCATTATACTAAAACTGCCTTGTAGAAATTTCAGCCCCCTAGATTTCAGAAAACCTTAGAATCTATGCATGGTTTTGTGTTGAATGAATGGTAAACAATCGTTTGGAAACGATTAAAGTGGGAATCAGAGTTTGTACCGTCCGAAGACTGCATGGGCCTCGCCAAAAATCACGATTTATTTGAACCGGTCGATAGTCTATGAAAAAAAAAAAATAACCCTCCTATAGAAGGCCTATACCTTTTTAGATCCATCCACTTTATGATTTTGGAGTATTTTTCCAATGAAAAGCATCGGTTTGGCGTGCAATTTATATGTAACTATCAGTAACCAGGGCGTGTACCTATGTACGTGATACGTCTGGACGAGTCGACGTAGACGCAAAATCTGTTCCACATACTAGTTCGTTTTCGAAACGCTTGGTGTTTTACGGTCAGGCTCGGTATTTTGAATTAGATGTCTTCGATTTGAACGCTCAAATTAGCATTGGCCAAAGATGTTTCTTAATCCATTAATATTGCTGGGATACACCAGGCCGGAGCCACAGACGAAGACGGTGGTGTTGAAAACAGCCAAATGTCGGAGCTGAACTACAGAGGGCGCTGTCCACCGCGCAAAGATTCACATAATCTGTCCGTTGTTCGCATAAATAAAAAAGGTAAACTTACGATGAACAATTATCCTTAATTTTCAACAGGGGTGAAATTTTCTTATTTGTTATTTGGAATTTGTCTTTCTAGTAACCGATGAACAATACCTTTTTATTCTCGTGAAAAGCGGAGAAATAAACTCCGATTCCCCTTTAAAAAACACCTTTCAGAAGGCAATTTCTCCCCAATATATACCATTTTGCACGGGAGAATGTCGTGCACGCGGTGTTATTTACCATTGCTATCAACTCTTTTAGTCTGGTTTTACTTGTCAACTCGTGAAGTGAAATTTTAGGTCACTGCAAAAGATACTCTGGCATGTTCTTACGAAGTAAAAATCATTCACGTGACCTTGAAATATTAAAACAGTGTACAGTATAGCTTTTAAGGCTTAGTATTTCAAAGGTATGAAAACAGTAGCCTATATTTAAGAGCAATATACCTGTATGTTTTAAGGCCAATACTCTCCAAAAGGCTACTGTTCAGTCTTCCTTTAAAATACGTTATCCGATAAAATATCTATGCAGACATCTTCGTAAGCATTACGTTGAGATATTCCCGCCCAATTTCAACTTGCAATTTCAATTTTCCTTCAAAAGAGATTATCTGATACTGTGATACAGAATGTACGTGCATGTTTTCCGTGTAAACCGTGCCACTTGAGATCGTATCACTCAACATAATTTTACCCGCCCAGTTTCAATTTTGCCAGTGAGTGAAAGACTAACCTAAGGCGGATTGAAATAAAGCTGTTCCTAGTCGCCCGACCTAAAATGTCTGGATATGCTTGGATCCCTCCAATGACTGATCCAAATTTGTTGAGGTGTTGCAAAGCGTCCATAACAAGTAATGCAATTTTAATGCAATGATGCACCTATAATTCCTACCAACGTTTCTTCTGCACAAATCTATGGTCACCGTGATGAAATCACAGCCTTCCTCGTGAAAATTGCAACTAGTGTAAATTGAGGGGAAAACTAGAAAACTTGCAACTGCAGCCCAGAAGCACTATAAAAACTATAACGGCGAAGCCGCCATTAGCCTTTTTGAAGTATGGCGGACACAATAGGAGGGCGCACTTTGAAGTGGGTATTAAAAATTTAAAATTCTGTCTCTGCAACATATAATTGCAACATATAGGCCCTAAATCATGTTTTTTTGGAAAGAAACACAATTGTTAACAAAATGCATACCCAAATAAAATTGCGCCGTCTCCTTTTGTTCCGCCATACTTCTAAAAGGCTAATGGGTCGCTGCTTCCTATTACTAAATTCCTACGAATTAAAACCCCCACCCATCACTCGTACCCCAACCCCTACCCAACCTCCAACTGCCACCACATCACCCCCACCCCATCACCCTCACCATTCACGGACACCTATGCACTAAACCTATATGGGACAACTCTCCAAAATATAAACATCTTAATAAAATCATAACATTTTCTCCTCATAACTTTGCGTTTAAAAAAAATCAAAGTAACATTTGTATATGATTTTATATGCCATAACAAGAAAAACCCTGAGTGTCCATACATGGTAATCTACCCCACCCTCCTACCGAATCACCCCATACTCCCACCCCATCACCTCCACCACAATTCCCCCACCCCCTCATCCCCAATCTCTATTATACCCAGCACTATATAATTACAAAGGGACTCCCAAATAGGACAGCCAGACAGACGGACGGAAATTGGTATTACATAGGCTCGCCTCTGCTTTGCAGCTCGCCAATCAGATATTAGCAAATTTAAAATTAGCACTGGCAGATGCCGAGCCATTGTATTACGTCACGCATTTTTGTTTCTTCATTTGCACATTTTGGAAAAAGAAAGCACTGAGACCTTCGTTTTTGATAACAATTTGAACTTCCTCTATATTAAAAAGAAACATTCACGTGAAAATGTAGGCCTTTTATCGTGCTATTATTAAACAAATAAAAAAAAAGCCTACCTCAAAACAGGGCAACTGTTTTAAGTTAAATAAAGTGATTACACTGTAGGCCTACTATATTGCAATGATCTTAACTAAATAATTATGGCGCTAAGATCGGTCTTATAGTGCATGGACTGCGCTTAGACCGATGTTTGCGATCTGCTCAAGGCAACATTCTAGTGCCGTCCATTTAGCTGATAATCCCGGTCGCTTTTCATTTTCCTAATTGAAGGGGACACCGAACAGCCCAAGGCATAAAAGCTTTCGTACAGCTGGCCAGGTGGACTTATATGGACTTCGTTTAATCTGACACTGGGATTTTGCAGACTGTTTTGAATAGCCAAAAGATAATAAGGACATATGAGGTCGTATTAACGCTGCGGTTACTTCAAATATTCTTTTTATTATTATTATTTTATTTAGCCATTCCTGCAATACACAAAATAGGCAAGGCGCAACTTGTGACCTAAGGACCTGCTGCCCTAAAATGGGTGTATTTACTCGCAGAAAGGGGACAGTGGCCTAAAATTACAATGTATATGATCTGAAATCATACGAAATCTGATTCAGGGCATGACTCGTTATTGTATACTCTCTAAGTGCAAAAGAGTGAAAATCAATCTAAAAAGAGTGAAAATCACCCTTAAAAAAGCCATATAAGGGCCAACTCGAAAAAGAGTAGTCCCTTATATGGCTCCTTTTTTGGAGTGATTTTTACTCTATTTACAGTGATTTTCACTCTTTTTAGATTAATTTCCACTCCTTTGGAGTGCTTTTATAAGGGATTTCACTCTTTTGCATTTAACCCTCCGAGCGACCAAGGTGCTCGTCTGAGAGGCTAATTTTGCTGAAACTACACTGTACATGTAATCCCTTTCCATTTTGCTGTAGTGTATACGTCGCCCTTATGGGGAGGGGGCGGAGGGCGACTAGGCTGGGGGGAGGGGGGGAGGGGGGGGGGGGGGGGGGGGGGGGGGGGTTAGCCTCTCAGATGAGCACCTTGGTCGCTCGGAGGGTTAAATGCAAAAGAGTGAAATCCCTTATAAAAGCACTCCACAGGAGTGAAAATTACTATAACAAGAATGTAAACCTAAGAAGAACAATCCATTCAGAAGACGTATATAGTATTAAAACAAAAAATGCCGATGGTGCAAAGAGTCAATTTTTCGTGGAAGCACTTTTGCAATAATATCCACTAATTAGTTATACAAATTGTATGATGTGGTTAGAAGGGTGCCAGGCATGAAATCGGCCTCATTACTATAGCCGCGGAATACATAAACAGACACCATCCAAAACAGGTTACATTTTAACAGAAATGATTAAGGGACAGGCTTGAACATTGTTCAGGCAGTGTAAAAAAGGCTCTATAAAATCCGTTAAATCCATAAGGCATTGATCAATATATACTTTCAGCTCTTTCGGAGATCTGTGATGAGCAATGGCGATTTACACCGCTTGCTAAAGCTCAATTTGAATACGAACTCACTATTTGGAGTGGTTGATATCACACGAAAAGTGGTGTGTCATATGCAACCTTGGAAACCTTATGGTGTTCTTTACATGCACTATCATATTTTCTTCATCTACACGTTAACCAATTGGATCTAGCGGCTTTATCACATCCAATTTGACATAATGCAGTGCTCAGTGCGAAGATCAAAATTGACAATCAAAACGCAATCACTTTCCGTTCGCCTTAATTGAAGCATGTACGGAATTGCTGTAACTTAAAGGCACAGGCTCTACACTTGCGCGTGATGCAAAATTCGTGCCACGAAATACGCAGCTCCATGCCTTTGCTATGGAGCTGCGTATTTCGTGGCACGAATTTGGCCTCACGCGCGCATGCACGAGCCTCTGCCTTTAAAGTCATTCATTGATGTTGTAGGACATTTCTCGTTTGATAAAACTGGTATACAAATGTTTATAAAAGACAACAATGAATCAGGTACATTCTTTTATTGGTACAATTTAATGTACATAGGATTGTAAAAACAAATGTGTGGTGTATAAGGTATATAACTCTTGCGTTGTTACTGTTGCTGTGGCGCCACTGTGAAGCATGACATGATAACATCTATGAAATATTCATTAAAGTTAATTGTCCGTGGTTCTCAGCAAATTCGATTTTTTTTTTTTCGAACAAATTTTTAAAGCATCTACCTTATTTTACCGAAAAAACATTATACTTTGTAATGTTAGACATCGGTAACCCTGTGAAAAACGCCGCTTTATACGGCCGTGTTTTTTTTTTTTTACGCCTCACCTAGACTTGCCCAGGTCTCACTTCTCGTGTTCGGGTCTGTGGTGCGCGGAGTGCGGCGCGTCCTCTGGGCTGGTGGCCTGTCAAATGTCTATTTTTCTGTCTCGGAAGACTTTCCAAGACAGAAGAAACAGAAGAGAAGAGACGAGACAGGTCATCGGTCCGGAGGGCGCGCTGTGCGTTGCGCGTTGCAGACCAAACACGAAGGTTCAGACTTGGGAAAGTCTACTACGCCTTGCCGTGAGTTATTCGAAATATTGGCTGCAGTTTTTCGATAACTAAACGTTGGTCGATTTGTTTGTTATGATGTCTCATTTGAAAGCGAATAACTTTTATGTTTCTAGAAAAATCTCAATTAAAAACAACACATTGTTTCCTTTCTTTTCGAGGTGCCACACCTAAAACGCACGGACAATGCATCTTTAAGATCAAGTTAAAATACCAAAAATATATTGCGCGGTAAGTAGTAGATAGTCATTCCAAGCTGGTTTGTCCTGCGAATAGAAAATGAAAATTACCATAACACTGCAAGTTTACTGATGCTGTCTCAGCATCTATTAATAATTAAGAGAATGGTATTACATTGTACTGCACAATTTTAAGATAGTATTTGAGGAATACTTGTGAGAATCATTTTGTTCTACATTTAGGTCATCTAGTTCGTTTGGGATTCACATTTTATCGCCAGAAATAGCCTGATATGGGCAAAACTACCTTTAATATGAGGATGCATGCTATGTTGTCCTTAAAACTCAGTACATGTACATCATTTGCAGTTACCCAACATTTTACTTCACAACTTGACAAGAAAAAACCGACTAAGGCAAACAAAAAAAGATATTCTGTCTCTGGTCGGCGTGCGCGTCGATATCAAGCATGCGCGTCAATCCCTCCCCCACCCGTCCCCCACCCCCTGCGGTAGATAAAACAGCGCCCTCTATTGCCGCAGCGCTTCACATTTTCTAGACTGATCGGCAATCCTGTAGACTACGTAAGGAATGGGAACAAGTCTAAGTATTTTCCCAGCCAGCTCGACCTCGTACTCACGACTCAGGGCAATAAATTCGGACGATGCTAATATCGAATGAGAACGAATGAAAGTGAGTATGAGGTTGTTTAATCAGCTGCAACAATGGCGGCTAGTTCTCACGCGTTCATTCCGTTTTAAACCGGCTAGGGTCCTCTGCGCTGTTAAAAATGATGTTTATGGTGTTTTTGCGTCACTCGTGCTGCAGTTTGCCGTAGCTCTGTGCACAAAATTTTGAGGACTCCGTTAGCCAAAATGGAGATCCACTTTTTGGTTACCTCAACCTGAGGCTGTGATTGGTCAATTCCAAAATGGGCGGAGCTTACTGGATCGGTCTATTAACTATTGACCCCTTTCCAATGACGTCATTTTGGGAGTCAAATAATGCCGCGTCATTGTGAAAGCAATGTGCGTGCGCGTTGTGTGTGTTCATAGCACGCGTAACGCGCTATACTAAGGCGAATTAAACTGCGTTACGCCCACCAGAGACACACACAACGCGCACGCACATCGCTTCCACAATGACTCAGCAGTTTTTTGACTCCCAAAATGGCGTGTTCGCATATTATTATTATTATTATTATTATTATTATTCGAAAGGGGTCAATACGCGCCTGAATGATGTCCAAACGCAGACGAAGAATTGTTTGAACCCTAAAAGAGGTACTTGAACCACATTCACGTCTCAAAGCTGGAATGCTTCCACCGTTCCAGTGTTATAGCATACCAAAATACATGCCTCGTGTACTGCCCGGAAAAGGTCAAATGGTTCCAAAGTGCAGATACAATTTTAAATTTTCTTCTCGTTATTTGCAATAATTACAATTACCCACGGCACTCACGACACGCACTCGCTCGGCTTCACGGGTTACCGTGACAACGGGTTTTCGACAGTCATCGCAATTATTCCACCCAGATACGCCGATATAATCCCAAAACAGATATACATGGGTTGAATCTGTATCTGAGCTCTATATTACCAGCGAACATTTGTGTCAAAAACACAAATTCGCCGCTTTTTACGAGATTGAAGCGACTGATAGCTCCACTCACCTGCCAATTCTCATTCGATTCTACATAAGAAGATTGAACGCCGAGGCAAAGCGTACTAGATTTATATCCCATCATGCACTGCGCCATGTACAGCGCGCAGTGAATTGTGGGGGAACCGTAAAGGCACGTATTGTCTAAAAGAAAGAAAACAAACACTCGATGTGAATGGTACTAAATACACTGTGG
This sequence comes from Henricia sp. BOLD:AAB3569, assembly GCA_037783545.1. Taxonomy (NCBI): domain Eukaryota; kingdom Metazoa; phylum Echinodermata; class Asteroidea; order Spinulosida; family Echinasteridae; genus Henricia; species Henricia sp. BOLD:AAB3569. The sequence continues at coordinate 263,164 of JBBELK010000351.1, read as the reverse complement.
AATGAGCGTGTTTGAGGCATGGCGGACACATTAGGAGGGCGCACATTGATTTGGGTACGAGTTCGGATTAAATTAGGGATGAAAGGTAGGTTTGGCCAGTCTTAAACATACGTTTAAAACCGGCTAGGGTTCTGTGCGCTGATAATGGCCCGAGTCCTCATGAGGAGGGCCATTATCAGCGCCCAGGACCCTAGACGGTTTTAAACGGATTGTTTAAGACTGGTCAAACGTACTTTTAATCCCATTCATAAATACCTTTTTGTGTAAATCGGTAAAACTCACCAAAATTAGCTTGTCGTTTTGCATGAATTCACTTTCTATCGCGTTGGTATGAACTGCTAGCTGTGCGTCGAGTTGTTGTTGTTCGATCGCGTGCGTTACGCATATTGCAAGCATGTTGTACGCGCACGCAGACGACCGGGTACTTGTCACAGTGCACAATTTGCTTTCGGGAGCGTGCAGTTTGTGTGTGCTTGTGCAATTTGCTTTCGGGAGCGTGCAGTTTGTGTGTGCGTGTGCATGTTCCATACGCGCGGACCAGGGCGCGGGCGCGGCCGTGAGCCAGGCTCAAAAGTGTTTAAGACTGACTGGGCATTTATCGCCCGTTTAAAACTACCCACGTGATGTGCTTTTAGCCAATAGGGATATGGATGCGTAAACTGTCTAAGGTATTTATGAACGGAAAATAATTGCATTTTTCATTTTGCACTCATTTATTTTAATTATAATTCTGTCTGTGTAAATCAAGTTTTTGGAAAGAATTACTATTGTTAACAAATGATATCCACATAATATTGCACCCTCTCCTTTTGTTCCGCCATACTTCTGAACGCTAAATGAAGTTGTTCCAGGAATTCAAAGGCCTTTACCAAAAGGCAAGAAGCCGTCTTCCATTGCTCTTCCACAAATCGTACTGCAGGGTAGTGGTCACGTACATTTCAAGTTAGCATGCAGCAGTCGTGTCATGAAGCCTTAAGGATGGAAAGCTAATCTGTTGAATTTTTCATGTACTGGTCCCTCTGCTCGATTTCAACGCCCAAAAGCAATTTGAGCTTCGGTTCACCTTACCAAAATTACCCAAAAAAGGTATGCAGAATGTGTCTTTCTATTGCAATTAGGCCTATACCCGCTGACTTGCAGGGCCTGTCAGTATTGTTGTTCATGTGTAAACACCTGAAAAGAAAAAGCCCAGATCATTTTCTGAAATTTGCCAAAAATCCTAGAAAGACTTCTCAACAGCGACATTGTTCCATTAGTGATGCCAGGGAATTTTGCTTGCGTACTTTTATACTTTATGTATATGCATTACCATGCAGTGGGCAGGGCAGATCTTACTAGTTATGTATAGGCCTATTGTATATTTTATTACAATAACGTGTGGATAGGGGAAATCCCATTATGGCACAAAATTGTTATAATGACCAGATTTCTCTACAGTATATATTGTAACAGTAGTGTGTGTAAAAATATGACCCCGTAGATTTGATGACTTAAAAAAAAGCTTAACAAAGACACCCTAAAGCCCTCTTATGTCAAATGATTCTGTGACAAATGAGTACTTATTTTTAGTGAAAAAGCCTTACGGGGAAAGATATTGGTTTCAATAGCAAATTTAGTTGCCAAATAAACTATATTGGCACAGGTGTAGGCAGACACTTGGCCTCAACTGTAACTTTCAATTTGATCGGGGGGCGGTCGGGTTGGCGTATAGTGGTTCTTTCCTCGCCTTTCACCTCTGGTTCGAATCCGGGGCGTGTTGTAGTCCCTACTTAACCGCGTGGGTTTTCCCCTGGGGCATTTCTCTGGGGGTTTTCCTCCCACTTCTAAAACTGCAACTCCTTCTTCGTCATATCTAGCTGATAATAAAGTATAAGCTAAACCCGTATAGTTAATGGCATAAAGGGCCTTAGTTGCCGAAGATGCCATACAAATTAACAACAACAACAATTTGATCGGAAAAGCTATGACTTCAGCAAACCGAAAAAAATTTGTGTGAATTTTATTGCCAGTCGTTGTTATATGTATTTGCATGTGTTCCATATTTATGATTTAAAAAAAGAAATATTCATTAACAAGACCAACAACAGTGTAATGACCACATATTTTATTCACAAAAGTAGGTGAGATCCAGGAATAAATGTATATTTTGCAACGACTCCGCAATGCTCTTATTTTGTGTTGATACGCCCTACTCCATGACTAGCTACAAACAGCGCCCTCACATGTTAGGACATTCTTAAAATATGTAAAGACACACAATACCGACTGTTTTTTTTATGGAAATGCGCAAGCATTTGGGATTTTTTTGTTAAAGCTATAAATAATGTGTAACTATATGTTACAAGCAAGACACTTGCTGGCTACATAAGAACAAAAATTCGTCCATTGCGCTAAACGTTCTGCGAAGGGTAAACAAATCAGCGTCAAATCCGACGCCAGACTATTGCCCATAAAATCTTTAAAACTCCCTACATTAAGTTTTTGTAATAGGTTAATTAAATTACTAATTATTATCGACTTGTGAAACAGTTCAATGTCAACGTGTTTTTGAAAAATGGGGTGCGTATTTATAGCATCCAAAATGGGGGCAGCTTGAAAGACTGCCGTGACCATGAGCTGTGAATTAACACCCTTATTCTCAAATGCAGTTAGTTTACCAAGGTAAGAGAGTAGAAAGCCCCAAAAAATCTGTTATGATTTAGGTGAGAAAACATTAATTGGATATTAATAAAAAAACTTCTCAAAGGGAGACCTAAATGATACGCCATTGTGGATTGCTATTAGCAAAAACATTGACGGATGTGAGCTAGCCTTGTATATGCACAACTTAATTCGAGCAGTGAGTTCGTTATGGATTTCGTAACACGCCTGCGACGTTTTGCCTCTATGTACGAACGCCTCAAGAGAGAGGGTGGAAATTACAGATTTCAAATTGTTGTTGTTGTTGTTGTTGTATATTTTATGGCATCTTCGGCAACTAAGGCCCTTTATGCCATCAACTATACGGTTTTAGCTTTAACTATACTATATTATCAACTTGAGATGACGAAGAAGGAGTTGCAGTTTTAGAAGTGGGAGGAAAACCCCCAGAGAAATGCCCCAGGGGAAAACCCACGCGGTCAAGTAGGGACTGCAAACCCAATCCACATTCAAATTAGCACTGGCAAACTTGTTTTAGATGCCGAGCCATAATTTTCATTACGTCATACGCCTTTCCATTTGTAGATTTTATCACAAAATAAAACACAGAGAACGGCACACATTTTTATTCACTATGGAAATGCGTATTAAAACCAGGGAAATGCTTATTATTTTATACATTTCTAAATATAAAACAGAAAAACTCACAAATTATTATATAGTGTGGTTTCACGTTGTTACATAGATCACTAAACTCTCCCCTATGTGCACGTTGTTCTCTCTCTTCTTCCAGAGGACATAAGCGGGAGAGTTTAATGATCTGTGACATTGTGAAGCCGAACCGCTCTATTAGTAGAATCCTTTTTTGATGGACCAATCTTATGAAAAAAGGCTCCCCTACATCTTCCAAAAATGACGGCAAACATTTTACAGCGCGTTTGTCAAAATTGCCGTCGAGGCCGTCTCGAAACACTTATAAATTAATGTAACCAGATACAACAGAATGTGTAAATGAATTACAATGTATGTAATGTGCTTATTATCAACTTGAGGTGATAAAGAAGGGGATGGAGTTTTAGAAGTGGGAGGGAAAACATTGAGGAAAATATCCTGAGAGAAAAATCCACGCGGCCGATTACGGACTGCAAACATACACGGCCGGGTATCGAGCCACTATATATACGCCAACCCGACCGGTCTTGCTTCTAATGGTGTAACGTGTTGTAGTACATTTACCATCACGTTTACATGTACTACTGACAGTTGTCAATGCCACTCAATGTATTTAGTCATGTTGTTACAATAGTGAAATTTAATGATAATGTTTACGGTAAAGAAATATAATAATAATCATTGGCAACTGGCACATTTACCACTGGCAATTAACAGTTACCACTATCATAGGAAAAATGTGACAAATTTTCAATTGCCCCTAACACGGTTCTATGGGCGTGTTTGTTTCGGACGAATCCGCCGATCCCGATCTGCGCAGATGGTTCAGCGCTATGCATAGCTGAATCTAGCTGAACCATCTGCGCAGATCTCGGGATCGGCGGATTCGTCCGAAACAAACACGCCCTATAATATGCAAATCGCTATTTTTGCGTGTTTCGTATGAACATCGTCTGGTGTACTGATTACTTCCTTTAACATTAACACTCAGAGTCCACTTGATCAGACAAAATGTTTGTTAATACATGTATGTGGTGCACGAGGCAGGTGTAAATTACAGAATCAATTACCGCGTTTACCGTACGGTAGTAGAGAATGGCATAAAGCAACCACACTATCGTCGTCGCAGCCACTCGCAGGCGAGTATGGCGGCTAAATGGGCGACTCAACAGGAATCTGGCCAGCCTTCAGCTACAGGGCTTCTAGGCGACGTTGGACGGCAGCCTTTCTCCGTTCGCGGCGCACAGCTTCCTCAGCTAGACGAGTACTCTGAAAGTGTTGAACGCCTGACCGAACTGTGTTCCTCCACAACTGTCTATCTGACGCTACTTGGTCCCACTCCTTGGGGTTGATTCCGCACTTCTGTAGTGAGTGCTTTAGAAGGTCTTTGTGTCGTTTCTTTGGGGCACCAGCTGGTCCAGATGTGACCAACCCACCTAAGCCGATGGAGGAGAATGATGGATTCCAGGCTGGTAGCAGAGGCTCTCTCAAGTACAGTCGCATTTGTTACCATGTCTTGCCACTTGATGCGCAGGATTCGTCGAAGGCATCTTTGATGGTACACTTCCAGTTGTCTTATCTGCTTCCGATAAGTAACCCAGGTTTCACAGCCATAAAGGAGAGTGGGTACGATGATGGCATTATATACCATGATCTTCGTATTGGATTGAATGTCATTGTTGCTGAAGATCCTCTTGTTGAGCTGCACTAATGCGATTGAGAATCTCCATGTCCAAAGAGGCATTATTGGAGACCATGCTGCCAAGATATTTGAAATTGCTAACCACGTTGAGTACTTCACCATTGACTTCAATCGCTGGGAGAAGATCCGTGGGAGATGGAAAGCCTCGTTCGTGCTGGAATAAGACCGCGGTCTTGTTGATATTGAGGGTGAGGCCCAGTCTGCCGTATGCTGTGGAGAAGGCGTCAATAGTTCTCTGCATGCAATCCACAGAGCAGGAGCAGACAGCGGTGTCATCTGCATACTGGAGTTCAACACTAGTTCTGAAGGAAACTTTTGTTTTGGCTTGTAGTCTCCGGAGATTGAAGATCTTGCCATCAAATCGGTATTGGATGTCAACTCCATCATCAAGAAGTGGTTCAGCTAACTGCATTACAGCACCCATAAACAAAGAGAAGAGAGTGGGCGCAATCACACAACCTTGCTTGACTCCAGCACTGACCGGAAAGGGCTCACTGGGCCTAGCATCATGCAGGACAGCAGCAGTCATGTCGTCATGGAGGAGACGAATCATCTTCACAAGCTTTTCTGGGTAACCATACTTGATGAGAATTTGCCAGAGAGTATCCCGGTGAACAGAATCAAAAGCTTTCGTAAGGTCTACGAAAGTAACATAAAGCGGAGAGCGTTGTTCTCGACACTTTTCTTGTATTTGTCGAAGGGCAAAGATCATGTCAATACAGCCACGTGAAGGTCGAAACCCACATTGACTTTCTGGGAGCAACTCTTCAGCAAGCGGTGTCAGACGGTTCAGCAGGATCTTTGCAAAAAGCTTGCCCACTGTTGAGAGAAGGGAGATACCCCGGTAGTTTCCACAGATCGACTTGTCACCCTTCTTAAACACAGTCACGATTAGGGCATCTCTAAGGTCATGGGGAATTTGCTCTTCTATCCAGAATCTCTGAATGATCGAAAATAATCGCGCAGTGAGTTCAGGTCCACCGGATTTTATCACCTCAGCGGGGATCCCGTCGGGTCCCGATACTTTCCCAGTCTTCAGAGACTTCAGCGCTTTCACAAATTCCATGAGGGTTGGTGGTTCAGCTAGCTCATGTCTTGTAGGGTGCTGCTCAAGTTCGTCCAAGACATTTGGATCCACCAGAGCATCACAATTAAGCAGATTGCTAAAATGTTCTTTCCAGCACAGTCTAATCGAGTCAGAATCTTTAACAAGTTCGCCGGTGTTAGTCCTAAGAGGAGACGACCCATGAGTGTTAGGACCGTAAACCATCTTGGTTGCTGCAAAGAAGGCGCGGCTCTTGTGAGTGTCTGCGAGCTCCTGTAGCGCAGCTGCTTTCACCTGCCACCATTGGTTCTTTAGTTCTCTGGTACGTCTCTGTAGTTCAGATTTTGCCCGGGTGAGTTCTCGTCTGCGAGAACGTGTCTTTGGATGTCGTTGCCAGCTGATGAAGGCGGCTCAGTGTCGACTGACTAGTTTAAGCAGTTCTGTATCGTTCTCGTCGAACCAGTCTTGGTGCTTCTTTCTCTTCGGCCCGATCGTCTCAGAACAAGCATCGAGAATAACATTCTTAAGAGCATTCCAGGTATCATCAACTGGTTTGTCTTCCTCGAGAGCAGGTAGTTTCTCACAAAGTGATGCTTGGAGATCAAGCTTGATCTCAGGCTGATTGAGGGCTTCAACGTTGAGTCTAAGACGAGGTTGTTGTCGAGTCTTCATTCGAAATTTCAGTCTGAACACATATTTTACCATGCGATGATCAGTGAAGCAGCTATCACTACCGGTGACTGCACGTGTGTCCATCACATACCGCCTATCTCTCCGTCTTGTGACCACGTAGTCGATGATGTGCCAGTGGCGTGAGCGCGGATGTCGCCACGTACCCTTGTGTCGATCTTTCATGCGGAACAGAGTATTAGTGATGACAATGTCATGCTCTATGCATTTCGTAAGTAACAAGAGTCCATTTGAATTCATCTTACCCATACCATTGGACCCTATGGGAGGCTACAGGTGTTTGTCTCGTCCAACACGGGCGTTAAAATCGCCGAGTAGCACCAAGTTGTCATTAGCTGGAGTATCTGTGAGGAGTTGATCGAGTGCAGCGTAAAAGGCTTCTTTTATATCGTCGTCTGCATCCAGTGTTGGTGCGTAGGCGCTAATAAGTGTCATATGTTGATTGCATGTGAGTTCCAGTCGCGCAACCATAAGGCGTTCATTAATGCCAATGGGCAGTTCCTTCAGGTTTCCAAGCAGTTTGGTGCGTATGGCGAATCCAACCCCGTGAATGCGACGTTCTTTTTGGGAAGCCCCTTCCAAAAGAAGGAGTATCCAGCTTTCTCTTCTCGCAGTTGCCCCTCATCTGGGAATCTTGTCTCGCTTAGGGCGGCCACATCAATATTCAGTCGCTTCAGTTCATTGGCAACAAAAGCCATCTTGTGGAGCTCCTTTTGTTACTTGAACCGGTTCAACAATGCAAGGACAATATGTGCAACCATATATGTGCAAGATGGCGGCTATTCGATACGGAGTATTGTTTCTAGGCACGTAGACACGTAACAACAACAGCGTAATATGTTACTTTCTAAACCACAATTTGAAAGCGAAGAATTCGTTGTGCCATGCAGCCATTATGCAAATGTTACACGCAAACGGCTTATTAGAAAGGTACCGTATACTACTCGTGCGTTTCAAACCTCGCTACAAGGACGACTAGCTGTATGAAATCCCCTTATACTGCGGTACGCACGTTTCCCCTACATTCCCCATACCAAATACGCTTCGCTGAAAATATGAAATACAACACTGAACCAATTAACTTTCGAAGCTAGCGTATACAATGAGTTGTATTAAAAAATAGCATTCCTTCACCCCAAAAACAAAGTATTAATTCCAATGCCTCCCACGGGTAAAGTACTTGGAAGCAGGTTTTAATGAATATATTTGTTTACATTGGGTACGCTTTCGTCTTTTGTATCGCCGTTTCCGCGTTCCAGGCCCAAAGCAGTCGGAATTGGGCAACAGGTTTTAGTTCTTAATTGCGTGCGATTTGGAGAATTTGATTCGATGTTTTCGGTTGTAAAGGTTATGTCAGGTTAATGTTTGTTGTCAGTGCGGAAATTTGGTTACTTTAGTTAAATTGAGTAATTGTTGATATTGCCCTGATTTGACAAAATTAGCAGATTTTGAATGAGGTATACCATAACGACAAAATGTGGAATTTGTAAACTTTTTCGGAACATCAAAGTTTCATGCCTGATTTATTTTTAATTTTATATTTTGCTAATGGGTCTCTTTATAATATGCTCATGCACACTTACGCGGATGTGCCCAATTAAATAAGAAACAAATTTGATCATGGCACAATAAGGGCAGTCTATATAACGAACCTTTAAAATTCTTCTTGAAGATGTCATTTCGGCACACGATTTGCATGGGGTTTCACGACACTTTCAATATGTTCCCATTGTACTTTCTTTTCTGCTGCCTCGCGGAAAGTTACCGCGACCTTCGGTAACTTTCCTTTGTGTAATCTTCCCATGCGTTCCCATTTGCAATTGCTTTCAATTGTTTTACATCGTGGTCGCGGTAACTTTACAGGGACGCTAATTCTCCGTGCGTCCCCATTGGACTAAATTGTGTTACTCTCCCGCACAACCACGGGAGTTTAACCAAAAATAGTCCAATGGGAACACTGTGTTAAAATGTCAAATGTTAAAAATATACATATAATTGATTGTCGTTAGGTTTAACATGACAATGTTTTTAAATTTAAATTTAAAAACAAATCGTGTTATAACTGAAATATTTGTTTAATTTAACATTTTAAACGCCGTCACCAACTAAACCAAACATGTTGATTCAACACTACGTTCAGTCAGTTTCCACTATTTCTATTATTACTTTTAAGAAGGCTTTCCTCGTCATCTCACGATTTCAGGTCATTCCAAAGATCCGCTGTATCTTCCGCCATTACCACGAACCATAAGTGACGACCATAATGATGACAAAAAAGAAAATCATGATGTTAGGCCTATTTAACCTGAGAAGGCCAACGTTTGTTCACAAACGTTGGCAGTATATACATACACTGTAAGTGTGAATTGATTTTCAGAGTTTTCTACAACAGCATAATTATTCGTGACGATGGAATTTCTTGGAGATTTAATGTTTACAGCGAATCTTCTTTGGCATTCATAAGTCCGCCCTTCCGGATATTGATTAATAACCGGTACTGCAAATGAAACACTGGGTCTTTAAGCACGTAGTGGTTGTAGTATCACAGCCGTTTTGCTACATTGCGCACGTATCTTTCGCCATTACCACAAACCGTAAGTGAAGACCATAATGATGAAAACAAAATCATGATGTTAGGCCTATTTAACCTGAGATGGCCAACGTTTGTTCACAAACGTTGACAGTATATACATACACTGTAAGTGTGAATTGATTTTCAGAGTTTTCTACAACAGCATAATTATTCGTGACGATGGAATTTCTTGGAGATTTAATGTTTACAGCGAATCTTCTTTGACATTCATAAGTCCGCCCTTCCGGATATTGATTAATAACCAGTACTGCAAATGAAACACTGGGTCTTTAAGCACGTAGTGGTTGTAGTATCACAGCCGTTTTGCTACATTGCGCACGTATCTTTCGCCATTACCACAAACCGTAAGTGACGACCATAATGATGAAAAAAAAAATCATGATGTTAGGCCTATTTAACCTGGGATGGCCAACGTCTGTTCACAAACGTTGACAGTACATGTATATACATACACTGTAAGTGTGAATTGATTTTCAGAGTTTTGTACAACAGCATAATTATTCGTGACGATGGAATTTCTTGGAGATTTAATGTTTACAGCGAATCTTCTTTACATTCATAAGTCCGCCCTTCCGGATATCGATTAATAACCAGTACTGCAAATGAAACACTGGTCTTTAAAGGCAGTATACATCATCGGTAATCTCGAAAATCGCTGCAAGGACAACTATAGCTGTATGAAATCCCCTTATACTGCGGTAGACGCACGTTTCCCCTATATGCCCTATACCAAATACGCTTCGCTGAAAATATGAAATACAACACTGAACCAATTAACTTTCGAAGCTAGCGTATACAATGAGTTGTATTTAAAAATAGCATTCCTTCACCCCAAAACAAAGTATTAATTCAAATGCCTCCCACGGGTAAAGTACTTGGTAGCAGGTTTTAATGAATATATTTGTTTGCATTGTGTACGCTTTCGTCTTTTGTATCGCCGTTTCCGCGTTACAGGCCCAAGGCAGTCGGAATTGGGCAACAGGTTTTAGTTCTTAATTGCGTGGATTTGGAGAATTTGATTCATTCAATGTTTTCGGTTGTAAAGGTTATGTCAGGTTACTGTTTGTTGTCAGTGCGGGAATTACTTTCATTAAATTGAGTAATTGTTGATATTGCCCTGATTTGACAAAATTAGCAGATTTTGAATGAGGTACCATCACGACAAAATGTGGAATTTGTAGACTTTTTCGGAACATCAAAGTTTCATGCCTGATATCTTTTTAAACTGATATCTTGCTAATTGGTCTCTTTATGATATGCTCATGCCCACTTACGCGGATGTGCCCAATTAAATAAGAAACAAATTTGACCATGGCATAATAAGGGCAGTCTATATAACGAACCTTTAAAATTCTTCTTGAAGTTTCGGTAAACGATTTGCATGGGGTTTCACAACACTTTCAATATGTTTTACGATTTTACATACCCATTGGACTTTCTTTTCTGCTGCCTCGCGGAAAGTTACCGCGACTTTCGGTAACATTCCTTCGTGTAATCTTCCCATGCGTTCACATTTGCAATTGCTTTCAGTGCCCATGTGGAAAGCTACCGCGACCTCGAAGTAAACTTTTGCCATGCAGGCCCATAGTTTACTGCAGGGTTGTGTTCATTTTACAGGGCGAAACTGTTCCCATTGGACTTTTTGAGGGCCCTGTGAAACTCCCGCGGCTGAGCGGAAAGTTTCCGCGGCCTCTCTCATCCTGTAAGTTTTACATCGTCGTGTTACTCTCCCGCACAACTACGGGAGTCCAATTGGAACACCACTTTAGACTGTGTTAAAATGTCAAGTGTTAAAAATATACATATTAAATATATAATTGATTATCGTTAGGTTTAACATGACAATGTTTTAAAATTTAAAGTTAAAAACAAATAATAAAGGAGAAAGCTGATAAACTGCCTTGTAGAAATTTCAGCTACATACAGTTGAAGTCAGAAGTTTACATACATCTACACCACTACCATCATCACCCAAAGTGGTAAACAGGACTACTTGAACCATTAGCCTTTTTGAAGTATGGCGGACACAATAGGAGGGCGCACTTTGCATTGGGTATAAAATCGACTAAAATGCAAAATAACTCAGTTTTTCACTTTACACTTATTAATTTTATTTATAATTCTGTCTATGTATTATAATTACAACATGTAAATCAAGTTTTTGGAAAGAAATACAATTGATAAAAAAATTCATACCCAAATGAAATTGCGCCCTCTCCTTTTGTTCCGCCATACTTCTAAAAGGCTAATTGCAAGGTGTGCAAGCTATGTTTTAAGTACTGCAAGCACGTGAGGAATTCCACAAAATCACGACTTTAGTAAAGACTGTTACAAAAATTGTGACAACGCAAGTTTAAGCACACCAGTTTTAACACAGTTGTACAGTTAAAACGAAAAATCCATGCATGTTTTTGTGTTGGAGGAATGGTTGAAATTGTCTGCAGAACATTTTTGTTTAAAAAAAGCCCCTCCAGTTGGCAAATGATTTCTCTCACAAAGGTGTCATTTTACACGGGGAGGAAAAACATGTAGCGTTTAGTACTATTGCTCTCAACATTTTTAGTCGATTTCTTTCTTAACATTTTGGGTAACTGCAAATGCTGTATTGGCCTTGGGCATAACAAGTACCTTTAAAACTTCCAAACTTGTTTAATTAATTTCTAGCAGCTTGATGGGGTCAACGCCATTCAAAAACAACGACTGTTCGTGTTCGTGGCGCAACTTGTAATGATAGCCTATAATGCAATTACGTCTTCTGCCACAACATGGACTAATTAACTGAGAGTGCCGTCAAATCACGGTCCATTGCTAATGCCTCGCCGAAGACCATTCAGGCGCATTGATACTAACGATCGCAACACCGCCTTTTCTTCACCACCAATACCTATAAATGCGCCCGCCACGAGAGAAGCGATCCACTGCGATTGAGAATGTACAGGTCCTGCAACATTCTCCCTGCGCTCCGCACAGTTGAATCTATCTTTTTACGTTGCAATTAATCATCACACGTCGTCTTTCCCCTGCGTGGCACTTTTTGATATGCCGTCCTAGTAAGACAGTTAGTGGTGATTTCTTTTAAGCTGCGTGGCTGCTGCTTTTCGGGCGAATTCTCAGAGCACCCGCATTTGTAAATTTCGATACAATGACAATTCGTCATATGATTATGAACTCCAGAAGATCATCGGAGTGGACATGCAGCTGGCCGTGTGCATATGTAGTCGCCACGTGACGAGATTCATTTTTCAGATAGGATTCGGCGGCTACTTTGAGAAGTAACAATATGGTCGTCGAGATAACACGGATAAATGGTAAGCATTTAAAAGGATTTGTAGTAGGCCTATATTGGCCGAAGGCCACGATATTTAGATTTTAAAGATTACGGTTTAAATTTACATAATTATAATCTTTCCTTCTTCTTTACCCTTTTTTTTATTAAAAAAAAAAAAAAACGTTTTTGTAAGTTTTTCATTTGATGGTCAGATTGCTAAAAAGACAGTTGTGACCTTGTAACAAAATCTTCGCCAGGGGTTCTAGTGTGTAATAAATGCATGTTTTGCGACGGGAATGTACAAAAATGGTTTCTCTTCATTGCTATTTTTCCTTCAGTCACAACATTCACCTATGTCCCGTGCGTTTTTTCGTTTGGGTATAGCGCGCAGTACAAGCGGATCTATTCTACAGTAAGGCGCAGCGTCTCAACAACTTTGGTGCAATGTTAATTTATGTCGTTTACCCTTGAAGCTCGAAATGCGTATATGACTAACGTAAAGTTCTGTCTTGTCCTTTGCTTCAGTGTCTGCAATACTAATTTTAATAACAAACCATGCATTGTTATTAACAATGGTGTGTGCCCAATTTCCATTGTTAGTTGCTCATAGTGTTATGCACCTATCAATTGTTTCTCCCCCCCCCCCCCTTCCCCACCCCCGGGATACCTTAGGTGGGGATTGTCACTTTTTGCGTGACAAAATCCCCACCCCTGGGGCAACATTTAGGTGACAAAAATCCCCAGCCTCGGGTGCAAAACATGCGCGTCTTTTATACAAATGCACAGACAATTTTATTTCAAAGGGTCAAATGCCCCACCATGGGGCATGAAAAACGTGACCAAACCCCTACCTAGGGGTGGGGAAGCACAGGGGGAGGGGGGGGGGGGGGGGGGGGGGAAACAATTGATAGGTGCATTAAGCCTATTGCAATGACTCAAAATTTTACTACGAGTTGACAAGAAAAACCTTGTTGATAGGAATTTTAATAAACACCATGTGAATTCATGTGTGTCCAAGATGTGGTACTTTCTGCTAGAAATTAACGGAAGGTGGTTAAACAATTTTACTGATCATTTAACACAAAATATGCATGGAATTTAAACGTTTTCGGAAGAATTGATCAATCTCTATAGCTATGATTTCTTCAGGCTAGTTTACGAACAATAATCTTTACGTATGGTATGTCCTTATCAGAAATGCGTAAAACGTTGTATTTTGCAAATCACATATTGGGCCTTTGAAGAAGGTCTTGTGTTCAATGCACCCCAAAACGCTCTGTTACGGTACATGTACTTCAAAAGTTATGCTCAGCACGAATGATCTTCCTTGTCTAGTTTTATGGCCTTACTGCAGATAATTAAACTAGCGGTTCGATGCGAATTAAGTTGCTGCCTACTTCGGCGGCGGCGGTGTAAACATACATTTTTTTGTATTAATATATACCCAGATAACATTGACCACCTCAAAAAAAAAAATAGGTTAAGTTTTTTTGTGTGAATACGGCCTAATTCGTAGGAATATCGTGTTACACATGCATTCGCATTATACTGTAGCCGATCGTTTTACATTTTTGGCAACGAATCAAAACGAGTAATTTACTATACGAGTGTTTGTGCAGGTGCCGTACGAAAAGGCCCAAGTGAATTACGGTAGCATTAAACGATAACCCTAATCTCGTGAGAAGCCACAATAATTTTGAACATTTTCATATTTTGTGGCGCCTTACGAGTCATAGGACTAGACGTTTCGATGAACCAAGAGTTATTCAATATATTATACAGTCCATGCGTTTTGGGTCTGGGACCTCGATTTTCTCTTCTTCTGAATTGACATTTTTTGTGTATATAAACATACAAGTTATTCGCTTTTAATTGAGATATCAACGAAAAAACTGACCAACGTTTAGTTATCTAACAATTACTGTAAATGTTTCGAATTATTGGCGGTCCGCCAATATAATTCAAGGCGTATAGGCTTGCCTAAGTCTGACCTCCAGTGCTCGGTCTGCAACGCGCAGCGCACAGTACGCCCTCCGGACCAGTGGCATGTCCAATCTGTTTTCTTCCGTTTCCGCTGTCTGACAAAGTCTTTCGAGACAGAAGAAAAGAGATTTGACAGGCCACCAGTCTAGAGGGCGAGCTGCACGCACCGCACCACAGACCAAAAACACGGGGACTCAGACATGGGAAAATCTAGGCAAGGCGCAAAAGCGGCCGTATAAAAACGGCGTTACGATTGCATCTGATGAAGTAGTTGTTGCTACGAAAGCTCATGCACCATTTAATATTTTGTTCACTTTTTTGGAATACCAGTAAAAGAAAAATAATGAAAAAAAAATACAAGACGATAAAATCATTGATGCGTGTTTGGTATAAATACGCTGTACTACACGTAACAAATATTGATATTGGGGAAAGGAAGGTACAATGTATAATAATTACACAAACGCAAAAGCAAGTGTATGCTATTTTTCACTTCGGTACATTTAACTGCCACATTGTTATTAGTTTCCAACAGATGTACAGAGAATATTGGATCTCGATACAGACCTTGCTCACACATGCAGCCCCGGGATACCTTACGGGAAATTACTCGATTCTGTTGTGATATCGCAAATGCCGAGCGTCATTCTTTGAAGACCAATCCGTCGGCATTAATTTCACTTGGGGGCGAACAATAATTTTGCAATAAAGAAAAACGAACAAAGAGGCATAATGATGCCTCCCGAGGCATTTTGTCAAATTGCGTATCCACACAGACGCAAGATCTCCATATGTCCTTGTGTTTAATTTATGATTCGCTCATACGTTTATCAATGCACCGTTGGAAAAAAAAAGACTGTCATTTTACGGTGAAAGATTAAGGAGCTGAAAATTTAGAGAAAGTCTTATTTATAGGGGTATTTGTACATTTTTCTTTGAAAATTCTTTTCTGTAAATTTACAGACCAGTTCAAAATTTCCTGTAATTTCCCACTCGGTGGTGATATTGCTTTCCGTGAATAAATATAATTAAACAGACTACTGACAGAAAATATACATCAATACATCAAACAGACAGAAAGTAGCTTTGCATGACACACACGTCAGATATCCATGACATGTTTCTGCTCAACATTGTTTTTTGGGGGGGAAATTCTTATCTGTCGAATACTTCTGTCGAATACTTCCTTTTTCCTCCGCTCTGGGGGACCACTAAAACGTCAAATTTGTCGGCAAAAAACTCTGCCGTTGACACCAATTTTCTCGACTTAAATTTCTCATAAAAATGTTTTTCGACCTAATAAAAATGGTGAGAAACCTAATAAAAATGGTTTTTGACCTAAAAATATGGTTTTAGAGCAAAAAAACCGTTAAGACGACCGACAATCGGTCGTCCTAACGCGGCCGGTCGTCTTAACATCTCTTTTAAACCCCAACCCGTCGTCCTATACAGAGAAAAGTAAATATATATATATATATATATATATACACACTGTTATTTTTCCTTCCCCCCCCCCCCCCCTCCCGACCCCAAACACAAATATAACATGCAGCGTTTGAGGTGACGAATGACTCCAGGAATCAAATGTCATTTCCTGCCATTAAAACTACAACTCAGTCTCTACAACTCTAGTCTTTTGGGTGACACCATTTGCAGAGCTTGATTGCGAAAATAAATTTATCTTTTTACGCCAAGGTGCTGTGGGTTTCCAGGCCTGAGTATGAGCGGCATTCCGCCTACAAGTTAGACTTGATGCCAAGTCGGTAACTAGACCGGTTGGTTCGTAAACCGCAGCAGCGTAGTCGCGAATGGACTGGGAACAAGTTTAGTCGACCTCTAGTTACCGACTTGAGAAACCTGTCTGTCACTTTGTACACGGGCTATGGAGTTTGCTACCAGAATCGGACGTAGATATCTGATTGGTCGAGACACGGGGCTTTATTGGTATTCATGCAACAATTTCAAAACATTTTCCTCAAGTAGTGGAACTATCAATATCCATTACTCCTGAATTTCAAAATGAGACATAATCATAGTAACAATTTGACCTTTCCGTTGATCCAAGTTTTGGTTAAGAAATAAATTCAAAAATCGTAGCTGACAATTCTCTCAATTGTTGCGGGGAGATTTTTGTATGTACATGTAGGACCTATATTATTTTATTGTACACATCGTACACGCAGTATAAATGCTCGTGACTCATATAAGACCTGCTACATTTTGCTAAAAGTTGAAAGCAGTTTATCTGAGTTAGGATACGTATCTAGAAATGTTCTTACTGCATATTCATTTAAACACCCCCTGGTAAAAATGGACGCTACCACACCGTGGAGTGCGGTGCGTGGATTACTGTGATTGGTTCGTCCTATGGCAACAGCGTCAACACGCTTTGAATCGTGAATATTGTCGCGCAATCAGGTTTCTCAAGTCGGTATACAGGTCGAAACCAACATATATACTGCACATAAAAACGGCTATCAATCGTGCGCGGTAAAATGGCATTAAGCCGGATTCATACATCGAATTCGCAGAAGGTTGAACAAATTTTGCGAACGAAGGTAGAGGTCACACAGGGTTCATGTCTGTAAGTAATTTGTTCAGTTAATTGAGACCTATCATGCTGTGAAAGAATTATACAAATATCTAAACGGGTTTTTTAAATTTGACCCCTGATTCCGTCATCATGACGTCACACTTGTATGCACACCTTGATATATTCTTACCGAGTTTCAAGTTGATATCTTGTATTAAAAATAAAAAAAAGCTCTAGAATCGTTTGAGTGGAAAAAGAAAAACAAATAAAGAAGCAATAGGTGATTGGAGATCAGCTCGATCACCTAAAAACTCATGAGAACATTTGCAATTCGAGCCCTGATACAGAATAACTCATCAAATTCCAGAATATGTTTAAAACGTACTGTATACATAACGTTTCTAAACTAATCCTTTGATGAGTTCACGGGACTGTATCTCATTTTTAGATGAAACCTTGGGCTAAAACAGCAGGTCACAATCTTTATTCAATAAGGACTCCACAAGCGACCTAGATTTGTCGTACCTCTTTTCTATCGTGCTTCGTGCCGGGAAATGCTTTAATTTCGGTTCCTCCGTCTGGCGTCTTGCCGGGATCCGTCTAAAAGCAGAATATTCGTGACAACATTTTGTGCAGCCTCGCAAACTTCCGTTTCATATTTCTCGTCCATTTTCAGAGAATATTTCACTGCTCGGGGAACATTTTGACTTCACACAATCCACTATAGGACTTTAAAAGTATGTGTATATATATCGCAGGGCTATTACAATACCCAACATATTTCGTTGGTGCCTCACCAAGAGGCATAGAAACCTGACGCAGTCCATTGTTACAAAGATACGCGCTCACGCATAACTTAACATAACATTTTGAAAATCCACGCGTGTTGAAAGAATGGCATTCTGGGACTCTTGATACGAATCCACATTCCGCCCTGATATCCCAGCAACTTGTTATAACTTACAATCGCTTCTGGAATTTGTCACTGTTAGCTAAAATTGGAATAAGAAATGTTACACCCAGCGAGATTTGGACGTGGTTCTTCCCCTGCCGAGACTTAATATAATTCCTGATATAAAAAAAAGGTGTGAGATTTTGTTGTAACCGATTTTAACTGATTTAATTTTTGAGATACAAGTTTCAAACAGCACTACTAGCGTATAACGGTGTATCGAGTGTAATCGAAACTATAGCAGTTTAAATTGCCCAACTTTTCACTGACAAAATCATGCTTGCTGTTTTTGATAGACAAATTACTGTTAGTTGCGACAAAAATTACAATGTATTTCATAATTTAGATAATATTTGACATTTAGATAAATCTTTCCCAAAGATTCATGTAATTAAATGTTAGAGCACAACGCAAAAAGCGCTGAGAACTCGTAAACGGAACCAATATGGCACCCTTATATATAGCATTAAATTTTGGTGGTTTCTTTTTAGGTTCTCTTCAGTCTATTTCGGAAAGACCTTTAGAATCATGTATGGGTCTATTTCGAGCCCAAAATAGCCCCACAAAAACTGGTGGTTCCTTTAATAACCTTCTTGATTAAAGGCAGTATACATGATTGGTATCTCGAGGAATCAGAACTGTTCACAGATTAACACATAACTTACACGATAGAAACATGATGACGGCAGAAAACCTCCCCTGAAGTGCTGTAGTTTTTGAGAAATGAGCAAAACAATTATTTTTCGTCTCGCTAGACGTAAATTAAATTCGCCCCTAAACCAATTCGCCCGAGTGCCATTTCGCCCCCAAACCACTTCGCCTCAGTGCCATTTCGCCCCAAATCACTTCGTCCAAACACTACCTCGCCCAAATGCCACTTCGCCCCAAAACCACTTCGTGCACAGGCCGTGGTTCAGGGCGAAGTGGTTTCGGGGCGAAATGACTGCAAACCCTTTTTGGACTGTTTTCTCAAAAGTTAGACGAAGTACGGAGATGGTTTTTGCTCAGGTTGGTTTTAATCATGCATATCTTCAATCACACAGGGGGATACAACTATTTGTAACAGTTTACCAATCATGTATACTATCTTTAATGTTTAAACTTTAATTAATTACGTATTTACCATTTATTTGATAAGTTTTAATGATGTGAACGTGTTCGCCGAAAAACAAATTTCGTTGCGCGTGCTGTTCGCCAACCGTAACGCTATGCACTTTCGGGTTCGTGACTATAGGAAAAACTCAAAACGGATCTCGGCAGTTGTTTGTCACTTCTATGTTTAGCGCGTGTTTGTGCGGCTGTCTTCCGTTTAAGCAGTTATATTACTGCATCGGGGCTGCGGACGAGACTTATCTTTATACTGATGAACATATAGGTAACTAAGTAGCATATCAACAAACTAACATTTAGTAAAACTCCATACATTTCTTTATTTATTGATTTTTATTACGTGAAAACGGCATTCAGCCTAGCGCGATAATGGTTGGTACGCGTACCAGCGCGATCTGTTGTAATATACGCAGAAGCAGTAAACGGTCACCAACCAATAATGCATGTTCGTCAGTACGGGAAAAACATTTTAAGTGAAATGGGGTTGTTTGCCACTTTCAGATGTTTCATGGCTCAAAAATCAGACAATATTTAAGTTAGAAATGTTTAGAAATGAAAGAGGGCACCCCAAGAATCCCAAAAATGACAAAATACGAAATTTGTCAAAAGGTGCCTTTTCGTCAGTATGGGAAAAATGCGACGAATTATGCCTGCTAAAACATTAGAGCTAAACAATCCAAAAACAAAACTCAAGCAAGAGAAACATGAAACTAACAGTTCCCTGGCGAAGCATGTAGCCATTTAATCAATGTCACTCTTAACAAAAGACATACGGAGTCCTTCATTTGCACGTATCTTTGCAAGTGCGCGACGGCTGTTAAGGGATGCAGACAACACGTTCAACAAATAGTCGTCGTGCGCTTTTATAGGATACGCGCAAAATGGTTATTCGTCTGGTATACTTCACAGATTGCTTCTTTTTTTAGACTTCCTTTAAGTAGTTATTTTGATAAATTGTGTCAAACCTACAATGCCTGATTTACATAGCCCAAGACGAGGCAATCCAAGTTGTGTTAGCTTTTGACATGTGTACTATGTATACAAACTAAAACCTTTCTTCATCAAATGCATAGTTGAATTCATTCTTTTTCTATCTCGCTTCTTTTCACAGATTTAACAACAGCAAGGCAGGCACGAACTCCACGTTAATAATTGAAAAATCACACAGCATCAAGTGCATGCCGTTTTAAGCGTTGTAGAGTAATTAACTGTCGACACTATCGGGCGGCTGCCAGCGTTAGAGGAACAACGAGTGATTGGTTGTTTCCAAGGAATCTTCAACATCTTGGTGCCACGATTGTGGTTGATACCAAGCACGCAAGACACAAAAGGAGAGTCAATTTAGTCCACGAAGGGTGCCACTTACGGCTGCGGTTCGAGCACGAGTGCTACAAAGTTCTTTTGTTTTATGAACGGATCGGTTAATCTCATTGATCTTGATGTATTTTCTGCAATCGGACATCACTTGACCTGAATCGTTGCAGAATCTATGAAAAATTACCAGCGGACATGTGTACTTTCCAGTTGGGTTTTTAAAGGAGTCTCGTTGATGTTACTCAAGACAAATCCATCATTGGCAAACGCCAGGGCCCTTGAACAGATTAATCGCAACTCGTCATTTTAAAAAAATCGATTCATAAGCCGACAAAACTTTAGGGTGTCTTCATCTGAAAAGACTTTCGGTGGAATACTTGCCCATACCAAATTCAATCCCCACGAGCCGAGAGACTATAAAGTTCACAAGAAGCGACTAAGTGGTTAAAATTAAGTTTCCGCTGTCCACTTTGAGATTACGTGCTCATCTAATTTGCAATAACTTAATTAACAACTTAGCTTGCCCATTCCCGGAGTGAAAAAGGCACCGCCGATTTCCCTTGGGAGTTACTTCGGTGGTCCAATCACTACTGTGATAAGTGTACGTATTATCGGCAGCACTGCATGGTTTTGAACAAGTGTACAGTTAATTCGTGGACAGAGAATTAACAGATATGGTAACAGAATTGATGTGCAAAGAAAAGGGCAACCACACTTATCATTTTTTGGATACTTAAGAGAAGTGACGATAAATCAAAACTCTGGAAAAATAACAATATCTGGAAAAGAGAACTTGGTACAACGCCTACATTAACGAATGAATGGACCGCAAACGGCTATAGGCAATAGTCGCTTTTGATGGCGCGATGTTGTATTGAACTCATCTTAAGCCTTCTTGGTACAAATTTATGTATCGTTATGTTTTAGAAGAACACGGTCAATTCTCCATTTATTGACTACACGCATGGTGGAGTCACTGTTTCTGACAAAAAAGATCCACGACGCAGACCTTGAGGGATAAACATGTGATGTTACAGGTTTTTAAAAAATTTCGTTCCGGTCAATTTGACTGAAACAATTACTCAATTCGGCACGAGTCTGTGGGATGCTCTATATCCCCAGGGAATTGCTTTATAAAACGTACGATCGCAACGTAGGGCGTTGCTTGAAAATATCGGCCGTCTGATTTGCAATCTGACCTTGGAGCCTAAAATAGTAATGAGACAGAACATCATGAGGAAAAAGGTTTCTGTGATCCATTTTAATTTCCGCTTAGCACAGAGATCATCAGTTGCTGAGACTTGTGTATCACTTTTACACTCTTCTGACATACATGTATATAAATGTCTTTAGAGTGATATCGGCTTTGACTTTTTTTTCAGTCGCATAGAATTGCATCTGGTTGTTGGTACAAAAGGCGCTATTGGACACAGGACAACCTTTCTGATGACAGTGTGTCAAATTGCCTGAAATCATCAGCAACATCAGCGCAGAATTCTGAGCAAACAGACGAAACCACAATAAGAAGTACTAAGCAAGCAAAATGGAGAATATTACAGATATTTCCCTCCTGAAGACCACGGAGATACCTAATCAGCAACTCGATCCTCATTCGGTAACGGATGGGTCGACAGTCTACGTCCTCGGGGTCATTTACGGCATGATTGGATCCCTTGGTATCATTGGCAACACGATGGTATGTACTATTTTCCTAACAAGACGAAGAGTCTTTGGATCCACGATCAATCTGCTGATTTTGAATCAGTCTATGATCGACCTGGTTGATTCCATATTGTACCTGATTCTTCGGTTTGGGCCACACCTTTCGAAAGAGGATGACACGATTTGGGCAAAGATCGCCTGCAGAGTCTGGTTCTCCGAGTACGTCATCTGGTCTCTCTTTGTTGCGTCAACTATCAATCTGCTATTTGTATCCCTCGAGAGATATTTCGCTATTTGTCATGCGGTCAAACACCGCACGCTCTTCACGACACGTCGCGCAAACATTGTGCGGTTAATAGTGTGGGTGTTTGGTTTCATGTACCAATCCTACTGGGCCGTTCTGCACAAGTACACCGATGGGGAATGCTACCCAATGTGGCCCACTGACACATTTCAAAAGATAGGTGGTATTTTCTTCTTCTGCTGCGAGTACCTGATTCCCCTCTCTATCATGTGTTTCAGCTACGCCAGCATCGTCGTCACGCTGCGCAAAAAAAGCCAACGCGACAATACGCAAGTGAACACCTTCCAGCGCGCCAAACGCAACGTGACGATCACGCTGTGTATGGTGTTCGTTTCGTACACCGTCTGCTGGACGCCGACCGAGATCGCCTACATCATGTACAACCTTGGCAGAGAGTACGACTTTGAGAGCCCGTTACACCGCGTGTTCACTGCTTTAGTTCTCTGCAACATGTGCGTGAACCCAATAATATACTCTTTTAAGTACGAACGGTTTCAAGTGGAACTGAAGAAAATCATATGCAGAAAGAATCATGTTGTAGATTCCTCTGCCCACACTGGGGGAACGACAGTCCGAACTGTTGCAGGTGACCTGAACTCCAACCAGGAGGGGCCAAGCGTTGTCCGTTAATACCCCGTTCACACAGCTCTGCGACCTTAAGGGGCCATTTCACTAAGGATTGTTTTTTCCAATCGGCCCGATCTGGACCAGATTGTCCCCGATGAATCAATGTTTCGGATCGGCCCGATTGTCGTCATGAATCGCCTCCAATCGTCCCTTTTTTTGATCCGATTGAGTCCCGACCAATGGATCATGGCGGGGGGACGAATCACGGACGTTCCTCGCGCGATCGACACGTTTCCGGGGCGCGGCGGAAGTATGCGAAAGTACGCGCAAGTACCCGCAGGTACACGGCAAAGGCCAAGTAGAGACCCGCTTCTCGCGCGCAAGTGAGCGATCTTCGCGTGTTGTTCGGCCGAGAGAGGCAGAGAGAGGCCGAGAATGGGCGATCCCGGCTCAAGAGAGGACGCTTTCGGCAGCTCTGCGGCCGATGTCCGCCGTTCTTCGCGCGAGAGTGGCCGAATTTAGGCGTATGTTGACGCAGGGAGCCGCAGGAAGCCGAAAGTATACGGTCTTCGGACGATTTAAACGACCTTCGGACGTTTTTCGGCCGACCAAATTTGCCTAGATCGGCCGGAGATCGGTGTTTTGGGGGCCCGACTATATAAATCGAGCCAGATCGAAGCCTTTCATCACTTTCTGACCAGCCATGCAGGTCGGTCGTCCGAGGATCTGGTGAGGGTCGGGTGCTTACACTCCGCCGACACTACGCACGACCCTCGGTAGAGAGCGGCAGAGGATATACGAAAGCTCCGGAGGGCGGGCGAGACAAGGGGACCTTCAGGGGACCCTCGGACGACCAAGACGACCACGGGCCGACGGTTTTTGATCGGCTACTGTTTTTCAACATGTTTAAAAACAGTAGTCGATCACTTTTTCGGTACCCGACCCTCGGAGGACTGAGGCGATCGCGCCAGATCTTTCCCCGAAGGTATAGGGTAGTGCTTGACAGTGCGCGCAGGTTCCCGACTATTTTCGCAAAAATGCGGCCGATCGACCAAAAAAAAGGATCGGGTACTATCAGGACCAAAACAATCCTTGGTGAAATAGCCCCTTTACGAATGCCGATCACCCCGATCATCCCCGATCTGAAAAAAAAGTTATCAAAACGACCCGGCTACGCTTATTTTGTGCACGTTCAAAATAAGCGTGGGGAGAGCGTGCAGCTTCCCGACCTAGGAGATCCCACCCCGACCAAACCACGCTCATGGAGATCCTCACACGTTTGGCCCACGATTGGCCACGATCTGGCCACTTTTCCATCGTAGTAGAAGCGGCGTCTACACTGTTAAAAAAATCTCTGTTCATTTACAGTACATTCATATGTCAATTGGCATTACATAGCGTACTGTTTTTAAACAGTACATTCTACTTTTTTGTTTTATCTGTTTGCATACAGTAGACTCTACTGTTATTTGGAATTGTAAATTTACAGAAGATTCTTCTGTTTTTCAACAGACGACTAAGTGATCGTTTTGTGCAT
Organism: Henricia sp. BOLD:AAB3569; assembly: GCA_037783545.1. Lineage (NCBI taxonomy): Eukaryota > Metazoa > Echinodermata > Asteroidea > Spinulosida > Echinasteridae > Henricia > Henricia sp. BOLD:AAB3569. The sequence continues at coordinate 238,592 of JBBELK010000351.1, read as the reverse complement.
GGTTTTGTTCTTTAACAAAGCCTTCTGTACAGAAACAATTCGATGTAACTGAACGAAGCAGTCCAGGTTATTGACGAATGTTTCTTGTTGAGCTATACAGTTCACTTTTTGTGTTGTAGATGCACCACACTTCATGTAAAATAAGTCGGCATGTTTCTCTCAATTTCCTAGTTTTTATTTGCATGCCGGGGTGCAGTGGAGTTTCAACAGGGTGTACAATTTACCAAAAATGTAACCCGACTCGCTGAAATACAGGAATATGATAAATTCAGGGGGAATTTCCGCCCGAGTCTACTGTATTCCCGCACTTTGAGGCAGGTTACGTGCTCCCGTGTATCTCCACTGCAGGCAGTATTGCACGGCAAATAAAACGCAAATAAAAACCAAAAAATGTACGAAACTACCGACTTGCCTTTCACGACATGTAGAGCAGCTACTTCTCGTTCAAGTCGGCACTATAAACTGAACAGTCTCCAGTATATGTTTCGACATAACGCCCGCCAAAATCTGTCATTTCATATACGAACGGCACAACTACTTGCTATCAACGCCGCGTAATTTCTGCCGCATACCAGGGAACATCGATGGGATAACAGAAGGTCGTCTGTTACTAAACAGTAACATGGCTGTATTTTAACAGATGAATATTAAAAGTTTCTTGTTCCTGAACAAACCTGTAATTTAACGGCAAACCGTCTGTAATCATACAGAACAATATTTTTAAAATGTACACAGACGGAAGAACGTTTGTGCAATAACAACAAATTCCAAAAACAGTGAAAGTTACTGTTCGATTTTGACTTTTTCAACAGAAAAACACCTGTGACTCAACACAATTGTTTACAGTGTATGTGTGAACGGGGTATAAGGACCATTTAACCCTTTAGTAACTGTTGAGGCCACAAGAGGCCTGAGGCCTCATTGCGGCCGTGAGCCACCAGCCCCAGTCTGCGAAAACTTCACATCTGCACAGTGTATACCGAACATATCAATAATTTTAAAGTTAATTGTTTAGTTTAAATGTTCAGCTTTAGGTTGAGGTAAGGATGTGAAAATTTTCTCGTTGTTAGCCAGTGATATTCCATTTTCGTGGCATGACTCGGCGTGTAGCTTCATGCATAAACAGATGCAATGTCTCTAAAGGTTAAAGCCAGTGTACAGGAATTGCAAACACCACAAAGCAAACTACATATACATGCCAAATTATTATATAGAGCCTTTTCACGGGCGACCATGACAGGAGTAGTCGCATTATCACCGTGCGTCATGCACGAGTAGGCACTTTGTGGATAAAAACGTGCATTTACGATTCCTCCATAATTCCCTGCGCGCAATGCATGATGGGATGTACAGGGGCGTAACTAATTTGATTGGGGGCGGGGGGTGCTTGGGGGGTTGGGGGGGGGGGGGGGGGGTGGGAGGTGGGGGGGGGGGGGGGGCTTAGTGATGCAAGTGGTTCCGTACAAGTGTTGAATAGTACTCCCAATACAATGCTTTGCCAAAATTGTTACCCGGTTTATATACAATTGATTGCACTGTGTTTTTATTATGAAATGTTACTGTATTTTATAATAACTTAATACAAACAACTAAAAGGAAAGAAATGAACGTATGAAGTATTAGCAATAAATGCAAAAACAGAGTGAACAGGTTAATATTCCTTGTAATTGCAAGTCATGGGCATAATTGGGTCATTCCAAGAGGTTGGGTACAAAAAGTGTGAAATACCAGAACTTTTATATGAGTAACATTCCAGCCCAGCTACTTTTAGTAAGTTACACTACAATATAAGTATTTACATCACATTGTAACAAAACTACAGACCTTCAAAATGTACTCGTAGTGTTAAACATATGTGGTGTCTATGTTGCGTAGGTAAGAGAAATATGTCATGATGGGTGAGAGATTGGTCAGTGAAAGCAGCATGATTATATTGGGACACCTAGCTATATTCAGTAGGCTACAACAAATTTTTCATCAGATAAATAATTATCCAGTCTTTAAATAAAAGAACTCGTACCAACCCAACATGGACACCGCTTTTTTTATATACCCAACCTGATGGAATGACCCAATTGCAAGAGCAAAAATATTATTTTAGGGATATGATCTGCATTTTTATACTTCTATATGCCTACATTCAAGTAATAATATTGTAATAATATGGGTTTAATATTTTTAGGTATCTTCAAGTGCGCTCTTCGCATTCTTACCTTAACTTGAAAAAATTACATGGCTGAGAGCATTTAAATTAATGTCTCTAAAAGTGCAGTTCAATTTTCCATCAGTTGTTGATATTTTAAAAACATAAATATTGAAGTAAATATATTTACAGGGTATCATTTAAAACTGAAAATTTCATACAACATTCTTCAATATTGTGTAGGACAATTCAACTCGGACAAACAGTCAGATGGACGGACGGACCGACCCACCGACCGACAATGAGAAGTTACAGAGTGAAAGCTCTCAACACATGCTGTACAGACATGGACGCCACCATTTTTAATTGGCTTAACGCTATTGGTACAAAGGGAAAAGAGCACGTTGTTGGTGTTGCCCTCTACTGATGTACTTTCAAGCATTCGAGTCGAACCCTAACATTCAGGACCCAATAGACCTTGTAAATTGACCTCGAGAACGTGCGGTACGCTGCGAGATTGATCCACTTCCGGGGACCGCGAAAACGAGGTAAAGCGCGTGCAGCGACCTTTTTCGGTACCATTTTGGATCCACGTCAAAATAAGCAGTTTCCCCAAACAATTCGGGGGTCCACTTTAACAATTCTCAAAATCCCATTTATTACTTTGTGGGAAAAGTTAATTGCCTGAACAAAAAGTTCATTAATGTTGTGACGTTTTTTGTTTGCAGCATCCAAACTGGAAACTACCCAACTGTTACGTAACACTGTGTATATAAGTGAACCGTTCGTTTTGCTCCAGCGCGGTTAGTTGTGGGCGCTGGCCATCTACACGTCGTACGTACGTTAGTTTTTGTAGTCACCTTTAGATTTGAAATAAATTAAATTTAGTTTAAGAGTTTAATTTCATTTGAGCTGTGATTCCCGGCGTAACATAACATGAAATTATAAATCTGACCTTCTATTTCCGTCGCTGAGATAAACTGGTAACCCTAAATGTAATATAAAAACCACGCAGCGCATCGCTGGTAGTCTGCAATTGGAGCCAGTGTTTTGGCACGAATACGATGTATTATGACCGTTTTCAAAAGTATATTACCCGATTCGGCTTTAGACGGTTTTTGCGATTTTCCGTCCTGGTACTTTATTTGTTTGGGTTTTGTTGGTTTTATCTACTTTCAACAGAAGTGAACGTGCAAGTTAATGTTTAAACCAGATATTTTCCACCGTCACGTTAATATTTCTGAGATGCACCAAGCCTAAGATTTGTGCGCTATAGAATACCCCTTTATTGTTATTATTATTAATTTAAGGTGCCATTTCCATTGGCGTTCAGGCGATTACAAACGCTGTACGGTAAAGTAACAGTTCAAAGAATATCGTCACAACGTTAAACCCCCATTGCCATTTCCTTACTGGTCCCCAGAAGTGTGACCAGCCGCGAGACTTACACGGTCTATTACCCATTTATAGCTTTTAAAGTTTCAATTAGCTTCTTACGTGTAACCATTGCCCGAACTAGTCAATTTCAAATGGAGATGCAGTTTAGAAAGTCAACATATGTTATTGTTGCAACGTGGAGCACGTCATTGCCTAGCAACCAACAGTCTGTCTGGTTGCTTTATGTCATTATGGTTATTATTACTTTATTTGGCAATTTACATAAAGGACAATAATAAATATATGTGTATATATAATATACAAAACTACACAGGTTATAGAATACCAATTAAACCCCAGAGAACACAAGACAGGGACATGGACAGTGCAGGGCTGCCAAGGAGAAAAACAAAAATATGTGTCTCTCCAACCCTGCACAAAAACACACAAGGACAGACACACGGACCAGATACAGAACTACATCAAAATTGCACAACAACGAAAGTCAAAGTAGAAAAGTGAGGTTCAAAAAGGAGCGGGGAAGATGGGGGGGGGGGGGGATTGGGCGTGGTAGTGCCGTTTGAGTTGCCGCACAAAAAGCCCAGTAAGGGGCACAAAACAAATGATCAACCAAGTTATTGGAATAAGCACTCCATTTCCTAGCAAACTGACAAGGAATATAATATTTATATATGTCAGTACTAGCATACAAGTTGTGAAAGGTCAACCGGGAATTTGCACGTCTACAATTAACATTCATTTGACTTCACTTAAAAAGGATGGAGAAAAATCACCCAAATTACCAAGTAGCAATTTATTACAGACAAATGTCATGAAAGAGTATTCCCGCCTGGCGCTATTAAGTGTGCCTAAATGAAGTACACCGAGCCGCTCAGTGTACTGTTGCTCCTGTCTACGTTGATGCAATATGAGACGTGTGGCATTTAAGTCGTTTTGGAGCTGAACCATATCACTGCTGGACCTCATCTCTTTAAACACAAAGGTAAGTGTCCCAAAACTGAACCGAGGTCCAATAGAAATAATATCTACCGTTCAAATATGAGCATTTTTAGTGCTTGGTGTTTGATGCTGTAGTGCTGGAAAACGTTATATATCATCATAACACGGAAAAGCTTATAAATCCCAGCCATCATGCCTCTTGCTGATGTAAAACTCAGTATTTTCTTAATTGTGCAGTTAAGCCGCTCCACCAGTCCATCCGATGGTGGGTAGAACGGCGTCATGCGGATTTTATGGCTCTCTACAATTTGCACATATCTTGCAACAGCCCGGCCCCAAACTCTTTCTTTTGATCATGTATGGAACTCTCTGTGGAATTATCTTTTATGACCTGCTCGACATGGACCTCTGCCACCATCTGCGACGCCTGACCAGGGGGCGATTTCACAAAGCACTAAGATTCGTCCTAGGAAGTGTAACTCGTCTTATCTTGGAACTAATCCTAGGACTGATTTCACAAAACTTAGGATGTGTTCAATTCGTCCTATTTCCCATGGCAACACGGCCCAACTCTTTCTAACTTAAGATCGATGTTTGGGTCGTCTTATCTGTACGAATGCATGGAGTAAATGCAGTGACCGAAGGCACTTAGGCCTATCCTCTGCTTGCCGAACGTGAAGCTAGCCCGGCATACGGCAGCGCTAGCAGGCGGTCATAGGCCTACAGACAATTTTCCTTTGCCGCGATATGCGAAATTCTCTCGAAAAGGAGGCGTAATTTAAATCGCAGAAAAGCACTTACCGAAACAGGTTGAGGCATTTGTATGTCCATGCACGTGAAGCCATAACTTGCTGTAGCCCTATAGCTGGGTTTCTCGATGTTTACACGCGTAAAGCACGGATTTATATTTCGGCAAAATATATCCATACAATAAAAACCACGAAATATGTACATACTAGTTATACTGTTGATTGAGCACAGACTGAAAGTTACTTGTAGTGCGCGCGCGTGTGTGTACTAGCGCGCGATGCTCCCGAAAAAAGATACATTTATGTAAATTAGATTAATACACATAGGCCCTAGGCCTAATGTTTTTTTTTCGTCAAGCATATACTGCATGCTCTGCACATAAATGCGAGTGTGCCATTTGTACAGTCGAACGATAGGCCTACATGTACTAGTACATCTAGGTTCAAGTACATCGACTTGAATTTGTTCACGTCAATGTAACCTTTCATAACTGCCGACAAAATGCGATACGCCAAGCAGACGACGCTACAAAGTCGATTGTAATGTGCGTGCCGTTTTCCCGACGACTGCTGTATTCGGTACTGTTAACAAACATGGTACAGCCGTTGATAAATGTATAATAAGCAGTTGCGACTCGTCTTGTAAAAGACAGGTTTTGTGAAATCGATCTCAGGACACGTCTTAGCAAAGACCGATCTTACTGCTCGAACTCGATCCTAAGATAGGAAGAGATTTGTGAAATCGGCCCCAGGTATTGTAAAAAATTTCCACCCATTCAGCGCAGTATTAGGTCAACATAATATTGCTCACTTTGCCTTCCCTCGTCTTCGGAAACTTGCCAGTGAGGTTGAATGCTATGTATTCCATCGGTGCAACTGCCATTGCTCATATTGTGACACCGTTGCCACCACTGTAACAATCGCAGTCTAAAATTCTTCAACACAACTGGGGTCAGAAGTAACACTATTTATTCAGTTTCTGGCTGAATTTCCTGGAAACTTAATATATAATGTTTGCTTAAATTCCCCGCGTATAACAGACAGAAAACGTCTCTCTCGCGAACGAGCGTCAAAAATTTTTCCATCGCGAAGCCGTGTTGGTGCCCTCTGCCGGCTGAGTGGCACACATGTTAAGGCCTGGGGCCAATTTCATAAAGCTGTTTAATTAGCAGAAAAATGTGTTTAATCCAAAATTTGTTTGCTTTATAAAAATGGGTTAATAGTCCAAATTGTATGTGATGTGTATTAAAATTGATTGTTGTTCTTCTATTCTTGCTAAAAACACAAGTTGTCATACAATTTTTACTATTAACACATTTGTTATGAAGCAAACAAAATTTGGATTAAGCAACATTTTCTGCTAAACAGCTTAATGAAATTAGCGCCAGGTCACACGTATATATGCTTCAAACGTCAGGCGTCGAGTGTCGGGTATTGTTTGTAAAGTTAATATTTAGCGATTTAACTATTCCTTAAAGTGCCAAGTTAACATTCCATCCAGAAAAGAGATAAATTGTGTTTATTTCTCATAGAAATATATACCTGCACCAAAGCGTAACTTCGTAATGTTTTTGGTTTATTCCAAACGAACCTTACGCGACCGATAAGCCGTAGTCATTCTCGGCAGAATACCACATTCCCAACACATGTATTCTCACGCATCAATGAATGCATGTACTGTGTCATTATGGACGTCATTTGTCTTCGGTTGAAGTTCTTAATTTAATATTTTGATCGAATCTCTCATAATAATGTTTCGGCAGTGTGAACCCCACAGAAAATGTTCCCTCAAATCAATCAATATTAAGGCAGTGGAGTCTAATCTACCGTTCACACGCGTTGCTCAGATTTTCATTCGGCGCAAAATTTAAGTGCGCGGTCATTGAACAAACGACGTCACAAATACTGCAGCTGTTAAGCAGAAAATATTACTTAGCATAGAATGTTTGCGCTTATCTGCTGAAATATCGTAACATCTACATTTTGTTTAGGTGGTACTCAAGCCTCGGTCACAAAATATGGCCTGCGGCGTGTTGGCGGCGGCCGTAAGTCCCCAAAATTGCACGGTAGAATATGCTAGCCGTGAGGCGATCTCAAGGTTTTTTGCTCGTCGCAGGGGCTTACGATTTTTTTTATAAGTGGACATTAAACCTTTTTTCGGAAATCGCAAGGCCGTAGGCCGCAACCCCGCCGCATGTATCATCGCATGTATCAAAGGACGCCGCACGGAGACCTTGCGGCGGCCGCAACAGCCATCCGGGCGCTTTGCGATTGCCTTGCGGTCGCCGTGAAGGCGCCTCGCAGTTTGTTAACTGGCGCCTTGCGATCTCCTCACGGATTTTGATTTCATGACTTTTACGATTGCGCTGCGGACCTTGTAACATTTGTGAACACTACTTCCGTAAAAATCCCATCTACAAACCTCAGAACCGTGCGGCGGCAGCATTATATGTGACCGAGGCTTCAGCAAAATTTACTTAGTGTTGTCAAAAGACCTAAAACATGGATGTCAGACCATGTTTATACTTGTGCATCTATTGGGGAGGGGGTCAGTGAACCACAAAAAAGTGCACATGTGCACAAACCGTGATGTCATATTATGCGTCATCACGTCTATAAATAATCGAAGTTCATACGTCACCTTTTGTTGGTCATGGGCGGGTCACGGCTAATTTACACGACCCTTTACAATAATGACGATCGCTTATAAAAATATTATGAGTAAAATCAATTTGGTAATTTGTATAATTAATAATTATTATAATTGTAATCTTCTCTCCCTACATTATTTCCCTCATCATTTACACTTAATATCGAGCTTACCACCCATCTTGTCTCCACGGTCCGTTACATCGATAACGATCCCGACGTCTCCTTTGGCGTGCTTGACAGATGTTTACTTGAAGTCTCCACGGCACTTGAGTGTTCAGAACAGCGTTCTTGCTTGCTGTGACATCAGAGGAACTCTAAATTTAGCGCACAGAATTTTGATTATACTTCCTGTCAAATGACGGGAAATCGATTATCAGAATACAAGAACTCTTCAGCGAAATCTTCAAATTTCAGAGTTTTGTTGCACAACCCAAATATGCTTATTTCAAAATATTGACTGAAAATAAAATGCTGGAAAGTTCCCGTGCAATTATAATACTTAAGGTTATTGTCATGACACTAGCATGATTGTGCATGTTGCTCACATGATCATGCAAGTCATTTTCATTTATACAAACTTAATATAGTATTGTTTTGTCCGGAATATTAGCCTCAGACTCTGAACTGGCAAGATAGTTCAGTTCAAAGAATCTGGGCTACATACTTTTTAAAAAAAGGTAATGGACGGGATATGTAGTATTGGGAAATGTTTCTTAGGGAAAAAATGGCTTCCAGGATCAGTTAAAGGGACACACCGGCTTTGTTGGGCTATTTTGGGCTGGAAATAGACCCATACATTATTCTGACGCGCTTTCCAGAGTAAATTAGATATATCTTGAAAAGACGCCGTCAAATTTGGCCGTCAAAAAAGGTCACGTGACTTTTCGGAACCAGATTCTGGTTCCGAAAAGTCACATGGTCTTGCGAGTTAGTTTTGTGTCCAGCCGCATGAATGTTTCTTACTGCAGAACTGCACCAAATTCAACTCTGATTTCCCCCCCAATATTTATAAGATATTGACAAAAGAGAGACTGTTTATACAGGTATGAAACAGAGTTGAACATAAGTATACAAATTCGAACATAAATGTTTGTTTCGAGAGTCCGGAGAACGGGAGCGAGCGCGTTCTATACGGCAGGCTACCGTGGAGTGTAGGATATTTGCCCCGCGCAGCACGGCAAATAGCCTGAATGCACACACGGCTATGTGTGTTGCTCCGGTGTACGTTTGTGGAGACAAAACATGATGCCAACTCAGAAAACGGAAATTCCTATTCGGTCGTCCGGGCTGTCCAGTGAAATCGTGAGCAGAAAATTTGAGATATCCTGAGTAGGAGAAGAGCGAATCGTTTGTGACAAAGTCGTGAGGCTCGCGCGTAGTTGCAACGGCTGGTAAAGCGTATAACCCGTCTTTTGGCCGTTTTTGTTAATTTTGCACTTCTTTAGTAAATTACGGGATATTTTGATGATATTTGTTTCACAACGACCATCAAAAAAGTATTGTCAATGTTGCTACATCTCTAAATCATGTAAACAGTAGGCCGGTGTGTACCTTTAATAAAAAATAGGGGGAAATATGAGCAGATTAAAAAAAACCGCATTCTTAACCGAAAGGCGAACGCCTGCTGCCATTTTTCGTTTGTTTTATATAAAAAAAGAAAGATAGTAGCCACATGTCTTCAGACGGTCACAACCCCTTGAGGGTTGGAGTGTCGGCTATAAAAATGTATAACTGCCGACCTCCCCCCCCCCTTCCCCCTCCCCCCTCAGCCCCCGAGTCGTGTCCACACGACCACAAACCCCCAAGTTTCCCTCTAGGGAACACCGTATAATGCATTCCCTCGAGGGTAAGTGCGTCCACACGGCACAGACCCCCGAGGTTCGTCGGGGGATTTACAAATTGGAGGAAAAATCCCCAGAGTGCGTCCACGCGGTCACGCCTAGTGTGGAATTTGTAGCGGTTTACCTCGATTCTTAGTTTTCCCTTGCTTTTAATGGATTCACAAAGTGTCACAACAAAGCGCCCTCTTTTTACAAATGATACAGTACTTTGGAAAACAAAATAATCAGTTGTGATGTCGTTTTATGGTACTAATCATTCACGTAAAGCAAACATCCCGCCTAAATTTATTGCTCATTCCAGGGACCTTTTAAGGTGGAAGAAATTAATCATATACTTGTCCAACTGTGCAAGATGAATCACGACAAGCGCTTCGTAACACCATGGAGGAAGAAACATGGTAACACCCACCGCCGCGAAACGACGCCAACGGGAAATTTAATTTCTAATAGTTACTAAAGATATTAGTGCAGCATCGGCATGCATACGGTTACTGAACTCTAGCCTACATGATGCAAAAAGAAGCGAACCCCGAGGCGTTCATCAGTACAGGAGATTAAATTCACGACCATTGGTGGAAAAGACACTTAACAACACCGTGCTATCTGACGTTTAGAAAGGGAGACACTTCCATTAATTACGGTGATCGGTTTTGGTGTCAGGGAAAGCATGGTGTTTTAGGCACAAAACTTAATCTCTCTATGTTTACCATTGCATATGCTGTCTTATATACAATGGATTGTAGGCGACTCACTGAATGAAGACTGGTTGTACTATCTTCACATTAAAAGGACCAATACACTATTTGCAAGATGAAACTGATAGATTCATGGAATAGGGGCAGAACATATCTAAAGAAGAATTTTTGTAAACTAGCCTGCAAAAATGTTATCTACATGGATGCATCAATGCTTCAAAACCTTTGGATTCCTTGTATAATGTTTGTGTTAAATGGTAACAAAAATGTTTGTTATACCCCGTCTTGGAATACTGCGGCTTCATTGGTCCAGAACGGTCACATGTCCATGTGATAAAAACTCATATCACCCTGCCGTATGCGAATTTAACTTCATATCACCCGGCCGTACTATGCGTGTTCTTGCCCCCTGTCCATAGCACGCGTAACGCGCTGTATGAGGCTCCATTAGTAAAAGAAACCGCGTGTTACGCCCGCTAGAGGCGCACAACGCGCACGCACATCGCATTATTCCACACGCTGTGCGCGTGCTACTTTCGCAATGTTACACACGCACAGGTAGTAGTCCGAAGACTAGCGAAAGTGCAGAGACGAATTGTTTTTATACAATTTCAACATTCCAAATAATAGAAACGATATTATTATGCTGTACGGAGACCATTAGACGGGATATAACAAAACAATTGTTGACTGGTGTGGTGTGGGATATGGAGTTTTAACACCCGAGGGAGCTCATAGCACCCGAGGCAACGCCGAGGGTGCTATGAGCTATGCTATGAGGCCTACACGCAATTTTTTTTTAAAAAGGCACACAAGTTGTTAATTGTTAACAGAAAGTACAACCTTCAGCAGAAATAAAGTGGTGTTTGTTATCATTGCTGCCAACACTAGTATGAGCAAGCTTTTCTCTTGTCAACGCGAAGTAACATTTTGCAAATTATGATAAGACGAATCACTGCTACACTTGTAAAATCTTCTATTGGATGTTCGTATCCGCATTTTTAGTGGGTCAACAATTATGCACGGGTTGCACAATGTCTTTTGTTTTTTTGGTATATATATTTTTTTGCAGCTATCGCAAAAAAAGTATGCGTGTACATGTAGTTATACCGGTCAGAAACAATGTATGAACCAGTACAGAAACGAAATCGCAAGCTTATTAAATCCAGCATTTAAGTTGGCAAAATGAGTAATTACACCACTGATGAGAAGCGAACAAATAATAGCGACGAATGACATACTTCCTGCCACAAACTGGTTCTGTGCCGGCCGCGGCCCGATCCCTCGTTTAAGCTAAGATCAGAATTAAAAGCGTACGCCCGTCATGGTTAATTTCTCGCCCGTAACGGCAATGAACGCGCCCTAAGAAGCAGCGCAAATGTCATTTATGAGCGATCACCGAAAGATGTTTGTGCATTACAGACACAAACTAATTTCTACATGCCACGATTTACTCGATTCTAAGTTGAGCCAAATATTTTTACAATTTACGCGCGGCCGGAAGGACGCTAATAATCTATACAATGTTGAAATTTTGAAATGGTTCCATGTGCTCAGTCACTTGTTTAAAAAAATCTCGCAGTCGGATGCTTAGCCACCATCCAGGGTAGTCTTAGTGTGGAGGTTGGTAGGGATAAATCCTTTGAATATGAAAATAATGGGATTACTACTCCCCCCGATCGACAAAGTGCACTGCCCTACCTCGAGCCAGAAACGGTTTGATTGGTGTAAGACGATGCAAATACATGCAGTTCCAGGGGCGGATCCAGGAATTTTTCCAGGAGGGGGTTTTGCCACCAGGGAGGGGTTTTGCCCATCAGATTTTTATGTCTGCTTGTTTCGGACAGGCGGACACGCAAAAAATGCATTACATTATATTTTTTGGTGTCGGAGCAGTGGGGGTTTTGACCCCCAAAACCCCCCCTCTGGATCCGCGCCTGAGTTGGTTTGGTCCTGTCACAAATTCTCGCTCAATAAAGGTCAAGTGGAATGAACATGGTTTGTTTGGGCTTAACACAACATACCTCTATTAAGGTATGTCGTGCCCCAGCCCCACTAAAGAGAACTGATAGGGGATAAATATTGGTTGGTGGATTTGTGCTTGACATACATGTTCCTTAGAGGAATAAATTAAATTTCGCTTGTTTATTTGGGCTTGTTTTCCTTGCATGACACTGTCATCTTGGCTGGTTGGTATATAGGCTTGATACAAATTGTTTTTCTTCTAATAACACAAGGGGATTATTATATTTTGGCTGGTTGGTTTCCTTGCTCTATGGTTTAGGCTTGACATTGATTGTTTTCCTCTAATGACACAAAGGGACTAATATAATTTGGTCGGTTGGTTGGTTTGGGGCTTGAAATTAATTGTTTTCCTCAAATGACGTACAGGATCAAGTCAATTCGGCTGGTTGGTTTGGGCTTGACATAAGTTGTTCCCTTTAATAACGCAGAGGGATTATATATTTTTCCCGGTCGGTTTCGGCTTCATATAAATATATTGTCTCCCTCTAATTACACAAGGGGATTATTATATTTTGGCTGGTTGGTTTGGGCTTGATACAAAATGTTTTTCTTGTATGACACTGTTATTAGACCCGGCCATTCAACACCGGCTAGCTCGGTGGTCGAGTGGTTAAGACGTCTGCCTTGTTTGCAGGAGGTCGTTGATTTGTTAGTGTCTCGGGAAAGCACTGAGTATACAGTGCTAATATACGTCGGGTAAGGGCAAAACAAACCCTAATTAACATGCATTCTCCCCGACGCAAACTAAATTAATTACTAAAAAACAAAACCTCTTTCACACAATATAAAAGCAGCTTTGTCTGGAAACAAACAAAAATATTGAGCTCATGCAGCGCAATGATCTGTCCCGTGAGTGTGGTGCTCCCATTGATCACTGTCGTGGCAATGACAGGAACAACACAATAAGTCGACGGGAGCCTAATAATGAGTTTGCCTTCTACGAAAAAACCAGGGAAGAAAATCGGAAATTATTTCCCTGAATTTTGAAGATGGCCATTGTCAAAGAAATTTTTTTATAAATTTGACAAGGATTAACTTCACCGGGGCCGTATTTGTAAAATACAATGTATATTGACAGCGAAAGGTCGACCAACAATGTCTCTCAGGGCCTTGCCAAGTACAGAATTATGCAAGGTTGGGCCTGCCGCAAGTTTTAACAAAATTAGATAATGCTTTTGCAGTTGAAATACTGGCATGTTTACGTGTTTTACTATACGACTGAGGACAATCCTTTGTGTTTGCCTTTGTTCCTGTACTCTACCTCTCTCCCCAAGAGAAAGGGCATGAACACACGATCCAGGACCGGCTCGAACAAAAAATACAGTACAAGGCGACATGAAGGGATATTTCGTTATCCCTTTGTCTATCCATCTTTGGTCGTAATGTAATAAAAGAGCAAAGGTTTATGTTCTTTTTATGCTGGAAGACAAAACAACAATTAAAGGTTGCCTGTTGTTTAGTTACTCTGTACATATATATTCTGGTCATGGTATATGAACAGTACCAGCTGGCTTTGACCTGGTTACGTATGTGTACCCACTGGGAAAATATGCTGACTAAATAATTGTGAAAAATACTGATTACATTTGGTAAATTTGTGGAAATTAGTGATTAAATTTGGAGACAGTATACAAAGTTGGACGTCCAGTGACTTTCTACAGATACAGCAAAGTATTCTACAACGTCGTTTTGTGAGTGATTTGGTTGGGAACTATGAAATGTCAAAATCCCATTTTATTTATTTAATTTGTTAATCACCGTTGGGGCACGGAATTAAAACATTATTTAAAAATCTATGGGAACCTGGATTTGTAAATATCCGAGGCGCACCATTATCAACACATGCTAAGGCAGAGATGGGACAATTTATTTTCAAACGGTAACAACAATGCGAGCAATCAAATTTTTTATTTTTTCTTCCCCAGGACTATAATTGTTTTCAAAAAATGACAGCACACTGCCTTGTATCATGCACGTCAAAAGCTGATTGAAAAAAGCCTACATGTTTTAATTCTGGATGATAATGGTGCACCTACCACCACCAAAAATATGTTCTGGATCCGCCTGTGCTGTGTAAAGCTTTAAAGATTATGTGGATTAGTCAAGTGTGTTATGTCCAAACACTGCATGGGCGAACAATGAAGTTATGCACGAAAGGGTTGTACGCGAAAAATATCATTTTTAACTGGTTATCGAGCAAAAACGCAGCGGTCATACTGCAATGCATCGCTGTGAGCATTCTTTGTGAAGTTCGTATAGCCGCTTTTTAGTGGGTCTTACCGTTCTTCGCATGACGATAATGTCCGTTTGCATCTTACTACAATGTGTTATGCGTCTTGGGTTTACGTCTTCTATAGGTCTACTTTACAAATATCCGTAAATGCAATTGATAAACGAATGTACAGAGAAAATTTGTCTTTATTGTAACAGAAATTTGAAAATAGAAACGAGTAAGCGACAAAGACATGCCAAAGCACTTTTTTGCGAAGCCCTAAACGCAATAACAAACTAATATAATTTCATAGCACAAATGTAAAATGACGTTTGCAGTTTAATCCGCATTGGATCAGGTTTTCCCTGCAGACTGACTTTCTTTTTTTCGGAACCCTGAACATTATTTTGGATTGCAAGCATCAGTGCACGTAGATTTTGGAAGACAGGTCGTCGTATATTAAACGATGCTGATGAAACCCTTTTTTTAAACTGGAACGGCGATGTTACCGAACTACCCTGCCGAAATTTCAGCTACACAGAAGTAGCAATGGTTCAGGAAATACTTTAGATAGCATTATTTGGACAGAACAAATGTATGTTATATAATTGTGTTGCCACTGCTTCCGATACTTTGCTTAAGGTTTTTCTGTGAAAACACGGAGTAGGATTTTGGTTTATTGTGAACAACACAATACCTTTAAAAATACAGTCCGTGCGTTTTGGGTCTCAGAACGTCTTTTGAGACAAAAGATAATTGACAGGCTACCAGTCCAGAGGGCGCGCTGCAGGCACCGCACCACAGACCATACACAGGAAGTCAGACCTAAACAATTCTATATAGGCATGGCGCAAAAAAATAAGATGTTTTCTCGTTAAAATAAAGTAAATGCTTTAAACATTTGTTCGGAGAAAAAAAATCAAATTTGCCGAGAACCAAGGACTATAATCTTTAACCCACAACTAAGGTACAGATAAAATACAATCTTATTATAAGCAGTATACAGTTGTTTTAAGCTATAGTGTAACTTCAATTGGAATGTATAAGGTTCTGCCCAAACGTACAAATGTTTATGGTGTAATCTTTTTAAATTTATTTATTTGTGTGTGGTTGGGGTAAAATACAGGAAGGAACTACGTACAAATACATCTTTCGACGTATTAAAACGATTACAAAATTGAATCATGCCAGATGATGACGATAAAACATCATGCCAAATGATGACGGTGAAGTGTATCTAGTTTTCAGTCAATTGACCATGAATATATAATTTACAAGAAAACCTTTAGTGGGCGAGTATTTGCAAATTACTATCGCAACGTCATGTCATAAAAGTCGTCGAGGGACATGATTAAGAGTTAATGACTGGTTGCAAGAGTTTGCATTTCAAGCAAGCTCGCACAGTCATTGTGTCAAGGGCAAATTTGATAAGCTCAGATCTTGAATCACAATTTTCCCCTGCCTATACCAGTATAAGGAATATTATGTCGAAAAAGAGCTAAATATTTACGTACGGGCACTTTGTTTCATGTGCAACGACTTGTGAATGTTTAAAAACATTCACAGGAACAACTGCATCAGATAATTAAAGAATACAGTTGATAAACTGCGCCTCGTAGAAATAATTTCAGCCACATTATACTTTTATAGATGCAGTAATACTGCAGAAAACCATAACAATCCGGCATGCATGGTTTGTGTGTTAAATGAACGGTAAAACAAAAATTGTATGCAGACAATTAAATAAACACCTCCATTTGGCAATTTTTCCACAAAGGTATCATTTTACACGGGAAAAAAATCATGTGGTGTTTATTAACACTTTTAGTCGTTTTTTCCCTGTCAAACCGTGAAGTAAAATGCTGGGTAACTGCAAATAATGTATTAATTTGAGGTTAGAACGCGAACACCACGCCCTTATTAGCCACAATGGCGGCACATGTGCCAGAGTTTGCATTCTCAAGATTTGCACATACAACTCTAAGCGAAAACCTCACTCAAAGACACAATGGGCATTTAAAGAAATATGTTATGGATATACTCCTCCTGGGGATAGTTGTTTGGAAAAAAACTTAGTTGAATAAACTTAGTTGCCTGGTAATGCTACACTTATTCGCGCAAATCCTTAAGTGGGCCTCAGTGTATTGTGTTTTGATGTCTCAGCGGTCTGAAACCAAGGCATACTACGTGAAGTCTTTCATGTGTGGTTGTATATGAGAGTATAGAAAATTGCCAACATAAACAAACCGCTGCGCTGCGTGTATGATTCACAGTGACCAAAAACAATAAATTCCTTCGTTTTTCCAAAAACTAACCAAAATTGAACAATAAATTAATTAATTAATCAATTAATTAAAACACTGGATCTATGGATGTGGAATTTCTGCAGGTTAGTTTGATGGCTTCCTTCTTCTAGTCTGTAACGTTATTGTTTCAGAAATTGGTAAAACAATCACATTTTGCAATCGATAGAGGCACCACCAATGTGCGCAATATAGCGCGTTCATGTTTATGCGTATACACAGTGCATCTAGCCTATCTCAGTTTGTCACGGTCAACTACGTCATTCACTGCAGCAGATATCTACCAGCACCACCATTACCATATCCCACCTACGTACGTATTTACACGCCGATACGGTGCCTGTAGTATACGTGCATCGTCAATTGAAATCAATCGTCACTGAAAGACAGCGCTACCTCGTAGCTAAGTTTCACCGAGCGCTCAGCCGCCAAGTCAAACGATGTGAACTTTAAACCAACTGATGACACTCGTCTAATATTTCTGTATAATCAGCTTGCGAAATAAATGTGATTTCCCCCTTTTGTCAGTCGACTGGGAAAAAAAACAGCTTGACGAGCCAAACAGACAGAACGCATTCTCCACGTGGACTTTGCATTTTGAACTTTACCAACACCTGAAATGACTTTCCCGACGTCTTTCTTCGTCTGATGGTGCCGTCTTCAGAACGTGTTTCTAAACTTGTAGAATTCAGGGAACCGTTTAGGGGACTTCACTGCCATCTTAGAGTGATGGACGTGTGTCGATAATTAGCGGAGGTCGTGAATACTCTCAACCGCGGAAAGGCCGACTTGTGACTTGGTTCAATTAAAGGCTGCACGAGTGGTATATTTTGTGTACCGCGGCAAAGATAAGTCTGCCAATTTTGTCGAGGATAGCTCAGTCTACTGATAATAATCCGTTGCCTGTTTGATTGGTTGCATAAACCAGATAGTATATTTGATTATACATGCGCTTGCCGAGAGAACGTACGTCTGTCTGGTCGAGGCAATCACGCCGGACACGTGCAACGTCAACTTTAAGGAGATTGCACTCAAGTGATACGCCAAATCTACGCCCGTGGGCGAACAACGGAGACGCCGGTATTGCCAATACGCACCGGGATCGACTGTGTACTCGTAGATCGAGAAATTGTACATGCACACAGTACATAGACGGTTATTGAGTACCAGACTCATTTAATGGATCGCATTACACACCGGTTAAAGTAACCTGCATCTATCACCAATAATTACACCGGGCAGCGAACACAGTTAGTGATGACTACAATTCTGAGGTAAGATCTTGGCAGGTGTCGTAATCGTTTGCAAGAAGGGAAGCCTTTCAGCCCAGGGTCAATGATGTATCTGAGGTAAACATTAATGCAGGCGCAATTTGATTCGGTGTACGTGAATTTGACTGTCTGCATTGTACAAATATTGCTATGTATTCGCTCCTTGCACAGACCGCCATGCTGGTTATTTTTTGAGACTAAACTTGGGAACAAGAAATCGCTAGATAATCTCCAGAAGTGATCCACGCAATTTAAGTGTTGATTCCTCTTTTGAACGTGCAGTGAGATCATAGACAGATTTTAATTTAGCACTGACGGACGCCCATGTTAGATGCCGAGCCATAAATTTATACGCGGTTGGCAAGTACCTTAATTTGCAAAGTTTTGTCACAAAGGAAGGCAATGTAAACTTTGGCTTCGGTTTCAATTTCCAATTCTCTACACGTCATTTTTAGCTGATGTCTTAGCAATCTGCCGAAGAAATTAGCAACTGGGCGCCGCGTGTTGTGGTGAATGTGAAGATACGTTTTGTGCGACAAGGTTGAGAGGCTGTTTTTAGGACATCTATTCACTGGTTGCAGAGCACGATGCCTTGTGACAAATATGTGCAACTCGAGAAGAGATACACAACCTTGTCCGGTATCCGTATACACGACGCGGTGCCAATTATGGACTAAATGCTATTCCTCGAGACAGACGCTAAAACCTCATAGCGTTCTCGGGTGGGACTCGAACCTACGACCTCCTGCATAGTAGTGCAGACATCTTAACCACTCAGCCAGCGAACTTGCCAGTGCTGAATATTGCCGAATAGACACCAAGCTTTGCCAAACGCAAATGGTATTTCGGCAGACGCCGTATACTTTTCTATCGAAGAGAATTTTTTTTTACATGGACCAAAGACTTCCACACTGTCATATGCATACGGCAACATGAGTGCACTAAAGTAAGAACAGACATTTAAAAATTGATTTAAAAAGTATTAATCAGGTAATTTGGATGGTTGTTAGGACTGCAACATTGCTGCAGTTGTCTAATTTACTGATTGTTATTGGAGTTGGTAAACAACCATTTATGAATTGTTAAACGATAATGCACGACAGCTGTTGCCTTTTTATGATCACGCTACAAATTCCTAAGCGTCACGTAAATTTACTCTACAATCGGTGGGCTTGAAGTATATCTGCATGACCGATGAAATTGAGATATTGTCCCAAGCGCATACGTCAGTACAATGGCTGAATTTACAGTGACAACTAACACAACTCCAGACGACTTCACATACAATACTACCCAAAGTGGTTTGGTAGATGATGACGTCATCACACCTGCAACAGGGTGGGAAATATTTCTCAAAGTACTGTACGGGTTCTTAGGAACTTCTGGAATTCTCGGTAATGGTTTAGTGTGCTTCGTTTTCATAGCCAAACGAAGATCGTTTGGATCTGTCACAAACCTTTTAATTTTGAACCAGTCCCTCATTGATTTCTGCGACTCCGTTCTGTTTCTGTGGATACGATTTGGACCTACAGTCCCCAATAAGGTATCCGTGTTGGGTGAAATAGCCTGCCGTTTGTGGTTCTCCGAATATTTCATGTGGTCGCTTTTCATCGCTTCAACTGTAAACTTAGTCTTTGTGTCACTCGAGCGATACGTAGCGATATGTCACCCCGTCAAGCACAGGAACATTTTCACCAAGCGACTAGCCAAACGGGCCATGGTTTCCGTGTGGGTAATTGGACTTAGCTACCAGTCCTATTGGCCGTGCATACAGTACTACGCGGGGGGAGTGTGTTACCCAAACTGGCCCAGCGTCTTACTGCAGCGGATAATGGGAGTTGTACTGTTCCTGTGTGAGTATCTCTTCCCCCTGGCGATCATGACATTCTCGTACGTGAAGATCATCCTGACACTTAGCGGACGCAGGAGCGGAAAACACAGCAACACGTTCCAGCAAGCCAAGCGGAACGTCACCACCACGCTCTGCCTTGTCTTCATGTCCTACGTCATCTGTTGGACACCTACAGAGTTCACTTTCCTTCTTTTCAACTTGGGAAGAGACTACGACTTTAACAGCACCACCCACAAGATCGTCACCGTCTTGGTCTTGTGCAACATGTGCGTAAACCCTTTTATTTACGCGTTCAAATACGACCACTTCAAGAAGCACGTCAGGCGGATGTTTTGCAGATGTCGCGGCAATACGATTGAAACTGAAAACTCCATAGCAACCATTGACGGAAACGCTAACTCATCCCATCCTCAGTAGGATGGCTTAATAGAATGAGTTTTAGTGAGGCGCGAAAAACGAGGACTTTAGCTGACTAGTCTTGTCTTTCTATCACTTGTGAACATACATGTGTTTTCACTGACGGTGTGTAGTATGGTGTCATGTTTATGAAAGGTGGATTTTTTCTGTCATGTTTACTGGACGATCGGCCGACGATCGCTAGAAACACCTAACTATTTTTCAACAAATAGCCTATTGACTCAAATGTATCTAATGTAATTATTCCGCATCTTTTCTCAGTAGAATACACATCCATGACCCGACAATCTCCCAATGCGTACGGGATTGCCAGTTCCGTTTGGATTCGGGTCAGGGGAATAAACATAAACCTTTGAACATGCCAGTAACAGCATTCGTTCATGGTAACCCCATTTCTTGGAATAACGACAAAATCCAGACTCGTATATTACATTTAACTTGTACAAAAACAATAATAAAATAAAAGTGCAGACATTAAATGTTTGTCACGGAGCCTTACGACTTGGTGTTGAACACAGGGAAACCACGGCTAAAACGGGCACGACCGTGCTCTCCCTCCCCTACCCTCCTCTCTCTTCATTTTCCCTAAAGCCTGTATCCCACTGGGCTGCGATAGTTGGAGACTGTTTGCAGACTTGAAATTGGCGACTGTTTCAAGAAAAAGTACGCGAGCAGAGTTGCAGTCCCACTGAATCAAATACAACAGATTTGTCTTGGCATGTACTCTCGTGTATGATGTTGTCAAGATGGCAGTACTGACTGCGCATGCACAGAATGGGCGGGAATTATGCAAAAAGTCTTCAAAATGTCTTATACATGTCTGATGACATTCTGAAGACATTTTATTTGACATTCTGCTGACTATTTCGCGATTGTTTCATGACTTTTTGCCCCTTATTCTCAAGACAATCTAAAGACATTCTGAAGACATTCTGCAGACAATTTGGTGCACATTTCAAAACCTTGGCGACCACAGCTGTCGCAAACAAATTTGTTAACACGTTCAAAATTCTGAAGACATTCTGCTGACTATTTCGCGATTGTTTCATGACTCTTTTCCCCCTTATTCTCAAGACAATCTGAAGACATTCTGAAGACATTACGCAGACAATTTTGTGCACATTTCAAAACCTTAGCGACCACAGCTGTCGCAAACAGATTTTTGAACACGTTCAAAATTCCCGCGAAATCATGACGACCTCCACAAACCGACAAACATGATGTGGCCAAACAGTCGCAACCTTACTGGGATACAGGCTTAACCAATTTGTACCTACCCAAATCGCACTACACCATTTAAAAGTGTAAATGATACCCTCTTTTAGTTGGATACATTTTCTCATCCCATCGCATTCAGAGCAGATATGGCTTTTTTATAACCAAAACTGGATGCAAATGCTTTTTATATAGAGGTCAACACGAATTTTTACTGTTTTCTGATGGGTCAGTGCATTAAATCGAATGGTAAAAACGTACTGTTTACAGACTGACGAAGTGAATGTACGTCATCTTTTGTTAGTTGCATAGGCAATTGGCTCTAAACTAAAAATCACTTAACCGTGTCCCTGTGCTTTTGCAATGGTACTTTCTCCGACGGCCATGATAGTTTAGAGCCAATTACCATGACAACGCACGTCACACTTCGGCTGTCTATTATACACTTCCAAATTTGATGTGGGAATAAAGCTGAAGGTATTTGCTTTTCACTCATTTTATTAAATTGTCTTGATTAGTTTAGATGAAAGGGAGGGAGCGGGGGGGGGGGGGGGGGGGGTGTGGGTGGCGGTTCCATCGAAATTTGAGTTGTTTCATTTTTGTGCAAAGCCACTGACCTCTGTTGAGATTATAACATTTATTTCAAGTGTACACCGAGAAAAGTAGCCTTGTTTCCTTACATTTTGCAGTTTGTCGTAGTATCACGTACATTATCATTCAAATGTGTTATTTATATTTTAAAAACAAGACATACAATAGCGTATTATAAATATAGATACAGCGTATCATTCTTGTCCCAGTCATTGACTGTTCCTGTATCGTTGTGCATCCGATTTTATTATCTATATCTCTAATATGGGTGCATCCTTCAAGGCGAGCGGTTTCTCTGTGTGCGAAGTCATACGTGCTATTGTAAATGAGTGCTGCGCTTTATGACCGAAATCACGTCAAAGTTTTTCATAATGTTGATTGATCCATTGCCAAGGATACGCAGACTATTGACTATTAAAGTGTGACATCAGATAGCAGAGTAATCTACAAAGACCACTGCTAAAAGCGCAGTGAAACAGTTAATTGGTTTTAAAGTGACGTAGACCCGTAAACCATGGCAACACTCATGGGTGACTTTTCACTGTGGGCTTTGGTGATTATAAGAGCGTTTATCAATTTCATTCTCGATTCTTTGTTTCAGATTCGCACACATTTTGTTTCACAAACGAGAAATTACTGTCTAATTCATGAAACTTTGGCAATTTATAATAATATCGAACCAAGACACAATTACGCTATGCTTTACTGAGACAAAATATAACCTTACACTTGTTTGTTTGGGCCTCGTTTTCGCGATCATAACCAGGAGCATGTTTCTGACGCTGTAATTAATTTAACCAATAAACAACGATTGAATCAGTAATTATGTCAGAAAAATATCGTACCGTCGCGTCGACCTTGTTATGTGTGTGCCTTGATTCTGTCGCGTCGTGCTGTCGCCTTTTCCGCCTTCTTCGCAGTCACACTCTTTTAAAAAAAAGAAGGACAATTTATTCCCGGTCGAAATCAAAAAAGGAAATCAATATCCACCCTATACATTAATGAAACGAGACAATGAAGTGTTTCTCGCTCAATTTAAACAAAACACCACCCAAGTTCGTCTCAGATATAATTGTTTTAGCGTGAGCTTGAAATACAGTTTGAGATCATCGTTCAATTATTTAAAGAGAACAGTCAATTGGTTTTTCAAGCGCACTATCGAGAAAAGTCTGCAATCAAATTTAAAAATACGCTCTCCCAATTTAGAAAAAAACTAGCAAGTTATACGCATATTGTCAAATTAATTCATAAATGGGCAAACATAATCGACAAATTGTCATTGGAATTCAAAAGTTTGACCATGTACGTTTACTTGCAGTCCACTCGGATATAGCAATGCAAAACCAATTGTTTTTCGTAAGGTATAAGTGCGTTCCTCGTGCAAGTTGACAAGAAAGGGTTCTAGTTATCCCAAACAATGACTGATTGTATATTGTTCTTGTATAAAATGGCAGCTACAGCAATCTTCAGTAATGGCTACTGTAAAAACATGGTAAAAGTTGGTGCAAACAATGGCCTTTAAAGGCAACGCATAAAGACCTATAGCAAAGATGTACAACCAAGATAATGTCACGATGACGTCATGATGACGTCATCGGTGTCAGATTACGAGCACTTTGCCATCTGCGTACCACAAGGCGTTTAATATATTTTTTGACGTTACATTAACCTGTTAAAAGGTTGGAACCAGTCGGACAGAGTTGACCCTATATATTTGCTTCTCTCACACCTTATGCATTTTTAAAACAAGTGGCGGGGGAGGGAAGGGGCAAAAACGTAAAGCTAAAAAAAAAAAAAAAAAACAAAGTACATGACCGTATTTGAAAATGACGTCGTACCAAAAACACATTATTCACAATTCATATATGCATTCGTATCATATCTGTAATTCATATCATGGTGATACGAGTGGCTAAAACGTGCCTTAACACAAATTACAGAATTATGCACAAATCGATATGAAACTGCAAGCAACGGTACTAAATTCCAACCACACTACACATTGTCAAGAGCAAAAACTAATGTGAGAGTTACATGATGTTACATTAAGTTGGTTCATTTTCAGAGAGGGTCTTGAAAAGGTAATAAACGTTCAAGAAATAAACGTTGAATAAGGCTTTGTATATATATATATAACAGCACTATTTGTGGGTTCAATTTGCGAGGCAAAGTTTGCAACCGTGAGCGTGACGTGTGCGCGGAAGGACAGTTGAATCGTGTCCCTGAATCAGTCCTATAGAACGTATCGAATAGCCGCAATCTTGCGAGGCAGTTTCTTTGTTCCTTGAAGACGTGCATGGTTGCACATATTGTGCTTATTGTTTAACAGTTTAAGTAACAAAAGGTGCCCCACAGGATGGCAGCTATTCGATACGGTCTATAAAGTACAGACAGCTGATTGGAAATGTATGTGTTCCAATCTTCGTCTTGACAACGAGATTCGGAACACGTACGTAAGTCTTACCTTAAGTCTTACCTACGCCTTAAGTCTTACCACCTACGTAACTGGCACTTTTCCAGTCAGTAGTTTGCACGCTATAGAACTGACCAGGAGGCACAATTAGACTGTCTTTCTGCATGAATAGGGTCTATTCACACGGAAGTTTCCAATCGTGCGAACGGAATCAATTCTACGAAATGTTATACTGCCGATTGTAAAGGTACCAACCCCGTTATATATGCACTCCCTGGTTAAGTGGGTATACACTGCAAAAGACGTGGTGTCAAATTAACACCAGTGGTGTTGTCTTATATAGATACCAAGCCTGGTGTTAAGTTTTAACACCACAAGTATTATAAAACTATAGTTTTAACACCTATAGGGTGTTCATGTGAAGTACGTCACTCGGTAGACCTGACGCTATTCATGTGAAATGTGCAAGAGGCTAATTAACCGCAATGATATGCAATGCCATTGTGCCCTGTGCGAGGTGTCAATAAAAGCGTATATGTTGTATAAATAAAGTGCCGTCTGCCGAGCCTGTATTCTGGGATTTCTGACATATGCATTACATTGCCCAAAACAACATATCGATGCCTCATGAGTACATTTTGCAAAGTGAACTTCAACGTAATTCACGTGTTCGCGGAGCACAGCTGTTATACCCCAGTCACACTAGAGGCGGAATTAGCCGGAATGCCGTCGGAATATAAATTCTTCGTATATTCGGGGATATTCGAAGTGTATTCGAAAAATTCTGACTGCATTCCAAACATTTGAGCCCATTCTTGTGGCCGGCCCGAATGTTTAGCTCATGCTCAAAACATTCGAGGTGTATTCAAAGAGGAGAAATATCGAACGGCATTCGAAGTGTATTCTAACTGCATTTTGACTGCATTCTAACTATTCTTACGGCATTCCAACATAGTTCGAAACATTCTGATCGCGTTCGAGGGAAAAATCGAAATGGCAAGCATGGCAGTCCTGCCAGAATGTCCCGAATGTGCCTCGAATGAGCCGGAATGCACCTCGAGTGCATATCGATTGCTGCCGGAATCTATTTCGATATTAAAATAGTTCAGCTGGAATGCACTTCGAATGCCTTCTTAATATTTCGATTGCCGCTCGAATACATTTTTAATGCAGTCGGAACGTCCCGATTGGCCCTTGAATGAGTCCGGACGTAATTCAGAACACCACCGAATCGCATAAAAAACGCGGCTATATAGCTGCCGCAAAGCAACATGGTCCAGGGGGTCCATATCTATATGGTGTCTGGGCTGAGACTGATGAAAATGCTAGATTTGGCAGCGTTTTATACCCTATTAGGGACCATTCTGGTGGCATTCTTGGTACACTCGGGACATTCGTGTTACAATCGAAGCACATTCGAAGTACATTCTAAGTATTCGAGCTGCATTCTCTTTGAATTCTTAGACGTTCGAAACATATTCGGCAGCTATTACGGGAGCGTTCTGACTGCATTTGAGGTGAATTCGTACAGCGTTCGAGGCACCTTCCAACCAGACTTCGGGTGGTATTCGGGCGGTATTCGGGCAGCAATTGAACCGCATTAGTACGGCATTCGAAGTTCATTCTTAATATTCTTACTGCATTCTAACAGCATTCTAGGTATTCCTACTGTGTTCCAACTACATTTGAACTGCATTCGAAAGCTAATACACCCGGAATGTGCAAGAATCATTCAAGGCGGGTTCGAAGCGCATTCGAACGGCATTCTTACAAAGCTGTAAGAATGTTAGTCAGTTTAAAATTCCCGCCCGAATGTGGCACGAATTTTGAAAATGTTTCATTCTGGCTGGTTCTGCTTGATTTCTGCTAATTCCGAATAAGTGTGACAGGGGCTTTATCGACATTTTGAATACAGACCGGTCAGAAGGATGTCACAAAGCTTACCATGGGGTTTCCCCCCGAGGGTTTCCGTCCACTTCTAAAGTAAAGTTAAAGCTTTTCCCATGTAGGCCTATATGATGGCGTAAAAGGCATAGGTGCCGAAGACGCCATAAACATAATGCGCAACTGAGCAGAGTAACGAGCACAATTATTTTTCCTGTCAGCGTTATCAGACAACTGGGGAAAGTTACAAACACAACGTCAAGTACGGTGCGTAATAACCATGAAAATTAATAGCCAATTGCCGACTTATAAAAATGGAAAATCTACTGACACATTCTAACGCCGAAAAACTAGTGCATTTAATGCATTTCAGCAACTAATAAGAAAAATAGTCTGAAATTACTCATTATTGTTTATCTTTTACTGCAATTTCCTAGCGGCAATCACGTTGTCTACTCTGATTATAAATGCAAAACAACGATAAAGATTATACCAAATTGTTGTTATTTAATCAGTATATGGGCCACTGTGTTGTTCAAAATGTTCATAATCTGCCCGTTTGGTAAACAAAATGGGGCAGGAGAGGGAACAATTTATTTAGGATCCAGCTAATCAAATAAATATCAAGGGCACGTCTTTTGCCGGACATAATATTACAGGAAATCAGTCAAATGACGGAAAAAAAATTAAGGCCCCACCAAATCAAATTTATCGTCCAAACAAGGTCAAATTTCCCTTTTCAAAAAGGCTAACCAACCCTACAAGACAAGCTGCTGTTTCGCTGTATTTGATTTTCATCCAATTCAGGGTAATACTATCAAGGTCTTTCCTGAAACTGGGGTCCATTTCTGAAATGTTTGATCTAAAAACCATGTATGTATCTTATAGGCCTATACATGATTAGCAATGAACACTTTCGAAAAAAACTGCCTAAGAGCATAGACATTTATAACGGTGCGGCCGTCTTCCCTTTTCTTCTATTAAAATGAACGTAACCAAAGCGAGGCTTGCACACAAAATAGTTTGGCCCCGTTTTGAATTGTTCATTGTGTGCATCACAATGGCACAGGCGTTGCTCGACCAAGAGAGCGTGCAGCGTGGACAGTGATTATCAACCATTGAGCTACATATATACACTGGAGACGCTATCTGGCTGAATCGCGTCCGCGCGTGCGTTTTCAAAGTAGGGTAAACAACAATCTTGTTCGTTTGCGTTGTGTACACATTCAAACGAGGTTTTTAAAAAGTGTAACCATTTTCTCTTCATTTTTTGTCAATTTGGGGCTGAAAAAAGATTGTTCTGTCGAAATTGGTTTTAAAAGAGATAACAAAGGTGACGGGTAGGCCTACTGCATGTTTGCAGTGCACTGTTTCCAGGAAGATGGGCGAAATAGCATGCAAAGTGACGCGTTAATACCCTTTTTACGCGCCGCCATTATTCGGCCGCGCATTTCTACACAAACACTCCCAGATAGCGTATCCAATATATGTATGTAAATCAATGTTATCAACGATACAAAAAAGGGCTATCACGCGGACGCGCAGACGCACTGATCGTACTCGACACGTACTATATGGGGAACAAGACAAAAATGGGCGCATCGTGATAAAGGTCTATTGGATGTTTTACGAGTTGATTGGCCACTTCAGTCACAGGAATTTGGACAGACAAATAAGTCCCTTTCAACAAATGTACATGTACACATGTGACCAAAGGGGTTAGGTATTTTTGTATACAATATTAGGAAAGGATGAAACTACCTCCATTTTCCGTCTATTTGTAATTTAAACAAATCAATTCGAATTTCCATTCAGAAATTAATCTTGTTTATACCACGGGCCTTCACTCATTGTACGGTCACCCATAACATTTTAGATAATTCACATTGATAATTTGATATTTGATATTATAGACAAAAAATGTGTTTTAATCTCATGTGCATTGAAATGGTGAAAAGAAAATGTTTTATCTTCAAGCCGTTAAAAAACCAATTTAGCCGTGAAAAAAGCATTATAATAATTACCTCGCATTTATTCCTGATACCGCTCGTCTGAATGATTATCGACGGGCACTATTCATGGTAACAATTCAATGATTAATCTGCAAATGAATCTTTTGAAATGCACATTTTTCAAGTCAGGGAGATTTATACACAGCAGTAGGCCTAACAAAAGAACAATTCCGCAGCTTTTAAAACCAAAACCAATCTATAGAGAATGCCTCCATAAACAATGCATTTTAATGACGCGACTTACGTGGCATTTTCGCGTATGTGTGACCGAGCCATAAGAATCAAACGTACAGCACAAAATACCTTGCATATGAAAAGGTGGGACTTGAGTTTGGCACATAAAACGCTTTCCCGCAAAGAGTGGGGTTACTCGACGCAGTGCATTAATTGTCATACCTCGACCAAGACTGGTTGATTGCAGTTTGACCACAATGTAAATACATAAATAAAGTGAACCGGTTACATGTATAGGCCAAGTTGGTTTGGGCCTGTACAAATAATCGAACCCCCGGGGCCCCCTAAGAAAGGTCCAGCCAGAGTTTGCCTGGTTGGTTTGGGCTCGATATAGTTTTATTCTAACAAAACAGAGGATTAATCTAATTTGAACTTAATAACTTGTTTTCCTTACACAGAGGATTAATATATTTTGGCTGGTCAGTTTTTGGCTTGATAGAAACGTTTCCTTAAATTACAGTTTTCTGTCCCTTGTTGGTTTGGGCTTGACATACACTACTCACAATATTGTGGGGTGTACGAACGCAGATATTTTTTTTTATTGAGGGTTTGCATTTCGCTTGAATGATTTTGTACATGCATGACATACACACTTTGTCACAGGAATAGGTGGAAATGTTGATTTGAAAAAAATAATATTTGTTTGGGTTTGGTACAAATTGTTTCCCTTGAATGACACTTTTTGGCTGGTTGGTGTGAGCTCGACATAAATTGTTTTCCTGTAATAACACAGAGGGTCTAAACAATATCTTGACTGGTTGGTTTGGGCGTGACATAGCAGTTTCCATCGAATAGCACAGGGATGAATATATTTGGGTGGTTGGTTTGGGCTTGACATACATTGTTTTCCTCCAACGACACTGAGTTGTTTGGGACTTGACATAACATGTTTTCATTAATAACACAGGATTATCATATTGGCTGGTTAGTTTGGGCTTGACATGAATTGTTTTCTTCTATAATATGCATATATTTTGGCTGGTTTGTTTGGGATTTGCTTATATTTTTTCCCTCTGATAGGAGAGCGACTACTATATTTTAAATGGTTGGTTTGTGATTCACAAATTGTTTATCGCGAATAACACTGTTATAAATTTGGTTGGTTGGGGCTTGACATTTTGTTAGTTAGTTTGGACAAATTGTTTACCGTGAATAACACATGTAGAGAGATGAATATTAGTTGGTTCCTCTTCGAAGAGGAACGACCGTATCGTTTGGTTGGAAGTTGGTTTGGGATTGACTTAAGATAATAATAAACATTGTAAAAAGATATGTGTTCCTTTTGTACTGGCGCTACCACTATAGATCCAATCATGGATGAAGAGTTCCATGTTTAAACCGTCACTGTCGTGAGCGTGGTGTTCGTTTTCTCTGCGCCCAGGTACCTGACCATGTGTTCACAGAGGTTCACCTGTCGCCGCGGCCAGCCGTGTCGCGGGGCCTTTCTTATAGTGAGGGCATCTTCCAGTCGGGACCCGGGAAACCACGGGCCTCTCGGCGGAGTGATTAACCACCCGACGATGAACCTCTCTCGGTCTCTGCAATAGACCGTATCGAATAGCCGCCATCTTGTGGGGCAGTTTCTTTGTTCCTTGAGGACATGCATGGTTGCACATATTGTGCTTTCATTGTTGAACGTTTAAGTAACCAAAGGTGCCCCACGAAATGGCGGCTATTCGATACTGTCTATACCAATGCTTTTCTTTGAGATCTGTAGTCTGCATTTAATTACTATCTTTCTTCTCGTTGTTTATGGTTTTGGAAAAGTATATTGAAACTGTCCATGTATGTGTATGCATGGACATGTATTGCTATATACCGTATCGAAAAGCCGCCATTTCGTGGGGCTGTTTCTTTGTTCCTTGAAGACATGGTTGCACATATTGTGCTTCCTTTGTTGAACGGTTTAAGTAACAAAAGGTGCCCCACGAAATGGCGACTATTCGATACGGTCTATACTTGAAGGCCAGAAGGGAAAGTAACGGTTGTAATTTTAACAAAAGTTTAGTTGTTCGGTTAGCTTTTGACCCGTTATATATGCGTAAATTAATTTAGCTGTCGAAAGGGAATCAGAAAGAGTAATATTGGTTGTGCTCCTGATTTTAAAACAAGATGCTTGTAAACTTTGAGAATGTATAAGAAATGCATTCCACTGGAGAAAACAATAAAAGTGGAGACAAGAGCTTAATAATCTGCGATCGTGTGTCTTTGTACAATTGTGATTCGTATTGGTTCTATGGAGATAAAATGCCTGTACAATGATTTACCTGTGTTCTCCAGATATGCAATACTTTTCTTGCATATATTGTACAGCGATGTATGGGGTTATCAATATCTACGAAGTAGTGCAAACCCTTTACCGCATTTTGTGATATCAATGTGGGTGGTCTAATATTTACTTCGAAACTTGTATACATATTTTGATATACCCAGTTTAGGCTGTGTTTTTAAAATGTTATAGTACATGTATTGCCTTTCCCTCTCGATTGTGTGTTTGTACAGACTTGTAAAGTTGTTTGTAGTACCCCGTGTCCAAATTTCCAATTGAAGTATAACATATGCACAGAACCGTGACAGAAATGTAACAAGACAGTATTACATAAACTGTCGTTGTTACGTACATTACAGGGGGAATCTGCACAGGGAGCACGGTTCCATGCAGACAAGTTGCCGCATTGTTTAATACTGCGAGGACTAAATTACATTTTTAAAATAGCAAAAAATACCAACACTCACAAGAATAATAATTAAATTAAAATCATTTAGACATTTTGGGGAGTTGTAATGACAACTCTGATATATGAGAGTTAAGTTTGCAAAACAATGATGTAGCAAAGATGTCTTCATACAAGAGGTTTCCTCAAAAGTGATAATTGATCAAGTGTCAAGTGATACTTGAAATAGTGTCATTTTACCAGTTTTTAGTCGAACCTCGTTCGCGGGTCAACTTGTTATAAGGGGATCACGCTGCATTATCATGAATGAAAACAATGAAGAACGAGGAATTGCGTCCTACAATAATTACAACCGAATATTTTTTTACCAACAGTGTCTTTGTAAAGCTTGCATTTGTTTACTGTTATGTGTTTTGTATGCGACACGCTTCAATTACTGCTTCCGATTGGAGAAAAAAAACCAGCTAGTTATACACTTTACGACCAAAATAGCCTGCAGAAATGCAAGGTCCACAGACACAGCGGCGCTTCAGAAAACCTTTAAAATTCATGCATGATTTTTATGTTTATAAAATTAAATCTTCAGTATAAGTTCACACGGAAAGGTACTATTTGGCCAGGAATATACTAATGCTACTCCCAAACTAAGCTTCATAAGTTTAGCCCAATTTACACGATCATACTTTTGTTCAAGAACTTTATTCAACATCTGTACGACGATGTTCAAGGGAAATGTTATATCGTGTAAATTGGAAATTGAACATCTGCGAACAAGCTTGGACATCCGGGTCACGTGGTATTTTAGCTCAAATGACAATCCACAAAATCCGTACAATTTTCTTGAACAATCTGTGGTGTAATCTGGGACTTGTTTCCAACAAGCGTGAACATCGTCATACAAATGTTGGATGAAGTTCTTGAACAAATGTATGATCGTGTAAATTAGAGCTGGCCCAACTGTTGCTTGGGCAGCCCTAACCAATTATCTTTTTTTGCGTGTAATATTTGCATAATGGCTGACGCCTTGAAATATTCACCTTCAAATGGAGGTACAGTTTAGAAAGTCACATACTGCGCTGTCGTTAGGTGGTGCACGTCATTGCCTAGCAACCAACAGCTTGGTTGCTTTATGCTCCTGGGCAATTCCGCAAATAGGTGGACATGAGGGGAAAAAATAAAACACAATTTATTAGAAACTACTTAGGATGGTTAGAGTATGCCTTTAAGGTTGTAAATTTGTATAGGACACTTTGTATTGTCCGTTTTGTAGGTATTGTGGTATCCACTTTTTGTTATAAGTTGTAATGACAGAAAATGTAACGTCAGTCACATGTAACATCAGTCACGCATATTTTCATGTGTACACATATACTGATGCAATATTTCTGACTCCAAATGGTGTTTGTTAGGTCCAACTCTTCTATTTTGAGGGGTAAAATAACCATTTTGAATGTATCATTAGTTTGAGAAGAAATTGAAAATAAAGATGATTGATTTTTTTGCATGTCCTTTTTTTGTAACGTCAGTCACGCACATTTAATGAGCTCCCCTGCATGCAATATTGCATTAGTAAACAAAGTGACAGTTATTTTAACAGCTATGGGGGCTTAGCTATTCAGTTAGATAGAAGTTGGGGATCACCCTTGATTAACCTGGGGAATACAGAACAATATGTCTTAAAACCTGTAACGTCAGTCACTACGGAATTGCCCTCCTATATACGGTAAACACGGTATTGATTCTGTACGTGCACCACGTAGTAACACATAATTAGTCTTGTCAAGCGGATACTAAGCGTGCATGTGAAAGGCAGTACGTCAGTTATGAATAGACCGTATCGAATAGCCGCCATCTTGTGGGGCAGTTTCTTTGTTCCTTGAGGACATGAATGGTTGCACATATTGTGCTTACATTGTTGAACAGTTTAAGTACTAACAAAAGTGCCAAAAGGTGCCCCACAAAATGACAGATATTTGATACGGTCTGTAGGCAAACATTCTATTTAACAACCGTATACTGCAAGGAATAATTCCAGGGCCCTTTAATATAATCGGTAAAGTCTGCTTTTATGTAAAATTTATAGAAATTATTTCCAAAAGAGGTTTCCGACCATTTCAGTTAATTATCAGTTACAATATACCCATAAGAATTTAATACCCTTGAAAGTATTTTATTAAAACGAGTGAATACGAAAACTAAAATAAAATAAATATAGTAGAGGTTTTACACAAAATACGCAGCCAATTGTGACATTTTATCTTTGGGTGCCTTCCCACCTCGTCCCCGACCCCTGCCACGCCCCCTCCCTCTCCCCCCTCCTCCACCTCGGCGATACCGACCGCGTTGAATACTCGCGTGTTTGGCTTCGATTAACGGGGAGAGAACGGGGTCGCAGAACATACAGCCAGAGTGGTGCGTCTCGTTGTTGGCGAGTGGCGTCTTTGTCTGTTGGCAACAAGCAAAGTTAACATTAAAGGTTGATTGATTTCTGCGTATTAATCCTTTGCCAACGGAAGACGGCTATATAACAGCCGTGGCCTTGCACTTTAACTCGATCGACTATATAGAATATCGTGTATTGGACCAATTTCAAGCAAGATAACCTCGTCCACAAGGGGTTATAAAGGGCTATCGTATCATTTGCAGACTTACACATGCAGCTGGAAGAAACATATCTTGGGAACATTTGATGCAAATATGACCATTTCATCTCAACTTCTTCAAAAACACCTGCCACACCCTTATCTGTGAGGGGCCAAATGCACTGCATGTCTATTCACCATTGAAATGAAACAACCATAGGCCTACTTGGCATGAGAGAAAAATCGTATAAGGGCCTTATCGGGATTCAAACCCGAGACCTCCGACTCACCGGGCAGAACGCCCTACCAGCCCATAACGATAGGGGTGGTGGGGTATGGCTGGTGAGCGCCCTTGCGCGGCAGCTCGTGTCCACTTAATATAATGCAATAGCATCGCCCTATAATACCAGTGCCGTAATAGCATTGTCGTGACGTTTTGATTAGAGTATACCATGATTTTTCCGTCAAACATGAATAATGTACGTCCGCCATCACGGGTGGGGGTGGGGGTTGGGGGGAAGAGGAGGAGGGGAGGAGGGAGGGAGGGGGGGGGAGGGAGGGGGGGGGGGGGGGGGGGAGGGAGGGGGAGGGAGGGGGGGGGGGGGGGAGGGGGGGTTGGGCGCATGAATTAACTGTGTGTTTTGTGTTGATGATAAGCTGTTTATATTGTCGCTTTTGAAGCCTGTGTACACCAAAGGGGGACGTTGTGTGCTGTTCGATTTTAACAAAACCACGAAATCGTAAGGGCCTTTGCCCAGTTGCGCTAACATGCAACACCGACAGAAAAATTTGGTCCATAAGGAAAACCCGAGGGAGTATACCAACTGTGCCTTATAGCTCAGCCGGTAGAGCGTCTGCCCAGTGAGTCAGAGTTCTCGGGTTCGAATCCCGATAAGGCCCTTTTCATTTCAATGTTGATCAGACCATACAAGATGCTGCATTCGTTACTTTGCCCATACAGTTGCGCTACCATGCAACACCGAAAGAAAAATTGGGTCCGCAGGGAAAAACCCAAGGGAAGGGCGTCTGCCCGGTGAGTTAGAGGCCTCGAGTTCGAATCCCAATAAGACCCTTACAATTGTTTTTTCATGCCAAGTTTGGTGGTTTTATTTTAATGGTAAAAAGGCACCAAAGTGACCATGAGGAGCCAATTTCATGGCGCTGCTAAGCACAGAATATGTTTGCTTAAATTTGTTTTTTAGGCCTATGTCATACTGTGTTCTTTGCAACAGTATAAAAATACCAGTGAACACACATCACACACGACAGTGGCTGGCAACCCATTATGCAGAATAAAGCAAATAAATTCTGTGCAATAACAACAAATTCCCCAAACAGTAAAAGTTACTGTTCGTTTTTGACTTTTTCAACAGTAAAAGGCTCAGTAGCGCCTTTTCTTTTAAAACACAACTTCCCTTTAAAGTAATGTCATGAGGAGAGATTGAGCTAAATACATGTAGGCCTTACATAGGCCCATGTATATAGCCAGATATGCGTGGAAAGACCAATTTGCTACCAACTAGGAAACGTCAACCATCAAGAAAACAAAGACGCACACCCTAGGGAAATTTCAACGCAAGCCATTTACGTTATTAATTTC
Source organism: Henricia sp. BOLD:AAB3569 (assembly GCA_037783545.1). Lineage (NCBI taxonomy): Eukaryota > Metazoa > Echinodermata > Asteroidea > Spinulosida > Echinasteridae > Henricia > Henricia sp. BOLD:AAB3569. The sequence goes on along the minus strand of JBBELK010000351.1, from coordinate 202,889 downwards.
AAAAAGAAAACATCAAACAAAAATACAATTTTTATTACAAATACAAATTTAATTTTGTCGTTACTCAAGGTTACAGCAGTAATGAGTACTGACGTCATAACTATTAGGCAGAACATGTAAACGGATTAAAATAACATTAGGACGAGTGCTTCTATGTTTCGTGTGGCGAATTTGAGATTGGGAGCCGTTTTGCGAGTTGGGTCACATGTTACAAATATACGATAAACCGGCCTAATTAAATTACCATTTCTGACAAATTAGACGGGAAGGGATTTGTGTGAATTACGCAGAGCTAATTTGTGGCGCATTTGGCAATTGAAGTTTTGTGGAAAAAGAAACAAAAACCTCGAAACAAAAGTGAGACAAAATGAATAAAATGTCACAAATAAAAATAAACCAGTCCAAAACGGTGGCATTCTGCATGGAATGAATGCGGTTATAAAAATTGGCGCGCACATTTATTTATTTAACTTTAACTTAACACAAAAACCATACATGGACTTGAAAATTATTAAACAATGTAGCAACCATGTAAGCTATAGCTAAATATTTCCGCAGACTAGTTTACCAACTTCTCCAGATATCTTACAACATATTCCATTCTGTTGATCTGCTGTACACAAATCACAGAGCTATCGCCCAACTTATTTTGTTCCAGGAATGTGCAAAAATAGGCTCAACGTGAATGACAATGATAAATGGGCCTTTAAAACTGCGCGACTTTTTATTGATGTACTTTCAAGGATACGTATATACAATGGCCACTGGATATTGACAAATCCATGAAAATCGTACATTAATTATAGCCACAGGTAGTTTTCGCTCTTGTGCCGTGTATTTTTCATGATTAAATTACTACTTATAAAAGGCAAATATTTGTCCACGGAAAGGCACCTGCCCTTACTCCCACAGTCAATGCAAGCGTATGATCGAATATCTTCGGTGGGTTCAAATCGACTTGAAGACGGGCGTCTTCCGTGGAAAAAAATCAAGAGCTCTAGTTCTTGAGATGGCGGCATTTCAAACAACTCCCATGAAATAATGACTAGAGTAAATTTGTAGTAATAACTTCTGCGGATCAATGACAACATGCAGCAGAGCGTGATCCAAAACTGGTAAACACTGAATGAACATTTAAAAATTTCTTAAATTAATCAAAGTAATACCTCGAACAAAAATTAACATACTAATTTTGGCTGGGCACACTGTGCCATCACATTTTCAAGAAATAGTTGAAAATGCATGTAAAAAATTGTAGTTTTTCTACTTATTAATTGTCCGCCCCTCATGCATAACCAACCCCCCCCCCCCCCACCCACCCCCTCCCCCAACGGAAGAATTCCGACGCATATTTTTTTGTATTGCCCTGAAAAAGGGGAAAATAAAGGCTTTTTGAAAACGATATTATATGTAACTGACTGGATGTCTTCTAATAGTGCTGTATGCCCTGATTATACATGCCCCCGCCCCCGCCCCTCCTCGCTAAAAAGCAATTTCCCCCTGTCACGTGTAAAACGCAAACAGAAACGGAAAATGCTTTGAACACTTAGTTGTTATTCTGATGTGATCTTGAAACAGAATAAAACAGAAACCTACATCTTTGAATTTCGTAGCGAGATAAAACGTTTGCCGTGTCCAAGATTGGAATCTGGGTTGTAAGACCTAGCTCCTCGTGCTATATGACCAGTGCTGAAAGAATTTCGCGCTAACGTTCGCGTCTTACGCGCATCTAAACCTCACTAATGTTTTCTCAAACACGGCTGCATGCAACTGCCGATTAATAATACCGTAGCTGTTTCAGGAATTCGTTAAAAGGTTTAATCTTTAAAAAATACAAACATAAAAAGACCACTATACATAATTTATAGATGTCAAAAAGAAAAATCTTCTCAGTCACTATGGAATCTTTTGACGTCACCATAAGTGAACCGTCGAGGAAGAAAAACAAATCGCCGTACTACACAGTGTCCCATCATTCAAAATATCCGTCTTCCCTTTCTAGCCTAATGGACATCAGTCTCTGATAATATATATACCAGCGTTCTGGAGTGCAACGGCATTAGCTTTAAAAGCATCCACTTCTAAAATCGAAAGCAAGTGCTAATACCTTCCACAGCAGTACAAAGTGTTTGTATCCACTATATAGTAATATAGAAATCTCGACAAAAATGTACTTTGAGAAAAGTGCAACACCCCAAACGAAACGCTTGAGAGCTGCAAACCCGATCGATCGAGTTTGGCACTTGGAAAGGAGATGGAAAACGGACAACTTTCCACAAGGATGCCCAGTATGTTCCTCGGGCGATCTTGGCGCCCGAAAGCACATTAACCGCTCGATTGAGTGTGATGATGCGTGAATAAGAGAGAGAGGTGGGGAGAAAAACACGCTCGGGTGTGAGTAACTGCGCTTTTTGGTGCACGCAATCTTGATGTATATGAAAATATTAACTTATTGAATGTGAAATGCACTTAGTATAGTCTTGGCCCAAGACCATGGTGATCGATATTGGATTGTGCACGCCTTGGATATTCCTGAAATAGTGCGCCCTCTTGCAGCACTAACAGACCAGTCCGACAAGCTCACACCATGGAGCAAGTTCGATCAAGGACGCACGCTACCCAACGATGGTTGGACTAGTCTAGTCGACTATCCGCGACCATAATAATAATGGAAATTTATAATGCGCCGGTATCCATAAAAATGCTCAGGTTGGTCGCATCGTTGGTTACCAATAGCCGTCTTTAATAGCACACTGCAGAGGGTACCAGTTATAACAAATAAAATAAAAATGGCGGAAAAACAAAAGATGGGAGTAAAATGTTCACTTCAGGAATTTCTTTTTTTAATAATTATGTTTACCGGTCGCCACCAAAACGTGTTAGGAATAATATAAAGGGAATTAAGGAGTGAAAAATATTGAACAATTTCCTGATGGTGAGCGTATGTTCATGTTGGGCGAGACAACTCGTACTCGTAGTCGTACCCGGGATCGGGACAACTCGATCCCCCCAAAAGACACCTTGGTCAACTCGTGCCCAGGACAACTCGTACCCGGGACGAGTCGTACCCGAGACAACTCGAACCGGCCTTTCCAGTACGTGCGCGCTATTTAATCTCATGATTGCGTCAACGAGTGAAGACGTGTCTGTTTCTGCTCCTGCATTTCTGTGCAAAATTAACGATGATCTTGCAAATATCCTGGTTACAATAAAGGATCTTTCCCGGGACACACTTAAGGAGGATATTCGTCAACATTGCAATTTTGAAGACCTTTTGAAGGCCAGGAAATATCTATCTAGAGTCAGCCAAAGGTAAAGACAGGCAGGACAATACCGATATTACCAGCACGAGTGGCGACATATATCTAAAATCCAGACGTTCTATAGATGCCACCATTGATGATGTTGTTTATCTCTACCAATACGTTAGAAATGAGCGAAAATGTTTTCCAAAGTCGTGTCTTTCGTCATCCAAATTAAAATCTACAACCACGGAAGGTGAATAACCGCCATCTTTAAAATCCCCCAACACTTGCGGTGATAGCCAGGTCGAGGTCAGCCCGGACATACACTGCAAAAAAGTTGTACAAATTCCGTTGGTTAAATTACTTTAATCAGTTGTTGAACAAAGTTTTAGGCAACATATGCTGAAAGTTTGCGCATTTTGCGCATGTTGAACAAATGTCTTTGTCCAACGTTGAATAAGAGGTGTTGAATAAACAAGTGGATAGCTGCGTTTCCTTACACATTTGTTGACTGAAAGTGAGCGGCGGGAAAACGAAATTGACAACAGTTGAGCAATAAGGACCACGTGGTTAAAATTAACCAACATTTGTGTACAAAATACCCAACAGTTATGTAAACCGAACGTCATGTGCATGCGTGTGCTTGTTAATGATGGAGGTAGAACATCGTCGAAGTCGATACCGAGGAAAGGAAGAAAAATCCTAAACAGTGTGGGCTTGTTCAGGCAGTGGAGGACACTCGTAGGTAAATAGGATAACTGGGGCACACTGTGGCACGTTATTTAGGGTATGTTTGCATTAAAAAGACGTTCAGTACTTTAAGAGATTATGTGACATGCGATTAGCACATGCATTCGGCCATTTTCATGTCGCTGTGTTACAAAATACGTACGCATACATGGGGGCGTAGCATACGTACAGTGTCACCGAATCTCTTGGACAACTGGACGTACATGTATTATACCACATGTCAAAAAGTCCTACTTTTGATCTTGAATAATTTTGTAATTTTTCAACGGATTTTAACAAAACTTTCAGATCATGTAAACAAGGCTTGACAATTGTTATTGAGCGAGTTTAATCAGGTTTTTCCCAAGAGGCTGAGATTTTAAAAAGCCACACAAAAATAGGTCAATTTCAGAATTCGCTATTTTTATTTGACCTGCTTCAATAATAATACATTGCTGGATACAGTGGTGGAATGTGCAAGCTGCAGGATCCCCCTAATGTTTGCAAACCACCTCAATCGTTTCGCGCAAAGAGATACAAATTGACTTTTGTTTTTCGTATGGCTTTTAAATCTTGCTCTGTATGAAAAAGCTGATAAAACTCGCTCAATAACATCAATCAGGCCTTGTTTACATGTCATAATTGATCTAAAATTTTGGTTTGAATCCGTCGGAAAATTGCAAAGTTACACTGCATAAACTGTGGTGTTAAATTAACACCAGTGGTGTTTAATACCACATTTTAATACCACATTTGGAATAAATGCACACTTGTGGTGTTAACATTTAACACCAGGATTGGTATCTATATAAGACAACACCCACTGATGTTACTTAACACCAGTTTGTGCAGTGTTTTATAAGATAAAAAGTACAAGCCCACCTAAACGTACCCAGCCCGGTGTGTTACAGCCAGTGGAAGGTCTTCCACTACACGAACAAGCCTCAACTCTGTAAGATGTGTCTTCATGTCCTCTGAACCAACTTGGAGGACGTTACTGAAACGATACCAACTGCAACTAACACTAATTGTTTCACAAATGATGCTACCTCTGATGGGTTGGTTTTTAATTTAACGCCGGTAGCATCATATTTGTTGAGAAAATGATTAAAGAATATGGACGTTGGCAAGTCTACTGGCGATGACCAGATAAGTTGTCGTATTTGTAAAATTGCATTGCCTGCCATCCTTCCTTTATTAACTAAAATTATTAACTTATCATTAATAAGTGGTTGTGTTCCCGATATTTTAAAGAGGGCTAAAGTAACGCCTTTGTTTAAATCTGGAGAAAAGTCTGATGTTGCAAATTATCGCCCAATTTCTGTTTTGTCGGTTTTGAGAAACATATTAGAAAGAGCAGTATACGAACAACTGTATAGCTTTATTAATGACAATGGGCTTATGCATCCCAACCAATCTGGTTTTCGTCCACAACACTCCACTACAACCATATTTGCAAAGTCATAAAATCGTGGAGCAGAAACGTTGATCGTAATGAATTAAATGGTGTCGCATTTATCGACCTCCGTAAAGCGTTCGATACAGTAAACCACAATATTCTTCTTACTAAATTAAAGTCTCCTGGATCTTCTGAAAGTACACTTAATTGGTTCACTATCGTTACTTGTCTAGGCAGAAACAAAGAGTTAGTTTTAATAACGAATTTTCTATTCTTAATAGAGTGCCACAGGGTTCGATTTTGGGCCCTCTCTTGTTTTCTGTGTATGTTAACACAATGCCAACTTCGGTCAGTGACGCTATTATAGACATGTGCAGATGACACAACACTCACAGTTAATGGAAAAACAAGTGAAGAGGGTGAAAGGAAATTGTCTTTTGCACTTCAAGAACCAAGTAACTGGTTGAATGAACACCGTCTAGTGTTGAATTTCGAGAAAACGAACGTAATGATTATAGGATCCAGGCATAAGTTGAACAGTGTCCCGCAATTCGAGGTCGAAGTAAACGGTCATGTACTTAAACGTGTCAACAAAATTAAATGTCTTGGAGTAGTTGTTGATTAAGAACTAAAGTGGACTGATCATGTTGACAAAATAGTGAGTACAGTTCAGGCAAAATTGGGGATGTTGAGGAGAGACTTTTTAATGCATTTATTCTACCGCATTTTTATTACTGCTCTCAAGTCTGGTCGGAAAGATTATCTTTACATACAAACTGTTGAAGTTACAGAAGTATGCCGCCAGGTTAATTTTGAACAAAAGATATGATACGCCTTCGAGGGAATTATTTGAAGAATTTAACTGGCTCCATTATCAAAACGATTTTTATATCTGAGAGCAGTATTCATGTACAAATATACTCACAATCTTGCTCAAGCGTACCTTACAGAAAATTGCGTAAAAGTTGATGACATGCACGAATATGGTACGAGACAGTCCACATTAGAACACTATAGTTATACCCAAGTACAGAACTGACTGTTATAAGCATAGCCCTTTTGTAACAGTTATTACAGTTTGGAATAACTTCAGTTAAAATGTCAGATCATGTTCTCCTTCACTTGAGCATTTTAAGAAATCACTGAAACAAAATCTTTTAACATCCAGTTTCCTTTTAATACTTGAGCCATCTTTTAATGTCAATTTGTTTTCTTTTTTTCTTTTCTTTCCACTCAAACGATTCCAGAGCTTTTCTTCAAAACGGTTCAAGCTATCAACTTGAAACTTGATAGGAACATCAACCCCAATGTAAAAGTGTGCATAAAAGTGTGACGTCACTGTGACGTCATCGGGTATCAAATTACAACCTAAAAATGACCAAAATATGTATGTTTTAAAATGCTTCCGTCTGGAAAACCACGTAACCTATGACTTTCGTATTTGGCAGGCTTATAGATCAGATCATGCCGTACAATTTTCCTCCTTTGGGCATTTTCATCTGACCCTTCTGGGGTCAATTTGAGGTCAAAGTTCAACGAAAACTAAACTCTCAATTTGTGCACTTATTGAGCAGCAATGTCCATCACACCAAGCTGAATCTTTAAGAAACTAAGTACAGGCATAGGTCCTATAGCAGACTTTCACCAGCATGTATAATATCACGATGGCATCAAGCGTGATGTCACTGTGACGTCATCGGGTATCAGATTACACCCCCAAAATAACCAAAATATGCATGTTTTAAAATGCTTCCATTTGGAAAACCACGTGACCTAGGATCTTCGTATTTTGCAGGCTTATGGATCAGATCATGGGCTACAATTTTATTTGTGTGGGCATTTTCATCTGACCCTTCCTTCTGGGGTCAATTGGAGGTCAAAGTTCAACGAAAACGGAAATCTCAATTTGTTCACTTACCGAGCAACAATGCCCATCAAACCAAGCTGAATCTTTTAAGAATTAGATACAGGCATAGACCCTAAGGCAGACTTTCACCAGCATGTATAGTATCATGATAGCATCAAGTGTGACGCCATCGTGACGTCATCAAGTATCAAATTACAGCCAAAAAATTACCAATATAAGCATGTTTTAAAACGATTCGTCTTGAAAACCAAGTGACCCAGGAGCTTCATATTTGGCACACACATTGATCAGATCAAGGCCTACAACACTTTTGGTGGTTTTTTTTGTTTGACCCTTCCTTCTGGGGTCAATTCAAGGTCAAACTTCAGCGAATACGAAAATCTCAGTTTTTCCACTTACTGACCGTTAAACCATACTATATCGTCATAGAACCAAGTTATCAACGTGAAACTTGGTGAGAACATCAACATTCATCCCAAGGTGTGCATACAAGTGTGACGTCATCATTACGTCATCAGGTGTCAAATTACAAACATTCAAAGTTAAATATTAAAAAACAATCATATCTCAAGAACCGTAATAGCTACGTGAATACTTCTTTCACAGGATAGGTCTCGATGAACTGAACAAATCCTATGTTGACATGACCCCTGTGTGACCACAACTTCCAGTTCAAACCGGAAGTTGTTCAAAAATGTTAAATTGTTAGCAATTTGAATGTAAATAGAGCCACATTGGTAGGGAATTTGACCACGGTTCTACGGAACGAAGTGTTTCTACACGTATGGACTTTATTACTATACCAATTGTGACGTCATCACATGCACGGTGGTTACGTAATATGGTGTCAAATTATGTATCTTGAGAACTACAACACAGGTGTCAAATTACAACAATAGACAGCCGAAGTGCGACGTGCGTTGCCATGGCAATTGGATCTAAACTATCATGGCCGTCGGAAGAAGTACCATTGCAAAAGCACTGGGACACGGTTGAGTGACCTTTAGTTTAGATCCAATTGCCTTGGCAACCAACAAAAGGTGACGTATTCACTTCGGCAGTCTATTCAAAGGTTATTATTTCAAAACTTAATATCTCAAGAACCGTAATATACTTGAATAATTCTTTCACAGCATGATAAGTCTCAATGAACTGAACAAATCATACAATGACATATGACCCCTGTGTGACCCAAACCTCCGGTCCAAACCGGAAGTTGTTCGAAAATGTAACATGTTTTAGCATTTTGAATGCGAACAGAGCCAAAGTGGTAGGAATTTGACCATAGTTCTACGGAACGAAATGTTCCCTCACATGTGGACTTTATGACTACATATATACCAATGATGACATCGTCACGTGCACGGTGGTTAAGTAATATGATCTCAAATGACAACATCTTGAGAACTGTAATATATATATATATATATATATTGGAAAGATTCTTTCATACATGTAAGAACTTGTTCTTCAGTAGATCCTTAAACAATATTTGCCCACAATAGTGACGTCATGATGAGATTGACTGTGCCAATAATGACGTCATGAGATACACAATTTTCGCGTTGACTAGTCGAAGAGTCATGTCTTGAGAATTCCAATACTGGCAATCGATATGTAAATGTTTCTTATGCAACATCAAACAACTCAGTTTAAAAAAAATTCAAAACTGTGTCGTCATCACATTAATGTTTATGTCGCCCGATCACCTTACGTTTGTAAAAAATACAAACGCCAAGCTCTAGTTTTAATCCATGGAGTATTTTATACCGTTTTGATATTATGATTATTAATTTTTTATTATTCTATTTTACTCGTTTTACTAAGTATTATTGTTGTATTATTATGCAGGGCCCCATGGAAGACCACATACTCCTGTGAATGGGCAACCCTGGTTAAATATAAGAAATAAATAAATAAATAAATAAATAAATAAATGAGACCGTTTCACTAACCTTTTTCTTTTTGCATAGACCTTTCCCCTACTTTAGTAGGCCTACTTGGAACGACACTTTTACCGTGAAGTTTGCAGGACGTTTGCCGGGACGACGTTTGCCAAGGCTTATATACTTTTGGCGCGAGTTTTTGTAAAACTTTTGCCGGCACTTTTACAAACTTTTGACCTGATTTCAGCCGCAAATTTTGCCACAACTTGTTTTGGCACTTTGCGCAATTTTTCCGGGACTTTGTAGAAACGTTTGGCGTGATTTCTGTTGCGACTTGGCCGACTTTTGCCGCCGGCGATGTTTGCATGAACCTTTGTTGGGACTTTTGGGGACGTTTCGCAGGACATTAAAAAAGTTACAACAAAAGGTATATAGGTCTAGCGACTTTATATTTTTAGTTAAAACCACTTCCACACAACAGACAAGTTGCAACAGATTTCAACAATACTCTGTTGCAAACATTCATCAAGCGGTTGCTGTTTTATGCTTGAAAATTGCATCAAAATTTTGTGCGGAATCGTCAATAGACTATGTAAGTTGACCTCGCGAACGTACGAGACCGCGCGAGACCACTGTTATTTCCGGGCACAAGACCCTATCTCTTCAACGCACGTCGCGAGCGAAATTCTTGGATTATTTTGTTAACGCAGGTTTTTGTAAACTCAGACGGCCCAAAACGCGTATCTCTAAATAAAATCTTGCATTCCAATTGATGAAGTGGGGTATATAATCAAAAATAAGCAATCAAAAATGAGCCGACAAGTCAATCTTTGAAGATCGTAAACTACATGCAGCAAAAGATATGCAACACGCACAGCAGCCGACGTATATGGCAAGCCAAAAGGGTCGTAACGTATTGCAGCAACGCGTTGCGAAAATATCACAACGGGTTCTGTTATCATCCAATCAGAACACTATTTCTGCAACGTGTTGCTAAAAATAGACTCGCGACGTGTTGTGAGGTGTCCAACAACGCGTTGCGAACATCTCTCAACGCGTTGTGGATATCTGGCAACGCGTTGCTGGACACCCTGCAACACGTTGTGAGTCTATTTTTAGCAACACGTTGCAGAAATAGTGTTCTGATTGGATGATAGCACAACCCGTTGTGATATTTTCGCAACGCGTTGTACATACAGACCTCGCTAGCGATAGGCGAAACGCCATCTACCAAAAGTAGAGCTTGCAGACTTTTTTTTAGAGTGCCCAAGTTCGAAACATTAATTTTCACATGAATCCACACTTGGGTCATCCATTCCAAATTGGATGAAGAATATGCTAGCAGAGAAATTTATTCAGGTCAAGAAATTTTAATAAATTTTTATCGTTTTTAGAGATAATTATGCATGTATTATATATTGTAAAAAAACATTTTAGTTACTAGTACCCGAATCACCTTCGGGTCGGTTGTATACTTAAGATTGGACAGAAAAATTTATATACAAAAAACAAAATCTCGCCCGTGTTGTGCCCGGAAGCTCAGATTTGACCTTTGCCGCGAGACTTGCACAGCTAGTCTATTAGGTAATCACAACTTTGCGAAGGGTTCTGCCCAAAGATTGTATAGTGGCACTGAGCCGTTCTGCCCAACTGGAATGCAACTATAAAATCTGTCATAAACTTACGAAGAGCACTTACATGTACGGTATGTCGCAACTCTTTGTAAAATCGACCCTAGGACTGTTATACAAATACAGCATGGTTTGAGGGGAAGTAGTGGGAATTACTGGTCCCGAGGTGTAAGTCAGCTTGACTACCTCCCGACGCGAAGCGGAGGGAGGTAGTCAAGCTGACCTACACCATGCTGTATTTGTTTTACTAAACCTCATAAATATTCATGAGCAAATTGACAAAATAACAGATTCAAGGCCAATATACAATTACAACAAACCATTTATTTTCTTGTAATCCAAACTCAGAAATGTTGCCATTGTTGCTTATGAGTACAGAGGTTCGTACCATGGTAATAAAGTTGAATTAGTCTGGTTCCGTGAATATTACAATACATTTTTTACGAGGCGGGTTCCAGAGGGAATTGTTGGTGCTACCAGAAAAAAATTCCGCACGACAGCCAGTTGGATACTCACCGGGCTGACGTCACCTGAGCGCGTAGCATTTTTACTTCCCAATCGCGCGGCTGAATCGGCCAATGACGTGCTCCAATTTGCTATGATCAGGGGTAATAATATACGTAGGTGCTTTGATTGGGGTTTTTTTTGCCGTATACATGTAAGTGTATATTACATGTACTGGTAGTTAGTACTATCGTGTTTTTAAATGGTGTTGTTTTTTTCTTTGTACATGTATTAGGGTTAATATTGTGTTTTAATTAGATGGCAAGCAGCACCATTCAAGTGTGACGAAGTAAATTTTTTATTTTCTCCAAACCTGTTCAGGTAAACTGTATGTATTAAATATTTCACATCCAGATTTTAACGGGGATTGTGCCAAGATGTTTTTCCCTTTTAGCAGCCTTCTTTTTATTTTTAAAGCAAACATTTTTTTTAAAATCAATATACAGTATTTGGTTTTATTTGTAGCTATGCCTTTACAATCCACTAGAAAGGATTACAATTTATTTTGACACAAATAAGTCAAGAAAATTGAATTCCTGTAGATAGGAAAATCAGCCATCTTAAAAAAACAGTTTGCTCCTCCTGCCATTTTTACAAATAACCTAGACAATTTTTTCTTCTTCTTTTTACTCAACCGCAGAGGTTGCTTATTATCCCTGAATCTTATTTCTTGACACAGGATGGTGGTTTTTAAACGTACATGTGTAACATTGCTTCACTTAGGCCAAATACAAAATAAATGTCCAGGTTGGGAAGGTTATTTTTGTAATTTTTTTTGTTACAATTTTTTTTTAAGATCACTGATGATGATCAGTTTTTGCCAGAGGGGAAATGTTAAAAACAAAAACTTTATTTTCCTGTATTAAAACAATCTCCGAAAGCCGGAATAGTATTCGAGGCGGCCATCGGCAACCGAATGCTACTGGGGATTTATTTCCCTGTCCCCACCCCTCGCCAAAGCTGGTCAATTTTTTTGAGTGGATCTCCGGACCTGCGGATCTTCAGTCAAACGCGGGGCTCGGGCCCGAAAGATCGTGTTAGCCGAATGGCACTCTGGGTTTAATTTCCTTTATTAAAACAATCTCCAAAGGCCCGAAAGGTGTCCGAGGCGGTTATCGGCAGCCGAATGCATTCGGGCTGTATTTCCCTGTATTAAAAAAATCTCCGGAGGCCCGACCAGTATACAAGACGGCCACCGGCAACCGAATGCTACTCGGGCTATATTTCCCTTTATTAAAACAATCTCCGAAGGCCGGCCAGACCAGTTTACGAGATGGCCGTCGGCAACCGAATGCTCGGGCTTTATTTCCCTTTATTAAAACAGTCCAAGGAACATCCAAGGCGTGCACAATCCAATATCGATCAACATGGTCTTGGGCCAAGACTATGCACTTAGGGACTTTCCCCCCCAAAATAAAACAATTAAGCTTTTTACACAAGCTCAGTCGATGTATGTAAGACAGGCAAACACCATGCAAAACTACAAAATGATGGTTTGCTGTACATGTATTCCCAAAGCCGTTTCTGCACAATTTTCATTAATAATCCAATCTTTTATCAAAATAACCTTTTAATAATTAGGAAAAACTCCGTACCAAATGTGAACCTGCTCTGGTACATGTACGTGACCAAATGAGAAAATGCAGACGTTAAGAACATGGGCCAAATGACAAATAAACTGGACAAGCCTAGTACATCATTTGCAGTTACCAAACATTTTACTTCACGAGTAAGGAAAAACTTAACTGAAATTATTTTCTCCTCGTGTAAAATGGTAACTTTGTAGAGGAAATTGCCAACTGACGGTGCTTGAAGATTCGGTTTTTGTTTTGTTATTTTACTATTCATTCATAAAAAAATGCAAAATGCATGGATTTTTTTAAAGGTATTACTGCATCTATGTGGGTGAAATTTCTACAAGGCAGTTTTCGACATTATTCTTCGATGTTCCTATTTTTCAAAGTCTAATGCAATCTGTAAAGGTAATCTGTAAAACTTTGCTATCAGTGCATTGAAGGTCAAATGCAAAATAATGAAGGTTGAAACAAAATATATTTGCACATATGTGCAATGGTGCTATTGATTAAAGATTAATGAATGTGGTGTATAGCCATGAACGAACATTTCCGTCAGTGGATTTGTACGATTTAGTTTAGTCAACTTAATTAACTGTGTAAAAGACCCTCCCTAATGTCAATTATCGAATTTTGTCTTACAGGTGGCTGTCGTGATTATTGTATTAGGCTCACCCATTGTTCACGCCACGGTGAGAATTGATTGATTTGAGGGAACAGGTGCTTGACCGGTGATTGACGCGCTTATACGAGGAACAGCCAGGACTAAAGAGGGTGATGGCCTTCGATAAGAAATGCATTATCTCTAGGCCTATACATTGTAGTTTGGAAAATCTGTCCTTTTTTTCTCTCTCTTGTTCTTCTTCTTTCTGATATTAAACCCCCAGTACATCAATGCACTTACCAAAACATTTTAATTTACAAGTTGACAAGAAAAACCCGTCTAAAAGTGTTGATTTTTTTCACGTGTAAAATGATACATTTGTCGGAGAAATTGCCAACAGAAGGTGCTTTAAAAAAAACACAGAAACTATGCATGGATATTTTTAAGGTTTTCTGAAGCAATGCTGCATATGGCTGAAATTTCTACAAGGCAGCTAATCAACATGTTTCTTTGGTTATGTAATGCTGTTGTTTTCTAATCATGTAATCTCTCTTTAATGGTCCTATTTGACAGTGTTTTGTGACATGGCTGTCTCCAAAAAAAGTACGCTGAACATCAAAAGAAACCTTAATGTATCACTTCCACCTTTTAGAATATGTAGCTTTGTAATTGTAAAGCTGTTTCTGTATTTAACGATGAACTAATTAGTAACTGGAATTTTACTTCATCAGTGTGTCCGCGGGTTTCAGAAAGTCAAATTTAATACTTTTTAAGACCTTTTTTAATGCCGTTTTAAGACGTCACCAATTAAACCCCCAAAACAGGAAAGAATTCCATATTCAGCCACCACAATTTATTATTTTGTAATGTTTTTTAATGCTTTTTAATGCTTTTTAAGGCCTTCAATATAGAAAATGAATTGAAGACTTTTTAAGACCCGCGGACACCCTGTTCATTGAACACAATGTGACTGTTGAGCGTTATGGGTCTTTCTATAAATTAGGGGTCCAGCTTTGGTGTCCCCCGTTACATGTTACATCTTGTTTTTGTAAATTCAGGACACATTCTTTAAATACTTTCCATCTCAAAGAGTAAGTACATAAAGTACAATTCATACAAAATGGTTTAAAAGCCATTTTAATGATTTTTGTACGAAAAATAACACATATCAGGTGTAACGGGGGACCCCAAATGTCACACTTTTGGACCCCTAATTTATAGAAAGACCCTTATGTCAAAGTTTTCAGACCTCATTATGTTGCCATTTCTCTAAGCTCATTCTCTAAGCTCAACTACATGCTGCTCGCCAGACCACTAAAAACGTTGTCTAAGAAAAGGGTGTGAAAGTCATGCTTTGTGTTACCCATTTCAATGCCACCGATAATTTAGTCAAACCTCTTTAATAACACATTCATGGGACTTTGCAGATTACCTTGTTTGTATAACAGGAGAGGATCCCTGTATTTATCATGAATGAAAACGATAAAGATCAAGAAAAGGGGAAAATGTATTAACAGTGATTGAAATATCGAGGTTCGGTTGTAGTGCAATTAGAAGACCTCGGTCAACGTCTTGCATCAAGGAGAGGAGTGGGACAGATTAGACGCGTCAGGTGTACACTTGCATATCAATTCACTTTCAGCTGCCACCAACTTCCTTCTTGTTAACTGCAAGGTTAATTTTGTGGAAAGAGGGCAGGGCTTTGATTTTCGACACAACTTTTCTTCGCCAACTGCACTGGTTGTCGGTTCTGTTTCGAGTACATGTACAATACAAATTTTGCTGTAGGACCATCGAACCGGCCATTCTCCATCGGCATGCCCGGTGGTCGAGTGGTTAAGACGTCTGCCTACTATGCAGGAGGCCATGGGTTCGAGTCCCGCCCGAGCACGCTACGAGTTTTAGCGTATCTTTGGGAAACGCACTAAGTAAATAGTGCATACCGCGTCATGATGGGCAAAAATTATTCCATTTATCATCATTTGGACCAACGCAATAATTTCTTTATTTATTTTGCTTATGACGTGTTATTTTATTAGAGTACTCCAAACAATCTAATGAACCCCTGTGCGACGTGGTTTTGTTTACACTGTTGACGTCATCTCTCATTCGGTCCATTACATGTTACCGGCAATGTAATCAGGTATGGCTAACCCATAGACAGTATTATCCTCCGGAACTAATGGTGATTTGCACAAAAAGGGGGCACTGTCACATTAATTATTAGGGTCATTCCAGGTCAAATCACCCAATGGATTTAACCCTATCAAATTTGCTCAAATTTGGTTAATAGGGTAACTTTGGCTCAACAAGCTCAAATTTCAAAATTAAAAATTCATCCGACTTACGGTTTTCGCGATACGGCGCGTGCTTTTTCGATGATTTCGGTCAAAATGACTCGACTGTCAACTTTCAAACGACCATAAACCCAGTAACTCCTGGGTCAAAATGGCTGAAATTTGTGTTTTTGGAAAGGGAATTGCATAAGGAATCCAAATCTGCCATTATTTTTATGCATTAACATGGTATGTTTTCACGACCTTTGACCTTCACTTTGACCTTGAATTTGACCTCGTGGATCACGTGATCCGGAAAGGAACTTCGATGAAAATTTTCCCCCATATGTTTTCTTCATAATATCAAAAAATTACAGATATAATATTTTTGTTTGCTTTCCAGCTCTTCTCAAAGTTGCCATGTTTAGTAAAAATGTAATTTTATAAATTCTCTTAGCATGAACATAGAAAGAGAATTGCTATCTCATTGAAGTGTGAGAGCACCCGTTGGTGGGTGTGTTACGTAAGGTTGGAAGGTTTGTGCACTGGTGCGTGGAATGTGACGTGCAAAGCGGCACGCATGCTGGGCTGTTGCAAGTCATTCGCAGTCACCGCGTCGTATATTTTTTTTTTTTTCAAGAAAGAGGGTTGCACTCTTGTACGGTTTTATATCACTTCCATCTTTTATCTAAAAAGGTCTTAATTCCATGTCCGCATACTTTTGTTCTTTTAACCCCGATTGCCCGGGGAATATGGTTTAACACAAGATGTGTATTAATTTGATTACGTAACTTTTCGGTATTAAGCATGACATTTGGCAAGTTCAGTAGCCAAAGATTCCCCGAGTATACTGAGCACAAATTAGTGTGCGTTGTCAAATTAGTGTGCGCATGACGCATATAAATTGAATTAGGGTGCGTTTGCAGAAGTGTCATCTTAACACTAAAGTAGTATGTGGTTCATCGCATGCATTTTCTTTCAATATTGAGGGGCAATTTGGTCACTTCGCAGATAGGACACCGCACAACACAGGCCGTGTAGTCTTTTCCACAGCCTCTGTATTGTCATAAATGGACAACTTAATAATAGTACTTTAACAGATAACGTTATATTTCGTTCGTTCTTATTTTCCTCGAGAAATACTACCCTGGAGTCAACCAGTACGATTCTGGCTATTCGATCGCCTGAGGGGGTCAGATAGGAATTTTACAGAGTATTTTTTTTCCGCATTATCAAGTTGCAGGTTTTATCTCTGTTTTTTCGCCCATCTCAGGGTATAGGGGCAGATTGGTTGGGTTCGGACGGTGTGGTTCGTGGATGTGGGTCCGGCTGGTGTGGTGGTTAGGGTAGCCAGTTGTGTTGGTTGGGGTGGCCGGTCGTATTGGTTGAGGTGGCTGGTTCGTATCGATTAACCAATATGCGGATTGGGCATTTTAGCCGATGTGATTGGTTGTTTTGACCGATATGTTGGTCGGGCGGGCATTATCTACCGGCCGTGTTGGTCCGATTTAACCGGTCTGTCTTTGGACTGTATTTTTGTGCCAATTTTTTCTTTTAGAAATTCACTAATGTTGTTTCAACTAGTTTGATAAATCGTGATCGAGCTTTTCCAGAGCGAGATTTTTGTGTTTATTACGTGTATAAAGTTTTAAGTGGGCCTACATAAAGTGGGCGTAGGTGACTGCAGCATCCCAGAATAAAACAGATAAAATATAGTCTTGATGTCACGTTGTTTGATTTGATGTTACGTACATCGGGGCTAAAATGAGATATTCCTATGCAAAGTACATATGCAAGGCATGCAATGTGTACAATCTATACAGGCAGTGCGCAAATTTTGTAAATCTTATGGAATATACATACAACATTTTAAGAAGCAATAAATTACATATTCCAATATTCCACATGGCATTCACTGTGACTATTAGATCATTACCATAGATTATGTCTTTAAGTGATCACTCAGCTAAAGTTATTGATCAATTACGATCCAGTCTGGGTACACTCTTGAAATAAAAGCAATAACTGTCAAAGGAACTCGGCAATTCCTCAGGTTTGTCCCAGTCTCCAAATTAATGTTACAAGTGTACAAATTAAGTGGTCAAGTTAGCCCGCCAGCTGTAGTACCAGTTTCGCACAGCAATGATGTAGAACCAGCACCAGAGGATTTTGATGTAATACAACAAAACTTTGTCTGCTGCATTTATGATGGCTTCCCGTGGATCGGCATGGTGGAGAACATTTCTGAGGAGTTTGGTGACTAATATTAATTGTATGCACCCTCATGGACCATCCAAACAGTTCTAGTGGCTATTGGAACCTGATAAATGCTGGGTAACTGAAGCCAATGTTTTATGCAAAGTCAACACCCCATCACTGACATCCTTGTCTTCCAGAAAGTACTACATCTCAGCAAATGACAGCGCACAAATTTCAAGAGTGTACCCAGACTGGATCGTAATTGATCAATAACTTTAGCTGAGTGATCATAATCTATGGTAATGATCTAATAATCACAGTGAATGCCATTTGGAATATTGGAATATGTAATTTATTGCTTCTTAAAATGTTGTATGTATATTCCATAAGATTCACAAAATTTGCCCACTGCCTGTATAGATTGTACACGTGTGTACATGTATTGCATGCCTTGCATACGAGTACACATGTACTTTGCATAGGAATATTACATTTTTACTAAACATGGCAACTTTGAGAAGAGCTGGAAAGCAAACAACAAATATTATATCTCTAATTTTTTGATATTATGAAGAAAACATATGGGGGAAAATCACGTGATCCACGAGGTCAAATTCAAGGTCAAAGTGAAAGTCAAAGGTCATGGAAAACATACCATGTTAATGCATTAAAAAATGGCAGATTTGGATTCCTCATGCAATTCCCTTTCTAAAAACACCAATTTCAGCCATTTTGACCCAGGGGTTACTGGGTTTATGGTCGTTTGAAAGTTGACGGTCGATTAATTTTGACCGAAATCGTCGAAAAAGCACGCGCCGTATCACAAAAACCGTAAGTCTGATGAATTTTTAATTTTGAAATTTAAGCTTGTTGAGTCAAAGTTGCCCTATAAACCAAATTTGAGCAAATTTGAAGAGGGTAGGGTTAAAAATTTGACATGGAATAACCCATTATTAGTGCTTGCTGGGTCATTGTAAGTCAAATCCCAACCAGCTCAAATTTCAATGAAACTTGGTATACTTCTTGATTGGATTCTCACAGCACCAAATCTCAAATTCTGATTAATCGGACCAGTGGTCGGATTAGCCACCGAATTTTGAGATTTTCGGCTAAAATGGGCTTGTCCATCTTCCTTTGAGCCCTCATATCTCGGGAACTACTGAGCCAGTCTTTACACAATTGGTATTTTGTTGGAAAAGAAATTTGACAGGGATTCAAAATCTGTCATTATTTCAAAGATTGGAGTAGTTGGGGTACCTTGACCTTTCGACCCTTATGACCTTGAAATTGACCTTGTGGATCACAAATTTAATTTCCCACATTTTGTTGCCTAAAACGTGAAAGGTTTCAGAGGTGTGATCGTTTTATTTTAGCAACAAAAAACAATTTAAACTAGAATTTGGCATTTGTTTTTTTACAAACGCAAGGTGATCGGGCGACATGAACATTGAGCTCATGATGACGTCACACTTTTGAAATTGGTGGAAAACTTGAGTTGGTCGATGTTGTAAAAGAAACATTCACATATCGATTGCCAGTATTGGAATTCTCAAGACATGACTCTGACTATTCAACGCTAAAATTGTGAATCTGATGACGTC
Source organism: Henricia sp. BOLD:AAB3569 (assembly GCA_037783545.1). Taxonomy (NCBI): domain Eukaryota; kingdom Metazoa; phylum Echinodermata; class Asteroidea; order Spinulosida; family Echinasteridae; genus Henricia; species Henricia sp. BOLD:AAB3569. The sequence continues at coordinate 183,374 of JBBELK010000351.1, read as the reverse complement.
ATTATTGGAACAGTCAATCTCATCATGACGTCACTATTGTGTGCACAAACTGTTCAAGGTTGTACTGAAGAACAAGTTCTTACATGTATATGTGGTGAAATAATCTTTCCAATATCTATTAGAGTTCTCAAGATTTTATCATTTGAGATCATATTACATAACCACCGTGCACGTGATGATGTCACCATTGCTATAGTCATAAAGTGCACATGTGTGGGAACATTTCGTTCCGTAAAACTGCTAAACAATTCAAAATGCTAAACAATGGCACATTTTCTAACAACTTCCAGTTTGGACCGGAAGTAGGGGTCACACAAGGGTCATATCATTGAATGATTTGTTCAGTTGATTGAGTCATATCATGCTGTGAAAGAATTTTTAAAGTATCTATTAAGGTTCTTGAGATATGAATTTTTGAAATAATAACCTTTGAATTCTTGTAATTTGACACCTGTGACGACATCATGATGTCACAATTCTGTGCACAAATTGTTCAACAATTTGTTGAACATTAAGCTCTTAAATGTGGCGAAGAAATCATTCAAATATCTGTTGTAGTTCTTAAGATACAGCATTTTTTAATAATTCAGCTCTTACGTAATTTAATACCATATTATGTAACCACCGTGTATGTGATGACGTCACCATTGGTATAGTCATAAGTCCACATGTGTAGGAACATTGCGTTTCGTAGAACCATGGTCAAATTCCCTACAACTTGGGCTCTATTTGCATTAAAAAGGCACATTTTAAAACAACTTCCGGTTTCAACCGGAAGTTGGGGTCACACAGGGGTCATGTATATGTATAATTTGTTCACTTCTTTGAGACCTACATGTATCACGCTAAAGGAAGAAGTATTCAAATATCTATCACGGTTCTTGAGATATGAATTTATGGAATATTTAACTTTGAATAGCTGTAATTTGACACCCGATGATGTCACGATTGTGTCACACTTGATGTCATCATGATACTATACGTGCTGGTGAAAGTATGCCATAGGGCCCATGTCTGTATCTAATTTAGTAAAGATTCAGCTTGGTTTCATGGGCATTGTTGAACAAATTGAGATTTTCGTTTTCGTTGAACTTTGACCTCCAATTTACCCCAGAAGAAAGGGTCAGATTAAAATGCCCACAGAAAGAAAATTGTAGCCCAGAATGTCATCTATAAACCTGCCAAATACGAAGATCCTGGGTCACGTGATTTTCGAGACGGAAGCATTTTAAAATATATATATTTTTGTTTTTTATGGGTGTAATTTGATACTTGAAGTCACGCTTGATGCCATCATAATATTATACACGCTGGTGAAAGTCTGCCATAGGACCTATGCCTGTACTTAGTTTCTTAAAGATTCAGCTTGGTTTGATGGGCATTGTTGTTGAATAAGTGCAAAAATATAGATTTTAGTTATCGTTGCACTTTGACTTCAAATTGACCCCAGAAGGAAGGGTCAGATGAAAATGCCCGCAAGAAGAAAATTGTAAGCCATGATCTGATCTATAAGCCTGCCAAATATGAAGATCATGGGTCACGTGGTTTTCCAGACGGAAGCATTTTAAAACATGCATATTTTGGTCATTTTTTGGTTGATACCCGATGACGTCACGGTGACGTCACACAATACACACCTTCACATGGGGATTGATGTTCCTACCAAGTTTCAAGTTGATAGCTTGAACCGTTTTGAAGAAAAGCTCAGGAATCATTTGAGCAGAAAAAGAAAAAGACAAAAAAAAGGACAAAGAAATCGTACAGAAGCAATAGGTGATCGGGCTGTTGGCCCGATCACCTAAAAAACAGACACCTATGATTGTTGCAATGCCCGTATTGTTATGCATTGTTTCAATCATTTCTGCGGCTCTGACTATTATTTGCGTCCAGACGCCTGTACATTTAAATACACAAACTGTATTAACTCTGTAATTTTCCCAGAGTTTAGACCACTCTCAAGGACGGCCATTTTTGTAGGAAAAATACAAATGCGTCTAAAACGCCATCGGGTACGTGTAAGCACATCATGAAAAATGTACCAAACAGCTAGGAGCGTGTTGCTCAATTTTTTTTCCCTTAGTACAGCGCTGATGCGCATCACAAGAATTTTCGCTTAGGATCCTGATGCCCGTGGCAATCTGTAGGCAGTGACATAATTAGAGTGAGGTCTATTGAAGATTTTTATGAGATAAATAAACAGAGGTGATTTGAAACCTACCTTGTTGAAGTCGATATCAAGGATAGCTGCCTCACATGTTTGGCAGTGATATTCAGACACCGCAATTCGGTGCGCATCTTCAAAGATATTCATAATCACATTGCATCTGAAAAGAAAAATAAGCAAATTTACTGGTTCCAGTGGTCTGCAAAACACTGGTGCCTACAGAAGCTAGTGCCTGGGGCTACAGAACACTGGCGCCTGGGGCCTGCAGAACACTGGTGCCTGGGGTCTACAGAACAGTGATACCTGGGGTCTACAGAACAGTGGTACCTGGGGCCTACAGAACAGTAGCGCTTGAGGCCTAAAGAATGCCAGTGTCTGGGGCCTACATATTGCTGGCGCCTGGGGCCTACAGAATACTGCAGGTGCCTGGGTCTGCAGAACACTGGCGCCTGGGGCATACACATTACCGACGCCTGGGCCTGCAGAACACTGGTGCCTGGTAGCTGGGGCCTGCAGAACACTGGTGCCTGGTAGCTGGGGCCTACAGAACAGTGGTACCTGGGGCCTACAGAACAGTGGCGCCTGGGGCCTACAGAACAGTGGCGCCTGAGGCCTAAAGAATGCCAGTGTCTAGGGCCTACAGAATGCTGGCGCTTGGGCCTACAGAATACTGCAGATGCATGGGCATACAGAACACTGTCACCTGGGGCCTACAGAACAGTGGCACCTGGTGGGGCCTACAGAACAGTGGCGCCTGACGCCTAAAGAATGCCAGTGTCTGGGGCCTACAGAATGCTGGCGCCTGGGGCCTACAGAATACTGCAGGTGCCTGGGCCTACATAACACTGGCGCCTGGGGCCTACAGAATAGTGGTACCTGGGGCCTACACAACACTGGTGCCTGAGACCTACAAAACACTGGTGCCTGGAACCTACGGAACACTGGTACACAGGGCCAACAGAACACTGGCATAGAATCTACAGAACACTGGTGCCTAGAAGCTACAAATGATCTCATCACTTCAAACTACTCGACTATTGCGAGATCACGACCTAAACGAAACAGCAATGCTAACCCTCCCACATGCACCACACAAAATTACACGGGAACTTAAAGGGGAAGCTCTGGATCCCAACCACTAAAGGCCATCAGCTCGCTGAACCCTAGGGATATTTCTCTGGCTGTTTGAACAGCTGTTACTTTGTGTTACTGGGCCAGAAGTAGGATAATTGATAGCAGGGTGGCAAGAGGGTTATACTCCAAGGTTACGTGTGGGTATACTATATACGCAAATGAATGGGCCCTTAGATAGAGGTCCAGATTTCCAAGGGTCAGACTGACTGGAGAGTGAACTCGGGATTAAAGGTGACTATACAAGCTCCAAAAGAGGGGGTTCGATTTACATGTAGGATTACATGGAGTTTGAGTGGAATTGGCCTGAAGGTATTTTATCAACAATCAACAATCCTTACTTATTGCAAGCCAGTCTCCATTTGGGTGCAGACGACGGGTCGAGCACCATAACTCCATTGTCACATTCAATGCACTGTGCCACGCCGAGTTTAGTAATGGAGTGAATGCAGGTAGGGTGTGTGCATTCGTTGCATCCCATGCCCTTCCGCATGTCTAAGAAGGGAGGATTGCTAAAGCAATATGGACAAACTGGGTAATTCTGAAATATGAAAAAAATAAAAGTTAATATTAGTCTTTCATAATGTGCATAATTTAACCATTTGACGCCGGGATTACTTTTGGGAAATGTGACTGGCCAAAAGCACCACAAATACCGACTCTTGAGTCATTCCTGCATTCACTATTTAAATCTTCTCACCAAAAGTTCATACTTTGCAACACGCCAAGGCGGCTGCCACGGAGCAAATTTTGCTACACTGACAGGACGTCCACAGCCGTCAAGTTTCAGTTCAAAACATGGTGTGTACAAATGAATGATGGACGTGTTTATATGTCAACCGTGGAAGAAAGCAGCAAAGCTGGCATTTTAACTAGTCAATACCCCCGTGGCTATACATTGCCAGAATGTGTTTACATGGTCTCCAGTGTCAAGTGGTACTATTTTGCAGTATATATACCCATAGCACTTCACAACATCCATGGAAAATTATTTAGATGGTTCATAGTGTAATCCCTCTTGTGGTTATTCCATTGTAACTGCTGTGTATTTTTTATTGTGGCGTCATGTAAATACCTTGGAGATACACCGCAGTTTTCATTCGTCGGATTAGTCTACATGTATATGCTCAGAAAGACATGAACAGCCAGAACTGAATACAGTCCGAGATGCACGTACATGTAAACGTGCCTTGTGATTAGCATACTTTTGGGGAACTCATTTCCATATTCTTGGCCATGGGTACCAATTTGAAATGATACAAAAGCAGAAAAAGTCACAGAAAGGAAAGTCAACATGTCAAGGTGCTGTTTCTCTTCTCAATCATGAATGTTGTGTTCGAATGTAAGATGTGCTACACACACAAACACACACAGTCTTCCCACCCATACATTATGCGGACATTGCTTTGTTTCGTGCAGTTAGGAAAACAACACTTTTTTTCGAAATCAAAAGAATTTTTTACTAAAATCCTAGAGCATGGTTCTTAACCCTACTCCTGAACCCTAACTATTTTTTAAACCCTCCTCCCCCACCCTAACACTCTTTTTTAAAGCTTGGACAACTCGTCTGCGAACCTGTGCAAGTCCACATAGTGTTGTTCTGTCCTGGTTTATGCCGACTTCCTTTGTTCCAAAGTCCACATAGTGTATGTAATGCTCGTACACACCAACCTAATAGACCGTATTGAATAGCCGCCATTTCGTGGGGCAACTTTTGTTACTTAAACCGTTCAACAATGGAAGCACAATATGTGCAACCATGCATGCCTCAAGGAACAAAGAAACTGCCCAACGAAATGGCGGCTATTCGATACGGTCTATACCGATCTAAACCAGTTACAGAGCTATGCTATTCAATAGCAGCCAATACTACAACAGAAATCTGTGGTTTTGTGTCAATACCTTTCCCTTTGGTCCCGAGGACCACAGCACCAGCTCAAAATCATCCAGCGGACACGTGATCTCCTTGTAGAGTTTGATGGTGCCGTTCTGTGGAAGGGAGTAGGTCTCCTCACACTGCGCACAGTGGAGACGGCATGGCTTGGCTTGGATGTACTTCATGAAACGGTGACACTTGCCGCATCTTGGGAGAACAAACAAACATGGGATGAGAGAAATATCATATGGGCCTGATCGGGATTTGAACCAGAGACCTTTGACTCTCTGGGCAGATGCTCTACCAGCTGAGCTATGGGGCACAGCTGTATACAGTTGAAGTCAGAAGTACATGTACACCACTACCATCATCACCCAAAATGGTAAACAGGATTACCCGAACCATTGCAAGGTGTACAAGCTATGTTTTAAAGTACTGCATGCACATGAGGAATTCCACAAAATTTAAGTAAAGACTTTAGTAAAGACCATTACAAAAATGGTGTAAGCACACCAGTTTTAACACTGGTTGCATACAGTTGCATTTATACTTCCGACTTCAACTGTACAATGTACATGTATTTCCTGAAGTCTAACTTGAGTCAATGTTTTGGGCCTTAGTACTTGACTTGGACTGTTTCCTATGAACTGACGTTACCTATGAACCTAATTTCACTCTCGGTCTGGCACAACTGAGCAACACACACAATATTGTGTTTGTATTTTAGGAAAAAAAGGGAAAAAAAATAATTTAGAAGATACATTTTTAGTCAATGACTTGGATTCAAGTTTCACTTGAGTCATTTTTTGGGCCTTGGGACTTGACTTAAACTATTTATTTAGGTGACTTGAGACTTTTCATTTGTTTCTCTGTGTCAAATTAATGCAAATTAACCCCTAATGCCCCAGGGTGTATGTAAAATCATATTGATTTTGTTGGATTGAGCAGCGTTAGTGTTAATGCAATTTTAAGGTCATTTCAAGTTGAGATTGGGGCAATGAACTCAACGATTTCCATCTAACAATAGTACGAGTTGTTTTATTTACATTGTGTATGGCAACGCTGTAGAACTCGAGTCCGGACTCAAACACGAGTCCGGACTCGAGTCCCGATTTTCAAGGACTCGGACTCGGGCGGTAAGGACTCGGAGATTTGGGCCAAGTCCATCCGAGTCCAGTGACAAAAATTAATATACAATATTGTACAAAAACTACATTATACAGGCACCGACAATTATTTGAAGTGTCTATTGTAATTTATTTTGGGGCCGAAAGTATTTCGAACATGTGAAAACAAATTCTGAGTTAATTTTGAGCACTCGAAATGTATCTCACCTCCCAAAGAAACATTTTTCTTGGCCTAAAGCAAACTTACGAGCTGCTAAAGATGACAGGCACGATCATTGACACTTGCACTTGAAATTGAAATAAGGACTCAGATGTTTGCTGGACTCGGACTCAATGACTCGGATTCAGACACCAAGGACTCGGACTCGTGAAGTGGGGACTCGACTACAGCCCTGTATTACTGTATAGACTCTAAACTTATTCATCTGATGAAATGTTTGTTGTACTGAGCAAGGGACTATGGGATGGATTACAATACGATTACGACATTGTGTTGTTAGTGTGACCCAACTTTATTATAATACGATTACAATCCGATTATAACAAGTTTGTCGCATCATAATCGACTAATTACGAGAATTTTCTCGTGTGACCCCAGCCTCAGTCTAAATACATGTATTCGCTGGTAATCTGAAATGTCCATTGCTAAAGCGCAAGTAAACAGATCGTTGGTGTTAATGTAGACCCAGTATCCCAGTCCACCTGGTAACAAATTTTCACTTCAGTACTCTAAGGTTGTGCCTAACGAATCGAATATGGGTCATTCTATAAATTTGGGGTCCACTTTTTCTGTCCCCCTTACATCTGACATCTTGTAAAATGTTGTATTTTGTAAATTCAGGACATATTCTTTAAATGCCTTCCTTTTCAAAGAGTGATTACATACAAACATGGTTTGAAGGCATTTTTAATGATACTTGTATGGCAAATAGCAGTGTCAGGTGTAACGGGGACAGAAAAATGTCACACGTTGGACCCCAAATTTATAGAATGACCCATATTCGAATGTTCGATCGTCCATCGAATATTCGACTAGCATCTTACAGAAGCGAATATTCGTTATGTGCTTTTCCACTCCAAACCAAACATGTAAATCAGTTAAGAAAAGGTGAAAAATCCCTGTTCTGTCACCGAAACAGTCACTTTGATGACATTTGCATCAAATTTTGAGTCCAGTGTACAGGATACAACACATTGAACACAAAGTCTATGGTTTGAGCGATATTATTTGCAAATACTCTTCAGGCAAGAGACCATTCAAGTTACAACATGTTTACACTAGTCTGTAGTTTGAACCGGGATTAAATTTTGCAAAAACTGAATGGGCGAGATAATTTCCCGCATTGAATATCGAATATTCGATCGAAAATAAATCCAAATTTTTCGAATAGTAAATTATTCGAAAATGCACAGGCCTACAGTACTCTACACATTACACACCTTGACAGCGGTTTACCAGTGGCAGCTAACGGCGAAAACGACACCTCAAACAGTTCGTCCATGCACAGAATCTGTTCAACAAAATACTGGAACTTTCTGTTGAAGATATCCAGAGTGTGTCGCAGGACGTCATGAAAGTCGATCTTCCCCTGTGCTATCAGGTTCAGTTGTTCCTCCACTGCAGAGCGCATAGTGGGAAGGGACAGATCAGGATCAATCTGAAATGTGCAGTGAAGGTGATTGTCACTCAACAATGTAGGTTCTGCACGCGCATGGATATCGCGTCAAATACGTCACAGGTTGTTGCGGTCACGTGACATCATACGCAACTTGCTATCCACTACATGTTCACACAGCAAGGATATGGAGATATAGAGCTTGCTATGCGTGAGCACTAAATGTGCCTACAGTATAATATTAGTTTGTCTTCATTTTTTGTTACATTTACTTTGGTCCATGAACTTTTTTGTGCATTTCAAAGCTTTGATTTGAAAGTAAAATTAGTATCAAAGCCGTGTTGTGCGGAATGGTTTCCCACTGTTGGAAATAAACTCCATTTTATAGCTAACACGCCATTTATGTCCAGTTGCAAAACCACAGAAATGCCACTAACGGTTACGGATATGCGTAAATAAACAAAACAAAAAATAAAAAATAAATAAATATGCGTACAAGTGTCCATCAGCTTGAAAAACATCTCTAATATCCTATTAATGTAAATCGAAGGTCCAGTTGTTGTCATTGTAACAAATTTGGCAACCTTTATATTCCCTTCAGCAGTGTTGTAGTTGAGTCACCACTAACGAGTCAAAGTCTTGAGTCATAAGCCTCAAGTCATTAGCCTCGAGTCCGAGTCACGAGTCACTACCCTTGAGTCCAAGTCCGAGTCAAAAGTCACTTATTCCCCAAATTAATGAAACTAAATCTGCTGTAGACTGCCTAAGTGAATACATCATCCCTTTGTTCGTTGCCTATAGGCAATCATGGCTCTCCACTAAAAATCACTGAACCGTGTCCCTGTGCTTCTGCAATGGTGTTTTATCTGGCAGCTGGCCATGTTTGGAGCCAGTTACCATGGCAACATACGTCACACAATATGTGAAACGATGACAGGCTCATGCTCTCCTTGCCAGCCTGGTGGGGCAGCGTACATATTCAAGCGTAATACTGTGTTTTTCCGCCAAAAATCCCGCATTAAGTGCGCGAATATATATCTGTTTTGAAATATGTGACTCATGAATCACGAGTCACCATCTTCGAGTCCGAGTCATCATGGTCGAGTCCAAGTCATTTTCCAATGTGACTGGAGTCCAAGTCCGAGTCATTTTCCAATGTGACTCGAGTCCGAGTCCGAGTCACGAAAATTGTGACTCAAGTCAAACTCGAGTCTGAGTCCTGGACTCGAGTCCTACAACACTGCCTTATCAGTCACAGGAATTTGGACAGAATAAGAAGTCCCTTTCAACGAATGTACACCTGTCGAAGGGGATATGCATAGTAGCTTTTAAAAATGTTACAATCCATGCACTTTTTTTGTAATACCACAAAGCACCAAACTACATAAGCACTATACATGTACATGTAAGTACCTTCTGGTAACCATGTATGAGAACGATGCCCAGTCGCGTAGGTACCAGCCGGCGTCCGCTCTCAACTTTAACGTAGTTGCGTTGGCAGATATTCTCGATGTGAACCGGTATGCTGGCATCAGTCCCAATGCCGTGTTTCTCCATTAGTGTGATGAGTTCGCTTTCTGTCAGGTAGTCCGGAGGACTAGTCTGTCTCTCAACAAGTTTAGTCTGTTTGAAAGCGGAATTAGTGGACCTTGAATAACAATACCACTGTTAATGGAGCGTGTCCAGATTTTCTGGAAATTTGATTTAGATTTAACTTAACAATCATATAAAACACATGTACCTCCCAAAAATACTATTCATGACAACAACAAAAAGTTACAAATATTATTGGTGAAAATTTTAGAATAAGTTTAATAACAACTTGACCGTAAATAGTGACAACTCGAAATCGTGCTGTTTCGCTTCCATACGAGAATTCAAAATCAGACTGAAGTTTGCTTTTCCGACCATATTTCATAGTGCTAATAATATAATTTCTACTCACATTGCAACCTCCATGCGAAATATCCAAATGCACAGGATCAGTACATGTGTACTTATGACCCATTTTTGAACTGACTTTGACAAGTATTAACGAACTCGTCCGGACATGGAAGAGACTGGTGCCCATTCATATACACACTGCGCTGAGCTCCTTGGAACCCGACCGAGATCTCGAGCCGACAAATTTGTATAGCACCACCGCGCGGCCCAAAATATACCAGATACGGTACATGTAGTCGGAGCGCGAGAGCACAATGTAGCGATTCGCATAAATGAAGCCGGGGTACTAGGGACAAACCATATTACACATGTACATGTAGGGACAAAAACGCACCATCCCCAATTTTGTATGCGGACGCATATGTGGCGGTGTGTTCAACACTCTCGATAATTTAATCTACAAAACGTTGATGGTTTTTCGACGATATCCTCGGAAATTATGCGGCCTAGAAACGCGGGAGTTTCAGATTTGTAACGAGAAAATATGACTGATGTTATGATATAAAAATGTTAGGACCCATGAGGTAAGCCTGGGAAAAGTATGGGAGAAAAAAATGTGATCTAGTCACGCTCCTTTGATATACAGTTTTAAAAAAGAAATGCATAAAAATTATCATACTCTGACGGAAAGATCAAGGAGGCCGACAGGTGTACATTAATTGTAGTTTATTTTATCGGTCAATGGCGTGTATAAAAGCCTCTTGTGGCAATGCCGACTCCACCAGCCTCAATTAGAGCCACTGATACATGATCTGAAGTAGGTTTGGTCACTCTGCCCTGATGAAGTGCTGCCAGAGAACCTGCACTTCTATGGCTCGTTTTTCAGATGTGCGGCTCCAAAGGTCAGCTCATCTCACTCATGTTTGGTCAGTTTAAAAACAACATTTCTAGGAGCCCTTAACAACTGGATTTTCACAGGAAATTTCACATTTCATTGCTGTGGGAATCATTTTGTTCAAATGGGCCCAATTGCACCTGGACAAAATCACTAAAGCAGAATGTACACGAGTCTTTGAAATAATTCCAAAGCATTGGTCGATCAGTGCCCTGTTATCTGCACATTCACTGTATTCAACAATTTTTTGTTCTACTCAAGAAATTAAATTTTAAGAAAACTGCCTTTGCCAACTCCACCACCTACGCCACATCAATTATAGACCACGGGGTTGGGCCGTTTAATGGCGGAAAAAGTGCACAGCTCTAATGTTTATTTTCTGTTGTAGTATACCTTGGGGCATATGAAAAGGGTATTCTTAAGTCGCCCATTGGGGGCATTTAGCCTACTTGTACAGGTCAAAATAATAGCTGTTTTAAGAAATTTTTACTAAAATGCTTTAAAAAACACGTGTCTGGGGCACTGTGACCTAAAAAATCGTCCCACAGTGGGGTCCTTTCACATTTATCATCAGAATATGATTAGAAAACAATAGAAAAATCAATTTAACCCCTCCCTTTAAGGATGAGTAGGTTTTGAGATCAAGTTTCTTCAAGACGAGTTTACAATTATTGTAACTTAGTCTGACCCCAAGACGCTTGACTTCTGAAAGCATACATTTTACCACTGACCTCTCTGGTATGGATATATAGAAATATGCCTGAGAGCTTTGATTTGAGTGGTCATTGAGCTCAGTAGTGCAACAAATGTGGTTGCTACGTCAATTTAGGCTAACCCTAGCCCTAACACCCCAAATGCCCAAGATCTGGGTATGCGTAAAAACATTTGAAGATAACTCGACAACCAGTTGCCGTAGACTCCTAAACTCGAGATATGTGCCTTATTGTTTGGTATAGGCTTTCCAATGGCACTGAAATTTGTGTTTTGGTTCCAATTTTAGCTACCAGGGGTCAATATTGCCTGAAATCATCCGATTTATCTGATATTGCTTTGGAATCTTCAAGACTGCTCGGATCGGAGGTACAGCGCTCCACCATGTTCCATGCAACTTGTGCACTTGGTGGAGCACATGCTGCCATTGAGGTGGCTCAGAGACAGCGGAATGGTGTGAGGGGGTTCTTCAGGACTTCGTCAAGTGAAATATTCTGATCCTGACCGAGGAGAAGAATCTCGCCAAAGAAATCTCCCGAGAAAGTCAGCTCGATCCTTGCATTTGACCTTTGCTTTCACAGCACGGGACCACGTCGATCAAAAGAGGTGATACGTGCCGAGATTGGCAAGTACCAATGCTAAGGTCACCTCAAAGCCGACACTATGATGGTACACTATACAGTATGTGCTGCCACTGCCAGCTCCCAGTGCGCAAGCCACCGACGGACCGCCGTCGGCTGCCGTCGGCTGGGAAGCGGCCGGTCGGCATCGGCACACCGACCAAAAACCACCGGCGGTTCGCCGGTGGCTTGCAAGTGGCACGCGAACAGCGTTTTACAGCTCCCGAGCTACTAGCGAACCACTAGCGGTATCCAGTGGCAAACCACCAGTGCCACTGCCGCTCCTCAATCGCCAACGGAGCACTAGCGGTCCGCGGTCCGCGGGTGGCTGCCACCAGCGGCCCGCTAGCGGGCCGCTGACGGCCCGACCGCGGCTTGCGCACTGGGCTCTTTGCAGAACAACATTCTCATCCGCTGTGATGACTCGGATGTGTTCTTGTCATTTACAAAGCACGCTTGTCGCATCAATTGAGACATTCTTATGGATCTTAATCACAGTGGCAAAAACAACCATCGCTGCATCAACATGGCCATTCTTGCCACGGAACTAGGACCCAATGTAAACGTTGGTTTGAGTTGTTTTTATACTCTACAAACGCAACATGCTTGATGGTGTTGGTCAATTTATTTACATGTGTGTGCAGCTCTACCAGCCTTCCATGCATTCATTGGCTCAGATTACATGTATACAGCGGCCTCCAAAAGGAAAGGTTCGTTCCTTTGACGCAATGCTCAAAGACAGAGAGGTCCTTAAAGTCTTTGAGAGCTTGGCAAGAGGGAGACAGTCCCTGCCCCTGTCAAAGACATCCTCATGTCGTTCACGTCTGACATGTACGGCTGCAAGGAAGAGAAACATCCTGACAAAGGACAAAGCCCGCTATCTCGCCATGAAGGCCAAGATGCCAAATGAAGATGAGCAAGAGGGCAGAACGGAAGAAGATGAAGAGTTTCGACCCTAGCTGCCACCCTTCCACAATGCAAGGAAGTGATCCTACAAAAGATCAAATGAACTAACATGGTGTCTTACATCAATGCCAGCGCGTACCGTACCTGGCCTCCATGGAGGAGTGGGATCCATGTAAGCATGGCTGGATCCTGGTTGAAGGAAGGTACCTTCCGCTGTGGTTTGAATGGAAGCAGGAACCAGATAATCTGTACTACACTGCCAAAAATGATTTTCTTACTTGAGAAACATTTTCTTGAAACGAGAAAATATATCTTATTTTAAGAAAACTGCTGTGAATTCTATGTTGCCGTTAGAAATATTTTCTTGAAATGCTAGAATGTGTTAGCTATTTTGTGTAATTTTCTTGAAACGAGAAACTATATCTTATTTTAAGAAAACTGCTTTGAATTCTATGTTGCCGTTAGAAATATTTTCTTGTCATTAAGAAAACATTTTCCTACATTAAAGATATTTTCTCAAAACAAGAATATTTTGAATTTTTTCCGAAATTAAAAATATTTTCTCAAAACAAGAATATTTTTGACCAATCTCAGAATACTTTTCTCAAAACAAGATTTTTCCCTTTCCATTCAGCATGTTCATAAATTGTGTATATTGAATACAGCACGAGTATGTGAACTTTGACTGAAGTATTAAAGATACATGTATACATGCATGCTTCCTAGCTTTCCCCCTCCCCCCTTGCACATGTATTTTGGAATGTTTGCAGAGCTCTAGTCGAATCTTTATAGGTCCAAGTTGCAGGGGACTTAACAGAAACTATAAGGAAAACCTAAAGAACAAAAAAAGACCAAAACCTTTCCTTCTAAGTAGAATATGTTATCGCTACTCTGAAGTTCGCTTGACTGCACATTACATTTTTAAAAGAAAATATATCTTGAAATGTTTAATAATTATTACTTCAAGAAAGATTATCTTGTTTTAAGAAAACAGTTTTCTTGGTATAAGAATTAAACCTCTATTAAAAAATAATAAAATCTAGGGTTTAGGAACATTCCTAATTAATTGTTCCTAAGTCATTTAGGAACAATTTATTTGGGAAAATTCCTAACTTAGGCATGATTTATTATCCTAAGTTAGGAACAATAAGTTGAGAATTTATAAAAAGCTCCTATCTTTATAGTAAGTGAAAGCATGGTAGGAAGAGGCTGTGTGACCTTTGACCCATGTGTTCACTTGAAAAGTTGAGAGAGTGACCATTCTTTTCTTCAAACAGTCCTAATTTCTGTAAGTATTTGCTTCATATCTCAATATTCTATGAATATTAGTTTAGTATAAGATTAAAAACGATAATTGTAATACACATGGAGGGAGTGTCATCTTTCAGGTAAATCAGAAAGTTGCATTTTAGGTAGATTTTAGCCTCGGTTAGTGCATCAAATTAACACACACTAAACTCCCCTATATACAAATGCATACAGAAACTTGTGTTGGTAAATATTGAACTAGGCCTATATGCAGTGTTACATACACATGTAGGCCTGCAGAAAAAAAAATGGTTCTATGCATTTTTTATATCAAAACCTTCTTTTCTGTTTTTAAGCTTAATTAGGCCTAGCCCAGGGGCCAATTTCATGGCGTTGTTAGCACAAATTTGTACAAATTTGCTTAGGACAGAATTTTTTTGCTTTATTTTGCAAAAATGGATTGCCAGCCAAAATCCTAATTGATAGTGTATTTGTATTCTCCTACTCTTGCGAAGAACACAAGTTGGCGTATATTTTTTGCTTGTAATCCATTTTATAAAGCAAATAAATGTAGTGCTAAGCAAATTTGTGTACTTAGCAGCGCCATGAAATTGGCCCCAGGTTGGACTCCATATATGACGCGCGTGCTGATGATTTTCTTTGTTTTTTTTTGCATGGAAAGTGACGCACGCGCGCTAACACTAAACTGGGAAACCTAACGTTTTGGACCCCTAATTTTGAGAATTACCCATATTCATTGCACAATGTAATTCCCGTCACTGGCTCTATAATTTTCATGCATGCTTTATTTAAAAAAAGAAATAACTAGTTTTGAGAAAATTTAATGAGAAAATAATTCTTGGTTTTGAGAAAAAATTATAATAACCACCTTAAAAAATATCTCGTTTGTGTTGGACATCCCAGAAAAATGTTTTTCTTAAATCAAGAAAAATAAAGTTTTCATGTCTCCCAAGAAAAAATGTGCGAGAAAAGATTTCTTAATTTTGTTCTTGTTTCAAGATGTTATCATAGTTGAGAATTGTTTTCTAAAAAGGTTAGAAAAAGTTGTTAAAACTCTTTTCTAATTTTTAGAAAATTATTCTTGACCTAGAAAAAAATAATTACTTAAATCAAGAAAAAAAATGGATTTTCTAGCTATACTCCCAAGAAAATATGTGCGAGAAAAGATTTCTGAATTTTTTTCTAGTTTCAAGATGTTGTTTTCTTAATTGAGAATATTTTTCTAAGAAGATCAGAAACAGGTTTTTAGAAAATTATTCTTGACCTAGAAAAAAAGATTACTTAAATCAAGAAATTAGGAATAACAAGTTTTCTTGCTATACTCCCAAGGAAAAAAATCTTGAAATAAGTTTTTTTTTCTTAAAATGATAATTTCATTTTTGGCAGTGTATGAGGCTGAAAAGGACATGGATGAAAACGAGAGTGAGGTCTTTGAGGATGAAGATGACACCGTAGTTGATGAGCAAGATGAAAGTGAAGAGGAGGCCAGCAGAGATGAAGATGACAGGGAAGAGAGCTGGGAGTAGGACAGAGATGAAAATGAGGACTGAGCGGCTGTGCAAGTACCGAACTATACTAGAACAGACTATCTCTGTGTATTGCTATTCTGCCCTTTCTATTAGGCAGCATGCATATCAATGAAAGGTATTCCTGATAAGGTTGCAACACAGCAGTATTTACACAGCAGGATTTGTATTGAATGAGATCATGGCGCATCACACACCGCATCTGAAAACCAGAATTGGGGCCCACTGACCACGTTTAGAACTAGAAGTTGTCCACTCAATTCAGCTCTGGGTGCATTCTCTGTACCACAGGCTTGCCAACAGGTATCGATTTTCAAGATTCCAAAGCAATATCAGATAAATATGATGATTATAGGAAAAATGTAGCTAAAATTGTAACCAAAACATGCCTTTTTTAGTCTCATTGGAAAGCCTATACCAAACAATGAGGCACAGATATCAAGTTTAGGAGTCTACGGCAACTGGTTGTCGAGTTATCTTCAATTGTTTTTACGCATACCCAGATCTTGGGCATTTGGGGTGTTAAGGGTTAGCCTAAATCGACGTAGCAACCACATTTTTTGCACTACTGAGCTCAATGACCACTCAAATCAAAGCTCATGGCCTTGGGCAGATTTGTACAAGTATATCAATACAAGAGAGGTCAGTGGTAAAGAAATATGCTTTCAGAAGTCATAAGCGTCTTTGGGTCGGACTAAGTTACAATAATTTTAAACTCGTCTCGAAGAAACTTGATCTCAAAACCCACTAATCCTTGAAGGGTGGGGTTAAACTGATTTTTCTAATGTTTTCTTATCATATTCTGATAATAAACGTGAAAAGACCCCACTGTGGGGCATTTTTTGAGGTCACAGTGCCCCAGATACGTGTTTTTTAAGGCATTTTAGTAAAAATTGCTTAAAACAGCTTAAAACAGCTTATTTTGACCTGTAGGCCAAATGCACCCCATGGGCGACTTAAGAATACCCTTTTCATATGCCCCAAGGTGTTCTACAACAGAAAATAGACATTACAGCTGTGCACTTTTTTCGCCATTAAACAGCCCAAACCCGGGGACTATCTCCGCCAGGGACTATCTCCGCCGCCTCCGCCGCCACCTCAGCCACCTCAATCCTATTTCTGCCATCTTCACCACCTCCTCACCTCCATATCTCTGCCTTCTTTAACTCTGCCATCTTTGCCATCTTCGCCATCTTCGCCACCTCCTCACCTCCATATCTCTGCCTTCCTTAACTCCACCATCTCCATCTCAACCATTCCCACCTTCGCCATTCCTACCATCTCTACTATACATGTCATCTTCTGTATTTTATTATCTTCTAGATCTGTATCATCTCCTCCTGTCTTCTTTTCCATTGTCGTTCTTCTTCCAATACTGTCCATACTTAATCATCTTCATTTCAATCACCATCATCATGATCTCTTTTTTCGTCTTTGCCATCTTCTCCATCTCCATGTCCTTGTCCATCATCTTCATTATTTTATATCCATCTCCAACCATAATCTCCATCATTTTTTGTCTTCAATCCGTCTCAATTCCGTCATATCTTACTGGCAAAACCTTGACTTTCCACAATTACAGTATGTGAGTGAGTGCTCATTCGTGAGCAACTTTAAAGTTGTCCATACTATGTGCACTCTTCATGTACAGTGTGTAGATACATGACTGCCATCCAATTGTAAGTGACAGGTAGGTGCATCACCAACATCCTCAAACAATTGTTTCAATTTAACTTCCTTAAAGGGCCTGTGACATCCTAAACAACTTTGTGCCTAAGCTTTGCTTCATAATGACGGATTACTTGTTCTGCAAGACATACTATTGTTCGTTTGGATGTAAAATCAATAAAAGGTGGCATTTTTCAACTTTGAAGATTTCATTGCAATAAATCACAGACAGAGGGCGCTGTTTTGAGTGCATCACATAAGGAAGACAGAAGGGAAAAGTTAAGAAAAAACATAAGACTTCAAGTTGGACTTGTGGAAAATTGCTGCAGTTTCTACCCCCAGTTTTGTCATGGCTTACAGCAGGCAACATGTAAAACAAACTCAAACAGCCATGGATTACAAAAGTTTCAGGAAAATTGAGAAAAAAGTGGAATCTTTTGTGCACAGTTCAATGTGATTTTCCTGTGTTTGCCTCTTGTGACGTCGTGACCTTGGTCATGAATATGCATATTTGCATTAGCATAAAAACTAAAAACCTTTGTTTTAACCCCCAAAGCAAGCTCCAAATAGGATTTTTATGACTTTAACTGAGTAAAGTGGTTTTAAAGCATAGATTTCATTGATAAAAATCCTAAATAAGGGGCCCTTTAATGGTGATTACACGTATTTCAGTCCATATAACCAGCTATCGTCTAATCAAATGACGATGATCTACTTGGTTGGTATTTAATTCCAAATTCTACTGAACCTTAGTTGACAAGACTGCATTCCGGCCAAAATGATTGAACTACATGTACATGTATAGTTCAGGGTTTAGATTGGAGGAAAACGAAAATTGCGGTAGGCGTGGCTTCATGTGGGGGGGCTTCCTTGGGGGTGGGGTGGGGGTGGGGGGGGGGGGGGGGAAGGGGGGGGGGGAACGTAGAGACCACGCAAAATTCAACTTTTTCGGAGGATCATTTTAAACACCACCGTACCATCGGCATCGTGCAAAATGCACTGTCAATAACATTTTAATTAGGCATCACATGCACAAGAACCAGTTTTGTATAAATATTTATATTGTTTGTAGGCCAACAATTGTGGATAATATTAAAAAGAATCCAGGCAACATCTACCGTTGAAGACGGTGAAGCGAAAGCGGAGGGTAAAATCGGTTCGTTGGCTGCTTGTCGCATCGCGCCAGCTGCGCACACATGCACCGCATCGCGCCAGCTGCGGCCAGCACTAGCACTGCACACGTACGTACCTGCGCTGCACGCACCACACACACCACATGCTATGGCGCTTGCTTATGGATTTGACTTGTACACGTCCGCTTCGCTACTCGTTGCAGACTCGGTCAGGTCGCCGAGTGCGCGGCATGCACAGTACATACATGGCAAGGCGCTGTATGTCATGGCACTTGCGTGACAAGTAGACTCGCACAAGTTTTCTTCGCAAAACTAATGGATCAATTGAGGGCGCTCGTTAAAAAAGGATGGTGTGCTAAAAGGGCCAAACAAATTTAAAAAACAATTCCGCTACAAATTAGTAAAATTCCGGAAATATTAGGAAAAATCTCACCCCTGATAGTTACTGCTCAAAACTAGTTCATGAAATTGTACCTCATTCAAACTGCATACGTCTCCAACTTGGAACACGGGGAGGGTCTCCATAGCACCAACCATCTGCCATTTCATGAAGGTCGTGTAGCCAGGATCTATCACCGTTTTGCCGGTGCAAGAAAAACACTCATCACCAATGGTAAAGCTGACGGTCTTCTGAAGGTACTTGCAGTCATAGCTTACCTGCAAATGAACACTTTGTGAATTACAAACTAGTAGTGCAGCATTTGCTTTAAAAATCCACAAGACGTCAGCCTTGTTTGCAGGTAGACGTGGGTTCGAATCCCACCCGAGCACGCTATGAAGTTTTTCATAGTGTCTCGGGCAAAACAAACCCCAATTAAAATCCACAATGCTTTATAATCTAGTACAAAGAGCAGCAATTCACTGAGCTGAGCAGGGCAATAAACATCATGCTCAAGGCTACATTTATTGTATGTACATTTATCTCACATAACTTGTGCTTTGTCGACGGAAAGAATTCCAAACACTCCATGTAAAGGAATAATCACTGCAGTGTGCTTTTTGTTGCCAACCAAGTAGATCCACCTCCATGACTTGATATCAAGCTTAAAGGGACACACCGGCTTTGTTGGGCTATTTTGGGCTCGAAATCATCCTGAGATCTCAGGAAATTTCCACTATGCGAAGCGACGTGACAATACCCTGAGGAAATACACGCAAATCTGTGGAGTGAGCCGGCTGTTGTCTTGAGCCAACTCACGCCCGAGTCATTTTGATGTAATTTAATCAATTCGGTCATGTTATGCCGAAAAGAAACAATTTCTATACTTTCCAGAAATTGTATTGGGTTCCGTTCCTTATGACTGTCCCATTCCTACCAAACTTTCAAACGACTATCTTAATTTACTCCGCAGTTTTTCAAATTAATAACAGGGATGCATGCTGACGAATGTAATGGAACGGATTCCCCAGTATGCTTTAAATAGCAGCCAATTGCCGACGCGGACAACGGTCAGCATTACCGAGTACATGTATCACATGCATGCACGGTGTTTACAATCTGCGCGCGTTACATTTGAATGCCTGCAATCGTGCTACAATGCACTGCAAGCGTCCTGATTGGTCCAGCAGAGGCGACAAGATTTCTGTCGCTAGTCCCACCGCCAAATGGGGCCTTTTTCAACAGGGCCACTGTACGCAGGAGAAAGGGAGTGCATTAAAGGGGCACCGTTGCAAGAGGATGGCTCGAAATAGACCCGTACATTATTCTGAAGCGCTTTCCAGAGTAAATTAGATATATTTTGCAAAGACGCCGTCAAATTTGGCCGTTTTTGAGCATTTTTCAAAAATTCAAGGTCACGTGACTTTTCGGAACCAGATTTTGGTTCCGAAAAGTCACATGGTCTTGCGAGTTAGTTTTGTGTCCAGCCGCATGAAAGTTTCTTACTGTAGAACTGCACCAAATTCAACTCTGATTTCCCCCCAATATTTATAAGTGATTGACAAAAGAGAGACTATTTATACAGGTATGAAACAAAGTTGACCATACCGGTAGGTATGAAAATTTGAACATAAATGTTTGTTTCTAGAGTCCGGAGAACGGGAGCGAGCGCGTGCTACGGCAGGCTACCGTAGAGTGTAGAATATTTGCCCCGCGCAGCACGGCAAATAGCCCGAGTGCACACACGACCAGTGTGCTGCTCCGGTACGTTTGTGAAGAAAAAAACATGATGCCGACTCCTCAAAAGAAAAACGGAAATTCCTATTCGGTCGTCCGGGCTGTCCAGTGAAATCGTGAGCAGAAAATTGGAGATATCCTGAGTAGGAGAAGAGCGAATCGTTTGTGACAAAGTCGTGAGGCTTGCGCGTATACATGTAGTTGCAATGGCTGGTAAAGCGTATAACCCATCTTTTGACCGTTTTCGTTAATTTTGCACTTTAGTAAATTACGGGATATTTTGATGATCTTTTTTCACAACGACCATCAAAAAAGTATTGTCAATGCTGCTACATCACTAAATCATGTAAACACTAGGCCGGTGTGTACCTTTAAAGCGTACTTGGGTGGTACTCTGAGCCACGACCTCCTGCATCAATAACCGAGCTTACAGTAGGTGACTGCAATTGGGTCTTTCCACAGTAAAGGGGGCATTTTGGCAACACAGACCATATTTTCGAGGAAATACCTTTGTCTGGTCTCAAAATAAAAGAAATAAGTTCAAGTTGTTCTCATCAAGAGATAGCTTAGGCCCCAAAGGGTTACAAATAGTGTGACAACTTTCTAAAATCCCCGTGTACAAATTTCCAATATATGCTCGTAACTGGGACGGACACTTGCGTTACATTTTAGGCTGTCCCGATTATGAGCGTATATTGGAAATTTGTACACAGGGTTTTTAGAAAGGCATGTTGTCACACTATTTGTAACCCTTTTTGGGCCTACATTATCTCTCCAGAACAACTGGAACTTACTTCTTTTATTTTGAGACCAGACAAAGGTATTTTCTGGAAAATATGGTCTGTGTTGCCGAAATGCCCCCTTTATACCGAGGAAAGTGCACTAATACGGAAAGTGCACTTTATAAATGCAATAATTATTAATTATTATTATTATTACCGTTGCAATAAAGTGAAGGAGGATGTATTCATACAATCTCCAGGCCTCGCCACCGATTTCGTTTTCACTCGCACTCCTCATGGGCGTGATGGGAGGGTGGTCGCCTGCATCGTGACCTTTCCTGGGTCGGTTCATACCTTTATCAAGGAGTTCTCGGACCTCTTTACCCCAGGGACTGGATAGCTGCTGTCTCAGCGTGCCTCTGGCGAAAAACAAATTATCTTATTTTTTTAAAGGAGCGTGACTAGATCACATTAATAATAATAATAATAATAATAATGATTAGATTTGTATAGCGCACATATCCAACCTGCAGGGTGTTCAAGGCGCTGTTACCATTATTACCGCTGCCATCAGGGAATCACCAGAACCATTTCGCTTCAACTAGGTGGCTGCTGGTCAGGCGCACAACCCTATCACACACAATAGTCAAAGCTGCCAACCATCCCGGATTTTAAAACAGATTGCCCGGAAAATAACTGATCTCGTGACTCCTAACACAGATAAAAACCCTACTGGATTGTCAATTAAGAACCTCAGATTTTTAGATGTGTCTGAAGTCGGTAGATCAACCCGTTTTCTGGGTGTCTTCTCCAAAATCCAGGAAAGTTGGCAGCCCTGCAATACAATGCAGATCTGAATTCACTCCAAGTTTATCGCTTGTACTTTAAATGCTTTTATATACATGTATCAGTACAACTAAAGCCGAATCAGATGACCTTTCCCTGAAATTTGCATTAGTAGTGTTCTCCACTACCGGTTTTGTCCGGGCGCGCCGCCCTGACAAAATCCTCAGAGGTACTGTTTGCGCCCGGACAAAAAACTCGGCCGCCCGGACAAAAACTAATGCAATTTCTCCTCCTAAAACGCTTCGAAAATACCAAAGTCATTCCAAAATTAGGTGTAAAGTCACCAAACATGTTTTGCTAGCCACTGGTGTCATTATCGTTCACTTAATACCAGGCATACCTATCGCATCGGCGACACAATCTGTGGTCGATAACGGTCATGGCAGTTGCATGATTCATTTTGAACAGTGCCCTCAAGCGGCGAACACTGATTCGCCGCATGAGGGCGCTGCTCAGCGCGCCCGGACAAAATGTTTAGCAGTGGAGAACACTGCATCAGTACATGTATTTTTACATATGGTTCCCTGGGTCGAGTGCAAAGTACAATCAGATTTTTGAAAAACGCGGAAATCTACGGATCCACGCAAACAATTGCATGCAAGAAATTACACTATTCACAAAAGTAGGGATATTGGTATGTTGTCAACTTTGGAATTTCTTTTTGAAATTAAGTTTTCACCTATTGTATTAAACAATGTGTGTCTGCCAAGCAGATATAATTGCCTAATCATATACAAAATCATTCATACCAAATATCTCCCCTCAATATCCTTAACTTATTGTGAGTAGTGTAGGACTGCTCACTTGAGGTCAAAGTTCTCCGGGTAATTCGTCGTCTCCGTCCTTGGGTAGCTGATATAACCCTGAGTGTACAACCGCTCGGCAATCTGCATTGCATGATGGGGGCTCATGCCCAGTGTGGCACTCGCGACTCGCATCAGCTCCACTGTATTCAGGGCTAGAGGGCGCTGTTTAGATTTTTCTTTTTCGGTTACTGCAGTGACACTATTAGAATAAATGACAGAATAAAACCATACAAAAAAATTTAAAAAGGCCTCTTACAAACTGAGAAGTTAATTTGCTTAGTTTGGACATTTAATAGCCAATTAACAGAAAATAATTCTTTCCCTAGAAGTAAAATTCTAAAGACTTACA
The DNA here is from genome assembly GCA_037783545.1 of Henricia sp. BOLD:AAB3569. Classification (NCBI taxonomy): domain Eukaryota; kingdom Metazoa; phylum Echinodermata; class Asteroidea; order Spinulosida; family Echinasteridae; genus Henricia; species Henricia sp. BOLD:AAB3569. Next base: position 160,009 of record JBBELK010000351.1, on the reverse strand, counting down.
TAGCATCTTTCTGTCCTTTGATCATGTTTAAGAACATCTGGGCAACATCACGGTCAAACAATCGGACACGCTCCCAATCTAGATCAATGTTTTTCCCACTCGGATGTGCAACCTGGGACAATTAAAAGCAAAAACTATTTAAATGTTGGTCTAGATTCAGTTTCAAAATTTCCCACTGGGACTTGTGATATTTCACTTCACCCCAATGCTCTTTAATATTTGACACATTACACTAGACAATTCCCAATATATCATTCCCCGTACACGTCCGCCATTGCTGGGACGCAGCTTTTTTCTAGTGCTATATAGACTGTGCATTTTGCGTTGTTGTTAAATCGAGCAGCGCGCATACATGATGTGCACAATGCGCTCTTCGCACACACAAATTCACACTGAGCCTCTTTGGTGTGTTAGGAAATTTAAGTGAAATGATGCTCTGATCACTGAATTTTTAAAACACTTTCTGTCCAGGCTAATTCTGTGGAAGAATAAATAAATAAATAAATAAACAACAAACGCGCAAATTGTTCGAAGTGACGACACAATGAGCATATCATCACATAACACATGTAGTTCATGCACTGACCGCGTCCCAGTTATGGCTGACATACGAGGAAGGTTTCTATGGTTATATACTTTCACACATTGTGTGAGAATCTGTAAATTAGTAAAAAAAGATGCCGAGATTGTATGCAACATGGAATATTTGTGACCTCCTCTGCAAAAATGAGTCTGGTGTCGCACAGGCTGGGTTGAGTTTTCACGACCATAACAAGAAACCTGACATTTCGCATAATTCCACCAATGATGACCATTAAGTCATGGGTTTGGCCAGTCTTAAACATACATGTACGTTTAAAACCAGCTAGGGGCCTGGACGACCGGATACTTGTCGCATCACAGTGCACATTTTGCTTTCGAGAGCGTGCAGTTTCTGTGTGCGTGTTCCATACACACTGAATAGGGCGCGGGCGTGGGCCAGGGTAAAAAGCCGGTCTTTATCATAGGTCTTTATCGTCTGTTTAAGACTGACCATGTGACGTGCTCTCAGCCAATGAGGATGCGTAAACTGTCTCAGGTACATGTATTGATGAATGACGCTCAAACCTGACCATTAAGGGAAGACACAGAAATCTAACCTCCGGTACTGACAGCGATACCGGCATTTTGTTTTTAGTGGTACCGCCTGCACGAAGGTACATGTAGGAAGATTGTGGTTTCTCCCTTCGTGCAGGTGGTACCGCCAAACGCTGGTACCGCTGTCAGTACCGGCGGTTAGATTTGTGTGTCTTCCCTAATTACATGTAGATGAATCATGATGTTCTGGTTAGGATGGATTCGCAATGAGCCTAAATGTTGCGCGTAAATGCAACATACGTCGCTCTGAGAAAAAGCAGTGTGGAGGGATCCAGAATTTGAAGTGAAACGACAATGAAAACCACACAATCAAATCGGGTGGAAATCGTTTTTGTGATTCTGTGTTTTTCAGTGCGTTGTTTCAATCAATTTTTTTTTCTTCAAAGCGACGGGCGTCACAGCAGGCCTAGAAATAACCGACGGCACCGACGGCAATTGCCGTCGGTGCCCTGTGCTATTGCCGCGATGCCCTCAAAATAATGAATATTTCACGGCAATAAATTGCCGTGCCTTTTTATTTAACTGCCGCCGGTGCCCTTCATTAAAACACACATATGAAAATGTCAAATTTCCCACTTTTAGTGACACATTTCGGAGACAAAACTAGCTCTACCACCGCTGTTTAAAAATGCAACGAAACCGTACGCAATTTTTGCAAAACCACGCCGAGCTTTATAGCACATAGCACGCACGGTAGCCTACGTGTACAGGTACTAAGGGTACAGTTCGACGAAAGTCCCTCGAACAACGGAACTTCGCCCTGGTTTCCGTGCGAAATTGTACATGTATGTTGAGCGGGCCTCATTGGTATCCGTTAGCGGTTCGGTGTACAGCACGGAAAATATCCGTCGCTCGAGTGACTCTATAGTCGATAGTTTACTGTAGTCGCTCAATCAAACTTCACCCTGGTTTCCGTGCGAAATTGTACATGTATGTTGAGCGGGCTTCATTGGTATCCGTTAGCGGTTCGGTCATGGGTTCGGTGTACAGCACGTGCGTGCACTCGTCGACGACTATGATGAAGTACACATGCACTTACGTGTCGATTGCAGAATACGGCCAAAGACGAATATGTACGAACATTAGCATGACGTTCGTGATATAACGGTGGTCATTGCATATGCGTAGCACACAAAATGGCGGCCGCAGGAACCGCGTTTCGTTGCGCGCGCGTTGCGAATGTCAACGAAAGGTCTAGACGATTTATCGATGAGGTGGAAGCAATACCATGTTCAACGCGGATAAATAAAAGAGACAATCCTCAGACTGCAACCCCAGCTAAGTACTATTAATGATTGTTGTGGTGCCCTCCAAGTTCGAGCAAACTGCCGTGATGCCCTTTTTAAATTGACAGAATTGCCGTGATGCCCTTGAAATGTGGGAAAAGGCAAGGCAATTGTTGCCGTGCCCTTTTGAACACGAATTTCGAGGCCTGACATGTACGCGCAAAAAAGCTTAGTGTGAATCCACCCCTATGGTCACGAACATGCTGCGACATGCGATTCATTTTAGCAGAATGTGTTACATTTGGAGTTTCCAAGCCTACCTACATGTATGCACAGTTATGCCTTTTCCGATGGTGCAAAACTACGACGAAAGTTGGGTTCTTGTGGGAAACTCATACCAAAGATAGATTAAAGATAAATTAACACAGGCTCGTCAAGGCGCGACAGACAAATTCGTGCCACAAATTTCACAGCGCTCCATATACCTTGCCCTGGCAGTCGCACTTACGGTCCAAGAGGGTGTAGGGCCATGGTGCAGGCTAATAGCCTCGTCCATTTTGCAAATAGGGTGTGTATCTTTTCAAAATCAAATATTCATCACAGAAAACACACCCTTTGTAAATTCATGACATTTTAGTTTCAGCCATATTCACATTATATTACAGATGGGTCATTCTATAAATTTGGGGTCCGTGTGACATTTTTCTGTCCCTGTTACACCTGACATACTGCTATTTGCCATACAAGTATCATTAAAAATGCCTTCAAACCATACTTTTATGAATTGTATTTTATGTAATCACTCTTTGAAATAGAAGGCATTTAAATAATATGTCCTGAATTTACAAAATACAACATTTCACAAGATGTCAGATGTAACGGGGACAGAAAAAGTGGACCCAAATTGATAGAATAACCCAGATACATGTACATGTATGGTTACATTTGCTTCAAGAAGGTGTCATATAGATGGTTGAAATGACCGTATGGGAACTCTTTGGTACAAACGACATACAACACAAACAACTAAGGTCTTGTATAGACACACTTGTGGGGTACCAAACACAATGGAACAATGGTACCCCATAAGGAAATTCAAAAGGAACAATGGTACCCCACAGAGGAATTCTAAAGAAAAGGGACAACAGGACAACAATGCAAGTAACCCACAAACCCCTGTACACACAGATGTGTGCACGCGCGCGTGATTCAATTAGCCTACACACATGTAGCAACGCATAAACATACACTAGCGAGCTCGCATAAATAATGAGCCTCCACCCTCTGGGATTGTAAGAGCAGCTGCCCTACTCGGGCAAGGTATGGAGCGCGGTGAAATTCATGGCACGAATTTGTTCGTGGTGTATTGACGGGCCTCTGTCTTTAATGGTTTATTCATGAAACCAAAAGCTTGCAGCCCAAGGGTTGAATTGCATTCTTTTTACATAGTCATTAAAAAACAAACCAGTGTTATCAAATTGAAATTTCAGTCAAAAAGCTGAATAAAAATAAATATACATGTACCATCCCACTACTTCTACCTCTTCCTACCTGTGTGTGTATAACCCAGAATGTTTCCGGTTTAAACTCTTGTATCCTGTCATGTCGATTCACACACAGGCCAAGGGTTGGTGTTTGGCAGGGTCCAAATGAGATCAAAGTGCTGTCCAAATCACCATATTTACCCTAAAATACACAAAAATGCAGGAAAATGTAAGATCGTGTCCGAATTGCATCTTGAACATCTTGAACTCACATTGATTGGTTGGTTTATTCACTCTTTGTGGCCAACTCATGGAAATTGCGAGTTAAAACATGAAGAAAAAAAAATCACATTTACACAATAAAAACAGTGAAACATTGCACAGACACTTCAAAACCATCAACACCCACCAAGGTACACACAAGCATAATCAATGAAATTCCAAAGCAAGAAAAGGCATATGGTAAAAGTGTAACACTTAGATCAGCTACTAACGCATGTTATGGAAAATGTGAGGCGAAGCCGGTTAATACTTTAGTACAAATGTAACATAAAAAAATGGGATAGGACTCATTTTATGTACATGTAGAAGTTGTACATGACAATGTTGTAATACATGTAGCTGAGCCATTTCTAAGGTTTCTCCCATGAGCCTCTTCCCTCAGAGGAATCAGTGCACTAGTCTGCTTACAGTGAGATAGAGAATTAGCCAATTTAACTGAGTGTGCAAGTCTACGTTCAGACAGGGTTACTAACCCACACTCAATAAGAGCCTGTTGAAACTAAATCGTTTTAATACGCAATTGTGTATATATGTACATGTGCTGTACATGTTATTTATATGTTAGCCAATGTTAAAATTATAATAACTCAAAAACTGTAAGAGTGCCCATCCCAAATCATTCTGGAAATGTTCCTTACATCTTAAGCTAACAGATTTTAAAAAATTACGCATTTTCAAAAGTTATAATGAAGGCCATTTCAAGAGCTTTAAAATGATGTAAAGTTTATCTCTATACACTGTAGGTCCATTACCGGTACTTTTAGAGATACAACGGTCCTAATAGACCTTTATCACGGTGCGTCCATCTTTGTCTTGTTCCCCACTGCATAGGACGTGTACGTGTCGGGCATGATCAGTGCTTGTGCGTGTCATGCGCGATTGCGCGATAGCGCGTGCAGTCTTCCGTTGTTGTTTTGAGAGAATCACTGTCCGTGCTGCGTGTTTTCTTGATCTCACCACGCGTATGTCATTGTGATGCACACAATGAACATTTTCAACACGGGGCCAAACTATTTTATTTCGGCAAGCCTCGCTTTGGTTACGTTCATTTTAATAGGGGAAAAGGGAAGATGGCCGCACCGTGACAAAGGTCTATAGCAGGTCATGCTAATTATTCAAAGTTCGTTGACCCGTATTTTAAACATTAATTGACCGAATGACATAACATTTTAGTTCTCGGGGTTTCTCAAGGAGTCCAATCAGCACACCAAATTTCATTTTAATCCGTGATGGTCAGGTCCAAAAGCATGTTGAATTGACACGGAATGACCATGGATGTACAAACGACGATTAACTTTTTTGGTCATTTCCAGTAATTGAGTATCCCATTTCAAATTGTTTAAAACCCAAATGCCCAAAATTTTACATTCCGATACATACTCAAGTGGGCTGCCGTTAATATGCAGATTAGTAAGTGGTGGATTCCGCTTAAAACAAACTTGAAGTGCCTGGCACTTGGATGTTTTTAAAGTAATTAAATTGGTTTTAGCCCAATGAACAAAATGATCCAGTGCAAGTTGAAGTTTTAAAGGGCGGGTTGAACAAGTGTGATTTTCTGCCATCGTGAGATCATCTACATACATGTACATGTATTTCCAGACACCCACTTGAGTTAGGTTAGCTGCATCATTAATAATATCCTGAAATCCAATGGGGCCGATTTTCGTGCCCTGAGGCAACCCCTCCATTTAAAACATAAAAATCTGACAAAGTTTGATTATATCGAACACTGTACTGTTGCCTGTTTGGAAGAAAGTCATCAAACACCCATGAAATTACTGACTCTCTGATAACACCAATATCAATAAGCTTTTGAATCAGAAGTGTTATGGTCTATCTTATTAAAAGCTTTAGTGAAATAAACATGAAACAGCCTAAGGAAAGTGACCAAACTACCTATGGTACATATCATCAACATGTATGTACCATTGATTTGTGCCATTTCAACATGTTCAATAAGTAGCCATATAATTCAGTAGTAGACTATTCCCGGGCTGCCAAGAAGGAATGCTTCGCAAAGAAAAAATGCTTCGCAAACTATTTCCCGGGCACCCGGGAGTACCAATAGTTTACTACGCTTGCGCTTTTGACATGCGCGGACAAACACCAAAAATAACTACTGGCACGTGATGGCGAATGGACTCAGTGGGAACGTGACTCTCCTTTATGAATATGTATGAGGTATGGTAATAGCTACTTTTAGTTTACCTGGAAATATTTAGTTTGATATCTTGTGAAGGCACAGCCAATCCTGAGATCAAGCTCCTGCCTAGCATCCACAGACAAAGATTCATTCTTGTTGGGTTCCACAAGTTTTTCCATTGCTCCTCTGATGTCCTTGTCTGTGATAGCGCTGAAACGTGCTCGGAATATCGACTATAACAAGAAATTGGGTTGTGTCAGTGGCATCTTTGCTCCACTTTTTCGTCTTGCCCAAATTAAGGACACATTACATTTCAAAAATTTCCAAAGTATAAATTTTTTTAATATATTTTTTTAATTTGTCATATTTTTCTTATTACCAATCTGAAATTTCACGTTCTCAATCCGTATACTTTCAAGGATATCGTCAAAAAACTGCTGATGTTTTGTAAACTAATTTATCTGGTTCCATAAAGTAGTGCAGTAATTACACCAACCATTTTTGGGTGGGATGGCACTTACAGAGCACCGTATTTAGGTACAATGTGCGATAATCGGGCAGTGTAACGACTGCATGTTTTTTTCCGAAATCGGCCGACAAAATCGGTTGATAAAATAAAATTGAGGTTTTAAACCTACATTGGAAATTTACGTACCCACATTGTGTTCTTGAACATTAGTTTGATAAACACTATTTTTTGTTAGACGAGTTTACACTATGGCATGTATGGTGAGAGCAGCGTGGACGAAGAAGCTAAAATGTATGCTTTTTGTTTATATCAATTTTGCTTTCGTAAAATGCTTCCGAGCAACAGTGATTTGATTCACTTTTGCGGCCCCAGACCCGCATAATGATTGTTTTTGTGTGACTGTCACCTTTGGTTTTTTTGTTTTTTTGGGGGGGGGACCCTTTTAGCACATTCAGGCTATGTCATGCCCTCATTGCTTGTTTTTCCACAAGGAGTTCATGTGTGTCGTTCGTTATTTATGTACTTTGTTTCAAATTGTCTTTTCTATATTATATGTTTGTACATGTATATGTACTTTGTTTTGGTGGAATAAATAATAATAATAAAAAAAAGTATCACACAACTTAGCCTTGTCTACACTGGCAAAAATTTCACATAAAACATGACCAAACTTCAAGTTTTGTCATGTTTTTCAGAAAAGTTTGCTGGTGTGGACGGCACATAAAACATTAGCAAACAGCAAACTTCACCAAACTCTGTTTGCTCGTGTTTGGACATGCTGCTCTTGGCAAACATTTGTTTGCTCATTTTTTATGTCTGAATCAATCAGGAACCAGTTTCTTGCCGCTCACAAAGACCCTGCTGCGCAAGGTTAGATCACAAATAAGTCACCCACTGCTGATAGCTTTGTCTGCAATCTGTACCACCAACCACCAATACTCACCTGATGCCTTTGTATACTGTTATTCATAACCGGGACAACACAATCTATGACCTCAAAGCAGATATTTTCTCCCTCTTTGTCACAATCGAGCCACAAGATGAGGTAGTCTACTCCTCGGCCCTGTCAGACACAAACAAAACTCCTTTTTTCTTCAATCAAACCAGCAAACTTTTTTAAGGATACTAATAAACTATGCATAGATTTTTAAGGTTTTCCGATGTGGCTAAAACTTCTACAAGGCAGTTTATCAATGTTATTCTTATGTACATGTACATGTAATGTTGTTCCTGTTATTAAGATTTTTCCAATCATGTAATCTGTCTTTAAGACTGCAGTATTCCAGTGATAAACACAAAGGGTTATTCGGAGAGGTACCCATATTTGTTTCTGCTCTTTGAAAAGATGGCTAAACTCTGACCGGGCACATGTGCTGTTTTTCAAACTACATGTACTATTGACCCCTTTCGAACACGTGCGAATATGCCATTTTGGGAGTCAAATAATGCTGAGTCATTGTAGAAGCAATGTGCGTGCGCGTTGTGTGTGTCTCTGGTGGGCGTAACGCGGTTTAGTTCACCAATGGGAGCGTCATCATAGCGCGTTACGCATGCTATGGACACACACAACGCGCACGTACATGTACATTGCTTCCACAATGACGCGGCATTGTTTTACTCCCAAAATGACGTCATTGGCACGAGCTCAATAAATACTTTGTTTCAAGCGAAATACAAATTTACCTCTTGTAGCAAAAGCCGAGGAATTGAGAGTTTGGCATTAGCTTCCTTTTTCTCTGTTGGGGCGTCAAACAGCTCCACCTACAATGCAACAAGAAATTGTTCAAAATTGTACAATACAGTGAAGGTTTTTCCCAAAGTAGGCTTATGATGACATTGCGTGGCATCACAAAAGTGTCAGGATGTCCGACTTACAGAGTAATTGCATACGGTGCTCGGATGTATGTATACCACAAAGCAGATATCATTTCCACCACCGGTACTTACAGGATCAACTCTGTCCCAACTGTTGTAGTGTGGGTGAAAGTCCAGACCCATGACGTGTCCGCATACTGATGTGAACTGAGATCAATAATAAAAAGGCACAATTTACATATGTGCATTAAAGTTAGGCCAATAACAACCAAAAAAGCTTGTTCTATCAGAAAAAAATTGCTTCATCAGGGCACAATTTTATGGAACCTATTAGCACAACAATTTGTTTAGCACAGAATTTCTTTGATCTGTAAAATGGGTTTAATACCAGCCAAAATTGTATGTCAAAATATCAGTAAATACACATAACATACGATTTTGGCTGGCAACCCAGTTTTGTAAAATAAAGCAAAGAAATTCTGTGCTACATGTAAACAAATTTGTGTGCTATCGGGTTCCATGAAATTGGGCCCAGACCTTGTGCGCAGAACATATGAAAATGGCTGAAAATTTTAAGTGAAAAATGTCTAAAGCTGCTCTCAGGTCGACCTTGCGACGACGCAAAACGGGCAGCAACTGGCTTTTTATGACTAAGCTGCACCTGAGCTACGCCTGTTGGCATCTAAATCATTCGGCGATTGTTTTGCGAACCGAGTGTAGGCCTATTTCTGACATTACAACAATCGGCATCAAGCGGCAACCCAAAAAAATCAACAATCGCAAGAGTTGAACATGTTCAACTTTTGCGACATGATCATGCTGATTGTCACATGCACAGACAAGTTTTATGGAAGAAAAAAGATGCGCGCATCTCTGATCTCGTGCGCATAGCACACACATCCAGATTTCTTTCGCCAATCAACCTGCAGAAAAATCACACGAAAACATGCAAAACAAGGGGTACGGACACTATATTATAATTAATGCTTACCTTACATGTACACTATACATTGTACATGTACGTACATGTACATATAATTTTGCATAGTTTTAATGGTGTCGGCGATCATGTGGCTACTGTTATGTACAGTAGGGGTGTACCACTGCTGAGCGACTAGTGGATTTTGCTACTCGCGAGTAGTTGCAGCAATTAGTCACGAGTAATCGATTAATCGCGAGTAGTTGGCAAAGTACCAAAAGGGAGGAAAAAAACAATACATAGATGTAAACATGGTAAACTTCATCAAGGATTATTTCATATTTCTCTCAACAACAAAAAAAACTACCCGGTACCTCAATTATCTTTGAGCAATGAAAATCAAACGGTCTTGCTCCGTGATTAAACGGCATAAGTTTACCATAATTCTCCTTCAACTCGTGCATGTAGGTACTGTCATATACAGTGTACATGTATATGTAACATACAATGTATTAATCGCAAGTAATCGGGAATTTACGAGTAGGGCAATGAAACAGTTCATTGAACCGGGCGTACGCTGCAGATGACACGTGGAGATCTGTAGTCGTTGTCCACAATCGTTGTGGTTCAAAACATACTTGTCGGACTTTCAGCTACATGTAGCACAAAGGACACAATGAATTGAAATAGTTGACATACATTACAAATAAGTCACCTGCACACATGTCTCCTTTTAAGTGTGCTGGGAAACAGGCCTGAGAGGCAAGGGCATATAATTGCAATTAATCGTGAGTATGTAACGGTACTCACGGCGCTGCGATTAATCGAGTAGGCCTACATGTAGTTTAAAAATGATAGTCACGAGTACGAGTACCATTTACTACTCGCGATTAATCGAGCTATTCACCCAGCGGTAGTGTGTATAATAACAGAGTGTCTCACAGTGGATACACATGTATAGGCCTACAGGCAAAAACTGTAGTGTCCGTACCCCAACTCTATGTAGCATGAAATTAAAACTGACATTTATTTATGAAGGAATGCAGTTTGTGCAAAAACATATCAGCTGAATATACTCAAGACATGTACCGGTACATGTAGCAATCATCAGCTGATACATGTATGTTTGATAACCCTATTTGGTAAGCATGGAGGAAGTTTTAAGCAAGTCAATTTTGCACAAATTTTGGCTGCTTATTTAATGCATGAAATGGTACACACACTGGTACACCTCGACCTCGTCCGGATTATTTTTAATTTTTTTGGCCCAACGACTCTGGCAATACATATACGCTACGTGCAGAACTTTAAATTTACCACGCCTTTTGCCGAACGATGCGTTCCAGAAACTGCCCAAAAAAACCCAACCAACAGACTTCCAACCTGGCAGAAAATGCACTTCCTGCATTCTAGACTTCCCAGAGATCATTCTAGTGCCTTCTTCTGGTACTTACGATCACTGCTTGAGACGTTGTGAATGTAAACAGTTGGAGAAAACAACTCTTACAGCTCACGTTCCGACGCCATTTTGACCGGAGGTCAAATGTCACACAGCGCCGTATGACGCCCAACCACACGTACGCACGAGCTCCAGCACTGTCAGGGGCGCATTGACGACTGTTTTCTGTCACAAAATGAACACCTTTTTGTCTTCTGGTTGTCGCTACATGTACATTATTGGCATATATAATACATGTATAGGCCTACTGAAATACTTTCAGATTGTTTCTTTTTGTCGAAACATTTATTCTGATCAGTGTTTTCGCTTGTTTTTAAAATTTCTTTGGATGATTGGTGATTCCCCGGTGTCTTTCGACACTACCTTTTAATAGTTATTCAAATATATATATATGTTAATTGATCTCATTCCTGTAATTTGGCAGTCCTACCACTGTTGGATGTGGTGAATAAGTATTGCCCGAGTCGTTAGGCCAAAACAAAAAAACAAAAATCGTCAAAAACGGAGCCAACGACTCAGTTACTGAGTCTAGTCCTGATCCAGTTCTACAAACAGGGCTGTAAATACCGTACATGTGTAGCTCACTTTTGAAATCTTACTTAAATGTAGGTCCATACGGAAATGCCTAGTGTCGAAACTACAGAAATCCGAGATATCGGTAGTTTGACTGCAAATATCATCTGAAGTACATCAGACCAGAGCACTTTCACATACACCATTGTAATCCTGAGAGTCTAGTGTTTCATAACATAATGGTAAAGCTTACGGAATCGTCAATTTGGCCATCTACGGCGTCTTGAAACATTAAACAATATCCCTAAAACGATCTTCCCTGGGCGCTGCCATCTTAGCTGATCTGCTGGACGATGGTGGCGCTACTCGATCATGAGAAGCAGAGGAACCTGGCTGTGCAAAAAATATGCATAATTCATATTGACGTCGCGTGTGTTCATCCCAGCTGGCAAGTACATGTACGATACGCGCGCAATGCATGCAGTATTAAAGGCTGTAGCCAGCTAGCTGGGATGAAAAATGAAAACACTTTAATTATGTCATGCGATCCATTGCATTCTAACAATTTCTTTCGGTATTTTTTTCATATACATTGAACACGGATTTGGGTAAATTTATATATTGGAATCGATAGCTTATTCAATTCTAAGATATACTTCCCACTGACACTTCCGTCGCAAATGTTGCATTTCTGAGATAAATAAATGATAAAATTACTGCATAAAGTAAAAATGCACAAAATGACGCGGCGAGCGGTCTGTGCATAAGCGCGACAACAGAGGGCGTTGCGCGCGCGCATGAATGGTTATCTTGTGCACTAACTGAAGGCAATTTTTGAAGAAGAAAACGTGATTTTTCTACAGAAAAGCAACATTTGCGACAAAAGTGCAAGTGGGAAGTATATCTTAAAATTACATTATGTGTTGATTCCAGGAGGTAATTTCCTTAAAATCTTTGTTCAATGTATACGAAAAAAATACCTTTCTTTCTCTTTCTACTCCTCAGACCCACAAATTAGCAGAGTTGCAATAAAGTACGGCATGGAAGATGGAATCTCTGTCGGCAAAGTATGTCTGCGAGGTAAATTTGTTGTAATTTAGGGTCTTTCTTTCAACCAAAAATTCCAATGTCACATTTAAGATAGTGCAATCCACCCATGCTGGCACACACAAACCGTGGGCACAAACCCATGTTGAGCATTTACTAGTAAGCATGTTAAGTATGTATTTTTTTTTTTGCAGTCTCTATAGGGGAACAGTGACAACAATTATTAATACAAGAATAGATCCACCTTTTTTAGTTTATAAGAAGCTTTTCATGCTGATATTACAAAAATCCTGTTAAAACAGGGCACTTTTGCAGTCCCTATAGACAAGTGTGCGTTGTATATAACTCATACCTGCTTGATACAGTGTAGTAGAGTGACAAGGCTGTGTCCTTATGTGCATTTGATGAGCCATGGGGAAAATGAATTTAGTAATTACAATTAAATGCCGTTTTAGGCAGATTCCTAACAAAAGCGATTCCTCTGCTTTTTTTCAGAAAATGAGGAATAAGATTGACCTCCATCTACACGGGATTCTCATCAGTACGTATAGTTCCTGCTACTTGCGGCTTCTCCAGACAGAAGAGTGTGCAATCTTTTGTCTCTGTCCTGTTGCTACTTCGTGTCTGGGGCTTCCATATTTGATAAATGATAAAATTACAGCTACACAAGTCGTACTTTTTTTCCCAAATGCCCTCCAGCTAGCTGTTTGTGACTTGTAGCCTATTGCAAAGGACAACCACACACAAAACTGTGAGCATGTGATCAGCTACATGTACATGTATCCATGTACACTCCATGGTGTATTCACATAACATGGAGGCCTACTTGGCAGATGTACATAGTATGCAACTACGACAGTTATTTGATAATCATGAAAGAAATTCCACTGTACACTAACATTTTTGTTAAAATTTTGAGCAAACTGTCCAAGGAGTGAATACATGTAGACAGAGTGTGCCCTTATGAAAGCTCCACTGTAAAAGTGTCCAATTTCACGGTGCTGCTTGGCTTACTGATGTCATGTGATTAGCTAGTGGATTTCAAATTTTGAAAGTTAATTTTTTTGAGCTGAACATGTACATGTATAAAGGTACATGCACATATTGTATATTCCTGCTTGAAGGAACACACCGGCTTTGTTGGGCTATTTTTGGCTCGAAATAGACCCGTACATTATTCTGAAGCGCCTTCTAGAGTAAATTAGATATATCCTGAAAAGACGCCGTCAAATTTGGCCGTTTTTGAGCACTTTTGAAAAATTCAAGGTCACGTGACTTTTCAGAACCAAATTCTGGTTCCGAAAAGTCACGTGGTCTTGTGAGTTAGTTGTATTTCCAGCCGTATAAAAGTTTGTTACTGCACCAAATTCAACTCTGATTTCCCCCCAATATTTACAAGTAATTTACAAAAGAGAGACTACAGGTATGAAACAAAGTTAAACATAAAAAATTCGAACATAATTGCTTGTTTCGAGAGTCCGGAGAACGGGAGCGAGCGCGTGCTATGGCAGGCTACCGTAGAGTGTAGGATATTTGCCCCGCGCAGCACGGCAAATAGCCTGAGTACACACACACTCGGGCGTGTTGTTTCGGTGTACGTTCGTGAAGAAAAAACATGATGCCAACTCTTCAAAAGAAAACGGAAATTCCTATTCGGTCGCTCATTCATAATTCAAAAACCTTGATTTGTTTAATGGTACACATGTACATGTAGGCCTAAATAATTAATTTGCAAATTGTAAACAAAAAAACTGTAGTTGGCAATTTCTCGCACAAAGGTACCCGAAAGAATTGAGAAGTTGATCATGGCTTCAGAGTCGGACCTTGTGTGCAAAACATATGAGACACAGGCTGAACAAAATGTTAAGTGTTCTCCCACAAAATCTTAAATTGTTTCCACTTGAAATTTATTCCATCAAATCTGCACATTCCAATGCTAGAATGGGTAATTTTAAAGAAAATAAATTCTGATCAACTTCTCAACCCTTACCAATCATGGTACCATTTTATATGAAAAAGGAGAGAATTTACAAACTCTTGTCAGACTTCTTGTACTGCCTCATAAATTATGCGAATACGAGATCGTCTGAAAAATGGCAACGATTTGTTCGAACATGAATCGTAATTTCTTCATGCCAAATTTTTGTTTTTCGATCAGATCTGCACTTACTGACGGCTGACATTAGTTAATTTATTAGTCATTTTTCAACTTATATCGTGATGTCTGACTTGTAAATTCTTACCCGTAATAAATCAACAGAGGCAGGAAAAAGAGTCATCGTCGCTGCATGGCCCAATTTCCGGACACAGTTCGAAATAATTTTTTAAAATCTCTTTCGAAGATGGGTCATTCCATGTCAAATCACCCAATGGATTTACCCTACCCTCTTCAAATTTGCTTAAATTTGGTTAATAGGGTAACTTTGGCTCAACAAGCTCAAATTTCAAAATTAAAAATTCATCCGACTTACGGTTTTCGCGATACGGCGCGTGCTTTTTCGATGATTTCAGTCAAAATGACTCGACTGTAAACTTTCAAACGACCATAAACCCAGTAAGCCCTGGTTCAAAATGGCTGAAATTGGTGTTTTTGGAAAGGGAATTGCATAAGGAATCTAAATCTGCCATTATTTTTATGCGTTAACATGGTATGTTTTCCATGACCTTTGACCTTCACTTTGACCTTGAATTTGACCTCGTGGATCACGTGATCCGGAGGTGAACTTCGGTGAAAATTTTCCCCCATATGTTTTCTTCATAATATCAAAAAATTACAGATATAATATTTTTCGTTTGCTTTCCAGCTCTTCTCAAATGTACAATCTATACAGGCAGTGTGCAAATTTTGTAAATCTTATGGAATATACATACAACATTTTAAGAAGCAATAAATTACATATTCCAATATTCCACATGGCATTCACTGTGACTATTAGATCATTACCATAGATTAGGTCTTTAAGTGATCACTCAGCTAAAGTTATTAATTAATTACGATCCAGTCTGGGTACACTCTTGAAATAACAGCAATAACTGTCAAAGGAACTCAGCAATTCCTCAGGTTTGTCCCAGTCTCCAAATTAATGTTACAAGTGTATAAATTAAGTGGTCAAGTTAGCCCGCCAGCTGTAGTACCGGTTTCGCACAGCAATGTAGAACCAGCACCAGAGGCAGCACAGGATTTTGATGTAATACAACAAAACTTTGTCTGCTGCATTTATGATGGCTTCCCGTGGATCGGCATGGTGGAGAACATTTCTGAGGAGTTTGGTGACTAATATTATTTTTATGCACCCTCATGGACCATCCAAACAGTTCAAGTGGCTACTGGAACCTGATAAATGCTGGGTAACTGAAGCCAATGTTTTATGCAAAGTCAACACCCCATCACTGACATCCTCGTCTTCCAGAAAGTACTACATCTCAGCAAATGACAGCGCACAAATTTCAAGAGTGTACCCAGACTTACTTTTAGAAGGCTAAAAGTGTTGTTTTGGACGTTTATATTGGGACGTTATCATTTTCTCTATTACACTTTTAGCCCCTTAACATTTTAACCCCCTTCGTCGTGTGGACCATTCGAACACGCCCTCAAGAGGCTAATTACCCATGTCAAAATTCTCACCGTAAATTCCAAATCAGACAATTAAAAGCACACCATGGAGGTCCTTGCAATCTCAAGACTTCTGTACCCTTGTCGTTCATTGTCCATGATGACTCAAACATCAAAAAAGAATAAAAGGGAGCAAAATCTGGCGTAAAATCGAAAATTTTCAGCCAGCGCGGTACACAGACTTCATGCTGAGACGCGTCAAAAGGAAAGTAGTCCCACCAACGCAGATGGATTTTGTTTAGATTAGATTGGCCCCCTGTCCACATATTTACTTCCCCACGCGTTGTATATGAGCGAGAGCAGCATAGCGCACATAGACAGGGGGCCAGTCTAGGCTAAACAAAATCCATCCGCGTTGGTGGGACTACTTTCCTTTTGACGCGATTTCAACATGGTCAAGTCTCCCGTCTGTCCAGATTTGTAGATTTTACGCCAGATTTTGCTCCCTTTTATGATGTTTGAGTCATCATGGACAATGAACGACAAGGGTACAGAAGTCTTGAGATTACAAGGACCTCCATGGTGTGCTTTTAATTGTCTGATTTGGAATTTATGGTGAGAATTTTCACATGGGTAATTAGCCTCTTGAGGGCGTGTTCGAATGGTCCACACGACGAAGGGGGTTAAAATGTTAAGGGGCTAAAAGTGTAATAGAGAAAATGATAATTACTTCTAAAAGTAACCCAGACTGGATCGTAAATGATCAATAACTTTAGCTGAGTGATCATAATCTATGGTAATGATCTAATAATCACAGTAAATGCCATTTGGAATATTGTAATATGTAATTTATTGCTTCTTAAAATGTTGTATACTATGTATATTCCATAAGATTTACAAAATTTGCCCACTGCCTGTATAGATTGTACAGTATGTACATGCCTTGCATACATGTATGTACTTTGCATAGGAATATTACATTTTTACTAAACATGGCAACTTTGAGAAGAGCTGGAAAGCAAACAAAAAATATTATATCTCTAATTTTTTGATATTATGAAGGAAACATATGGGGGGAAATTGTCACCGAAGTTCACCTCTGGATCACGTGATCCACGAGGTCAAATTTAAAGTCAAAGTTAAGGTCAAAGGTCATGGAAAACATACCATGTTAACGCATACAAATAATGGCAGATTTGGATTCCTTATGCAATCCCCTTTCAAAAAACACCAATTTCAGCTATTTTGACCCAGTGGTTACTGGGTTTATTGTCGTTTGAAAGTTGACGGTCGAGTCATTTTGACCAAAATCGTCGAAAAAGCACGCGCCGTATTGCGAAAACCGTAAGTCAGATGAATTTTTTATTTTGGAATTTGAGCTTGTCGAGTCAAAGTTACCCTATTAACCAAATTTGAGCAAATTTGAAGAGGGTAGGGTTAAAATTTGACATGGAATGACCCAGATCTGTCCTTCGTCTCTCCTTATTTTGATGTGCCCTGCTTCTGTCGGTCATTATCACTCAGAAATCTACAAAAGCAAACCTAAAAAGGTCCAACGACGAACGTTTTACGCTGTCAACTTGGGACCACATCGGTACGTTCGTAGGTTATCGCACGCATACAATCCGGCACTGAAATGAGTGGAACTATAGCCTCGCTTTGGTCCGTCATGAATAAATATTAAGAAAGGCGTATTTTGCGACAGTAGTAAGTCAGATTCAAAAGTGAGCTATTTACACTTACAGCCCTGTTTGTACGTATTGTAGGGCTATAATCATTGATAGTCATGATAGTCCTGATGGTGAAATAGCCGTTAGGCCTAGCCTGATAATGATATGAATGATGACCACTTAACCAACCAATTAGAAAACATGCATCGCAGACTAATTATTAAAATATATATAATTACAGTAACAATAGGCAATCAAAATTACGTAGGGGCCTACGTCGGCCTACCTTGAATTTGCAGGGTTCACCATTGAAACTGCCCGTGTATTCGTGTACGGAACACGCTCCGTTGAATGCCTTCCGCGAATGCACATTTCCCCGCGATAAAATCTTCGCTAGCGACTGGGCTAGCTGTGGCTTTTCAGCCACCATAAGGGCAACTTTCATCTCGAAGTGCCACTTCGGAAAAAGACTGCGCCCAACAAATATACCACCTACATGTAAAAGGGTATTTTTACGGCAATTATAGTTTAGCCTAGTTCACACGTGTCACACTGGTCTCAACTGCCAAATCCCGCGGCCATCTTGAATGCAGCAGC
Source organism: Henricia sp. BOLD:AAB3569 (assembly GCA_037783545.1). Classification (NCBI taxonomy): domain Eukaryota; kingdom Metazoa; phylum Echinodermata; class Asteroidea; order Spinulosida; family Echinasteridae; genus Henricia; species Henricia sp. BOLD:AAB3569. Next base: position 141,695 of record JBBELK010000351.1, on the reverse strand, counting down.
ACCGCCGTGTCTTTAGACTGGTTCCGGTCCCAATAATACGTTCGACAATGTCTGAAAGACGTCTGGAGACCACGTAGGGAACGGGAACCAGTCTATTATGACCGTCGATTGGGCCCAAACAAGGATCGTTTTGACTGTGTGTGTGGATATTGTCACTTTTCAAGTGGCAAAATCCCCGTCCTGGGGTTGAATGGTTGAATGGTTTATTCATCTCTTCGACCCCACAAAAGAGGGTATGAGAGCCAATAAATTACAGTCAGATAAGAAAAATAAACTAATTAAAAGTGACGCGAGTTACAGGCATATACAAATAAACAGTTAATTAATTGAATTTTGACATAATCATCTTAATAAATTTACTAGCTAAGTTACATAGTTTCTGTTTCCTTCCTCCATGGTTGATTTGAGCTGCGTACATTGAACAAAAGTCCCAGTTTGTCAGGATTTGGTCTAGTCCAATAAAATCTCTTGATAAGGGTGGATCTTTCGTGAGTGAGAGACGGACAAACAAGAACATAGTGAAATTCATCACAGTTAACGTGGCTATTACATAATGGGCAAATGTTGACTACTGAAGAATTAGGAACATAACGAGTCTCAGTATACGGGAGATGATGGTTGCCTGTTCGAAATCGGGCAAGCACTGTTTTACAAGAGTTATTTAGTTTGATAAGATAATTTTCAAGGCATTTATCAGTTTTAATAATTCTATAAAACGAGCAAAGTCTGTTACTTGTTAAATCACTTTCCCATTTCTGGTTTGCAACATCCTTTAGTCTACGCTCTAAGCATTTAGAAAATCTACTTTTATGACTCGCATTGATATTAGAACTATTCCATAACATAGAGTACCCAGTATCATCTAATAACGTCGGCTACGAGTTTAAGGGTTCCTTAAGGGTGGCCCCACTTTTGCCCTGCACTGCCTACCCCTTAAAGTGGGATGGCAAGCGGGATGGCAAGCGGGATTTTGCCATATCTCAGGGTGCATGCAAGTAAATAGGCAGAGATCCGTGCGCCGAGCTCATGAATATTTTGTATGCCCTCAAATTATTTTTTACTAGACAGAGTTGCGAGCTGAAACAGTGTGGTCTTGTGTAGAATGTGGCCATCGCCGTGATGTGGGGTATTTTTTTCTTCCAACTATAAACATTTTGGACAATGTAGCTCATAAAAGTGGCCCTATTTTGCCCAGTACCGTATGTGCCTTTGTTCCAAAATTGTAATGTATTGTACCTAACCGGAACTACAATGACCTTTGGAACTACATGTATACAACTGTACGCGTAGTGATATTGTGTGACCTGTATAGATGACCTCATGCATGTAAACAACAATAAAATACCTTGGTAATATGGCAGCTCCAAGTGTCGCAGTGTCTACATAAATTCCCCCAAGTACCCGCGCAAATACACCACAACTGGCGACGAGGATGACTTTTAATGTGCATAGTCAGCAACAAGGACTTGTCTGCTATTAGCGAATTGTGGAATTTATTGCTGGGGAGAGCTAAAAATCGGTGAATTTGAGCAGTTTTCGCGACGGATTTTCGGCTAATTTTCGCGACGTACGGTACGTACATATACACATAGACTTCACTGTTGTTTGCCTATTCGTGTAGCGTACATTCACTACCGCACAACTCGCTGCAAAATGGCCGCTGGACAGTCTCTTATAGGCAGAATTGACCCCTTTGATCGTACAGAGGAGGACTGGCCGACTTATATAGAAAGACTAGATCAGTATTTTGCTGTAAATGCAATCAGTACAGACCGGAAAGTGCCTGCATTTATCAGTTTAATGGGCCCCAAAACTTACGGATTGTTGAAAAATCTGACTGCTCCGGAAAAGCCAAGCACCAAGTCGTATGCGGAATTAGTTGATGTACTGAGGAAACACCTCGCTCCTAAACCGCTCGTCATAGCAGAACGATTCCGTTTTCATAAGCGCGATCAGCGTGACGGAGAATCAGTTACTACATATATCGCAGAACTTAGGCGATTGACTGAATATTGTGAATTTGGGAACTATCTCAATGATGCACTTCGCGATCGTCTCGTTTGTGGCCTGCGGGCTGGAAACATCACAAAACGTCTACTCGCGGAAGCTCATCTTACACTTAAGAAAGCGGTTGAGATCGCAACAGCTATGGAGGCTGCCGCTAAAGATGCTGTTGAATTCCAACAACAGCTAAAACCAGAGTCTGCTGTCCACAAATTCGCAGCCAAACCCAAACTTCCGACATCGACATGTTATCGCTGTGGAAAATCGGGACACTCGCCAAACCAGTGTCACTTCAAAAATGCGACGTGTCACGGATGTGGCAAAGAGGGTCATATCAAACCAGTTTGTCGCTCGAGTTCTACCAAATCACAGCAGACCAGTGGCTCATATACCCCTCGCAAAGCTCGACAGCAGGGAGGAAAAGTGAAAGTAAAAGCGAAACCTATGAAATCCGTGGAGGAAATCTATAGTGATGACGACATCACGTACGTTGGTCGACTCAGAGTCAATAATTTGGATCAACGCAAAGATAACACAGTTTGGTTGACACCGTCTATCGATGGCACGGATATTCGCATGGAACTTGACACAGGTTCGGCCGTATCTGTAATCGCCAAGGCAGATTACCAGCGACATTTCGCGCATTTGAAATTACAGCCAACAAGAGTAAAATTACAAACCTACACTGGTGAAAAGATATCCCCAGTTGGTTGTCTGCAAGTGGACATTTGTTACCAGGCACAACAGCACACCGGATTGCTGTATGTTGTAGAACGTGGTGGGCCAGCATTGTTTGGTCGTGATTGGCTTACCCACTTCAAACTGGACTGGTCAGGCATTTTTGCCATTTCGTCGGAACGTCCATCGTTCAACACTGAGGCTAAGTTGGAAGCCTTATTGAACTCGTATCCTGAACTCTTCAAGGATGAAATTGGGGAACTCAAGGGCATAAAAGCCAAGTTGACCCTTAAGGATAACGCCCGACCAGTATTTCTCAAGGCACGACAAGTTCCATACGCGATAAGACCAAAAGTCGAAGCCGAACTTGCCAGGCTTCAGCAGGATAACATTATAGTGCCAGTGGAGACAAGTGAATGGGCAACTCCCATAGTACCTGTCCCCAAGAAAAACGGTGGAGTAAGAATCTGCGGTGACTTTAAGGTCACAGTAAACGCGAACTTACATATTGATCATTACCCACTACCAAAGGTTGATGATGTGTTTGCCACACTGGCTGGCGGCGAGCGCTTTAGCAAGCTTGACCTCAGACAAGCATATCTCCATATGTTAATGGACGAAGAGTCGAGTAAACTTCTGACGCTCAATACGCACAAGGGACTTTTTCGCATGAACCGGCTTGCCTTCGGAGTAGCTTCGGCTCCCGCTATATGGCAACGGACAATGGAGCAAATAATCCAGGGAATTCCAGGGGTGCAATGCATCCTAGATGATATGCTAATTACGGGTCATGACGACACAGAACATCTTCGCAATCTGGAGAGAGTTTTGTCTGTATTGCGTGATCGTGGTCTGCGTCTCAACAAATCCAAGTGCGAGTTCTTCAAGAGCAAGGTAGTCTTCTGTGGTCACGAAATTGATGCCCAGGGACTCCACAAGACGCAGGACAAAATAAACGCGGTCAAGAACGCGCCCCGACCTACAAATGTGGGACATGTTCGTTCGTTCCTCGGGCTTATCAACTACTATCACAAGTTCTTGCCCAACCTCTCCACTGTGCTACACCCACTCAACCAGCTGTTGCAGAAAGATCGCAAGTGGGTGTGGTCGACACAATGTGAGACAGCATTCGAACAGGCAAAAACTCTGATCACATCTGAGGAAGTCTTGACCCACTATGATCCGCAGCTGCCGGTAAAGTTGGCATGCGATGCATCACCATACGGATTGGGCGCCGTCATGTCTCACGTAATGCCTGACAACACTGAGCGACCAATCGCATACGCTTCGCGAACATTATCATCCGCCGAGCGAAACTACTCGCAGATCGACAAGGAAGCTCTGGCACTCGTGTGGGGTGTTAAGAAATTTAACAACTATCTGTGTGGGCGAAGGTTCACATTGGTGACCGATCACCAACCGCTCACTTCGATATTTCACCCTGCCAAGAGCATTCCTGCAACGACAGCTTCTCGTATGGTTCGCTATGCTGTATTCCTTGCCAGCTACGACTACGAAATAGAGTACAAGAACACTACTAAGCACTGCAATGCGGATGGACTTTCGCGACTGCCAATTCCTGAGGTCACACCTAAATTCGCTGACCCGGATGATCTTCTGCACCTGTCGCAATTTGACACGTTGCCTGTCACCAGTGCCCAAATACGCAAGGAAACTACTCGCGACTTGATACTCGCGAAAGCTTACGAGTACACTATGCAGGGCTGGCCACATTCGCATGACTCGGAGTTGAATCCATTCCATGCACGCCGACATGAACTTTCCGCGCTTAATGGATGCCTCATGTGGGGATTACGCATTGTAGTGCCAGCCAAGCTACGCGACAAGGTTCTCCATGAATTACACGAAGGTCACGTGGGGGTTGTCAAGATGAAAACCCTCGCTCGTGGTTACACTTGGTGGCCTGGCATTGATAGTGACATTGAAAAACTTGCCAAAGGTTGTTCTGGATGCCAGCTAGTCCAAAACAACCCAAAGTCAGCACCACTTCACACATGGGAATGGCCTACGTCTCCATGGCAACGCATTCACATTGATTACGCAGGACCATTCCTCGGTCAAATGTTTTTGATCGTAGTGGATGCACACTCCAAATGGCCTGAAGTGGTAAGCACCAATTCGTCCGACTCGTCTCACACCATTGACATTCTCAGGGCCATCTTTGCAAGAAACGGTGTTCCAGAGCAGCTCGTGAGTGATAACGCTCCGCAGTTTACGTCTGATGAATTTCAGATGTTTCTGAAGCGCAATGGTGTGAAACACATAACATCGGCACCCTACCATCCGGCTACGAACGGTCTCGCGGAACGGTTCGTGCAGACTTTCAAACGAGCCATGCGATCCATGACGGGGGAGAAGGGAACAACATCGGCCAAACTTGCTAGTTTCTTGTTGGCTTACAGAAATGCTCCACATGCTACTACAGGGCAATCCCCTGCTACACTATTCATGGGACGCAGCCTTCGTTCGCGACTGGACTTATTGAAACACGACATCCACAAGCATGTTCGTGGTAAACAAGTAGATCAGGGAAGATCACGCAAGTTTGCAGGTTTGAGTCGAGAATTTCATATTGGTCAGATGGTCTCCGTTCGCGACTATCGCGGTAAACGTAAGTGGATTCCTGGAGTCATACATGCCCGATCTGGTCCACTCTCCTATGAAGTTCGTGTTGGGCCAAATATGATTTGGCGCCGACATGTTGACCAACTCATCGACTCAGATACTGGAAAACCACCCGATTTGAACACGCCACACATGGCAATTCCAGACATTCTTCCACCAGACCCAGTTGTTTCAGCACCACTACCTGCTAAGCCAGAGCAGACAGTGCCTAGTAGCGAAACACCTACTTCAGCAGAGTCGCCGCCACAAGCAAGCCCTAAAATAGTGGAACGCCGCTACCCAACTCGCAATCGCAAATCCCCTGACAAACTCAATCTGTGACTGCCTACAAAAACACACATACATGTATGAATCTTAATGTTGAAGTTTTATTTGCACAACTCTAAAAGTCTAGAGATTGGCATGTTAAATTTAAAGACAAGTTTTGTGTTAAAACAAAAAGAAATATTGCTATTATCAAGTTTGCTTTAAAGCATATGGACATCCTTTACATTGCCTAGTATACACAAATTGGTTTATCATAACTGCCCATCTCTTGAACATTATTAATTAGCCACTCCAGCTCGTATACGTTTACAGGTACATTTATTTTTCTTGAAGTTTAATGATCATTTGAATGGTGAGGAGGAAGTGTAATGTATTGTACCTAACCGGAACTACAATGACCTTTGGAACTACATGTATACAACTGTACGCGTAGTGATATTGTGTGACCTGTATAGATGACCTCATGCATGTAAACAACAATAAAATACCTTGGTAATATGGCAGCTCCAAGTGTCGCAGTGTCTACATAAATTCCCCCAAGTACCCGCGCAAATACACCACAAAAATGGACGCTGGTCTGTTTAGCGATTTTCACTGTTGCATGGGTAGTTTTGTTTCAAGTGGAAATTAGGGAATAAAAGTGACAGATTACCCTCATGAAATTGAACAGAATTAAAAAGATGCCTTCAATGTGTATTTTGGTTGTTGTCCTGAGAAGCTAAGAGAGTTGTGAGTATTTTAACATGATTTTTCAAAATGGGGCATTTCAGCATTGGCTCCTATGGGAGCCCTATTTACTTGGGTGCACCCCTCAGGCCCCAGGTTGCGGATTTTGATTATACGTGTACTATTTTTAGTGCATTTTCGAGCTGCAGCAAACCCCACATTATGCGTCACTTGCCAGGTGGGGATTGTGTCACCTATACATTTTACCACAGGACGGAGATTTTGCCACTTGAAAAGTGACAATATCCACACACAAAAATGTCAAAACTTTCCAAAATATTTCCCGATATGTTCTTTTGGGGACACCGTAATATGTAACATGTCCTCAGAACGTCAGCAAGATTCTTGCGCCGAGCTCATTAATTTTGTGCACACCCTCAACAAACCTGGGTATAATAAGGATCCCTGCCTGTAATTTGTGGGAGAGCAAAGTAAATGTCGGCCATTCAGCGTTGAGTTGACGCCAGGCTCGCCAACATCACCTTACTCCAGGACGCCTTAAAGAACGGACGGCAGCCTTCAACAAATATGGGTATAGACTGGTTGTTTGGATCACTGCCTGTAATTTGTCTGTATGAGGTCACACGGCGGGAGTGCAACTCGAGATCTTCGGAGAGAAATCAAGACTGAAAAGTGCGCAATTTATCGTACCGACGGAGTGGAGGCGCAAAATGTCCGTGCTTTACGGGGGCTAGGCTGCACGTACTTGCTCCTGCCACAGTCAAAATAATGGGAATATAAACAATCCTGTTTTTAGATTTGGTTAATGCGTGGCTGTTCCCAGCAACAGTGCTATACTGGGTCAACCCATGGTCAGGGGAAGCGAGCTTCACCAGGACCCAACTTCAAAAAAGTCTGGTTATAACATCGCAGAATGCGCGTGGCACTCTGACGTCAGACGTTACCCTGACGAGAACAGATACTAATCACATGATCTAAGCCAAAAGGCCGAGAAGCGATGCCAAAAATCCGGCGTGCCGTCGCTTTTATATTGGGAGAGGTGACGCGGAACCTACGGTTGCGTTCCAATATAATACGTCGACTGAACGATTCGGTTCCAGCCATTCAGCGTTGAGTTGACGCCAGGCTCGCCAACATCACCTTACTCCAGGACGCCTTAAAGAACGGACGGCAGCCTTCAACAAATATGGGTATAGACTGGTTGTTTGGATCACTGCCTGTAATTTGTCTGTATGAGGTCACACGGCGGGAGTGCAACTCGAGATCTTCGGAGAGAAATCAAGACTGAAAAGTGCGCAATTTATCGTACCGACGGAGTGGAGGCGCAAAATGTCCGTGCTTTACGGGGGCTAGGCTGCACGTACTTGCTCCTGCCACAGTCAAAATAATGGGAATATAAACAATCCTGTTTTTAGATTTGGTTAATGCGTGGCTGTTCCCAGCAACAGTGCTATACTGGGTCAACCCATGGTCAGGGGAAGCGAGCTTCACCAGGACCCAACTTCAAAAAAGTCTGGTTATAACATCGCAGAATGCGCGTGGCACTCTGACGTCAGACGTTACCCTGACGAGAACAGATACTAATCACATGATCTAAGCCAAAAGGCCGAGAAGCGATGCCAAAAATCCGGCGTGCCGTCGCTTTTATATTGGGAGAGGTGACGCGGAACCTACGGTTGCGTTCCAATATAATACGTCGACTGAACGATTCGGTTCCAGCCATTCAGCGTTGAGTTGACGCCAGGCTCGCCAACATCACCTTACTCCAGGACGCCTTAAAGAACGGACGGCAGCCTTCAACAAATATGGGTATAGACTGGTTGTTTGGATCACTGCCTGTAATTTGTCTGTATGAGGTCACACGGCGGGAGTGCAACTCGAGATCTTCGGAGAGAAATCAAGACTGAAAAGTGCGCAATTTATCGTACCGACGGAGTGGAGGCGCAAAATGTCCGTGCTTTACGGGGGCTAGGCTGCACGTACTTGCTCCTGCCACAGTCAAAATAATGGGAATATAAACAATCCTGTTTTTAGATTTGGTTAATGCGTGGCTGTTCCCAGCAACAGTGCTATACTGGGTCAACCCATGGTCAGGGGAAGCGAGCTTCACCAGGACCCAACTTCAAAAAAGTCTGGTTATAACATCGCAGAATGCGCGTGGCACTCTGACGTCAGACGTTACCCTGACGAGAACAGATACTAATCACATGATCTAAGCCAAAAGGCCGAGAAGCGATGCCAAAAATCCGGCGTGCCGTCGCTTTTATATTGGGAGAGGTGACGCGGAACCTACGGTTGCGTTCCAATATAATACGTCGACTGAACGATTCGGTTCCAGCCATTCAGCGTTGAGTTGACGCCAGGCTCGCCAACATCACCTTACTCCAGGACGCCTTAAAGAACGGACGGCAGCCTTCAACAAATATGGGTATAGACTGGTTGTTTGGATCACTGCCTGTAATTTGTCTGTATGAGGTCACACGGCGGGAGTGCAACTCGAGATCTTCGGAGAGAAATCAAGACTGAAAAGTGCGCAATTTATCGTACCGACGGAGTGGAGGCGCAAAATGTCCGTGCTTTACGGGGGCTAGGCTGCACGTACTTGCTCCTGCCACAGTCAAAATAATGGGAATATAAACAATCCTGTTTTTAGATTTGGTTAATGCGTGGCTGTTCCCAGCAACAGTGCTATACTGGGTCAACCCATGGTCAGGGGAAGCGAGCTTCACCAGGACCCAACTTCAAAAAAGTCTGGTTATAACATCGCAGAATGCGCGTGGCACTCTGACGTCAGACGTTACCCTGACGAGAACAGATACTAATCACATGATCTAAGCCAAAAGGCCGAGAAGCGATGCCAAAAATCCGGCGTGCCGTCGCTTTTATATTGGGAGAGGTGACGCGGAACCTACGGTTGCGTTCCAATATAATACGTCGACTGAACGATTCGGTTCCAGCCATTCAGCGTTGAGTTGACGCCAGGCTCGCCAACATCACCTTACTCCAGGACGCCTTAAAGAACGGACGGCAGCCTTCAACAAATATGGGTATAGACTGGTTGTTTGGATCACTGCCTGTAATTTGTCTGTATGAGGTCACACGGCGGGAGTGCAACTCGAGATCTTCGGAGAGAAATCAAGACTGAAAAGTGCGCAATTTATCGTACCGACGGAGTGGAGGCGCAAAATGTCCGTGCTTTACGGGGGCTAGGCTGCACGTACTTGCTCCTGCCACAGTCAAAATAATGGGAATATAAACAATCCTGTTTTTAGATTTGGTTAATGCGTGGCTGTTCCCAGCAACAGTGCTATACTGGGTCAACCCATGGTCAGGGGAAGCGAGCTTCACCAGGACCCAACTTCAAAAAAGTCTGGTTATAACATCGCAGAATGCGCGTGGCACTCTGACGTCAGACGTTACCCTGACGAGAACAGATACTAATCACATGATCTAAGCCAAAAGGCCGAGAAGCGATGCCAAAAATCCGGCGTGCCGTCGCTTTTATATTGGGAGAGGTGACGCGGAACCTACGGTTGCGTTCCAATATAATACGTCGACTGAACGATTCGGTTCCAGCCATTCAGCGTTGAGTTGACGCCAGGCTCGCCAACATCACCTTACTCCAGGACGCCTTAAAGAACGGACGGCAGCCTTCAACAAATATGGGTATAGACTGGTTGTTTGGATCACTGCCTGTAATTTGTCTGTATGAGGTCACACGGCGGGAGTGCAACTCGAGATCTTCGGAGAGAAATCAAGACTGAAAAGTGCGCAATTTATCGTACCGACGGAGTGGAGGCGCAAAATGTCCGTGCTTTACGGGGGCTAGGCTGCACGTACTTGCTCCTGCCACAGTCAAAATAATGGGAATATAAACAATCCTGTTTTTAGATTTGGTTAATGCGTGGCTGTTCCCAGCAACAGTGCTATACTGGGTCAACCCATGGTCAGGGGAAGCGAGCTTCACCAGGACCCAACTTCAAAAAAGTCTGGTTATAACATCGCAGAATGCGCGTGGCACTCTGACGTCAGACGTTACCCTGACGAGAACAGATACTAATCACATGATCTAAGCCAAAAGGCCGAGAAGCGATGCCAAAAATCCGGCGTGCCGTCGCTTTTATATTGGGAGAGGTGACGCGGAACCTACGGTTGCGTTCCAATATAATACGTCGACTGAACGATTCGGTTCCAGCCATTCAGCGTTGAGTTGACGCCAGGCTCGCCAACATCACCTTACTCCAGGACGCCTTAAAGAACGGACGGCAGCCTTCAACAAATATGGGTATAGACTGGTTGTTTGGATCACTGCCTGTAATTTGTCTGTATGAGGTCACACGGCGGGAGTGCAACTCGAGATCTTCGGAGAGAAATCAAGACTGAAAAGTGCGCAATTTATCGTACCGACGGAGTGGAGGCGCAAAATGTCCGTGCTTTACGGGGGCTAGGCTGCACGTACTTGCTCCTGCCACAGTCAAAATAATGGGAATATAAACAATCCTGTTTTTAGATTTGGTTAATGCGTGGCTGTTCCCAGCAACAGTGCTATACTGGGTCAACCCATGGTCAGGGGAAGCGAGCTTCACCAGGACCCAACTTCAAAAAAGTCTGGTTATAACATCGCAGAATGCGCGTGGCACTCTGACGTCAGACGTTACCCTGACGAGAACAGATACTAATCACATGATCTAAGCCAAAAGGCCGAGAAGCGATGCCAAAAATCCGGCGTGCCGTCGCTTTTATATTGGGAGAGGTGACGCGGAACCTACGGTTGCGTTCCAATATAATACGTCGACTGAACGATTCGGTTCCAGCCATTCAGCGTTGAGTTGACGCCAGGCTCGCCAACATCACCTTACTCCAGGACGCCTTAAAGAACGGACGGCAGCCTTCAACAAATATGGGTATAGACTGGTTGTTTGGATCACTGCCTGTAATTTGTCTGTATGAGGTCACACGGCGGGAGTGCAACTCGAGATCTTCGGAGAGAAATCAAGACTGAAAAGTGCGCAATTTATCGTACCGACGGAGTGGAGGCGCAAAATGTCCGTGCTTTACGGGGGCTAGGCTGCACGTACTTGCTCCTGCCACAGTCAAAATAATGGGAATATAAACAATCCTGTTTTTAGATTTGGTTAATGCGTGGCTGTTCCCAGCAACAGTGCTATACTGGGTCAACCCATGGTCAGGGGAAGCGAGCTTCACCAGGACCCAACTTCAAAAAAGTCTGGTTATAACATCGCAGAATGCGCGTGGCACTCTGACGTCAGACGTTACCCTGACGAGAACAGATACTAATCACATGATCTAAGCCAAAAGGCCGAGAAGCGATGCCAAAAATCCGGCGTGCCGTCGCTTTTATATTGGGAGAGGTGACGCGGAACCTACGGTTGCGTTCCAATATAATACGTCGACTGAACGATTCGGTTCCAGCCATTCAGCGTTGAGTTGACGCCAGGCTCGCCAACATCACCTTACTCCAGGACGCCTTAAAGAACGGACGGCAGCCTTCAACAAATATGGGTATAGACTGGTTGTTTGGATCACTGCCTGTAATTTGTCTGTATGAGGTCACACGGCGGGAGTGCAACTCGAGATCTTCGGAGAGAAATCAAGACTGAAAAGTGCGCAATTTATCGTACCGACGGAGTGGAGGCGCAAAATGTCCGTGCTTTACGGGGGCTAGGCTGCACGTACTTGCTCCTGCCACAGTCAAAATAATGGGAATATAAACAATCCTGTTTTTAGATTTGGTTAATGCGTGGCTGTTCCCAGCAACAGTGCTATACTGGGTCAACCCATGGTCAGGGGAAGCGAGCTTCACCAGGACCCAACTTCAAAAAAGTCTGGTTATAACATCGCAGAATGCGCGTGGCACTCTGACGTCAGACGTTACCCTGACGAGAACAGATACTAATCACATGATCTAAGCCAAAAGGCCGAGAAGCGATGCCAAAAATCCGGCGTGCCGTCGCTTTTATATTGGGAGAGGTGACGCGGAACCTACGGTTGCGTTCCAATATAATACGTCGACTGAACGATTCGGTTCCAGCCATTCAGCGTTGAGTTGACGCCAGGCTCGCCAACATCACCTTACTCCAGGACGCCTTAAAGAACGGACGGCAGCCTTCAACAAATATGGGTATAGACTGGTTGTTTGGATCACTGCCTGTAATTTGTCTGTATGAGGTCACACGGCGGGAGTGCAACTCGAGATCTTCGGAGAGAAATCAAGACTGAAAAGTGCGCAATTTATCGTACCGACGGAGTGGAGGCGCAAAATGTCCGTGCTTTACGGGGGCTAGGCTGCACGTACTTGCTCCTGCCACAGTCAAAATAATGGGAATATAAACAATCCTGTTTTTAGATTTGGTTAATGCGTGGCTGTTCCCAGCAACAGTGCTATACTGGGTCAACCCATGGTCAGGGGAAGCGAGCTTCACCAGGACCCAACTTCAAAAAAGTCTGGTTATAACATCGCAGAATGCGCGTGGCACTCTGACGTCAGACGTTACCCTGACGAGAACAGATACTAATCACATGATCTAAGCCAAAAGGCCGAGAAGCGATGCCAAAAATCCGGCGTGCCGTCGCTTTTATATTGGGAGAGGTGACGCGGAACCTACGGTTGCGTTCCAATATAATACGTCGACTGAACGATTCGGTTCCAGCCATTCAGCGTTGAGTTGACGCCAGGCTCGCCAACATCACCTTACTCCAGGACGCCTTAAAGAACGGACGGCAGCCTTCAACAAATATGGGTATAGACTGGTTGTTTGGATCACTGCCTGTAATTTGTCTGTATGAGGTCACACGGCGGGAGTGCAACTCGAGATCTTCGGAGAGAAATCAAGACTGAAAAGTGCGCAATTTATCGTACCGACGGAGTGGAGGCGCAAAATGTCCGTGCTTTACGGGGGCTAGGCTGCACGTACTTGCTCCTGCCACAGTCAAAATAATGGGAATATAAACAATCCTGTTTTTAGATTTGGTTAATGCGTGGCTGTTCCCAGCAACAGTGCTATACTGGGTCAACCCATGGTCAGGGGAAGCGAGCTTCACCAGGACCCAACTTCAAAAAAGTCTGGTTATAACATCGCAGAATGCGCGTGGCACTCTGACGTCAGACGTTACCCTGACGAGAACAGATACTAATCACATGATCTAAGCCAAAAGGCCGAGAAGCGATGCCAAAAATCCGGCGTGCCGTCGCTTTTATATTGGGAGAGGTGACGCGGAACCTACGGTTGCGTTCCAATATAATACGTCGACTGAACGATTCGGTTCCAGCCATTCAGCGTTGAGTTGACGCCAGGCTCGCCAACATCACCTTACTCCAGGACGCCTTAAAGAACGGACGGCAGCCTTCAACAAATATGGGTATAGACTGGTTGTTTGGATCACTGCCTGTAATTTGTCTGTATGAGGTCACACGGCGGGAGTGCAACTCGAGATCTTCGGAGAGAAATCAAGACTGAAAAGTGCGCAATTTATCGTACCGACGGAGTGGAGGCGCAAAATGTCCGTGCTTTACGGGGGCTAGGCTGCACGTACTTGCTCCTGCCACAGTCAAAATAATGGGAATATAAACAATCCTGTTTTTAGATTTGGTTAATGCGTGGCTGTTCCCAGCAACAGTGCTATACTGGGTCAACCCATGGTCAGGGGAAGCGAGCTTCACCAGGACCCAACTTCAAAAAAGTCTGGTTATAACATCGCAGAATGCGCGTGGCACTCTGACGTCAGACGTTACCCTGACGAGAACAGATACTAATCACATGATCTAAGCCAAAAGGCCGAGAAGCGATGCCAAAAATCCGGCGTGCCGTCGCTTTTATATTGGGAGAGGTGACGCGGAACCTACGGTTGCGTTCCAATATAATACGTCGACTGAACGATTCGGTTCCAGCCATTCAGCGTTGAGTTGACGCCAGGCTCGCCAACATCACCTTACTCCAGGACGCCTTAAAGAACGGACGGCAGCCTTCAACAAATATGGGTATAGACTGGTTGTTTGGATCACTGCCTGTAATTTGTCTGTATGAGGTCACACGGCGGGAGTGCAACTCGAGATCTTCGGAGAGAAATCAAGACTGAAAAGTGCGCAATTTATCGTACCGACGGAGTGGAGGCGCAAAATGTCCGTGCTTTACGGGGGCTAGGCTGCACGTACTTGCTCCTGCCACAGTCAAAATAATGGGAATATAAACAATCCTGTTTTTAGATTTGGTTAATGCGTGGCTGTTCCCAGCAACAGTGCTATACTGTGTCAACCCATGGTCAGGGGAAGCGAGCTTCACCAGGACCCAACTTCAAAAAAGTCTGGTTATAACATCGCAGAATGCGCGTGGCACTCTGACGTCAGACGTTACCCTGACGAGAACAGATACTTGTTTTTGATTTAGGGCTAGCCGGTTCACCGCATACGCGCAGTGACCGACTAGACCCATGGCAGGCCGACTACCTGTTGCCGGACCCAAGTTAGGTGAGGGTTTGAACCTCCCTGCCTTGACATGAAACACAAGACAACACGGACGAAACAAAGAAGCACAAGACACCGCAATGGTGTCAACTTACCATTGGACTAGGAACATCGTTCCAGTCCTTACTTCGCCATCAAGGCGACTTACCATACTCCGCCAAAAGGCGAGGTCACACCACCAATTAAGGCACGTGTGACCTTAAAACCCGGCCCAATGGCCTAGACGGACCCGGCCTCAACTGACGCTCAAAGAGCATCAGAAGACCTGGCCGGGCCTCCATAGCCAAAAAAGGATCTTAGCCAAAAGGCCAAGAGACAAACAAAGACAGACAATCGTGGGTGGCCGCTCCTCAAAGCCCTTCAAAGCCTCGACCTCGTGCAATACTGGGGCAACCCAGAGCCAGGATGAGGCAAGCCACCACACCCCGGCCACCGCTCAATCTTCCGAGCAACATACAGACGCTACACCGCACTTTGCTCGAAAAAAAGAACAGATACTAATCACATGATCTAAGCCAAAAGGCCGAGAAGCGATGCCAAAAATCCGGCGTGCCGTCGCTTTTATATTGGGAGAGGTGACGCGGAACCTACGGTTGCGTTCCAATATAATACGTCGACTGAACGATTCGGTTCCAGCCATTCAGCGTTGAGTTGACGCCAGGCTCGCCAACATCACCTTACTCCAGGACGCCTTAAAGAACGGACGGCAGCCTTCAACAAATATGGGTATAGACTGGTTGTTTGGATCACTGCCTGTAATTTGTCTGTATGAGGTCACACGGCGGGAGTGCAACTCGAGATCTTCGGAGAGAAATCAAGACTGAAAAGTGCGCAATTTATCGTACCGACGGAGTGGAGGCGCAAAATGTCCGTGCTTTACGGGGGCTAGGCTGCACGTACTTGCTCCTGCCACAGTCAAAATAATGGGAATATAAACAATCCTGTTTTTAGATTTGGTTAATGCGTGGCTGTTCCCAGCAACAGTGCTATACTGGGTCAACCCATGGTCAGGGGAAGCGAGCTTCACCAGGACCCAACTTCAAAAAAGTCTGGTTATAACATCGCAGAATGCGCGTGGCACTCTGACGTCAGACGTTACCCTGACGAGAACAGATACTAATCACATGATCTAAGCCAAAAGGCCGAGAAGCGATGCCAAAAATCCGGCGTGCCGTCGCTTTTATATTGGGAGAGGTGACGCGGAACCTACGGTTGCGTTCCAATATAATACGTCGACTGAACGATTCGGTTCCAGCCATTCAGCGTTGAGTTGACGCCAGGCTCGCCAACATCACCTTACTCCAGGACGCCTTAAAGAACGGACGGCAGCCTTCAACAAATATGGGTATAGACTGGTTGTTTGGATCACTGCCTGTAATTTGTCTGTATGAGGTCACACGGCGGGAGTGCAACTCGAGATCTTCGGAGAGAAATCAAGACTGAAAAGTGCGCAATTTATCGTACCGACGGAGTGGAGGCGCAAAATGTCCGTGCTTTACGGGGGCTAGGCTGCACGTACTTGCTCCTGCCACAGTCAAAATAATGGGAATATAAACAATCCTGTTTTTAGATTTGGTTAATGCGTGGCTGTTCCCAGCAACAGTGCTATACTGTGTCAACCCATGGTCAGGGGAAGCGAGCTTCACCAGGACCCAACTTCAAAAAAGTCTGGTTATAACATCGCAGAATGCGCGTGGCACTCTGACGTCAGACGTTACCCTGACGAGAACAGATACTTGTTTTTGATTTAGGGCTAGCCGGTTCACCGCATACGCGCAGTGACCGACTAGACCCATGGCAGGCCGACTACCTGTTGCCGGACCCAAGTTAGGTGAGGGTTTGAACCTCCCTGCCTTGACATGAAACACAAGACAACACGGACGAAACAAAGAAGCACAAGACACCGCAATGGTGTCAACTTACCATTGGACTAGGAACATCGTTCCAGTCCTTACTTCGCCATCAAGGCGACTTACCATACTCCGCCAAAAGGCGAGGTCACACCACCAATTAAGGCACGTGTGACCTTAAAACCCGGCCCAATGGCCTAGACGGACCCGGCCTCAACTGACGCTCAAAGAGCATCAGAAGACCTGGCCGGGCCTCCATAGCCAAAAAAGGATCTTAGCCAAAAGGCCAAGAGACAAACAAAGACAGACAATCGTGGGTGGCCGCTCCTCAAAGCCCTTCAAAGCCTCGACCTCGTGCAATACTGGGGCAACCCAGAGCCAGGATGAGGCAAGCCACCACACCCCGGCCACCGCTCAATCTTCCGAGCAACATACAGACGCTACACCGCACTTTGCTCGAAAAAAAGAACAGATACTAATCACATGATCTAAGCCAAAAGGCCGAGAAGCGATGCCAAAAATCCGGCGTGCCGTCGCTTTTATATTGGGAGAGGTGACGCGGAACCTACGGTTGCGTTCCAATATAATACGTCGACTGAACGATTCGGTTCCAGCCATTCAGCGTTGAGTTGACGCCAGGCTCGCCAACATCACCTTACTCCAGGACGCCTTAAAGAACGGACGGCAGCCTTCAACAAATATGGGTATAGACTGGTTGTTTGGATCACTGCCTGTAATTTGTCTGTATGAGGTCACACGGCGGGAGTGCAACTCGAGATCTTCGGAGAGAAATCAAGACTGAAAAGTGCGCAATTTATCGTACCGACGGAGTGGAGGCGCAAAATGTCCGTGCTTTACGGGGGCTAGGCTGCACGTACTTGCTCCTGCCACAGTCAAAATAATGGGAATATAAACAATCCTGTTTTTAGATTTGGTTAATGCGTGGCTGTTCCCAGCAACAGTGCTATACTGGGTCAACCCATGGTCAGGGGAAGCGAGCTTCACCAGGACCCAACTTCAAAAAAGTCTGGTTATAACATCGCAGAATGCGCGTGGCACTCTGACGTCAGACGTTACCCTGACGAGAACAGATACTAATCACATGATCTAAGCCAAAAGGCCGAGAAGCGATGCCAAAAATCCGGCGTGCCGTCGCTTTTATATTGGGAGAGGTGACGCGGAACCTACGGTTGCGTTCCAATATAATACGTCGACTGAACGATTCGGTTCCAGCCATTCAGCGTTGAGTTGACGCCAGGCTCGCCAACATCACCTTACTCCAGGACGCCTTAAAGAACGGACGGCAGCCTTCAACAAATATGGGTATAGACTGGTTGTTTGGATCACTGCCTGTAATTTGTCTGTATGAGGTCACACGGCGGGAGTGCAACTCGAGATCTTCGGAGAGAAATCAAGACTGAAAAGTGCGCAATTTATCGTACCGACGGAGTGGAGGCGCAAAATGTCCGTGCTTTACGGGGGCTAGGCTGCACGTACTTGCTCCTGCCACAGTCAAAATAATGGGAATATAAACAATCCTGTTTTTAGATTTGGTTAATGCGTGGCTGTTCCCAGCAACAGTGCTATACTGGGTCAACCCATGGTCAGGGGAAGCGAGCTTCACCAGGACCCAACTTCAAAAAAGTCTGGTTATAACATCGCAGAATGCGCGTGGCACTCTGACGTCAGACGTTACCCTGACGAGAACAGATACTAATCACATGATCTAAGCCAAAAGGCCGAGAAGCGATGCCAAAAATCCGGCGTGCCGTCGCTTTTATATTGGGAGAGGTGACGCGGAACCTACGGTTGCGTTCCAATATAATACGTCGACTGAACGATTCGGTTCCAGCCATTCAGCGTTGAGTTGACGCCAGGCTCGCCAACATCACCTTACTCCAGGACGCCTTAAAGAACGGACGGCAGCCTTCAACAAATCTGGGTATAGACTGGTTGTTTGGATCACTGCCTGTAATTTGTCTGTATGAGGTCACACGGCGGGAGTGCAACTCGAGATCTTCGGAGAGAAATAAAGACTGAAAAGTGCGCAATTTATCGTACCGACGGAGTGGAGGCGCAAAATGTCCGTGCTTTACGGGGGCTAGGCTGCACGTACTTGCTCCTGCCACAGTCAAAATAATGGGAATATAAACAATCCTGTTTTTAGATTTGGTTAATGCGTGGCTGTTCCCAGCAACAGTGCTATACTGGGTCAACCCATGGTCAGGGGAAGCGAGCTTCACCAGGACCCAACTTCAAAAAAGTCTGGTTATAACATCGCAGAATGCGCGTGGCACTCTGACGTCAGACGTTACCCTGACGAGAACAGATACTAATCACATGATCTAAGCCAAAAGGCCGAGAAGCGATGCCAAAAATCCGGCGTGCCGTCGCTTTTATATTGGGAGAGGTGACGCGGAACCTACGGTTGCGTTCCAATATAATACGTCGACTGAACGATTCGGTTCCAGCCATTCAGCGTTGAGTTGACGCCAGGCTCGCCAACATCACCTTACTCCAGGACGCCTTAAAGAACGGACGGCAGCCTTCAACAAATCTGGGTATAGACTGGTTGTTTGGATCACTGCCTGTAATTTGTCTGTATGAGGTCACACGGCGGGAGTGCAACTCGAGATCTTCGGAGAGAAATCAAGACTGAAAAGTGCGCAATTTATCGTACCGACGGAGTGGAGGCGCAAAATGTCCGTGCTTTACGGGGGCTAGGCTGCACGTACTTGCTCCTGCCACAGTCAAAATAATGGGAATATAAACAATCCTGTTTTTAGATTTGGTTAATGCGTGGCTGTTCCCAGCAACAGTGCTATACTGGGTCAACCCATGGTCAGGGGAAGCGAGCTTCACCAGGACCCAACTTCAAAAAAGTCTGGTTATAACATCGCAGAATGCGCGTGGCACTCTGACGTCAGACGTTACCCTGACGAGAACAGATACTAATCACATGATCTAAGCCAAAAGGCCGAGAAGCGATGCCAAAAATCCGGCGTGCCGTCGCTTTTATATTGGGAGAGGTGACGCGGAACCTACGGTTGCGTTCCAATATAATACGTCGACTGAACGATTCGGTTCCAGCCATTCAGCGTTGAGTTGACGCCAGGCTCGCCAACATCACCTTACTCCAGGACGCCTTAAAGAACGGACGGCAGCCTTCAACAAATCTGGGTATAGACTGGTTGTTTGGATCACTGCCTGTAATTTGTCTGTATGAGGTCACACGGCGGGAGTGCAACTCGAGATCTTCGGAGAGAAATCAAGACTGAAAAGTGCGCAATTTATCGTACCGACGGAGTGGAGGCGCAAAATGTCCGTGCTTTACGGGGGCTAGGCTGCACGTACTTGCTCCTGCCACAGTCAAAATAATGGGAATATAAACAATCCTGTTTTTAGATTTGGTTAATGCGTGGCTGTTCCCAGCAACAGTGCTATACTGGGTCAACCCATGATCAGGGGAAGCGAGCTTCACCAGGACCCAACTTCAAAAAAGTCTGGTTATAACATCGCAGAATGCGCGTGGCACTCTGACGTCAGACGTTACCCTGACGAGAACAGATACTAATCACATGATCTAAGCCAAAAGGCCGAGAAGCGATGCCAAAAATCCGGCGCCGTCGCTTTTATATTGGGAGAGGTGACGCGGAACCTACGGTTGCGTTCCAATATAATACGTCGACTGAACGATTCGGTTCCAGCCATTCAGCGTTGAGTTGACGCCAGGCTCGCCAACATCACCTTACTCCAGGACGCCTTAAAGAACGGACGGCAGCCTTCAACAAATCTGGGTATAGACTGGTTGTTTGGATCACTGCCTGTAATTTGTCTGTATGAGGTCACACGGCGGGAGTGCAACTCGAGATCTTCGGAGAGAAATCAAGACTGAAAAGTGCGCAATTTATCGTACCGACGGAGTGGAGGCGCAAAATGTCCGTGCTTTACGGGGGCTAGGCTGCACGTACTTGCTCCTGCCACAGTCAAAATAATGGGAATATAAACAATCCTGTTTTTAGATTTGGTTAATGCGTGGCTGTTCCCAGCAACAGTGCTATACTGGGTCAACCCATGGTCAGGGGAAGCGAGCTTCACCAGGACCCAACTTCAAAAAAGTCTGGTTATAACATCGCAGAATGCGCGTGGCACTCTGACGTCAGACGTTACCCTGACAAGAACAGATACTAATCACATGATCTAAGCCAAAAGGCCGAGAATCCGGCGTGCCGTCGCTTTTATATTGGGAGAGGTGACGCGGAACCTACGGTTGCGTTCCAATATAATACGTCGACTGAACGATTCGGTTCCAGCCATTCAGCGTTGAGTTGACGCCAGGCTCGCCAACATCACCTTACTCCAGGACGCCTTAAAGAACGGACGGCAGCCTTCAACAAATCTGGGTATAGACTGGTTGTTTGGATCACTGCCTGTAATTTGTCTGTATGAGGTCACACGGCGGGAGTGCAACTCGAGATCTTCGGAGAGAAATCAAGACTGAAAAGTGCGCAATTTATCGTACCGACGGAGTGGAGGCGCAAAATGTCCGTGCTTTACGGGGGCTAGGCTGCACGTACTTGCTCCTGCCACAGTCAAAATAATGGGAATATAAACAATCCTGTTTTTAGATTTGGTTAATGCGTGGCTGTTCCCAGCAACAGTGCCATACTGGGTCAACCCATGGTCAGGGGAAGCGAGCTTCACCAGGACCCAACTTCAAAAAAGTCTGGTTATAACATCGCAGAATGCGCGTGGCACTCTGACGTCAGACGTTACCCTGACGAGAACAGATACTAATCACATGATCTAAGCCAAAAGGCCGAGAATCCGGCGTGCCGTCGCTTTTATATTGGGAGAGGTGACGCGGAACCTACGGTTGCGTTCCAATATAATACGTCGACTGAACGATTCGGTTCCAGCCATTCAGCGTTGAGTTGACGCCAGGCTCGCCAACATCACCTTACTCCAGGACGCCTTAAAGAACGGACGGCAGCCTTCAACAAATCTGGGTATAGACTGGTTGTTTGGATCACTGCCTGTAATTTGTCTGTATGAGGTCACACGGCGGGAGTGCAACTCGAGATCTTCGGAGAGAAATCAAGACTGAAAAGTGCGCAATTTATCGTACCGACGGAGTGGAGGCGCAATCTGTCCGTGCTTTACGGGGGCTAGGCTGCACGTACTTGCTCCTGCCACAGTCAAAATAATGGGAATATAAACAATCCTGTTTTTAGATTTGGTTAATGCGTGGCTGTTCCCAGCAACAGTGCTATACTGGGTCAACCCATGGTCAGGGGAAGCGAGCTTCACCAGGACCCAACTTCAAAAAAGTCTGGTTATAACATCGCAGAATGCGCGTGGCACTCTGACGTCAGACGTTACCCCGACGAGAACAGATACTAATCACATGATCTAAGCCAAAAGGCCGAGAAGCGATGCCAAAAATCCGGCGTGGCGTCGCTTTTATATTGGGAGAGGTGACGCGGAACCTACGGTTGCGTTCCAATATAATACGTCGACTGAACGATTCGGTTCCAGCCATTCAGCGTTGAGTTGACGCCAGGCTCGCCAACATCACCTTACTCCAATTTATCGTACCGACGGAGTGGAGGCGCAAAATGTCCGTGCTTTACGGGGGCTAGGCTGCACGTACTTGCTCCTGCCACAGTCAAAATAATGGGAATATAAACAATCCTGTTTTTAGATTTGGTTAATGCGTGGCTGTTCCCAGCAACAGTGCTATACTGGGTCAACCCATGGTCAGGGGAAGCGAGCTTCACCAGGACCCAACTTCAAAAAAGTCTGGTTATAACATCGCAGAATGCGCGTGGCACTCTGACGTCAGACGTTACCCTGACGAGAACAGATACTAATCACATGATCTAAGCCAAAGGCCGAGAATCCGGCGTGCCGTCGCTTTTATATTGGGAGAGGTGACGCGGAACCTACGGTTGCGTTCCAATATAATACGTCGACTGAACGATTCGGTTCCAGCCATTCAGCGTTGAGTTGACGCCAGGCTCGCCAACATCACCTTACTCCAGGACGCCTTAAAGAACGGACGGCAGCCTTCAACAAATCTGGGTATAGACTGGTTGTTTGGATCACTGCCTGTAATTTGTCTGTATGAGGTCACACGGCGGGAGTGCAACTCGAGATCTTCGGAGAGAAATCAAGACTGAAAAGTGCGCAATTTATCGTACCGACGGAGTGGAGGCGCAAAATGTCCGTGCTTTACGGGGGCTAGGCTGCACGTACTTGCTCCTGCCACAGTCAAAATAATGGGAATATAAACAATCCTGTTTTTAGATTTGGTTAATGCGTGGCTGTTCCCAGCAACAGTGCTATACTGGGTCAACCCATGATCAGGGGAAGCGAGCTTCACCAGGACCCAACTTCAAAAAAGTCTGGTTATAACATCGCAGAATGCGCGTGGCACTCTGACGTCAGACGTTACCCTGACGAGAACAGATACTAATCACATGATCTAAGCCAAAAGGCCGAGAAGCGATGCCAAAAATCCGGCGCCGTCGCTTTTATATTGGGAGAGGTGACGCGGAACCTACGGTTGCGTTCCAATATAATACGTCGACTGAACGATTCGGTTCCAGCCATTCAGCGTTGAGTTGACGCCAGGCTCGCCAACATCACCTTACTCCAGGACGCCTTAAAGAACGGACGGCAGCCTTCAACAAATCTGGGTATAGACTGGTTGTTTGGATCACTGCCTGTAATTTGTCTGTATGAGGTCACACGGCGGGAGTGCAACTCGAGATCTTCGGAGAGAAATCAAGACTGAAAAGTGCGCAATTTATCGTACCGACGGAGTGGAGGCGCAAAATGTCCGTGCTTTACGGGGGCTAGGCTGCACGTACTTGCTCCTGCCACAGTCAAAATAATGGGAATATAAACAATCCTGTTTTTAGATTTGGTTAATGCGTGGCTGTTCCCAGCAACAGTGCTATACTGGGTCAACCCATGGTCAGGGGAAGCGAGCTTCACCAGGACCCAACTTCAAAAAAGTCTGGTTATAACATCGCAGAATGCGCGTGGCACTCTGACGTCAGACGTTACCCTGACGAGAACAGATACTAATCACATGATCTAAGCCAAAAGGCCGAGAAGCGATGCCAAAAATCCGGCGTGCCGTCGCTTTTATATTGGGAGAGGTGATCGACGCGGAACCTATACGGTTGCGTTCCAATATAATACGTCGACTGAACGATTCGGTTCCAGCCATTCAGCGTTGAGTTGACGCCAGGCTCGCCAACATCACCTTACTCCAGGACGCCTTAAAGAACGGACGGCAGCCTTCAACAAATCTGGGTATAGACTGGTTGTTTGGATCACTGCCTGTAATTTGTCTGTATGAGGTCACACGGCGGGAGTGCAACTCGAGATCTTCGGAGAGAAATCAAGACTGAAAAGTGCGCAATTTATCGTACCGACGGAGTGGAGGCGCAAAATGTCCGTGCTTTACGGGGGCTAGGCTGCACGTACTTGCTCCTGCCACAGTCAAAATAATGGGAATATAAACAATCCTGTTTTTAGATTTGGTTAATGCGTGGCTGTTCCCAGCAACAGTGCTATACTGGGTCAACCCATGGTCAGGGGAAGCGAGCTTCACCAGGACCCAACTTCAAAAAAGTCTGGTTATAACATCGCAGAATGCGCGTGGCACTCTGACGTCAGACGTTACCCTGACGAGAACAGATACTAATCACATGATCTAAGCCAAAAGGCCGAGAATCCGGCGTGCCGTCGCTTTTATATTGGGAGAGGTGACGCGGAACCTACGGTTGCGTTCCAATATAATACGTCGACTGAACGATTCGGTTCCAGCCATTCAGCGTTGAGTTGACGCCAGGCTCGCCAACATCACCTTACTCCAGGACGCCTTAAAGAACGGACGGCAGCCTTCAACAAATCTGGGTATAGACTGGTTGTTTGGATCACTGCCTGTAATTTGTCTGTATGAGGTCACACGGCGGGAGTGCAACTCGAGATCTTCGGAGAGAAATCAAGACTGAAAAGTGCGCAATTTATCGTACCGACGGAGTGGAGGCGCAAAATGTCCGTGCTTTACGGGGGCTAGGCTGCACGTACTTGCTCCTGCCACAGTCAAAATAATGGGAATATAAACAATCCTGTTTTTAGATTTGGTTAATGCGTGGCTGTTCCCAGCAACAGTGCTATACTGGGTCAACCCATGGTCAGGGGAAGCGAGCTTCACCAGGACCCAACTTCAAAAAAGTCTGGTTATAACATCGCAGAATGCGCGTGGCACTCTGACGTCAGACGTTACCCTGACGAGAACAGATACTAATCACATGATCTAAGCCAAAAGGCCGAGAAGCGATGCCAAAAATCCGGCGTGCCGTCGCTTTTATATTGGGAGAGGTGACGCGGAACCTACGGTTGCGTTCCAATATAATACGTCGACTGAACGATTCGGTTCCAGCCATTCAGCGTTGAGTTGACGCCAGGCTCGCCAACATCACCTTACTCCAGGACGCCTTAAAGAACGGACGGCAGCCTTCAACAAATCTGGGTATAGACTGGTTGTTTGGATCACTGCCTGTAATTTGTCTGTATGAGGTCACACGGCGGGAGTGCAACTCGAGATCTTCGGAGAGAAATCAAGACTGAAAAGTGCGCAATTTATCGTACCGACGGAGTGGAGGCGCAAAATGTCCGTGCTTTACGGGGGCTAGGCTGCACGTACTTGCTCCTGCCACAGTCAAAATAATGGGAATATAAACAATCCTGTTTTTAGATTTGGTTAATGCGTGGCTGTTCCCAGCAACAGTGCTATACTGGGTCAACCCATGGTCAGGGGAAGCGAGCTTCACCAGGACCCAACTTCAAAAAAGTCTGGTTATAACATCGCAGAATGCGCGTGGCACTCTGACGTCAGACGTTACCCTGACGAGAACAGATACTAATCACATGATCTAAGCCAAAAGGCCGAGAAGCAATCCGGCGTGCCGTCGCTTTTATATTGGGAGAGGTGACGCGGAACCTACGGTTGCGTTCCAATATAATACGTCGACTGAACGATTCGGTTCCAGCCATTCAGCGTTGAGTTGACGCCAGGCTCGCCAACATCACCTTACTCCAGGACGCCTTAAAGAACGGACGGCAGCCTTCAACAAATCTGGGTATAGACTGGTTGTTTGGATCACTGGCTGTAATTTGTCTGTATGAGGTCACACGGCGGGAGTGCAACTCGAGATCTTCGGAGAGAAATCAAGACTGAAAAGTGCGCAATTTATCGTACCGACGGAGTGGAGGCGCAAAATGTCCGTGCTTTACGGGGGCTAGGCTGCACGTAC
Source organism: Henricia sp. BOLD:AAB3569 (assembly GCA_037783545.1). NCBI lineage: Eukaryota > Metazoa > Echinodermata > Asteroidea > Spinulosida > Echinasteridae > Henricia > Henricia sp. BOLD:AAB3569. The sequence goes on along the minus strand of JBBELK010000351.1, from coordinate 115,746 downwards.
TTGCTCCTGCCACAGTCAAAATAATGGGAATATAAACAATCCTGTTTTTAGATTTGGTTAATGCGTGGCTGTTCCCAGCAACAGTGCTATACTGGGTCAACCCATGGTCAGGGGAAGCGAGCTTCACCAGGACCCAACTTCAAAAAAGTCTGGTTATAACATCGCAGAATGCGCGTGGCACTCTGACGTCAGACGTTACCCCGACGAGAACAGATACTAATCACATGATCTAAGCCAAAAGGCCGAGAAGCGATGCCAAAAATCCGGCGTGCCGTCGCTTTTATATTGGGAGAGGTGACGCGGAACCTACGGTTGCGTTCCAATATATAATACGTCGACTGAACGATTCGGTTCCAGCCATTCAGCGTTGAGTTGACGCCAGGCTCGCCAACATCACCTTACTCCAGGACGCCTTAAAGAACGGACGGCAGCCTTCAACAAATCTGGGTATAGACTGGTTGTTTGGATCACTGCCTGTAATTTGTCTGTATGAGGTCACACGGCGGGAGTGCAACTCGAGATCTTCGGAGAGAAATCAAGACTGAAAAGTGCGCAATTTATCGTACCGACGGAGTGGAGGCGCAAAATGTCCGTGCTTTACGGGGGCTAGGCTGCACGTACTTGCTCCTGCCACAGTCAAAATAATGGGAATATAAACAATCCTGTTTTTAGATTTGGTTAATGCGTGGCTGTTCCCAGCAACAGTGCTATACTGGGTCAACCCATGGTCAGGGGAAGCGAGCTTCACCAGGACCCAACTTCAAAAAAGTCTGGTTATAACATCGCAGAATGCGCGTGGCACTCTGACGTCAGACGTTACCCTGACGAGAACAGATACTAATCACATGATCTAAGCCAAAAGGCCGAGAATCCGGCGTGCCGTCGCTTTTATATTGGGAGAGGTGACGCGGAACCTACGGTTGCGTTCCAATATAATACGTCGACTGAACGATTCGGTTCCAGCCATTCAGCGTTGAGTTGACGCCAGGCTCGCCAACATCACCTTACTCCAGGACGCCTTAAAGAACGGACGGCAGCCTTCAACAAATCTGGGTATAGACTGGTTGTTTGGATCACTGCCTGTAATTTGTCTGTATGAGGTCACACGGCGGGAGTGCAACTCGAGATCTTCGGAGAGAAATCAAGACTGAAAAGTGCGCAATTTATCGTACCGACGGAGTGGAGGCGCAAAATGTCCGTGCTTTACGGGGGCTAGGCTGCACGTACTTGCTCCTGCCACAGTCAAAATAATGGGAATATAAACAATCCTGTTTTTAGATTTGGTTAATGCGTGGCTGTTCCCAGCAACAGTGCTATACTGGGTCAACCCATGATCAGGGGAAGCGAGCTTCACCAGGACCCAACTTCAAAAAAGTCTGGTTATAACATCGCAGAATGCGCGTGGCACTCTGACGTCAGACGTTACCCTGACAAGAACAGATACTAATCACATGATCTAAGCCAAAAGGCCGAGAAGCGATGCCAAAAATCCGGCGTGCCGTCGCTTTTATATTGGGAGAGGTGACGCGGAACCTACGGTTGCGTTCCAATATAATACGTCGACTGAACGATTCGGTTCCAGCCATTCAGCGTTGAGTTGACGCCAGGCTTGCCAACATCACCTTACTCCAGGACGCCTTAAAGAACGGACGGCAGCCTTCAACAAATCTGGGTATAGACTGGTTGTTTGGATCACTGCCTGTAATTTGTCTGTATGAGGTCACACGGCGGGAGTGCAACTCGAGATCTTCGGAGAGAAATCAAGACTGAAAAGTGCGCAATTTATCGTACCGACGGAGTGGAGGCGCAAAATTTCCGTGCTTTACGGGGGCTAGGCTGCACGTACTTGCTCCTGCCACAGTCAAAATAATGGGAATATAAACAATCCTGTTTTTAGATTTGGTTAATGCGTGGCTGTTCCCAGCAACAGTGCTATACTGGGTCAACCCATGGTCAGGGGAAGCGAGCTTCACCAGGACCCAACTTCAAAAAAGTCTGGTTATAACATCGCAGAATGCGCGTGGCACTCTGACGTCAGACGTTACCCTGACGAGAACAGATACTAATCACATGATCTAAGCCAAAAGGCCGAGAAGCGATGCCAAAAATCCGGGAGAGGTGACGCGGAACCTACGGTTGCGTTCCAATATAATACGTCGACTGAACGATTCGGTTCCAGCCATTCAGCGTTGAGTTGACGCCAGGCTCGCCAACATCACCTTACTCCAGGACGCCTTAAAGAACGGACGGCAGCCTTCAACAAATCTGGGTATAGACTGGTTGTTTGGATCACTGCCTGTAATTTGTCTGTATGAGGTCACACGGCGGGAGTGCAACTCGAGATCTTCGGAGAGAAATCAAGACTGAAAAGTGCGCAATTTATCGTACCGACGGAGTGGAGGCGCAAAATGTCCGTGCTTTACGGGGGCTAGGCTGCACGTACTTGCTCCTGCCACAGTCAAAATAATGGGAATATAAACAATCCTGTTTTTAGATTTGGTTAATGCGTGGCTGTTCCCAGCAACAGTGCTATACTGGGTCAACCCATGGTCAGGGGAAGCGAGCTTCACCAGGACCCAACTTAAAAAAAGTCTGGTTATAACATCGCAGAATGCGCGTGGCACTCTGACGTCAGACGTTACCCTGACGAGAACAGATACTAATCATATGATCTAAGCCAAAAGGCCGAGAATCCGGCGTGCCGTCGCTTTTATATTGGGAGAGGTGACGCGGAACCTACGGTTGCGTTCCAATATAATACGTCGACTGAACGATTCGGTTCCAGCCATTCAGCGTTGAGTTGACGCCAGGCTCGCCAACATCACCTTACTCCAGGACGCCTTAAAGAACGGACGGCAGCCTTCAATAAATCTGGGTATAGACTGGTTGTTTGGATCACTGCCTGTAATTTGTCTGTATGAGGTCACACGGCGGGAGTGCAACTCGAGATCTTCGGAGAGAAATCAAGACTGAAAAGTGCGCAATTTATCGTACCGACGGAGTGGAGGCGCAAAATGTCCGTGCTTTACGGGGGCTAGGCTGCACGTACTTGCTCCTGCCACAGTCAAAATAATGGGAATATAAACAATCCTGTTTTTAGATTTGGTTAATGCGTGGCTGTTCCCAGCAACAGTGCTATACTGGGTCAACCCATGGTCAGGGGAAGCGAGCTTCACCAGGACCCAACTTCAAAAAAGTCTGGTTATAACATCGCAGAATGCGCGTGGCACTCTGACGTCAGACGTTACCCTGACGAGAACAGATACTAATCACATGATCTAAGCCAAAAGGCCGAGAATCCGGCGTGCCGTCGCTTTTATATTGGGAGAGGTGACGCGGAACCTACGGTTGCGTTCCAATATAATACGTCGACTGAACGATTCGGTTCCAGCCATTCAGCGTTGAGTTGACGCCAGGCTCGCCAACATCACCTTACTCCAGGACGCCTTAAAGAACGGACGGCAGCCTTCAACAAATCTGGGTATAGACTGGTTGTTTGGATCACTGCCTGTAATTTGTCTGTGTGAGGTCACACGGCGGGAGTGCAACTCGAGATCTTCGGAGAGAAATCAAGACTGAAAAGTGCGCAATTTATCGTACCGACGGAGTGGAGGCGCAAAATGTCCGTGCTTTACGGGGGCTAGGCTGCACGTACTTGCTCCTGCCACAGTCAAAATAATGGGAATATAAACAATCCTGTTTTTAGATTTGGTTAATGCGTGGCTGTTCCCAGCAACAGTGCTATACTGGGTCAACCCATGGTCAGGGGAAGCGAGCTTCACCAGGACCCAACTTCAAAAAAGTCTGGTTATAACATCGCAGAATGCGCGTGGCACTCTGACGTCAGACGTTACCCTGACGAGAACAGATACTAATCACATGATCTAAGCCAAAAGGCCGAGAAGCGATGCCAAAAATCCGGCGCCGTCGCTTTTATATTGGGAGAGGTGACGCGGAACCTACGGTTGCGTTCCAATATAATACGTCGACTGAACGATTCGGTTCCAGCCATTCAGCGTTGAGTTGACGCCAGGCTCGCCAACATCACCTTACTCCAGGACGCCTTAAAGAACGGACGGCAGCCTTCAACAAATCTGGGTATAGACTGGTTGTTTGGATCACTGCCTGTAATTTGTCTGTATGAGGTCACACGGCGGGAGTGCAACTCGAGATCTTCGGAGAGAAATCAAGACTGAAAAGTGCGCAATTTATCGTACCGACGGAGTGGAGGCGCAAAATGTCCGTGCTTTACGGGGGCTAGGCTGCACGTACTTGCTCCTGCCACAGTCAAAATAATGGGAATATAAACAATCCTGTTTTTAGATTTTGTTAATGCGTGGCTGTTCCCAGCAACAGTGCTATACTGGGTCAACCCATGGTCAGGGGAAGCGAGCTTCACCAGGACCCAACTTCAAAAAAGTCTGGTTATAACATCGCAGAATGCGCGTGGCACTCTGACGTCAGACGTTACCCTGACAAGAACAGATACTAATCACATGATCTAAGCCAAAAGGCCGAGAATCCGGCGTGCCGTCGCTTTTATATTGGGAGAGGTGACGCGGAACCTACGGTTGCGTTCCAATATAATACGTCGACTGAACGATTCGGTTCCAGCCATTCAGCGTTGAGTTGACGCCAGGCTCGCCAACATCACCTTACTCCAGGACGCCTTAAAGAACGCAATTTATCGTACCGACGGAGTGGAGGCGCAAAATGTCCGTGCTTTACGGGGGCTAGGCTGCACGTACTTGCTCCTGCCACAGTCAAAATAATGGGAATATAAACAATCCTGTTTTTAGATTTGGTTAATGCGTGGCTGTTCCCAGCAACAGTGCTATACTGGGTCAACCCATGGTCAGGGGAAGCGAGCTTCACCAGGACCCAACTTCAAAAAAGTCTGGTTATAACATCGCAGAATGCGCGTGGCACTCTGACGTCAGACGTTACCCTGACGAGAACAGATACTAATCACATGATCTAAGCCAAAAGGCCGAGAAGCAATCCGGCGTGCCGTCGCATTTATATTGGGAGAGGTGACGCGGAACCTACGGTTGCGTTCCAATATAATACGTCGACTGAACGATTCGGTTCCAGCCATTCAGCGTTGAGTTGACGCCAGGCTCGCCAACATCACCTTACTCCAGGACGCCTTAAAGAACGGACGGCAGCCTTCAACAAATCTGGGTATAGACTGGTTGTTTGGATCACTGGCTGTAATTTGTCTGTATGAGGTCACACGGCGGGAGTGCAACTCGAGATCTTCGGAGAGAAATCAAGACTGAAAAGTGCGCAATTTATCGTACCGACGGAGTGGAGGCGCAAAATGTCCGTGCTTTACGGGGGCTAGGCTGCACGTACTTGCTCCTGCCACAGTCAAAATAATGGGAATATAAACAATCCTGTTTTTAGATTTGGTTAATGCGTGGCTGTTCCCAGCAACAGTGCTATACTGGGTCAACCCATGGTCAGGGGAAGCGAGCTTCACCAGGACCCAACTTCAAAAAAGTCTGGTTATAACATCGCAGAATGCGCGTGGCACTCTGACGTCAGACGTTACCCCGACGAGAACAGATACTAATCACATGATCTAAGCCAAAAGGCCGAGAAGCGATGCCAAAAATCCGGCGTGCCGTCGCTTTTATATTGGGAGAGGTGACGCGGAACCTACGGTTGCGTTCCAATATATAATACGTCGACTGAACGATTCGGTTCCAGCCATTCAGCGTTGAGTTGACGCCAGGCTCGCCAACATCACCTTACTCCAGGACGCCTTAAAGAACGGACGGCAGCCTTCAACAAATCTGGGTATAGACTGGTTGTTTGGATCACTGCCTGTAATTTGTCTGTATGAGGTCACACGGCGGGAGTGCAACTCGAGATCTTCGGAGAGAAATCAAGACTGAAAAGTGCGCAATTTATCGTACCGACGGAGTGGAGGCGCAAAATGTCCGTGCTTTACGGGGGCTAGGCTGCACGTACTTGCTCCTGCCACAGTCAAAATAATGGGAATATAAACAATCCTGTTTTTAGATTTGGTTAATGCGTGGCTGTTCCCAGCAACAGTGCTATACTGGGTCAACCCATGGTCAGGGGAAGCGAGCTTCACCAGGACCCAACTTCAAAAAAGTCTGGTTATAACATCGCAGAATGCGCGTGGCACTCTGACGTCAGACGTTACCCTGACGAGAACAGATACTAATCACATGATCTAAGCCAAAAGGCCGAGAATCCGGCGTGCCGTCGCTTTTATATTGGGAGAGGTGACGCGGAACCTACGGTTGCGTTCCAATATAATACGTCGACTGAACGATTCGGTTCCAGCCATTCAGCGTTGAGTTGACGCCAGGCTCGCCAACATCACCTTACTCCAGGACGCCTTAAAGAACGGACGGCAGCCTTCAACAAATCTGGGTATAGACTGGTTGTTTGGATCACTGCCTGTAATTTGTCTGTATGAGGTCACACGGCGGGAGTGCAACTCGAGATCTTCGGAGAGAAATCAAGACTGAAAAGTGCGCAATTTATCGTACCGACGGAGTGGAGGCGCAAAATGTCCGTGCTTTACGGGGGCTAGGCTGCACGTACTTGCTCCTGCCACAGTCAAAATAATGGGAATATAAACAATCCTGTTTTTAGATTTGGTTAATGCGTGGCTGTTCCCAGCAACAGTGCTATACTGGGTCAACCCATGATCAGGGGAAGCGAGCTTCACCAGGACCCAACTTCAAAAAAGTCTGGTTATAACATCGCAGAATGCGCGTGGCACTCTGACGTCAGACGTTACCCTGACAAGAACAGATACTAATCACATGATCTAAGCCAAAAGGCCGAGAAGCGATGCCAAAAATCCGGCGTGCCGTCGCTTTTATATTGGGAGAGGTGACGCGGAACCTACGGTTGCGTTCCAATATAATACGTCGACTGAACGATTCGGTTCCAGCCATTCAGCGTTGAGTTGACGCCAGGCTTGCCAACATCACCTTACTCCAGGACGCCTTAAAGAACGGACGGCAGCCTTCAACAAATCTGGGTATAGACTGGTTGTTTGGATCACTGCCTGTAATTTGTCTGTATGAGGTCACACGGCGGGAGTGCAACTCGAGATCTTCGGAGAGAAATCAAGACTGAAAAGTGCGCAATTTATCGTACCGACGGAGTGGAGGCGCAAAATTTCCGTGCTTTACGGGGGCTAGGCTGCACGTACTTGCTCCTGCCACAGTCAAAATAATGGGAATATAAACAATCCTGTTTTTAGATTTGGTTAATGCGTGGCTGTTCCCAGCAACAGTGCTATACTGGGTCAACCCATGGTCAGGGGAAGCGAGCTTCACCAGGACCCAACTTCAAAAAAGTCTGGTTATAACATCGCAGAATGCGCGTGGCACTCTGACGTCAGACGTTACCCTGACGAGAACAGATACTAATCACATGATCTAAGCCAAAAGGCCGAGAAGCGATGCCAAAAATCCGGGAGAGGTGACGCGGAACCTACGGTTGCGTTCCAATATAATACGTCGACTGAACGATTCGGTTCCAGCCATTCAGCGTTGAGTTGACGCCAGGCTCGCCAACATCACCTTACTCCAGGACGCCTTAAAGAACGGACGGCAGCCTTCAACAAATCTGGGTATAGACTGGTTGTTTGGATCACTGCCTGTAATTTGTCTGTATGAGGTCACACGGCGGGAGTGCAACTCGAGATCTTCGGAGAGAAATCAAGACTGAAAAGTGCGCAATTTATCGTACCGACGGAGTGGAGGCGCAAAATGTCCGTGCTTTACGGGGGCTAGGCTGCACGTACTTGCTCCTGCCACAGTCAAAATAATGGGAATATAAACAATCCTGTTTTTAGATTTGGTTAATGCGTGGCTGTTCCCAGCAACAGTGCTATACTGGGTCAACCCATGGTCAGGGGAAGCGAGCTTCACCAGGACCCAACTTAAAAAAAGTCTGGTTATAACATCGCAGAATGCGCGTGGCACTCTGACGTCAGACGTTACCCTGACGAGAACAGATACTAATCACATGATCTAAGCCAAAAGGCCGAGAATCCGGCGTGCCGTCGCTTTTATATTGGGAGAGGTGACGCGGAACCTACGGTTGCGTTCCAATATAATACGTCGACTGAACGATTCGGTTCCAGCCATTCAGCGTTGAGTTGACGCCAGGCTCGCCAACATCACCTTACTCCAGGACGCCTTAAAGAACGGACGGCAGCCTTCAATAAATCTGGGTATAGACTGGTTGTTTGGATCACTGCCTGTAATTTGTCTGTATGAGGTCACACGGCGGGAGTGCAACTCGAGATCTTCGGAGAGAAATCAAGACTGAAAAGTGCGCAATTTATCGTACCGACGGAGTGGAGGCGCAAAATGTCCGTGCTTTACGGGGGCTAGGCTGCACGTACTTGCTCCTGCCACAGTCAAAATAATGGGAATATAAACAATCCTGTTTTTAGATTTGGTTAATGCGTGGCTGTTCCCAGCAACAGTGCTATACTGGGTCAACCCATGGTCAGGGGAAGCGAGCTTCACCAGGACCCAACTTCAAAAAAGTCTGGTTATAACATCGCAGAATGCGCGTGGCACTCTGACGTCAGACGTTACCCTGACGAGAACAGATACTAATCACATGATCTAAGCCAAAAGGCCGAGAATCCGGCGTGCCGTCGCTTTTATATTGGGAGAGGTGACGCGGAACCTACGGTTGCGTTCCAATATAATACGTCGACTGAACGATTCGGTTCCAGCCATTCAGCGTTGAGTTGACGCCAGGCTCGCCAACATCACCTTACTCCAGGACGCCTTAAAGAACGGACGGCAGCCTTCAACAAATCTGGGTATAGACTGGTTGTTTGGATCACTGCCTGTAATTTGTCTGTGTGAGGTCACACGGCGGGAGTGCAACTCGAGATCTTCGGAGAGAAATCAAGACTGAAAAGTGCGCAATTTATCGTACCGACGGAGTGGAGGCGCAAAATGTCCGTGCTTTACGGGGGCTAGGCTGCACGTACTTGCTCCTGCCACAGTCAAAATAATGGGAATATAAACAATCCTGTTTTTAGATTTGGTTAATGCGTGGCTGTTCCCAGCAACAGTGCTATACTGGGTCAACCCATGGTCAGGGGAAGCGAGCTTCACCAGGACCCAACTTCAAAAAAGTCTGGTTATAACATCGCAGAATGCGCGTGGCACTCTGACGTCAGACGTTACCCTGACAAGAACAGATACTAATCACATGATCTAAGCCAAAAGGCCGAGAATCCGGCGTGCCGTCGCTTTTATATTGGGAGAGGTGACGCGGAACCTACGGTTGCGTTCCAATATAATACGTCGACTGAACGATTCGGTTCCAGCCATTCAGCGTTGAGTTGACGCCAGGCTCGCCAACATCACCTTACTCCAGGACGCCTTAAAGAACGGACGGCAGCCTTCAACAAATCTGGGTATAGACTGGTTGTTTGGATCACTGCCTGTAATTTGTCTGTATGAGGTCACACGGCGGGAGTGCAACTCGAGATCTTCGGAGAGAAATCAAGACTGAAAAGTGCGCAATTTATCGTACCGACGGAGTGGAGGCGCAAAATGTCCGTGCTTTACGGGGGCTAGGCTGCACGTACTTGCTCCTGCCACAGTCAAAATAATGGGAATATAAACAATCCTGTTTTTAGATTTGGTTAATGCGTGGCTGTTCCCAGCAACAGTGCTATACTGGGTCAACCCATGGTCAGGGGAAGCGAGCTTCACCAGGACCCAACTTCAAAAAAGTCTGGTTATAACATCGCAGAATGCGCGTGGCACTCTGACGTCAGACGTTACCCTGACGAGAACAGATACTAATCACATGATCTAAGCCAAAAGGCCGAGAAGCGATGCCAAAAATCCGGCGTGCCGTCGCTTTTATATTGGGAGAGGTGACGCGGAACCTACGGTTGCGTTCCAATATAATACGTCGACTGAACGATTCGGTTCCAGCCATTCAGCGTTGAGTTGACGCCAGGCTCGCCAACATCACCTTACTCCAGGACGCCTTAAAGAACGGACGGCAGCCTTCAACAAATCTGGGTATAGACTGGTTGTTTGGATCACTGCCTGTAATTTGTCTGTATGAGGTCACACGGCGGGAGTGCAACTCGAGATCTTCGGAGAGAAATCAAGACTGAAAAGTGCGCAATTTATCGTACCGACGGAGTGGAGGCGCAAAATGTCCGTGCTTTACGGGGGCTAGGCTGCACGTACTTGCTCCTGCCACAGTCAAAATAATGGGAATATAAACAATCCTGTTTTTAGATTTGGTTAATGCGTGGCTGTTCCCAGCAACAGTGCTATACTGGGTCAACCCATGGTCAGGGGAAGCGAGCTTCACCAGGACCCAACTTCAAAAAAGTCTGGTTATAACATCGCAGAATGCGCGAGGCACTCTGACGTCAGACGTTACCCTGACGAGAACAGATACTAATCACATGATCTAAGCCAAAAGGCCGAGAATCCGGCGTGCCGTCGCTTTTATATTGGGAGAGGTGACGCGGAACCTACGGTTGCGTTCCAATATAATACGTCGACTGAACGATTCGGTTCCAGCCATTCAGCGTTGAGTTGACGCCAGGCTCGCCAACATCACCTTACTCCAGGACGCCTTAAAGAACGGACGGCAGCCTTCAACAAATCTGGGTATAGACTGGTTGTTTGGATCACTGCCTGTAATTTGTCTGTATGAGGTCACACGGCGGGAGTGCAACTCGAGATCTTCGGAGAGAAATCAAGACTGAAAAGTGCGCAATTTATCGTACCGACGGAGTGGAGGCGCAAAATGTCCGTGCTTTACGGGGGCTAGGCTGCACGTACTTGCTCCTGCCACAGTCAAAATAATGGGAATATAAACAATCCTGTTTTTAGATTTGGTTAATGCGTGGCTGTTCCCAGCAACAGTGCTATACTGGGTCAACCCATGATCAGGGGAAGCGAGCTTCACCAGGACCCAACTTCAAAAAAGTCTGGTTATAACATCGCAGAATGCGCGTGGCACTCTGACGTCAGACGTTACCCTGACAAGAACAGATACTAATCACATGATCTAAGCCAAAAGGCCGAGAATCCGGCGTGCCGTCGCTTTTATATTGGGAGAGGTGACGCGGAACCTACGGTTGCGTTCCAATATAATACGTCGACTGAACGATTCGGTTCCAGCCATTCAGCGTTGAGTTGACGCCAGGCTCGCCAACATCACCTTACTCCAGGACGCCTTAAAGAACGGACGGCAGCCTTCAACAAATCTGGGTATAGACTGGTTGTTTGGATCACTGCCTGTAATTTGTCTGTATGAGGTCACACGGCGGGAGTGCAACTCGAGATCTTCGGAGAGAAATCAAGACTGAAAAGTGCGCAATTTATCGTACCGACGGAGTGGAGGCGCAAAATGTCCGTGCTTTACGGGGGCTAGGCTGCACGTACTTGCTCCTGCCACAGTCAAAATAATGGGAATATAAACAATCCTGTTTTTAGATTTGGTTAATGCGTGGCTGTTCCCAGCAACAGTGCTATACTGGGTCAACCCATGGTCAGGGGAAGCGAGCTTCACCAGGACCCAACTTCAAAAAAGTCTGGTTATAACATCGCAGAATGCGCGTGGCACTCTGACGTCAGACGTTACCCCGACGAGAACAGATACTAATCACATGATCTAAGCCAAAAGGCCGAGAAGCGATGCCAAAAATCCGGCGTGCCGTCGCTTTTATATTGGGAGAGGTGACGCGGAACCTACGGTTGCGTTCCAATATATAATACGTCGACTGAACGATTCGGTTCCAGCCATTCAGCGTTGAGTTGACGCCAGGCTCGCCAACATCACCTTACTCCAGGACGCCTTAAAGAACGGACGGCAGCCTTCAACAAATCTGGGTATAGACTGGTTGTTTGGATCACTGCCTGTAATTTGTCTGTATGAGGTCACACGGCGGGAGTGCAACTCGAGATCTTCGGAGAGAAATCAAGACTGAAAAGTGCGCAATTTATCGTACCGACGGAGTGGAGGCGCATAATGTCCGTGCTTTACGGGGGCTATGCTGCACGTACTTGCTCCTGCCACAGTCAAAATAATGGGAATATAAACAATCCTGTTTTTATATTTGGTTAATGCGTGGCTGTTCCCAGCAACAGTGCTATACTGGGTCAACCCATGGTCAGGGGAAGCGAGCTTCACCAGGACCCAACTTCAAAAAAGTCTGGTTATAACATCGCAGAATGCGCGTGGCACTCTGACGTCAGACGTTACCCTGACGAGAACAGATACTAATCACATGATCTAAGCCAAAAGGCCGAGAATCCGGCGTGCCGTCGCTTTTATATTGGGAGAGGTGACGCGGAACCTACGGTTGCGTTCCAATATAATACGTCGACTGAACGATTCGGTTCCAGCCATTCAGCGTTGAGTTGACGCCAGGCTCGCCAACATCACCTTACTCCAGGACGCCTTAAAGAACGGACGGCAGCCTTCAACAAATCTGGGTATAGACTGGTTGTTTGGATCACTGCCTGTAATTTGTCTGTATGAGGTCACACGGCGGGAGTGCAACTCGAGATCTTCGGAGAGAAATCAAGACTGAAAAGTGCGCAATTTATCGTACCGACGGAGTGGAGGCGCAAAATGTCCGTGCTTTACGGGGGCTAGGCTGCACGTACTTGCTCCTGCCACAGTCAAAATAATGGGAATATAAACAATCCTGTTTTTAGATTTGGTTAATGCGTGGCTGTTCCCAGCAACAGTGCTATACTGGGTCAACCCATGATCAGGGGAAGCGAGCTTCACCAGGACCCAACTTCAAAAAAGTCTGGTTATAACATCGCAGAATGCGCGTGGCACTCTGACGTCAGACGTTACCCTGACAAGAACAGATACTAATCACATGATCTAAGCCAAAAGGCCGAGAATCCGGCGTGCCGTCGCTTTTATATTGGGAGAGGTGACGCGGAACCTACGGTTGCGTTCCAATATAATACGTCGACTGAACGATTCGGTTCCAGCCATTCAGCGTTGAGTTGACGCCAGGCTCGCCAACATCACCTTACTCCAGGACGCCTTAAAGAACGGACGGCAGCCTTCAACAAATCTGGGTATAGACTGGTTGTTTGGATCACTGCCTGTAATTTGTCTGTATGAGGTCACACGGCGGGAGTGCAACTCGAGATCTTCGGAGAGAAATCAAGACTGAAAAGTGCGCAATTTATCGTACCGACGGAGTGGAGGCGCAAAATGTCCGTGCTTTACGGGGGCTAGGCTGCACGTACTTGCTCCTGCCACAGTCAAAATAATGGGAATATAAACAATCCTGTTTTTAGATTTGGTTAATGCGTGGCTGTTCCCAGCAACAGTGCTATACTGGGTCAACCCATGGTCAGGGGAAGCGAGCTTCACCAGGACCCAACTTCAAAAAAGTCTGGTTATAACATCGCAGAATGCGCGTGGCACTCTGACGTCAGACGTTACCCTGACGAGAACAGATACTAATCACATGATCTAAGCCAAAAGGCCGAGAAGCGATGCCAAAAATCCGGCGTGCCGTCGCTTTTATATTGGGAGAGGTGACGCGGAACCTACGGTTGCGTTCCAATATAATACGTCGACTGAACGATTCGGTTCCAGCCATTCAGCGTTGAGTTGACGCCAGGCTCGCCAACATCACCTTACTCCAGGACGCCTTAAAGAACGGACGGCAGCCTTCAACAAATCTGGGTATAGACTGGTTGTTTGGATCACTGCCTGTAATTTGTCTGTATGAGGTCACACGGCGGGAGTGCAACTCGAGATCTTCGGAGAGAAATCAAGACTGAAAAGTGCGCAATTTATCGTACCGACGGAGTGGAGGCGCAAAATGTCCGTGCTTTACGGGGGCTAGGCTGCACGTACTTGCTCCTGCCACAGTCAAAATAATGGGAATATAAACAATCCTGTTTTTAGATTTGGTTAATGCGTGGCTGTTCCCAGCAACAGTGCTATACTGGGTCAACCCATGGTCAGGGGAAGCGAGCTTCACCAGGACCCAACTTCAAAAAAGTCTGGTTATAACATCGCAGAATGCGCGTGGCACTCTGACGTCAGACGTTACCCTGACGAGAACAGATACTAATCACATGATCTAAGCCAAAAGGCCGAGAAGCGATGCCAAAAATCCGGCGTGCCGTCGCTTTTATATTGGGAGAGGTGACGCGGAACCTACGGTTGCGTTCCAATATAATACGTCGACTGAACGATTCGGTTCCAGCCATTCAGCGTTGAGTTGACGCCAGGCTCGCCAACATCACCTTACTCCAGGACGCCTTAAAGAACGGACGGCAGCCTTCAACAAATCTGGGTATAGACTGGTTGTTTGGATCACTGCCTGTAATTTGTCTGTATGAGGTCACACGGCGGGAGTGCAACTCGAGATCTTCGGAGAGAAATCAAGACTGAAAAGTGCGCAATTTATCGTACCGACGGAGTGGAGGCGCAAAATGTCCGTGCTTTACGGGGGCTAGGCTGCACGTACTTGCTCCTGCCACAGTCAAAATAATGGGAATATAAACAATCCTGTTTTTAGATTTGGTTAATGCGTGGCTGTTCCCAGCAACAGTGCTATACTGGGTCAACCCATGGTCAGGGGAAGCGAGCTTCACCAGGACCCAACTTCAAAAAAGTCTGGTTATAACATCGCAGAATGCGCGTGGCACTCTGACGTCAGACGTTACCCTGACGAGAACAGATACTAATCACATGATCTAAGCCAAAAGGTCGAGAATCCGGCGTGCCGTCGCTTTTATATTGGGAGAGGTGGCGCGGAACCTACGGTTGCGTTCCAATATAATACGTCGACTGAACGATTCGGTTCCAGCCATTCAGCGTTGCGTTGACGCCAGGCTCGCCAACATCACCTTACTCCAGGACGCCTTAAAGAACGGACGGCAGCCTTCAACAAATCTGGGTATAGACTGGTTGTTTGGATCACTGCCTGTAATTTGTCTGTATGAGGTCACACGGCGGGAGTGCAACTCGAGATCTTCGGAGAGAAATCAAGACTGAAAAGTGCGCAATTTATCGTACCGACGGAGTGGAGGCGCAAAATGTCCGTGCTTTACGGGGGCTAGGCTGCACGTACTTGCTCCTGCCACAGTCAAAATAATGGGAATATAAACAATCCTGTTTTTAGATTTGGTTAATGCGTGGCTGTTCCCAGCAACAGTGCTATACTGGGTCAACCCATGGTCAGGGGAAGCGAGCTTCACCAGGACCCAACTTCAAAAAAGTCTGGTTATAACATCGCAGAATGCGCGTGGCACTCTGACGTCAGACGTTACCCTGACGAGAACAGATACTAATCACATGATCTAAGCCAAAAGGCCGAGAATCCGGCGTGCCGTCGCTTTTATATTGGGAGAGGTGACGCGGAACCTACGGTTGCGTTCCAATATAATACGTCGACTGAACGATTCGGTTCCAGCCATTCAGCGTTGAGTTGACGCCAGGCTCGCCAACATCACCTTACTCCAGGACGCCTTAAAGAACGGACGGCAGCCTTCAACAAATCTGGGTATAGACTGGTTGTTTGGATCACTGCCTGTAATTTGTCTGTATGAGGTCACACGGCGGGAGTGCAACTCGAGATCTTCGGAGAGAAATCAAGACTGAAAAGTGCGCAATTTATCGTACCGACGGAGTGGAGGCGCAAAATGTCCGTGCTTTACGGGGGCTAGGCTGCACGTACTTGCTCCTGCCACAGTCAAAATAATGGGAATATAAACAATCCTGTTTTTAGATTTGGTTAATGCGTGGCTGTTCCCAGCAACAGTGCTATACTGGGTCAACCCATGGTCAGGGGAAGCGAGCTTCACCAGGACCCAACTTCAAAAAAGTCTGGTTATAACATCGCAGAATGCGCGTGGCACTCTGACGTCAGACGTTACCCTGACGAGAACAGATACTAATCACATGATCTAAGCCAAAAGGCCGAGAATCCGGCGTGCCGTCGCTTTTATATTGGGAGAGGTGACGCGGAACCTACGGTTGCGTTCCAATATAATACGTCGACTGAACGATTCGGTTCCAGCCATTCAGCGTTGAGTTGACGCCAGGCTCGCCAACATCACCTTACTCCAGGACGCCTTAAAGAACGGACGGCAGCCTTCAACAAATCTGGGTATAGACTGGTTGTTTGGATCACTGCCTGTAATTTGTCTGTATGAGGTCACACGGCGGGAGTGCAACTCGAGATCTTCGGAGAGAAATCAAGACTGAAAAGTGCGCAATTTATCGTACCGACGGAGTGGAGGCGCAAAATGTCCGTGCTTTACGGGGGCTAGGCTGCACGTACTTGCTCCTGCCACAGTCAAAATAATGGGAATATAAACAATCCTGTTTTTAGATTTGGTTAATGCGTGGCTGTTCCCAGCAACAGTGCTATACTGGGTCAACCCATGGTCAGGGGAAGCGAGCTTCACCAGGACCCAACTTCAAAAAAGTCTGGTTATAACATCGCAGAATGCGCGTGGCACTCTGACGTCAGACGTTACCCCGACGAGAACAGATACTAATCACATGATCTAAGCCAAAAGGCCGAGAAGCGATGCCAAAAATCCGGCGTGCCGTCGCTTTTATATTGGGAGAGGTGACGCGGAACCTACGGTTGCGTTCCAATATATAATACGTCGACTGAACGATTCGGTTCCAGCCATTCAGCGTTGAGTTGACGCCAGGCTCGCCAACATCACCTTACTCCAGGACCCCAGCAAACACATAACATTTTAAAAACATTGTTGAAAGGTTGTAAGCAAAACATTGTGAAACTAACATAAAATAACATTATTAAAACGTTAAAATGTCGTGTAATTGAAAACATTTTCTCTATAACATTTTTATAATGTTGTGAAAATGTTAAAACTGTGCAGTCTAAAGACGTTATATTGATAACATTTTAAAAACATTCTTAAAAAGTAATATACAAAACATTTTTTAAATAGCGTAAAAGAAACGTTATCAAAATGTTTTACTTCGTGGTCACTGAAAACGTTTTGCGTATAGCATTAAAATAACGTTCTTAAAACGTTAAACTGAAGGCTAATTGAAAACATTTTATCAATAACATTTGTATAATGTTGTGAAAATGTTCAAACTGTCCAGGCTAAAGACGTTATTTTGATAACATTTTAAAAACATTCTTAAAAGTAATATACAAAACATTTTTTAAATAGCGTAAAAGAAACTTTATCAAAATGTTTTACTTCGTGGTCACTGAAAACGTTTTGCGTATAGCATTAAAAAAACGTTCTTAAAACGTTAAACTGAAGTCTAATTGAAAACATTCTCTCTATAACATTTTTATAATGTTGTGAAAATGTTAAAACTGTGCATGTTAAAGACGTTATATTGATAACCTTTGTAAAACATTCTTAAAAAGTAATATATCAAACATTTTTTAAATAGCGTAAAAGAAACGTTATCAAAATGTTTTACTTCGTGGTCACTGAAAACGTTTTGCGTATAGCATGAAAATAACGTTATTAAAACGTTAAACTGAAATATAATTGAAAACATTTTCTCTATAACATTTTTATAATGTTGTGAAAATGTTAAAACTGTGCAGTCTGAAGACGTTATATTGATAACATTTTAAAAACATTCTTAAAAAGTAGTATACAAAACATTTTTTAAATAGCGTAAAGGAAACGTTATCAAAATGTTTTACTTCGTGGTCACTGAAAACGTTTTGCGTATAGCGTTAAAATAACGTTCTTAAAACGTTAAACTGAAGTCTAATTGCAAACATTTTCTCTATAACATTTGTATAATGTTGTGAAAATGTTCAAACTGTCCAGGCTAAAGACGTTATTTTGATAACATTTTAAAAACATTCTTAAAAGTAATATACAAAACATTTTTTAAATAGCGTAAAAGAAACGTTATCAAAATTTTTTACTTCGTGGTCACTGAAAACGTTTTGCGTATAGCATTAAAAAAACGTTCTTAAAACGTTAAACTGAAGTCTAATTGAAAACATTCTCTCTATAACATTTTTATAATGTTGTGAAAATGTTAAAACTGTGCATGTTAAAGACGTTATATTGATAACCTTTGTAAAACATTCTTAAAAAGTAATATACCAAACATTTTTTAAATAGCGTAAAAGACACGTTATCAAAATGTTTTACTTCGTGGTCACTGAAAACGTTTTGCGTATAGCATGAAAATAACGTTATTAAAACGTTAAACTGAAATCTAATTGAAAACATTTTCTCTATAACATTTTTATAATGTTGTGAAAATGTTAAAACTGTGCAGTCTGAAGACGTTATATTGGTAACATTTTAAAAACATTCTTAAAAAGTAGTATACAAAACATTTTTTAAATTGCGTAAAGGAAACGTTATCAAAATGTTTTACTTCGTGGTCACTGAAAACGTTTTGCGTATAGCGTTAAAATAACGTTCTTAAAACGTTAAACTGAAGTCTAATTGAAAACATTTTCTCTATAACATTTGTATAATGTTGTGAAAATGTTAAAACTGTGCAGGCTAAAGACGTTATTTTGATAACATTTTAAAAACATTCTTAAAAGTAATATACAAAACATTTTTTAAATAGCGTAAAAGAAACGTTATCAAAATGTTTTACTTCGTGGTCACTGAAAACGTTTTGCGTATAGCATTCAAATAACGTTCTTAAAACGTTAAACTGAAGTCTAATTGAAAAAAAATTCTCTGTAACATTTTTATAATGTTGTGAAAATGTTAAAACTGTGCATGTTAAAGACGTTATATTGAAAACGTTTTGCGTATAGCAGTAAAACAACGTTCTTAAAACGTTAAAATGAAGTATAATTATAAACATTTTCCTAAAAAGTAATATACCAAACATTTTTTAAATATCGTAAAAGAAACGTCAAAATGTTTTACTTCGTGGTCACTGAAAACGTTTTGCGTATAGCAGTAAAACAACGTTCTTAAAACGTTAAAATGAAGTCTAATTATAAACATTTTCTTAAAAAGTAATATACCAAACTTTTTTTAAATAGCGTAAAAGAAACGTTATCAAAATGTTTTACTTCGTGGTCACTGAAAACGTTTTGCGTATAGCATGAAAATAACGTTATTAAAACGTTAAACTGAAGTCTAATTGAAAACATTTTCTCTATAACATTTGTATAATGTTGTGAAAATGTTAAAACTGTGCAGGCTAAAGACGTTATTTTGATAACATTTTAAAAACATTCTTAAAAGTAATATACAAAACATTTTTTAAATAGCGTAAAAGAAACGTTATCAAAATGTTTTACTTCGTGGTCACTGAAAACGTTTTGCGTATAGCATTCAAATAACGTTCTTAAAACGTTAAACTGAAGTCTAATTGAAAAAAAATTCTCTGTAACATTTTTATAATGTTGTGAAAATGTTAAAACTGTGCATGTTAAAGACGTTATATTGAAAACGTTTTGCGTATAGCAGTAAAACAACGTTCTTAAAACGTTAAAATGAAGTATAATTATAAACATTTTCCTAAAAAGTAATATACCAAACATTTTTTAAATATCGTAAAAGAAACGTCAAAATGTTTTACTTCGTGGTCACTGAAAACGTTTTGCGTATAGCAGTAAAACAACGTTCTTAAAACGTTAAAATGAAGTCTAATTATAAACATTTTCTTAAAAAGTAATATACCAAACATTTTTTAAATATCGTAAAAGAAACGTTCTCAAAATGTTTTACTTCGTGGTCACTGAAAACGTTTTGCGTATAGCAGTAAAACAACGTTCTTAAAACGTTAAAATGAAGTCTAATTATAAACATTTTCTTAAAAAGTAATATACCAAACTTTTTTTAAATAGCGTAAAAGAAACGTTATCAAAATGTTTTACTTCGTGGTCACTGAAAACGTTTTGCGTATAGCATGAAAATAACGTTATTAAAACGTTAAACTGAAATCTAATTGAAAACATTTTCTCTATAACATTTTTATAATGTTGTGAAAATGTTAAAACTGTGCAGTCTGAAGACGTTATATTGATAACATTTTAAAAACATTCTTAAAAAGTAATATACAAAACATTTTTTAAATAGCGTAAAAGAAACGTTATCAAAATGTTTTACTTCGTGGTCACTGAAAACGTTTTGCGTACAATTTTTTTTTAAAAGTTAAATAGGTATTTTTCTAGAATAGAAAAAGTTATCAGCTTTCATTTGGTACCAAGAACGTAAAAATCCGTCAAGGATTAATGCCAGCCGATTAAAAACAAGAAATGATTAAAAGGCTGGCAGGTCATTTAATCGACAGGGTTATGACGTAAATGTACATGTGCGCGTACATGTGTACATTGTACACATACTATGTACATATGAGCGTACGCGCACATGTACAACATGTGAAGCACGTTTCAAGAAAAAGGCTTGTATCTCCAATTCACGACGTCGGAAATTTAAGTTTTTGATATTTTTCGTTAAAGAACGGACGGCAGCCTTCAACAAATCTGGGTATAGACTGGTTGTTTGGATCACTGCCTGTAATTTGTCTGTATGAGGTCACACGGCGGGAGTGCAACTCGAGATCTTCGGAGAGAAATCAAAACTGAAAAGTGCGCAATTTATCGTACCGACGGAGTGGAGGCGCAAAATGTCCGTGCTTTACGGGGGCTAGGCTGCACGTACTTGCTCCTGCCACAGTCAAAATAATGGGAATATAAACAATCCTGTTTTTAGATTTGGTTAATGCGTGGCTGTTCCCAGCAACAGTGCTATACTGGGTCAACCCATGGTCAGGGGAAGCGAGCTTCACCAGGACCCAACTTCAAAAAAGTCTGGTTATAACATCGCAGAATGCGCGTGGCATTCTGACGTCAGACGTTACCCTGACGAGAACAGATACTAATCACATGATCTAAGCCAAAAGGCCGAGAAGCGATGCCAAAAATCCGGCGTGCCGTCGCTTTTATATTGGGAGAGGTGACGCGGAACCTACGGTTGCGTTCCAATATAATACGTCGACTGAACGATTCGGTTCCAGCCATTCAGCGTTGAGTTGACGCCAGTCTCGCCAACATCACCTTACTCCAGGACGCCTTAAAGAACGGACGGCAGCCTTCAACAAATCTGGGTATAGACTGGTTGTTTGGATCACTGCCTGTAATTTGTCTGTATGAGGTCACACGGCGGGAGTGCAACTCGAGATCTTCGGAGAGAAATCAAGACTGAAAAGTGCGCAATTTACCGTACCGACGGAGTGGAGGCGCAAAATGTCCGTGCTTTACGGGGGCTAGGCTGCACGTAGGGGGAAGCGAGCTTCACCAGGACCCAACTTCAAAAAAGTCTGGTTATAACATCGCAGAATGCGCGTGGCACTCTGACGTCAGACGTTACCCTGACGAGAACAGATACTAATCACATGATCTAAGCCAAAAGGCCGAGAAGCGATGCCAAAAATCCGGCGTGCCGTCGCTTTTATATTGGGAGAGGTGACGCGGAACCTACGGTTGCGTTCCAATATAATACGTCGACTGAACGATTCGGTTCCAGCCATTCAGCGTTGAGTTGACGCCAGGCTCGCCAACATCACCTTACTCCAGGACGCCTTAAAGAACGGACGGCAGCCTTCAACAAATCTGGGTATAGACTAGTTCTTCGGAGAGAAATCAAGACTGAAAAGTGCGCAATTTACCGTACCGACGGAGTGGAGGCGCAAAATGTCCGTGCTTTACGGGGGCTAGGCTGCACGTACTTGCTCCTGCCACAGTCAAAATAATGGGAATATAAACAATCCTGTTTTTAGATTTGGTTAATGCGTGGCTGTTCCCAGCAACAGTGCTATACTGGGTCAACCCATGGTCAGGGGAAGCGAGCTTCACCAGGACCCAACTTCAAAAAAGTCTGGTTATAACATCGCAGAATGCGCGTGGCACTCTGACGTCAGACGTTACCCTGACGAGAACAGATACTAATCACATGATCTAAGCCAAAAGGCCGAGAAGCGATGCCAAAAATCCGGCGTGCCGTCGCTTTTATATTGGGAGAGGTGACGCGGAACCTATGGTTGCGTTCCAATATAATACGTCGACTGAACGATTCGGTTCCAGCCATTCAGCGTTGAGTTGACGCCAGGCTCGCCAACATCACCTTACTCCAGGACGCCTTAAAGAACGGACGGCAGCCTTCAACAAATCTGGGTATAGACTGGTTGTTTGGATCACTGCCTGTAATTTGTCTGTATGAGGTCACACGGCGGGAGTGCAACTCGAGATCTTCGGAGAGAAATCAAGACTGAAAAGTGCGCAATTTACCGTGCCGACGGAGTGGAGGCGCAAAATGTCCGTGCTAAACGGGGGCTAGGCTGCACGTACTTGCTCCTGCCACAGTCAAAATAATGGGAATATAAACAATCCTGTTTTTAGATTTGGTTAATGCGTGGCTGTTCCCAGCAACAGTGCTATACTGGGTCAACCCATGGTCAGGGGAAGCGAGCTTCACCAGGACCCAACTTCAAAATAGTCTGGTTATAACATCGCAGAATGCGCGTGGCACTCTGACGTCAGACGTTACCCTGACGAGAACAGATACTAATCACATGATCTAAGCCAAAAGGCCGAGAAGCGATGCCAAAAATCCGGCGTGCCGTCGCTTTTATATTGGGAGAGGTGACGCGGAACCTATGGTTGCGTTCCAATATAATACGTCGACTGAACGATTCGGTTCCAGCCATTCAGCGTTGAGTTGACGCCAGGCTCGCCAACATCACCTTACTCCAGGACGCCTTAAAGAACGGACGGCAGCCTTCAACAAATCTGGGTATAGACTGGTTGTTTGGATCACTGCCTGTAATTTGTCTGTATGAGGTCACACGGCGGGAGTGCAACTCGAGATCTTCGGAGAGAAATCAAGACTGAAAAGTGCGCAATTTACCGTGCCGACGGAGTGGAGGCGCAAAATGTCCGTGCTAAACGGGGGCTAGGCTGCACGTACTTGCTCCTGCCACAGTCAAAATAATGGGAATATAAACAATCCTGTTTTTAGATTTGGTTAATGCGTGGCTGTTCCCAGCAACAGTGCTATACTGGGTCAACCCATGGTCAGGGGAAGCGAGCTTCACCAGGACCCAACTTCAAAATAGTCTGGTTATAACATCGCAGAATGCGCGTGGCACTCTGACGTCAGACGTTACCCTGACGAGAACAGATACTAATCACATGATCTAAGCCAAAAGGCCGAGAAGCGATGCCAAAAATCCGGCGTGCCGTCGCTTTTATTTCGGGAGAGGTGACGCGGAACCTACGGTTGCGTTCCAATATAATACGTCGACTGAACGATTCGGTTCCAGCCATTCAGCGTTGAGTTGACGCCAGGCTCGCCAACATCACCTTACTCCAGGACGCCTTAAAGAACGGACGGCAGCCTTCAACAAATCTGGGTATAGACTGGTTGTTTGGATCACTGCCTGTAATTTGTCTGTATGAGGTCACACGGCGGGAGTGCAACTCGAGATCTTCGGAGAGAAATCAAGACTGAAAAGTGCGCAATTTACCGTACCGACGGAGTGGAGGCGCAAAATGTCCGTGCTTTACGGGGGCTAGGCTGCACGTACTTGCTCCTGCCACAGTCAAAATAATGGGAATATAAACAATCCTGTTTTTAGATTTGGTTAATGCGTGGCTGTTCCCAGCAACAGTGCTATACTAGGTCAACCCATGGTCAGGGGAAGCGAGCTTCACCAGGACCCAACTTCAAAAAAGTCTGGTTATAACATCGCAGAATGCGCGTGGCACTCTGACGTCAGACGTTACCCTGACGAGAACAGATACTAATCACATGATCTAAGCCAAAAGGCCGAGAAGCGATGCCAAAAATCCGGCGTGCCGTCGCTTTTATATTGGGAGAGGTGACGCGGAACCTACAGTTGCGTTCCAATATAATACGTCGACTGAACGATTCGGTTCCAGCCATTCACCGTTGAGTTGACGCCAGGCTCGCCAACATCACCTTACTCCAGGACGCCTTAAAGAACGGACGGCAGCCTTCAACAAATCTGGGTATAGACTAGTTGTTTGGATCACTGCCTGTAATTTGTCTGTATGAGGTCACACGGCGGGAGTGCAACTCGAGATCTTCGGAGAGAAATCAAGACTGAAAAGTGCGCAATTTACCGTACCGACGGAGTGGAGGCGCAAAATGTCCGTGCTTTACGGGGGCTAGGCTGCACGTACTTGCTCCTGCCACAGTCAAAATAATGGGAATATAAACAATCCTGTTTTTAGATTTGGTTAATGCGTGGCTGTTCCCAGCAACAGTGCTATACTGGGTCAACCCATGGTCAGGGGAAGCGAGCTTCACCAGGACCCAACTTCAAAAAAGTCTGGTTATAACATCGCAGAATGCGCGTGGCACTCTGACGTCAGACGTTACCCTGACGAGAACAGATACTAATCACATGATCTAAGCCAAAAGGCCGAGAAGCGATGCCAAAAATCCGGCGTGCCGTCGCTTTTATATTGGGAGAGGTGACGCGGAACCTATGGTTGCGTTCCAATATAATACGTCGACTGAACGATTCGGTTCCAGCCATTCAGCGTTGAGTTGACGCCAGGCTCGCCAACATCACCTTACTCCAGGACGCCTTAAAGAACGGACGGCAGCCTTCAACAAATCTGGGTATAGACTGGTTGTTTGGATCACTGCCTGTAATTTGTCTGTATGAGGTCACACGGCGGGAGTGCAACTCGAGATCTTCGGAGAGAAATCAAGACTGAAAAGTGCGCAATTTACCGTGCCGACGGAGTGGAGGCGCAAAATGTCCGTGCTAAACGGGGGCTAGGCTGCACGTACTTGCTCCTGCCACAGTCAAAATAATGGGAATATAAACAATCCTGTTTTTAGATTTGGTTAATGCGTGGCTGTTCCCAGCAACAGTGCTATACTGGGTCAACCCATGGTCAGGGGAAGCGAGCTTCACCAGGACCCAACTTCAAAATAGTCTGGTTATAACATCGCAGAATGCGCGTGGCACTCTGACGTCAGACGTTACCCTGACGAGAACAGATACTAATCACATGATCTAAGCCAAAAGGCCGAGAAGCGATGCCAAAAATCCGGCGTGCCGTCGCTTTTATATTGGGAGAGGTGACGCGGAACCTACGGTTGCGTTCCAATATAATACGTCGACTGAACGATTCGGTTCCAGCCATTCAGCGTTGAGTTGACGCCAGGCTCGCCAACATCACCTTACTCCAGGACGCCTTAAAGAACGGACGGCAGCCTTCAACAAATCTGGGTATAGACTGGTTGTTTGGATCACTGCCTGTAATTTGTCTGTATGAGGTCACACGGCGGGAGTGCAACTCGAGATCTTCGGAGAGAAATCAAGACTGAAAAGTGCGCAATTTACCGTACCGACGGAGTGGAGGCGCAAAATGTCCGTGCTTTACGGGGGCTAGGCTGCACGTACTTGCTCCTGCCACAGTCAAAATAATGGGAATATAAACAATCCTGTTTTTAGATTTGGTTAATGCGTGGCTGTTCCCAGCAACAGTGCTATACTGGGTCAACCCATGGTCAGGGGAAGCGAGCTTCACCAGGACCCAACTTCAAAAAAGTCTGGTTATAACATCGCAGAATGCGCGTGGCACTCTGACGTCAGACGTTACCCTGACGAGAACAGATACTAATCACATGATCTAAGCCAAAAGGCCGAGAAGCGATGCCAAAAATCCGGCGTGCCGTCGCTTTTATATTGGGAGAGGTGACGCGGAACCTACGGTTGCGTTCCAATATAATACGTCGACTGAACGATTCGGTTCCAGCCATTCAGCGTTGAGTTGACGCCAGGCTCGCCAACATCACCTTACTCCAGGACGCCTTAAAGAACGGACGGCAGCCTTCAACAAATCTGGGTATAGACTGGTTGTTTGGATCACTGCCTGTAATTTGTCTGTATGAGGTCACACGGCGGGAGTGCAACTCGAGATCTTCGGAGAGAAATCAAGACTGAAAAGTGCGCAATTTATCGTACCGACGGAGTGGAGGCGCAAAATGTCCGTGCTTTACGGGGGCTAGGCTGCACGTACTTGCTCCTGCCACAGTCAAAATAATGGGAATATAAACAATCCTGTTTTTAGATTTGGTTAATGCGTGGCTGTTCCCAGCAACAGTGCTATACTGGGTCAACCCATGGTCAGGGGAAGCGAGCTTCACCAGGACCCAACTTCAAAAAAGTCTGGTTATAACATCGCAGAATGCGCGTGGCACTCTGACGTCAGACGTTACCCTGACGAGAACAGATACTAATCACATGATCTAAGCCAAAAGGCCGAGAAGCGATGCCAAAAATCCGGCGTGCCGTCGCTTTTATATTGGGAGAGGTGACGCGGAACCTACGGTTGCGTTCCAATATAATACGTCGACTGAACGATTCGGTTCCAGCCATTCAGCGTTGAGTTGACGCCAGGCTCGCCAACATCACCTTACTCCAGGACGCCTTAAAGAACGGACGGCAGCCTTCAACAAATCTGGGTATAGACTAGTTGTTTGGATCACTGCCTGTAATTTGTCTGTATGAGGTCACACGGCGGGAGTGCAACTCGAGATCTTCGGAGAGAAATCAAGACTGAAAAGTGCGCAATTTACCGTGCCGACGGAGTGGAGGCGCAAAATGTCCGTGCTAAACGGGGGCTAGGCTGCACGTACTTGCTCCTGCCACAGTCAAAATAATGGGAATATAAACAATCCTGTTTTTAGATTTGGTTAATGCGTGGCTGTTCCCAGCAACAGTGCTATACTGGGTCAACCCATGGTCAGGGGAAGCGAGCTTCACCAGGACCCAACTTCAAAATAGTCTGGTTATAACATCGCAGAATGCGCGTGGCACTCTGACGTCAGACGTTACCCTGACGAGAACAGATACTAATCACATGATCTAAGCCAAAAGGCCGAGAAGCGATGCCAAAAATCCGGCGTGCCGTCGCTTTTATATTGGGAGAGGTGACGCGGAACCTACGGTTGCGTTCCAATATAATACGTCGACTGAACGATTCGGTTCCAGCCATTCAGCGTTGAGTTGACGCCAGGCTCGCCAACATCACCTTACTCCAGGACGCCTTAAAGAACGGACGGCAGCCTTCAACAAATCTGGGTATAGACTGGTTGTTTGGATCACTGCCTGTAATTTGTCTGTATGAGGTCACACGGCGGGAGTGCAACTCGAGATCTTCGGAGAGAAATCAAGACTGAAAAGTGCGCAATTTACCGTACCGACGGAGTGGAGGCGCAAAATGTCCGTGCTTTACGGGGGCTAGGCTGCACGTACTTGCTCCTGCCACAGTCAAAATAATGGGAATATAAACAATCCTGTTTTTAGATTTGGTTAATGCGTGGCTGTTCCCAGCAACAGTGCTATACTGGGTCAACCCATGGTCAGGGGAAGCGAGCTTCACCAGGACCCAACTTCAAAAAAGTCTGGTTATAACATCGCAGAATGCGCGTGGCACTCTGACGTCAGACGTTACCCTGACGAGAACAGATACTAATCACATGATCTAAGCCAAAAGGCCGAGAAGCGATGCCAAAAATCCGGCGTGCCGTCGCTTTTATATTGGGAGAGGTGACGCGGAACCTACGGTTGCGTTCCAATATAATACGTCGACTGAACGATTCGGTTCCAGCCATTCAGCGTTGAGTTGACGCCAGGCTCGCCAACATCACCTTACTCCAGGACGCCTTAAAGAACGGACGGCAGCCTTCAACAAATCTGGGTATAGACTGGTTGTTTGGATCACTGCCTGTAATTTGTCTGTATGAGGTCACACGGCGGGAGTGCAACTCGAGATCTTCGGAGAGAAATCAAGACTGAAAAGTGCGCAATTTATCGTACCGACGGAGTGGAGGCGCAAAATGTCCGTGCTTTACGGGGGCTAGGCTGCACGTACTTGCTCCTGCCACAGTCAAAATAATGGGAATATAAACAATCCTGTTTTTAGATTTGGTTAATGCGTGGCTGTTCCCAGCAACAGTGCTATACTGGGTCAACCCATGGTCAGGGGAAGCGAGCTTCACCAGGACCCAACTTCAAAAAAGTCTGGTTATAACATCGCAGAATGCGCGTGGCACTCTGACGTCAGACGTTACCCTGACGAGAACAGATACTAATCACATGATCTAAGCCAAAAGGCCGAGAAGCGATGCCAAAAATCCGGCGTGCCGTCGCTTTTATATTGGGAGAGGTGACGCGGAACCTACGGTTGCGTTCCAATATAATACGTCGACTGAACGATTCGGTTCCAGCCATTCAGCGTTGAGTTGACGCCAGGCTCGCCAACATCACCTTACTCCAGGACGCCTTAAAGAACGGACGGCAGCCTTCAACAAATCTGGGTATAGACTAGTTGTTTGGATCACTGCCTGTAATTTGTCTGTATGAGGTCACACGGCGGGAGTGCAACTCGAGATCTTCGGAGAGAAATCAAGACTGAAAAGTGCGCAATTTACCGTACCGACGGAGTGGAGGCGCAAAATGTCCGTGCTTTACGGGGGCTAGGCTGCACGTACTTGCTCCTGCCACAGTCAAAATAATGGGAATATAAACAATCCTGTTTTTAGATTTGGTTAATGCGTGGCTGTTCCCAGCAACAGTGCTATACTGGGTCAACCCATGGTCAGGGGAAGCGAGCTTCACCAGGACCCAACTTCAAAAAAGTCTGGTTATAACATCGCAGAATGCGCGTGGCACTCTGACGTCAGACGTTACCCTGACGAGAACAGATACTAATCACATGATCTAAGCCAAAAGGCCGAGAAGCGATGCCAAAAATCCGGCGTGCCGTCGCTTTTATATTGGGAGAGGTGACGCGGAACCTATGGTTGCGTTCCAATATAATACGTCGACTGAACGATTCGGTTCCAGCCATTCAGCGTTGAGTTGACGCCAGGCTCGCCAACATCACCTTACTCCAGGACGCCTTAAAGAACGGACGGCAGCCTTCAACAAATCTGGGTATAGACTGGTTGTTTGGATCACTGCCTGTAATTTGTCTGTATGAGGTCACACGGCGGGAGTGCAACTCGAGATCTTCGGAGAGAAATCAAGACTGAAAAGTGCGCAATTTACCGTGCCGACGGAGTGGAGGCGCAAAATGTCCGTGCTAAACGGGGGCTAGGCTGCACGTACTTGCTCCTGCCACAGTCAAAATAATGGGAATATAAACAATCCTGTTTTTAGATTTGGTTAATGCGTGGCTGTTCCCAGCAACAGTGCTATACTGGGTCAACCCATGGTCAGGGGAAGCGAGCTTCACCAGGACCCAACTTCAAAATAGTCTGGTTATAACATCGCAGAATGCGCGTGGCACTCTGACGTCAGACGTTACCCTGACGAGAACAGATACTAATCACATGATCTAAGCCAAAAGGCCGAGAAGCGATGCCAAAAATCCGGCGTGCCGTCGCTTTTATATTGGGAGAGGTGACGCGGAACCTACGGTTGCGTTCCAATATAATACGTCGACTGAACGATTCGGTTCCAGCCATTCAGCGTTGAGTTGACGCCAGGCTCGCCAACATCACCTTACTCCAGGACGCCTTAAAGAACGGACGGCAGCCTTCAACAAATCTGGGTATAGACTGGTTGTTTGGATCACTGCCTGTAATTTGTCTGTATGAGGTCACACGGCGGGAGTGCAACTCGAGATCTTCGGAGAGAAATCAAGACTGAAAAGTGCGCAATTTACCGTACCGACGGAGTGGAGGCGCAAAATGTCCGTGCTTTACGGGGGCTAGGCTGCACGTACTTGCTCCTGCCACAGTCAAAATAATGGGAATATAAACAATCCTGTTTTTAGATTTGGTTAATGCGTGGCTGTTCCCAGCAAGAGTGCTATACTGGGTCAACCCATGGTCAGGGGAAGCGAGCTTCACCAGGACCCAACTTCAAAAAAGTCTGGTTATAACATCGCAGAATGCGCGTGGCACTCTGACGTCAGACGTTACCCTGACGAGAACAGATACTAATCACATGATCTAAGCCAAAAGGCCGAGAAGCGATGCCAAAAATCCGGCGTGCCGTCGCTTTTATATTGGGAGAGGTGACGCGGAACCTACGGTTGCGTTCCAATATAATACGTCGACTGAACGATTCGGTTCCAGCCATTCACCGTTGAGTTGACGCCAGGCTCGCCAACATCACCTTACTCCAGGACGCCTTAAAGAACGGACGGCAGCCTTCAACAAATCTGGGTATAGACTAGTTGTTTGGATCACTGCCTGTAATTTGTCTGTATGAGGTCACACGGCGGGAGTGCAACTCGAGATCTTCGGAGAGAAATCAAGACTGAAAAGTGCGCAATTTACCGTACCGACGGAGTGGAGGCGCAAAATGTCCGTGCTTTACGGGGGCTAGGCTGCACGTACTTGCTCCTGCCACAGTCAAAATAATGGGAATATAAACAATCCTGTTTTTAGATTTGGTTAATGCGTGGCTGTTCCCAGCAACAGTGCTATACTGGGTCAACCCATGGTCAGGGGAAGCGAGCTTCACCAGGACCCAACTTCAAAAAAGTCTGGTTATAACATCGCAGAATGCGCGTGGCACTCTGACGTCAGACGTTACCCTGACGAGAACAGATACTAATCACATGATCTAAGCCAAAAGGCCGAGAAGCGATGCCAAAAATCCGGCGTGCCGTCGCTTTTATATTGGGAGAGGTGACGCGGAACCTATGGTTGCGTTCCAATATAATACGTCGACTGAACGATTCGGTTCCAGCCATTCAGCGTTGAGTTGACGCCAGGCTCGCCAACATCACCTTACTCCAGGACGCCTTAAAGAACGGACGGCAGCCTTCAACAAATCTGGGTATAGACTGGTTGTTTGGATCACTGCCTGTAATTTGTCTGTATGAGGTCACACGGCGGGAGTGCAACTCGAGATCTTCGGAGAGAAATCAAGACTGAAAAGTGCGCAATTTACCGTGCCGACGGAGTGGAGGCGCAAAATGTCCGTGCTAAACGGGGGCTAGGCTGCACGTACTTGCTCCTGCCACAGTCAAAATAATGGGAATATAAACAATCCTGTTTTTAGATTTGGTTAATGCGTGGCTGTTCCCAGCAACAGTGCTATACTGGGTCAACCCATGGTCAGGGGAAGCGAGCTTCACCAGGACCCAACTTCAAAATAGTCTGGTTATAACATCGCAGAATGCGCGTGGCACTCTGACGTCAGACGTTACCCTGACGAGAACAGATACTAATCACATGATCTAAGCCAAAAGGCCGAGAAGCGATGCCAAAAATCCGGCGTGCCGTCGCTTTTATATTGGGAGAGGTGACGCGGAACCTACGGTTGCGTTCCAATATAATACGTCGACTGAACGATTCGGTTCCAGCCATTCAGCGTTGAGTTGACGCCAGGCTCGCCAACATCACCTTACTCCAGGACGCCTTAAAGAACGGACGGCAGCCTTCAACAAATCTGGGTATAGACTGGTTGTTTGGATCACTGCCTGTAATTTGTCTGTATGAGGTCACACGGCGGGAGTGCAACTCGAGATCTTCGGAGAGAAATCAAGACTGAAAAGTGCGCAATTTACCGTACCGACGGAGTGGAGGCGCAAAATGTCCGTGCTTTACGGGGGCTAGGCTGCACGTACTTGCTCCTGCCACAGTCAAAATAATGGGAATATAAACAATCCTGTTTTTAGATTTGGTTAATGCGTGGCTGTTCCCAGCAACAGTGCTATACTGGGTCAACCCATGGTCAGGGGAAGCGAGCTTCACCAGGACCCAACTTCAAAAAAGTCTGGTTATAACATCGCAGAATGCGCGTGGCACTCTGACGTCAGACGTTACCCTGACGAGAACAGATACTAATCACATGATCTAAGCCAAAAGGCCGAGAAGCGATGCCAAAAATCCGGCGTGCCGTCGCTTTTATATTGGGAGAGGTGACGCGGAACCTACGGTTGCGTTCCAATATAATACGTCGACTGAACGATTCGGTTCCAGCCATTCACCGTTGAGTTGACGCCAGGCTCGCCAACATCACCTTACTCCAGGACGCCTTAAAGAACGGACGGCAGCCTTCAACAAATCTGGGTATAGACTGGTTGTTTGGATCACTGCCTGTAATTTGTCTGTATAAGGTCACACGGCGGGAGTGCAACTCGAGATCTTCGGAGAGAAATCAAGACTGAAAAGTGCGCAATTTACCGTACCGACGGAGTGGAGGCGCAAAATGTCCGTGCTTTACGGGGGCTAGGCTGCACGTACTTGCTCCTGCCACAGTCAAAATAATGGGAATATAAACAATCCTGTTTTTAGATTTGGTTAATGCGTGGCTGTTCCCAGCAACAGTGCTATACTGGGTCAACCCATGGTCAGGGGAAGCGAGCTTCACCAGGACCCAACTTCAAAAAAGTCTGGTTATAACATCGCAGAATGCGCGTGGCACTCTGACGTCAGACGTTACCCTGACGAGAACAGATACTAATCACATGATCTAAGCCAAAAGGCCGAGAAGCGATGCCAAAAATCCGGCGTGCCGTCGCTTTTATATTGGGAGAGGTGACGCGGAACCTACGGTTGCGTTCCAATATAATACGTCGACTGAACGATTCGGTTCCAGCCATTCAGCGTTGAGTTGACGCCAGGCTCGCCAACATCACCTTACTCCAGGACGCCTTAAAGAACGGACGGCAGCCTTCAACAAATCTGGGTATAGACTGGTTGTTTGGATCACTGCCTGTAATTTGTCTGTATGAGGTCACACGGCGGGAGTGCAACTCGAGATCTTCGGAGAGAAATCAAGACTGAAAAGTGCGCAATTTACCGTGCCGACGGAGTGGAGGCGCAAAATGTCCGTGCTAAACGGGGGCTAGGCTGCACGTACTTGCTCCTGCCACAGTCAAAATAATGGGAATATAAACAATCCTGTTTTTAGATTTGGTTAATGCGTGGCTGTTCCCAGCAACAGTGCTATACTGGGTCAACCCATGGTCAGGGGAAGCGAGCTTCACCAGGACCCAACTTCAAAATAGTCTGGTTATAACATCGCAGAATGCGCGTGGCACTCTGACGTCAGACGTTACCCTGACGAGAACAGATACTAATCACATGATCTAAGCCAAAAGGCCGAGAAGCGATGCCAAAAATCCGGCGTGCCGTCGCTTTTATATTGGGAGAGGTGACGCGGAACCTACGGTTGCGTTCCAATATAATACGTCGACTGAACGATTCGGTTCCAGCCATTCAGCGTTGAGTTGACGCCAGGCTCGCCAACATCACCTTACTCCAGGACGCCTTAAAGAACGGACGGCAGCCTTCA
The DNA here is from genome assembly GCA_037783545.1 of Henricia sp. BOLD:AAB3569. Classification (NCBI taxonomy): domain Eukaryota; kingdom Metazoa; phylum Echinodermata; class Asteroidea; order Spinulosida; family Echinasteridae; genus Henricia; species Henricia sp. BOLD:AAB3569. The sequence goes on along the minus strand of JBBELK010000351.1, from coordinate 82,440 downwards.
ACAAATCTGGGTATAGACTGGTTGTTTGGATCACTGCCTGTAATTTGTCTGTATAAGGTCACACGGCGGGAGTGCAACTCGAGATCTTCGGAGAGAAATCAAGACTGAAAAGTGCGCAATTTACCGTACCGACGGAGTGGAGGCGCAAAATGTCCGTGCTTTACGGGGGCTAGGCTGCACGTACTTGCTCCTGCCACAGTCAAAATAATGGGAATATAAACAATCCTGTTTTTAGATTTGGTTAATGCGTGGCTGTTCCCAGCAACAGTGCTATACTGGGTCAACCCATGGTCAGGGGAAGCGAGCTTCACCAGGACCCAACTTCAAAAAAGTCTGGTTATAACATCGCAGAATGCGCGTGGCACTCTGACGTCAGACGTTACCCTGACGAGAACAGATACTAATCACATGATCTAAGCCAAAAGGCCGAGAAGCGATGCCAAAAATCCGGCGTGCCGTCGCTTTTATATTGGGAGAGGTGACGCGGAACCTACGGTTGCGTTCCAATATAATACGTCGACTGAACGATTCGGTTCCAGCCATTCAGCGTTGAGTTGACGCCAGGCTCGCCAACATCACCTTACTCCAGGACGCCTTAAAGAACGGACGGCAGCCTTCAACAAATCTGGGTATAGACTGGTTGTTTGGATCACTGCCTGTAATTTGTCTGTATGAGGTCACACGGCGGGAGTGCAACTCGAGATCTTCGGAGAGAAATCAAGACTGAAAAGTGCGCAATTTACCGTGCCGACGGAGTGGAGGCGCAAAATGTCCGTGCTAAACGGGGGCTAGGCTGCACGTACTTGCTCCTGCCACAGTCAAAATAATGGGAATATAAACAATCCTGTTTTTAGATTTGGTTAATGCGTGGCTGTTCCCAGCAACAGTGCTATACTGGGTCAACCCATGGTCAGGGGAAGCGAGCTTCACCAGGACCCAACTTCAAAATAGTCTGGTTATAACATCGCAGAATGCGCGTGGCACTCTGACGTCAGACGTTACCCTGACGAGAACAGATACTAATCACATGATCTAAGCCAAAAGGCCGAGAAGCGATGCCAAAAATCCGGCGTGCCGTCGCTTTTATATTGGGAGAGGTGACGCGGAACCTACGGTTGCGTTCCAATATAATACGTCGACTGAACGATTCGGTTCCAGCCATTCAGCGTTGAGTTGACGCCAGGCTCGCCAACATCACCTTACTCCAGGACGCCTTAAAGAACGGACGGCAGCCTTCAACAAATCTGGGTATAGACTGGTTGTTTGGATCACTGCCTGTAATTTGTCTGTATGAGGTCACACGGCGGGAGTGCAACTCGAGATCTTCGGAGAGAAATCAAGACTGAAAAGTGCGCAATTTACCGTACCGACGGAGTGGAGGCGCAAAATGTCCGTGCTTTACGGGGGCTAGGCTGCACGTACTTGCTCCTGCCACAGTCAAAATAATGGGAATATAAACAATCCTGTTTTTAGATTTGGTTAATGCGTGGCTGTTCCCAGCAACAGTGCTATACTGGGTCAACCCATGGTCAGGGGAAGCGAGCTTCACCAGGACCCAACTTCAAAAAAGTCTGGTTATAACATCGCAGAATGCGCGTGGCACTCTGACGTCAGACGTTACCCTGACGAGAACAGATACTAATCACATGATCTAAGCCAAAAGGCCGAGAAGCGATGCCAAAAATCCGGCGTGCCGTCGCTTTTATATTGGGAGAGGTGACGCGGAACCTACGGTTGCGTTCCAATATAATACGTCGACTGAACGATTCGGTTCCAGCCATTCACCGTTGAGTTGACGCCAGGCTCGCCAACATCACCTTACTCCAGGACGCCTTAAAGAACGGACGGCAGCCTTCAACAAATCTGGGTATAGACTGGTTGTTTGGATCACTGCCTGTAATTTGTCTGTATAAGGTCACACGGCGGGAGTGCAACTCGAGATCTTCGGAGAGAAATCAAGACTGAAAAGTGCGCAATTTACCGTACCGACGGAGTGGAGGCGCAAAATGTCCGTGCTTTACGGGGGCTAGGCTGCACGTACTTGCTCCTGCCACAGTCAAAATAATGGGAATATAAACAATCCTGTTTTTAGATTTGGTTAATGCGTGGCTGTTCCCAGCAACAGTGCTATACTGGGTCAACCCATGGTCAGGGGAAGCGAGCTTCACCAGGACCCAACTTCAAAAAAGTCTGGTTATAACATCGCAGAATGCGCGTGGCACTCTGACGTCAGACGTTACCGTTTTTGGTAGCAGAAATCATCGACATCTAGTTATAAACTGTACAATTCCATGATGTCATGCAGGTCACCCTGTCAGCTCATGTACTACAAAAAAGAGAGGTATATACGCGGTTGAACTCACAATAACTCATAATAAATAACTCATAATAACTCATAATAAACAATGTGTCCAATTTAAACGTATGAATGCATGGAGCTCAATGAGGTAATTTTCAAGTAAATGTAAGTGCCGTATACCTACATTGACAAACGATTCCACAACGCCGCAGGCGATGTGATTGGTCGGATTATCTTGAGGGAACTGAACGTGACTGCATCACACGCGCGCGTGCAAAACAGGTTCTTATAGTGCTTTTATACATATGCAGCACGATATGTGGCATTGTTCCCCCATTGTGTCTCAAACATCCAAGGAATTTCCAAGGAATTCCTTTCAGTTATTAGGGGAAGTTGGTGCGTTAACAAAAGGGAAGAGTGTGTTGAGGTATAGGGGCGTTAGGGGGGAGTCCCTTTGCCACATATCGTGCTGGGTATACTTTTATAGACTGCCGAAGTTGCCTAGGCAATAGCTCTACTCTAAAAAAAAAATCAATGAACCGTGTCCCTGTGCTTTTGCAAAGGTACTTTTTCTGACGGCCATGATGTTTAGAGCCAATTACCATGGCAACACGTCACATTTCGGCTGTCTATTGGCTCAGTTGACAGTTTGTTTTCGATATGGTTTTAAAATGTGTACGTGTAGAGTGGGGCGCGGGTAATGTTATGACGTTGCACGTACGGGTCAATGAATAATGCAGCAGTACATGTAGGTAGTTCGAAAAAGCCTTCCGACAAGACAGAAGGCGTAACGTTCGCCCAGCCTTTGTATACTCCGCTCAAGACGCCGAATTGTCCCACATTTTACCAAACGATATAACCCCAAAGCAATGGCCTTGTCAAAAGGCTAGTGTACAAATTGTAAATATTTGTAATACAACAGCATCCGCCCTATTACCATATGAAATAAGATCATGGAAAGAAGAGTCCATATAGTACTGGTCTATCGACAATTATGATTTAGTGGACTTGTAGCCGATGGTGAACAGAATTTTCTTCCTTCATGGTAATGTGAAGGCCGCGTAAAAAAATAAATTAAGTGGAATGCGATAGGTACAAAAATTATCAAAAACATTTCCACTTTTCCTGAAAATGACAGCATGCCAAACACCATTAATTCACACGATGCTATTTCATAAAAATGGCAGTTTTGCTTTTTCATAATTGGGTTTATCCATAGTAATGAATGTAAATTCCATTAGATCATTATAATACATATACATATCTAGATCATATTTCATAGATCTAATATATCTAAAAAACAAAATAATCGGTTTGATGAAGATAGTGTAAGGGAGAAGTAAAGTAGATAAATGCAGTGTATGTCAGCAACGGACTGGTCTAAAACCTCACTGTACCAATTTCCAAAATGACATACATGTACATGTACTTCCAGGACCGAAAATACACTTGCGGCCATTCAGCACTTGCACAGTTCCGCCATATTGGCAAAACAGCGAGGTTTTCCTTGCATGAACAATGACTCCCTCGCGTCGGTACCATGTCGGTTGCTGTGACGTTGACTTTCGTCCGTTGTAAAATGTGACGTATGCCAGGAAAGCCTCGTTTTGAGCGAATCCTGTTGCATACATTATATATAAAACGGTTGTACTACATATACTACAAAATTGTATAAAGTTTAAAACCCTCCATTCGGGTTTTATCTCTTTTATTCAAGCTCATCATTTAGTAAATTTTCAGAAGGGATATCGGCATCAATGCCGAAACAGAAAGAAAACAAAATCCATTTATCATGAATAACACTAAGTGCAAATGTTGCATACAAACTATAACTTTGGTACTTCACTTTCTGACTGAGGTTGATTGTCAGAAAGTACAACACTCTCTGCAACTCCAAAGTGTGACGATGCATTTGGGGGTCTATGTAATAGGCTTGGGCGATTCCACGCCGGAATCGAGTTGAATCGACTCCATTTTAGGAATCGGAATTGCGATTTCAGATTTTTGAGGAATCGATTCCTAGTAGAAATCGATTACCTTTAATTTAGATTCGATTCCCAGTGATAGCTTGCCGATTCCAGATATTACCTGGCAATTCCGACGGCAAAACTCCAACTTTTGTAAGAATATTTAGCCTCTGATCATTTCCACATTATGAAGAAAGTGTGTGTAGTACAGGCCGGCATCATTTCGTGGGCATTTAATGCCATGCACTCGGTGTCAATAATTAAATTAGGTCGTCGTCGGCACAATAAGTACATGTAGTATCGTCGATGTACATGTACATAAACACGCTCAGTATATTGAATGTTTTCCCGCGAAAAATAGAATCGATTCCGAATGGAATCACGATTCTTTTTTGGAATCGGAGTCGACTCCGAAAATGATGTAGTCGCCCAAGCCTACTATGTACATGTATACTGCCTCTGATAAATACATATAAAACATTGTCTCGTTTACCACCAGTTGTGGTACGGAACAGCAATGGGTTGGAAAGCTGCAGCATTTAGATACGTCCTCAGCCGTTGACTGCAACTTGCAGTTACAATGTACATGTAGTCTTGCCTTAAGTAGCAAAAACTGCAACAAAAAGACAAATTGTGCATAATTTCATTAAAGCACAACAAAGAGAAGCTTGAGATGTCCTGAAAAAGTGCACACTTCCAATATACACTACACACAATGAGTTAGGGATATTGGTATGGTTCAAATGACTGTTTTTAAGTATATTCCTGTGACAAGGTTTGTCTGTCATGCAGATTACATGTACAATAGACCGCTCCAGTAAGCTCCGCTCATTTTGGAATTGACTAATCACAGCCTCGGGTTGAGGTAACCAAAAAGTGGATCTCCATTTTGGTTACCCGAGTCCTCAAAATTGTGTGCACAGAGCTACATGTACGGCGAAATGCAGCGCAGAGGACCCTAGCCGGTTCAAAACAGATTGTATAAGATTACTGACTATCCTAACTTACTTTTAATCCCTTCATAAATGTGTTTTTGTGTAAACGGGAAACAACTCACCAAAATTGTTGTGCATTCACTACGTTCTACATGCAGAAGCGTGTCGAGATGTTTTTGTTCGATAGCGCACGTTACGCGTATTTGCAGGATACTTAAGTGCACACTTTGCTTTCGAGCATGCAGTTTCTGTGTGCGTGTTTCAATACGCGCTGACCAGGGCGCGGATGCTGACGCACAGCGCGGCCACGCAACTTTACTGCACACATGCCTCACATGTGTAGCATGTTGCCATGCAATTTCTAAATGGGCGGAGCTTACTGGATCGGTCTATATATGTCTAATCATATACAAAATAATTCAAGTGGAATGCATACCCTCAATAAAATATCTGCATATACCTAAATAACCCTAACTTATTGTGAGTAGTGTACATGTACTTTGTGTGCATTCTTGAAGGCTCATCATGGGATTGATGATTTTTCGTTTTCACGAAAACAAAAGAATCTATCAGCATTTAAAAAAAAACACATCAATACCACACGTACTGACCAACATGTCCCGAAACAGAAATGTAGATAAATTGGAAAAATCAGTGGGATTTCCTTCATGGCATACATGTAGAGTCTGTATTACTTGGACTAGAGTGCACATGTGGTCTAGTGGGTACACAGCCCTGCTTGTGATCAAGGGGTTCTGGGTTTGAGCCCCATTTGTGCCAAAGGGTTTGTGTCCATTACATGGGAAAGACACGATCTATACAATTGCCTGATCAACCCGAGCAATATTTGGGAAGCTGTTAGGGGGAAATACCACAAACTATATAAGTGCTGGTAGAGTTGTACGCCTTCTGGCCAGGCAGCCACCTAGTTGAAGTAACAGCACCAGTAGATCTAGAGCTACATGTACATGTAATGCAACCAACACCGTGCCATACAGTGCAAGTTCCACATTGCGAATGTCATGTACTCAGACTCTTATACCCAGCACGATATGTGGCAAAGGGACTCCCTCTCCCCCCTCGCCCCCTCGCCCCCCCGCCCCCCTCCTCTCCCCCCCCCCTCCTCTCCCCCCCCCCCTCCTCTCCCCCCCCCCCCAACCCCCCTCCTCTCCCCCCTCAACATTTACATAACAAATCCCCATAAATTGGCAGCCTTTTGCAGTCAACAGAATCCTGAAAATGTATCATATGTACAAGGCCATATTAAAAATGAAGTCTTTTCCAGCAAACTTCCTATGTTTGAATAGAATTTGCTCTTACATGACACGGTATGCACTATACTTGCATACATAGCAAGTGCTTTTTCTGAGAGACACGCTAACAATTCAAAGCATGTTCAGATGCGACTCACACACTGCATACTGTAACATGTAATAACACATTCCGCTTAAAGGTAGTATACTTGTTTGGTAAAGTGTTAAAAACGGCATGATTTCCACTGGTAATTGAAAGCATAAGTCGAAAAAACTGCAGAAATATTTCAGAAAACCTGAACAAAATCTAAGTACGGTTTTTGTGCATGAATGAATGGCTCTATTTAAGATCGCCTATGGGGATCTTTGGAGATTCAAATAGTTTTGTCATTTTTCTCACGAATGAGGGCAATTCAGACGAAATAATTTCACAGGATGATTACTGCCATTACCATCTTGATATCAAGTAAGCTTAAAGATAATAATTTAAAAACATTTTTGGAGTGTACCAAACAAGTAGACTACCTTTAAAGCCCCAGTACATGTACATCATTTCCAGTGACCTAACATTTTAGTGTGAGAGTTAACAAGAAAACCCTGACTAATATGATTTTTTCCCTGTGTAAAATGGTATCGTTGTGAGAGAAATTGCCAACTGAAGGTGTTTTTTTCAAAGGATTGTCCGCAGACATTTGTTTACCATTCATTCAACACAAAAAAACATGCATTTCAAGGCAGTTTGTCAACATTATTCTTAACAGTTATGTGATGCTGTTGTTTCTGTTTTAAAAAGTTTTCAACAGTAATTTAAAGATAGTATACATGATTGGTAAACTGTTACAAATAGTTTTATCCCCTTGTGTGATTGAGGATATGCATGATTAATACCAACCTGAGCAAAAACCAGCTCTGTACTTTGTCTTTACGGTCACTTCGCCCCAAAACCATTTCGCCCTGAACCACTTCAGAATCACCCTGAACCACGGCCTGTGCACGAAGTGTTTTTGAAGCCAAGTGGTGTAAGGGCGAAGTGGTTTTGAGGCAAGGTGGCTTTTGGGGAGAAGTGGGACGAAAAATAATTGAGAAAACAGTCAAAAAGAGAGTTTGCAGTCATTTCGCCCTGAACCATTTCGTCCTGGACCACGGCCTGTGCACGAAGTGGTTTTGGGGCGTAGTGGCATTTGGGCGATGTAGTGTTTGGACGAAGTAATTTGGGGCGAAATGGCACTCGGGCGAAGTGGTTTGAGGAAAAATGGCACTTGAGCGAAATGGTTTTGGGTCGAATTGAATTTTCGTCTCATTAGACGAAAACTAATTGTTTTACTCATTTCTAAAAGACTACCCGGTATAGCACTTCAGACAAAACTATTTCAGGGGAAGTTTTCTACGGTCATCATGTTTATATTGTGTAGGTTCTGTGAACATTTCTGATTTTCGAGATACCAATCATGTATACTGCCTTTAAGGATCATTTGGGCCGATGCAATAATTACCTTATTTTACACTTCCTATAAAACCTGTCATTTGTTCAGCTTGTAGAATCCGTAGCATACCGTAAGAATGGAAACAGCTACTAGACTCCAGAAGACTGGTTTTGAAGATCCAATTAAAAATTCTTTGATAGCCGACTGTGACAAAATATAGGGGAAATATCACTCAACTTGTAAAAGCAAATAGCACCATATACATGTAAGGCAAGAATAAAAAAGAATAAAAAATAATTAAACATTTTAATTAAAAATAGATACATTGAAGACTATATGACCCTGTTCTTTTCTCTAAAAAAAAATCGCTTTGTTCGACGAAGATTAGTTAATCATTGTTAGTTAACAAAGTGTGCATTCACTTCTCACTTATCAAAGATCAAACGAAGAGCGGTACTGTTCACATTAGGTGACCGCTAACAAAGATCAAATGAAGCTGTGCGGCGCCCCATCTCTTTACGTGTCAAATCGCTTTGAACGAAGAAAGCGTTCACATTACAAATTTGCTTTGTCGAATGAAGCGATCTGTTTGTTGAATAAAGCTATTTGCTTCATCGAATGAAGTGATTCTAATCTTCGTCAAATGAAATTTTATGAAATTTTTGTTCACTTTAACTTTTCGCACAGGTAATAAATGGGATTTTTGGAATTGTTAAAGTGGACCCCGAATCGGTAGATGAAACTGCTAATTTTGACGGAGTCAAAATGGTACTGATAAAATGGTCGTTGCAAGTGCTTTTGGTCCTATACGTGGTCTCCGGAAGTGGATGAGTATCGCAGCGTACCACAAGTTCTCAAGGTCAACTTACACGGTCTATTGTCTAGGCATTTGATTGGATGTTTGAAGAAAAAAAATTTAAATTGCGAGAGCGCAGCGTGAAGCCATTATGGCGAGGGATTCACACGATTTTACAGGGGTCATGTTTTTTGGCAAAAAAACCCCCTGATTTCAGGGAAAAAACCTGAAAAATCGCATCCCTGATTGTCACAACATTTAGATAAGAAAACATTCCCCCTGAGAATATCGTCTAAATACTAAACAGCCATGCACAGGTTGTACAGTCTACATGTATTTGTTTAAAACAGAACAATTAGGAAAGTGAATCTGTCAATCAAGAACTGAGGAAAGGTTTTTACCCAGCCACCCCTGTTGATAATCCAGTCAGCAAACCGACGAACCAGAAACCGGACTATTTCTCGTATGAGCTGGTTGATCCATCCGGGGAAATTCTGTAGTAGAGCATTCTCCAAAGCCTGAGAATGGAAAATCAATGGCATCTTTCCAGTTTAACACAGAGTATGGGACATTACTTGCAAACTTTGGGAAAGATTCAAGACCTTATTTGATATGTAGCATAAAAAGTGGTAAAGAGGACAGAAAATTCCTGTTACACAAGCACTGCTTTGTTGTTGTCCATAAACTCTACATCTTACACATGAACGATCGATCTACATGTATAATGCCTCAACAGAGTGAATCAGGTGGTACACAGTCTCTATGGGTTACATGTTTTTTTAAACACTTGTTTCAAAAATTGGTCTTAAAGGCCCTATATATAATCTGTTGTTGAACGATTCTAGGAACAAAACCATTATAAATCAAAAGAAGGACGTTGGGTGTTATGGCCGAGCGGTCTAGTGCGTCGAACTTAAGTTCCTGTGCTAGTACTAGAATGTAGGTTCGATTCCGGGCCGCGACGGGTTGTGGCACCTGTGCCCTTGAGCAAGGCACTCAACCACACTTGCTCCCATTCCTGTAATTGGCGGTCCCTCCGCTGTTGGATGTGATAAATAAATAAATGAATAAATAAATAAACATAAAAAATACCTATCTGAAGACATTTCAGTTCCGCCAAATGTACCTCGTTTTCCAAAAACATGAAAATCCATGTGTGTTTTGCCAGTCTTGACGAGGAGTTTCAAAATGACTTTTGTTTGGCGCCCTCTCTTGCTCTAACTACTTCTAAATTTTTATCTTCATTCTCAGTCGGTCACATACGTGTATACATGCCCGCTGTGGCTTGCGTCATACTGGTTGTGTGTGCGACCAGTCTAGTGCACATACACAGTGTAACCAACCTACGTACAGAGAGCGTTCGAAGCCTGAATCGTGCAGACTGTACACAGCGCCCATCTCGGACCGCCCAGATGCGAGCCAACTAAGTAATTTCAATCTTATAAGGGCGGGCTTTGCAAACGATCAAAATAAATTTCATCTTTATGGATTATTCTCGGATAAAATTATATTATCTCGGGTGGAAACATTTCATTGGATATTTGCTACCAACTCAATCTTTACTTTGAGAAAGGTTTTTCTAGTCAACTTGATTAAAATTGAGTCATTGCAAACGAGAGGCCTTTAAAGGCCCAGTGGATCATTTGCAATGACCCCAAAAAGTAATCGACGAGTTTACAGGGGAAAAGTTCTCAAAGTAAAGATTGAATTAATAGCAACTATCCATTGAAAGGTTTTCGCCCAAAATGATATAATTTTACCAGAAAATAATCCCTAAAGGTTAAATTATTTAGATCGTTTGCAAACGATTTACTTATTTTTGGTTCGCATCTACGCGGTCCAAAATGCATGGGCGCTGTGTACTCCGTGTGCGTGTTCCAACGCGATGCATTTTTATGGATCGCGCGCACACGCAGTATGTGCGCCACAGAGTGCATGACGCAAGCCACATAGTACCCGATCAACTGAGAACGAATATTTGAAACACACCGCCAAGACCAGGAAAATGCATATGGATTTTCATGGTTTTTTTAAACGTGGTACATTTGACAAAGCTGAAATTTCTTCGGATGAGTTTGTTGATGTCTTTCTTTTGATTTATAATGGTTTTATTCGCAGAATCGCTCAAAAACAGATCATCTACAGGGCCTTTAATCAGGATTCGAACCAGAGACTTTTGACACTGAAACCTCTGCATCTTTTTTTCTTTTTTTCTTGGGAGGGATAATAAAGAGTGGTATGTTTGAAAAACATGAACTTACCCTGGCACATATCCTGTATGCAAAATAAAACAATCCTATGATACGTCCCCAGTGAATTTCTCCATCACCAAAAATGACAGCGGCAACGGCTATGATTTTCTCAATTGGTGAGTCTGTAGGTACTTCGTTGATTAACCTATAAATGAATAGAGAGGAAATCAGCAACGCTGTAGGACTCAGACTCGGATTCGAGCGGTAAGGACTCAGAGATTTGAGCCGAGTCCAGTGAAAAAAGAATAAATATATATTTTACAAAAATCGTAAGGGCCTTATCGGGATTCGAACCCGAGACCTCCGACTCACTAGGCAGATGCTCTACCAGCTGAGCTACAAGGCACAGTTGGTATACTCCCTCAGGTTTTCCCTATGGACCCAATTCTTCTCTCGGTGTTGCATGGTAGTGCAAATGGGCAAAGTAATGAACTGGTATATCCTGATGACCATTGAAATACTTATACTCTGCTGTTCAAGTACGTGTACTTGACAAAGTACTCGAGGTCAAATAAATATCGCTCAGCTGTCTCAGCAGCTAGTACTTGGTACTCAGACAAAGTACTTGACTATAACGCTGCAAATCGGCACATTTGAGAAAACATTTAAAAGTGCATCGTGTTTTACAGTGTAACATTGAAAAGTGTTAAAATCCAAGTTCACCAGTTAAAAGTACACACTAAAACCAACCTCTGCAATTCCCTGTCTTGATCCAAGATGTCCCCAATTTCCCGCAGCGTTGAGCCAACTCGCGTCCATACCTCCTCTTGTTCAGGCGATACACTCCCAAAATCTTCCATCCTTGGGGCACCCGGGATGGAATCCCTCTCGAATCGGTCAATGATAAAGTGGCGGAGAAGAACTGTGGCTTGCTCGCTGACTTCATGGTGGCTGAACTGGCGATGGATTCGTCGGCCTCCAGCGTCTGCCTCTAAGGTGTCAGAATGGAGGGCAATTGGACAGGGGTTAATTAGCTTGTAATATCTATTCGGGACACACCGGCTTACTGTTTACATAATGTAGCAATCTAGCATCCTTGACAATAATTTTTAGATGGTCGTTGTGAAAACAAATTATCAAAATGTCACGTAACTAACTAGACATTTTTAAAATTAACAAAAGAGACAAATACCAGCCGTCGCGATGTACATGTATCATGTGTTTGTAAATAAAGGTGGCCTTTGATATGGGTCGACACGTGTTTAACCTCGATTCCTTGTTTTCCCTGACTCATCACACCTTGCATGATCTCTCAGGTCAGCACTGACTCGAGGAAGCAACTCGAACGCAACGTGTCTTTAGCACCCTCAATAGGCTTATGCTGTTTTTTTTCTTCGGATATTATTTATCGGCGTGAACGCGATGCGAAAACACGAAAATCTGAGAGATTCTCTCGTCCATATCAACACCCAGAAACCCTTCTTATGAAATCTGTTGGCAGATTTGTGTACAAATGGGAAAATACAGTATACATGTAGTGTTCGTAGGACATTATTTTCCAACAAGAAGGGAAACCAACTGCGAATGACAAAAGCAACTCGCAGAGTTTCGCACTGGTTTCTACGGCTGGAGATACAACTAACTAACACCACCACGCGACTTTTCGGAACAAAAATCTAGTTCAGAAAAGTCACGTGACCTTGGATTTTTGAAAAATGCTCAAAAACGGCCAAATTTGACGGCGTTATTTCAGGATATATCTAATTTACTATGGAAAGGGCTTTAGAATAATGTATGGGTCTATTTCGAGCCCAAAATAGCCGGTGTGTCCCTTTAACTATACATGTACATGTATGCAAGTAAAGCTTACTTCTTATAGCATTTGGCACCTTTGAACATTTTTTTGTGATTAGAGCAGTGTGGACGAACTGGCTTGTTGAATCAATAGACCATGTACATGTACATGTAAGTCTAGCAGCTTGTCATACTTCTGGCGACCAGTCAGGGAATGGCAATGGGGTTTGAAAGTTGTGACGATATTTTGTGAATTGTCACTTTACTGTACCGCGTTTGTACCGTAAGCGCCCAAACACCAATAAATAGAAGGCACATTAGATTCTACCCATTCAATAAATAAAATGAAGAAAATTCTGTCTTTTTCATAAATTTCTTCCTAATAGAACGTGACCAGATCACTTTTGACCGCCCATTTTTCCCATGGGTGTCGAGTTTTTGATACCATATCATTTGTTGCATTTTCTTGTTAGCATTCTGACATTTCGCACTCTCAATCCATTATTTCAAGGGATATTGACAAAAAAACTAATTTATCCCGTTACATGGCATGCATGAAGCAATGCACTGATTAGGCCAAACAAAATAAATGGCGGTTTACGGTAACGGCATAAACAAAATCCAAGTAGGTAGGTACGGTAGGAAAATAATTTTATTTTATCTTTTTTTTTTACATTTTAGTTCATGCATTTGCGTGTTGTTTTGCAATGTTTGAAACTCACTACTAACACTATTAACCATGTTCGTGTACAAGTGTAGAAAATGTTCGTTGGAAAATTATTGCAAATAGTGCTCATTTAAAGTTATCAACTTGAAAATTGGCAATAAAAAGTTTTGAGTTCGGCAATTTAGCCTCAAATTCCAGGTAGGTCGGGTTACCGTAAACACACCATTTATTCCACATCCAAATTGGTGATTGCAAATTTCCTGTTTTCCTCCCACGGATAGTATTTTGGAGAGGTACATGTATTTTGTATGATTGTTAGGCGAGAACCAAATCAGTTTTTTGGACAAAATTTAAGTACTACAGTACATGCATGTTGGTAGCTGTGATATTGGTTTTTGTGTCAAATTATTGTAAAAAGTTACGTTTGCGAGCCTGATTTTAAACGCAACGTGCAAGGGACCAACACGACTTCTCTTCACAGTTGTGATGTACCATTATTATGATTTCTTTTTGGAATTGAAACCAATAGACCCCCTTCGAACACGTGCAAATACGCCATTTTGGGAGTCAAATAATGCTGAGTCATTGTGGAAGTGATGTGCGTGAGCGCTGTGCGTGTCTCTGGTGGGCGTAACGCGGTTTAATTTACCAATGGGAGCCTTAGCATTGCGCGTTATGCACGGTATGGACACACACAACTCGCACGCACATTGCTTCCACAACGACGCGGCATTATTTGACTTCCAAAATGACGTAATTGGCACGAGCTCAATAGGCTTAATTCCTCAAAAGTGCTTGAGGCACATGGCGCATAAGCCTGAAGATACCTGTGAAGAGAAGGCAATAAAGAAATCCTCAGTTTTAGAGGGGGGGAGGAAAACCCCCACACAATTCTGTATTGGGAAGTCATTAGCCTCGAGTCCGAGTCTTCAGTCATTAGCCTCGAGACTAAGTCTCGAGTCATTAGCCTCGAGACCGAGTCTCGAGTCATTAGCTTCGAGACTGAGTCTCGAGTTATTAGCCTTGAGTCCAAGTCACAAGTCACTTTCCTCGAGTCACGAGTCACTTGTTCGCAAACCCACGAAATCAAGCAGGGCCTGAGAACCCTATCTCTATACTGACCCAAATGTCAGGGCCAGAGGTGGACGGCAAGAAAAGTACAAGTGCCACTACGCCAACCTGCATCCTACTGCAATTTTGAAATTAAGCAAGCCAAGACCTATCGGCTCAACATCACTTGTCGTTTTTTTTCTTTCTCATTTGCCTATGCTTACCATCCATAGGTGAGTCCTCTCCACCTTCCGCCATGTCTCAGAAATGCTGTTCAGAATAACTTTGATCTGGATTATCAAAACAAACAATTTTTATTAACCACACCACATGAACAAATAGAAGATCCAAAACATAAAAAAAACAAACAAACAAACAGAAAAACCCTAAAACAGGTGCACATATAGCCTACATCTACCGGTACTGTCATCTACCAATTTCATTTTTTGTAAAAGTACATAAAACATTTCTGGAAGATTCAAGGTTACAGTACAAGCCTACAGACAATTGGTGCAGATGAAATTTACAATGTACATTTTGTAGGAATTTGCATGAGGGTCTTTCCACAGTAAAGGGGGCATTTTGGCAACACAGACCATATGTACATGTACCTTTGTCTGGTCTCAAAATAAAAGAAATAAGTTTAAGTTGTTCTGCAGCCGATTTCACGAAACCTTACGCACTGCGTAAGCCCACTTGTGCAATTTTTTATTGCGTAAGTTGCGCAACATTGCTGTGATAATACACGCAAGCCTATGGGGCCTACACCATTTTCAAAAGTTGCTCAAGCTACGCAATTTTTCGTGAAAACGGATGCTGAAGAGATAACTTAGGCCCTTTCTAAAAACTCTTTCTAAGAACAGTGTACAAATTTCCAAACATGTCCCGAAACAGAAATTTTGCAAATGCGATAAATCATCAGGAATTCCCTATGTAGTGGGAGAGTCTGAGTACAGTGTTCGCAGCTCGGCATGCGCAATTCAACACACGCCGTATAGCCACAGCGCTGTTGGATTGAGTGTTCTGCACTGCGGACTCCCCCGCCACGAAGGGAATTCCCAATGATTTATCGCATTTGCAGCATTTCTGTTTCGGGACATGTTTGTCAGTAGGCCTGTATCCTGGCGTCATGGGTTTTCGATCGGATAACGGGAAAATTCCTCCCAAACAAAAACGACAGCAAATATCTTAAAAAAATGTTATCCACGTTTAAACACTATCCTTGAATTTTATATTCCACAACAGACCATACAGTTTCTGCTGTTTTTCTTTTGTCAGATTGCCCGAGAGCGATAAGCTCTGCATGCGCCACGGTGATAGCAGTGTCACATGTTTTCGATCGTTCGTTTGATGGGCTATTTCTGTTGACGTATGGCGTGCCAAGTGTTTTAAATTGAGCAACAAATGGCCAGTTTTCCAAAACAACCAAGTTCAGAAGCTGGCCTACTTTTCTGGCAGTAAATAAATATGAACTTCGAACGGTTTTGTAAGCGGTGTGCTGATTGGCTTCGCAGAATACGCTGCGAAGTTTAGCAGTGCATGGTTGGAGCAGGCGCGCGCAAAGTGCAGGTAAAACAAAGGTGCTGCGTTAGGATTCTTCAACTGGCAAGGCAATCACACAATCGATCCTGCATGAATGAAAGACGGGACCTTGAGCGATCTGAGGATGCTTTTGGTGAAATATTTGATAAAAGAACACGTCCGTATGATGCACTTGATTAAAAGTCCAAAAGTGTGATAGTGATCTTCAGCCGAAAATACACATTTTCCAAAGTTTGAAAGATAACTCATGCCAGGTAAATTGATTTGCAGCAAGTTGAAGGCACAGACAAGCGACCGAACCACCGTTCGCAAAACAGCCACAAATCACGGTGGATCTCGTACAGTCCGGCGGTAAATCAGTGTAAAGTTTGCTGATCGAAAACATATGACGGCACGATATATAGGCCTACACCTAGACCCAGTAATTGAGTCGTTGACGTTGGCTCCGTTTTTGACGATTTTGTTTTGTTCTTTTCGTTGGGCGAAAAGAAAAAAAAAGAAAAAACCAAAATCGTCAAACTGAGCCAACGACTCAGTTACTGGGTCTAGCCTCTAGGGCTAGGCCTATCATTAAGAAAAAGTGGTGAGAGGTTGATTCTTGAAATATTCTTGGATTTCGTGAAAATTAGTAAAAAGGTTTCGGAGTTGCGGTCCGCCTCACTGCTCACATGTTTACGCAAACTAGTAATAGACGGGCAATTTTGTCATCCAATCCCATGATGCATTGAGAACGTCGTCGATAAGGTTTTGCGTTGAACTCACCTAATTATGATAAAACGGCCCAATGCCTCAGGCTCAGCCCTCACTGTCACAAAATGAATCCAATCTCAATCTGCAATCAGTACACACACACACACACATCCCTACAAAAATAGAATGTCTGCAGAACTACATGCGCTTCGATCTTGTGTTGATATTTATGAGTGTTCTACCAATGATTAGTATTTATCGCTTCTTTTTAAGGAAATGATTAAACGATGCAAAATAATTCTCATCTCATCCAGCATGTCCAGTGGCATCCAGTGCTAGTGCTTGTGACAGTCATCCACTGTATAGCGCCCTCAACCGTTTCGTACGTGGGAAATACTTTTACCAAAGATAGCACGCACGCGGCGTGCGCTATGCGCTAATGCTAGTTCGTCAAACATGGTCAAACAGGTTGTAGAACTCAAAACTAAAGTTCACCTTGAAAACGGAATGTCTTTAAAATTGTTAATAGAAATCTAGCTGTGGTTGTAGCCCAACACTAGCATTTGAGGCGCTGCGTGTGTTTTGAAGCGCCTAATATCGAAACCTCGCCACCAATGTCGTACTGAAGTGGTTGCGCTTGAAACCTAGATTTTTCAGCAAGGACTTTTCGACCAGAGTTCAGTTCAGTTCACTTTATTTTCATACTCAAGATGAATTACAATGTTACTAATACACGTACGTAGTATAATAAGGTAGTATGGGGGGAGCTCACAAAAAGCAAAGCTTATCGAGTGTGAGCTTCCTCAGAAATAAATATTAAGTTATAAAGTTAACCAAATTAATTAATAGTGCAAATAAATGTAATAGCCTATGAGCCAGACTATAACTTAGTAAATATAACCAAGCCAACAAATCAATATAAATAAACCAGAAGCGAAGCAATGGTCAGCATTAAAATGAAATAAAGCAACTAAGTTGAGCTGTGAGTGAGTTCAACAAGCAAAGCAGCAAAGCGAGTTAAAGTATAAGTAAATCGGCATATTTAGCAAGGAGGAAAGTTTTAAATTCTGTTTTAAATGCTGGTAACTTTTCTTGACTTTTCAAATTAGGATCAAGCGAATTCCATAGCTTTGGGCCTTCGCGAATGTGACACATTTCTTCCGGAGGTTTGTACGAATTGCTTGAAGATGGTAGTGATGGACCTGCCTGGTGTAATGACTATGGAGCGTGGGAGGGGGCCGGGATAGGCTATAAGCCAGGCACTCCGTGCATGACGTTTAAGCTTTCCCGTGCACAGCCCGTGTACAAACCATCAATATAAGCCTTTTTGAGGTATGGCGGATACCATACCTGTCGCTAGAGGGCGCACTGTCATTTGGGTAAACGCATCTAAAAATGGCAGACGGTTACCGTAGCGTGTACGTTGTTGTATTAAAATGCTTATCAAAACTGCACCTGTTTGATTGTTTAGAGATAACTTGACGACCAATATTGTACGTGGTTTTGGAAATAGGATAATTGTCTATTGTATAAGAACAACTTTTGGTCTGTTTGTGGCAGATTTTGATCGTTTTCGTTATTGTTTTGCCTAGCATACGTGAAAAACGTCGTACTTAAACAAATGCTGATTCGTTCACGCACGTTTCTAAAGTCCGATAGGGTAAGAATTGATAATTTAACCATTAATATTTTGGAAAGAATTTACGAGTCGGACGTCACATAAACCCTCCTGCACTAAACGTATAAGACAACTCGGAAGATTTCTTAGTTTTTCCTCGTAAAATCTTCACTTTTTCCCCCTCCAAAATTTGTTCTTTTCATTTGCACTTTAGAAAATGTGACGGGCCGAGTACGGAATTCTTTCCAAGGTCTAAAACAATATGGTCAAGTTATCAATTCTTTCCCGTGGTTTCTGGAAGTTCGCATGTAAAGTTCTTTGACAGTTTTGACATCTGTATTTTCAGATTTGCCAATGAATAAACTCAGTGTCGTGCGGCTTCAAGTTATCTTGTTTCACTTGGCCTTTTTATTTACACTCATTTGTCCCTGGCCAAAACAAAATTTCAGGTACTAGCTGTATTTTTTAGTGTTTCACAACTTGCATAGTCAAGCTTTATGAATAATGAGGAATGAACACGATGGAGAATAAGAAATTTTCTTCATTATGAGCAGAATGTTCAATGAGCAGTTCTCTTATCAGAGTTTTGACTGTACCATAACATGGAAGCTTAAGATGGAGTGATTTTTAGAGCATCTATACATGCATAGTTAATGGTACTATATCGATTGGTAAATTCTTAAAAACGGTGATTAATTGAGAGCCTGTGTCGAGAAAACTACATACAAATAGTCTAACACTGATTATAAGAGCACTGTTAATACAAAGTAATGCTTATAACAAGGACAAATTTGGGTCCCAAATCTTTCTTCTTCTTTTTCAAGATTGGTAATACAAGATTTAACTATTATAACAAGTTAATTTGGAAAAAGCTGCAATTTCTTCCAGGAATGATGATAAGGCACATTGTTGGTTTTCAGCCAGTCATGCAGGATCTACTGCTTGTAAACTCAAACTGTCATTTGCATTATTCATCTGGACTATAATTAAAAGAGCCAAAAGACACAAATTAAAACATAGCGTTTAGCTAGTTAAAATAGGCCCTACTAAGCTAAGGCTTTAGGCAAAAACATAGCACGTTATAGAGTAGACCAAGGCTTGCAGAAATTATTAAGTTTCACTAGGCCTAGCCCAACTTGGGTCGGTTTCCTTTGCATGTGTCCATCATTTTGATATATGACCGTGCGCGCGTTGGGTAGGCCACGGGCTAGGCGCATCCTATGCCTTAATGCTGGGTTAAATCAGCCAGATTAACACATATCCTGTGCCGTCATCATATACTGCCTGTGCGCGCGATCCATAAAAATGCAGTACACAGCGCCCATGCATTTTGGACCGCGTACCGGTAGATGATAACTTTTCCCCTGTAAACTCGTCGATTACTTCTTGGGGTCATTGCCAAATGATACACTGGGCCTTTAAAGATAGTATACATGATTGGTAAACTGTTACAAATAGTTGTATCCCCCTGTGTGATTGAAAATATGCATGATTAAAACCAACCTGAGCAAAAATCAGCTCCGTACTTCGTCTAACTTTTGAGAAAACAGTCAAAAAAGGGTTTGCAGTAGTTTCGCCCTGAACCATTTCGCCCTGAACCACGGCCTGTGCACGAAGTGGTTTTGGGGCGAAGTGGAATTTGGGCGATGTAGAGTTTGGACGAATTAATTTGGGGCGAAATGGCACTCGCGCGAAGTGGTTTGGGGCGAAGTGGTTTGGGGCGAAATGGTTTTGGGGCGAATTGAATTTTCGTCTCATGAGACGAAAACTAATTGTTTAACTCATTTCTCAAAGACTATAGCACTTCAGACAAAACCATTTCAGGGGAAGATTTCTACGGTCATCATGTTAATATTGTGTAAGTTAGGCGTAAATCTGTGAACATTTCTGAATTTCGAGATTACCAATGATGTATACTGCCTTTATTGAAGGAGTGTGACCAGATCACTTTTTTTTACCCATAACTCCCCGGGACTTTTCTTATGGGTCATGAGATTTTTATATCATAACATCCGTTATATTTTTCTGATTACGAAACTGAAACTCCCGCGCTTCTAGGCCGCATATTTCCGAGGATATCGTCGACAATCCACCGATTATTTGTAAACTAATTTTCCAGTATCAACGTTTATCACTGAAGGCCGACGATAGTTTTGTTCAATTTTTTACTGGAAATCGCGAATGTTTTCGGGTTTTTGGGACATGGGAGGTGTGTATGGGAGTTACTTGATAATATTGGTAAGTTACATCGAAAACTATTTTCCAGAAACTCTGGTCATGCTCCTTTAAGGGTACATGTAGCTAGCCATAAATTATCGACCCGCCTTGCGCGCCCGCATTGTTAAAGATGTATACATGTATATGATTGGTAAACTGTTACAAATTGTTCTATCCCCCTGTAATTGAAAATATGCATGATTAAAACCAACCTGAGCAAAAACCAGCTCCGTACTTAGTCTAAAATTTCAGAAAATACTAAAAAAAGGGTTTGCAGTCATTTCGCCCTGAACAATTTCGCCCTGATCCTCGGCCTGTGCATCGACGAAGTGATTTGAGGGGAACTGGGACTCATGTGCAGTGGTTTGGGGCGAAATGGCACTTTGGGCGAATTAAAGTTAGGCGTAAATCTGTGAACATTTCTGATTTTCCAGATATCATGTATACTGCCTTTAAGTTGAATGTTAGCGACATCATGGAGGTAGGAAACCCCATGGCGACATATATTTAGGGCTCGCGGGTGTCCATTGACCCGTGACGGTTGAAGTATGCACCATCTACTCGCACTATAAATGTATACGCTTTTCAGCGGTTCAAATTTCTTGTTCTTTGTATTTACTTACAATAATATACGAATTGCACTTGTTTAGCACAATGTTTTTTGTCCTTTGTGTTTATTTTCTTTAAGTTTTCACCACATACGGTGGTTTTATATACAGTACCTAGTACACATGCAAGCCCCAATATGTGTAAACAACGTGAATGAGATTGAAACGTCCTTCAACACAAATAAATCGTCAGATCTCATCATGTTTGAATATTGCAAGATTCTTTTTATTATGTCAAACGTAAAATGTTGTGGATTTAGTTTTGCTGAGACACATAACTGAGCACTTTGGAGGGTATTTTTGCCGCACCCAACCCAACCCCATATTAAATTGGGGATGATTGTACTTTATTTAATTTAGATATTTACACGCGAACTTTAGTTTACATGTGAATTTTAGTGCTGTTCTGCTGGATAAATGTCATCTGCATGACCATTTATTGTATGCAGCTAGCAATACTCTTACTGGTCAAATATATATCATCGCATCAACAAAAGGATTAAAAGGTGCGTGGTCAGATTGTTTCGGGAATATGGATTTCGGTCTAACCTACCAATTTTGAGTATTATCTCCTAGAAATGGAAAGAAAACAGTTTTTAGAAGAATACAATATTTGATTGCACCAACAGAACTCAGATCACAATTTTAAAACCAAGTTACAAAAATCTGATAAATTATTCATATCCTAACTGATATAATGTTACAAAACATCAACATTACAGTCATGTTGCAAAATATGTTACCGTACTTGTCAAATATACAAACAACACGAAATAAAGGCACAAAAACGCAGCTCCATAGCAAAGGCATGTAGCTGCGTATTTCATGGCACGAATTTCGCCTCGCGCGTGCATTGACCACCGTAATGCAACTATAAAATAAATACTCTCAGAGTAACGATCTATAATCTACATATCATTTCAAAGACACTTTTATGCATTTTTTTAATGCCTACAGATCACAATATTGTAATGTCCACCTCACCTACACAAAAGCAAACAAGGATAAAAAGAGTGAATAAAAACAAAAGAAAACACAAAAGTAATAAATTACAAAAATAGTCATTAATTCAAAGGATGGTGTGGCTACTTTCCCTTTCCCCTCTTTTTTCATTGTTTACTGTTCACATCACTGAAATATCAGTTTTAAGGCGATTTCCATCTTTTTTCAGCTTTTCATGTTGAGAACTGGCATTTGTTTTCACATTTTCCTGCCTTTATTAACACATTTGGTAATGGCAGGAGATGGTCTGAATAGTTTACAAGCTGAACTGATGGTCAAAGACGATCAAGAAGATATGGAGAACATGTAAATGACCATGACTACACCTAGTAACACGTTTCAAGTAATATTCCAACATTTTGAAAATGTTGAGGCAAATTTCGAGGTTTGTCTCGTCACGTCCTGATATTTTCTGAAATATGCAGTGACACTGAAAACATGTACTTCACAAAGTTGGTTTGTCAATGTAAAGTTGGACTATTTATTTTGTACATTTGATGTTTATTTTGGATACTGTTTGTAATGTTCATATAGGCGAAAACCACAAATTGGCTAATTAGTGTTAATCTGAAATTCTTGTGCAAGTTGGATGTAAGGAAACAATATTACCCTTAAAGACCGAGTTCTAAGATATCATACGAATTAGGGACAGAGCCAGGATTCGCCAAAAATGTAAAGATTTCAGCAGTGGTTATGTACGTCTGCAATTAGTGATATTCTGTAATCTCATTGAATTACTGGCAGTATATTTTCCAGAAGTTTCTTCTTATGAATGTACATGTATATATTTATGTCAATGTAAACACCTCAACAAAAGTAAGTTTCCCCCTAAATAATTGCTTATATCTCCCAAAGTTAATTTCGCAATTACACGAAACTTGGTGGAGTGATTAGTGCAATGCATGGAACGTGCATTTCAAGTGGTGGGTCTATACCTAATGTTATGCATGAATGACCAGCATTTAAAGGTGAAATGGACACTTTTCAAAAATTGCAAAATGCAGTCAACAAATTCATTCTTTTCACACATGACAAGTACAGTTTTGGTCCTCAGTATCTTGTGTCACCACCGTGATTTTGTAACACCTGATGACATCGATCACGCATATTGTGTTGATCCTCCGCTGCGTAAGGGTAATCCACTCCTGATCAGGATCAAGTCCTGGAGTGTTGTTTGACCATCAGTTCTCCGATCAATTCTATGGATTGAGATCTGGGGAGTTTGCTGGTCATATCACCTGGTCAATTTCTTGAATCTCTAAAAGCTCATTGACCACTCTTGCCCTGTGTGGACCGTGCATTGTCATAAAGTGATCGTCTGCAGCGGTAGTAACGTTTGGTCAACCAGTTCTTGGCAAGTCTGCAAAAGCTCCAATCATTTCAATTTTGAACGCAATTTTCTCAATGCATTTGGACTGAATCCCATTCTACGGGCTACTTGTTTTACAATTGTATATTAGTCACCATAATTTGACTTGCCAGGTCTACTACCTGGGGAAAGGTTTTGACTACATGTCGTCGCCACTGTTCTTAGTCTTAAACTGTGTCGGCTGGGGACCTGGAGGCTGATAAAAGCCCGAGCTGTAAGGCAATGTGCTTTCCGGTACAATGGATACACATGGTAAGTGAATGATAACGACGACCGCACCAAGTGGATAAACCAAAGTAAGCAAACCTGACGTAGTTCCATATAACGATGCACCTGTCATCACTGAACTTTTTGATGAAAGTGTTGTAGTTTGTGACATCTAGCACTGCAGGCTAGGCGTGTTCATGGGATGGGTACTCTATTTCATACAATGCAGCTTGGGTAACTTTACGGCCTTTATCCAGTATGCGTTGAGGTATAGATGCAACTGCAGCCTGAACCTACAAACAAGATGGAAAAGACGGGACATTAATTAGGGAATAAAAGTGGGTTTGAAAGGTCTTAAACAGGAAGTTTAAAACCTGCTAGGGGCATAGGCCCCAACCAGTTTTAACCAGTTGTGCCCAAAATTATTCATACCCTTTGAAAAATCTAACATTTTTCAAATTTCCTCACTGCCAAAAACTATTGTGAAGGAACTTTCACTGTATCCTAGGACAGTTAGTTGCCTTGCACAAGACCGCATGTTTTGGCTCAGCATTATTTGCATATTAATAGTAATGTCCAGATTTGGGGTTTTTTTTGGCCTGTTCAAAATTATTCATACATGATAATGCACCTGCTTTCAACATTCCAGTGATTCCTTTTTGTTTTTTAACAGTTATCCTAACAGGTGTGCATAAGATTTGAATCATTAACATACGGTATTTGTTCAATTAATTTGAAATTAAAGAATGTCATAGAATAGCACTCTGCTTGTAGGCTATAAAGTGAGGGGAGTTGATGCCTTCATTCTCAGTTTATGGTCAGCATGGCAAAGAAAAGAGAACTCAGTGAGGACTTGCGAATGGCTATTGTCAATGGCCACAAAGAAGAAAAAGGCTACAAGGCCCTTTCGAAGCAGTTTAGAGTGCCAGTTTCCACCGTTCAGAGCATAATTAGGAAGTACAAGGAGTTCCACACAGTTATAAACCTTATAGGGCGTGGTCGTAGGTGTCACCTTGTCCAGCAAGAAAAGTGTGCCGAGAAGCCAGCAACAATCCCCTCATCACCATGAAGGGTCTCCTGAACAGCCTTGGTGAGTCTGGGACCAACATAATCACGAGTGTTCTCCAAGTGTATATTAAAGCATTAATTGTTGACATCAGAAATCCCGCCATGCTTAAAAAGCTACGAAATATCACTCGGTTTAATAACTGAAGCACAAGTGCATTCGAAACACCAAAGTTCAAACCAATAATGCGCAACAAATGGGACTGGGAATCTCGTCAAAGCCTGGACAAAGCCTGGTCGATGCGCCTGGACAAAACAGCTTGTGGAGAACCCTGATAGGCTAATAAATACAACCATGACGCAACAGTGCAATGGAGTATTTGTTGTGACATGACATCTTCCAACCAAATGGCAAGGATCTACTTAATATGCGCAGTTATGCGTTATATAAAACACCCTTGTACCACTGGAATGTTAGGTTGTGAATCTTTCATCCCTGTTTTAAGGAGCGTGTCCAGATCACATTTTTAAACCCCCTATTTTTTCATGGGTGTTGAGATTTTAATACCATATCATTTTTAATATTTTTCTCATTACCATTCTGAAATTGTGCGTTCTCAATCCGTATATTTTCAAGGATATCGTCAAACAACCACCAATGTTTTGTAAACTAATGTATCTGGTTACATGAAGCAGTGCAGTAATTACACCAATCTTTTTGCTTTCACATCCAAATTGGAGATTGCAAATTTCCTGTTTTCTTCCCATGCATAGTATTTTGTGGAGGTATTTTATATGATTTTTTGTTACATTGTAGGTTAAAACAAAATCCATTGTGTGGACAAATCTGAACACGCTCCTTTGACGCGACTAAATGTGTCTCACTTGTTCAGTGGGTGTGATATGGTCAAAGTCTTCAGGTAGTAAATGCATGTCCAGGTTTCCTGCTTTAATGATCTCTTCTAGAACCATTCTGCAGAGAAAACATTAGAAACACTAGGGATGGGAATTCGGTTTGCAATTCTTTCAAGTGTCGGTTAACCGTTCGGCCGACACTAAAGATTGTTGCTGGTGTTTATAGATGCATGTGCAATGTATACAATACCCCCAGGCTCCGAAAATAATAAGTGAACCTTTATCTGATCAAAATTTTATGAGCCCATATAAATTTATTTCAATTTCATCAAGTCATTACAAATAACCCTCTGAAAAGTAGTGTAAATTCTTTAAAATTGGGTTTCGTTTAAACAATCGGCAAAACCGGTTTTTCAAATGTTTTCGGTTAAAAGGTAATTATAACCGGTATAAACGTCCCATCCCTTAGAAACACGTCAGGAAAATGTGGAGAAGGGAACAAATTTTGCCACTTTCTTACTGGCCATTTTTTTCTATAAATACTGCTTATCGACATTTTTCTCTCAGTACCATGAAATGTCAACAAGTACAATACAGCCTTCGACCCCACCCACCGCCCCCCGCCCCCTTCCTACTCTTTGCTGAACCGTGAAAATGTTGACAACTTTGGACGGCCCCTTACGGAACATATGTACACTGTACATGTGCACTGTACAAGCATGTATGCAAAGGAAAGTTAACACTGCAAATGTAAAAATAATTCACCGCTTTAATTTATTTTCGTACAGGTGACTGTAGGAAAAGTTTTCACACGAATTAAAATTACAATGTATGACACCACAATAGAGAAAATAGAGAGTTATCACAAAATGGGGTAAACGGTTTCTCAATAATGGGAAGGTTTTCCACATATTTGGAAAATCTTTTGCATTTTGTGAAAAAAGTGTGAAAAGAACTACAATTTTTCCAAGTTTCAACCCCAATGTTTTTGTATACTGTGTGGTCTAGTGGGTATACAACCGTGCTTGTGATCGAAGGGTTATTGGTTCGGACCCCACTTGTGCTAACTAAATCTCAATTGCCTCGTCAACCCAAGTGATATTTGGGGAGCTGTTAGGGGGAATGCCACAATCTAACTCTCTCTCTCTCTCTCTGCTGCATGCGCACCTTGACCAGGTAGCCACCTAGTTCAAGCGAAATAGACTATGTAAGTTGACCTCGCGAACGTACGAGACCGCGCGAGACCACTGTTATTTCCGGCACAAGACCCTATCTCTTCAACGCACGTCGCGAGCGAAATTCTTGGATTATTTTGTTTACGCAGGTTTTTGTCAACTCAGACGGCCCAAAACGCGTATCTCTAAATAAAATCTTGCATTCCAATTGATGAAGTGGGGTATATAATTAAAAATAAGCAATCGAAATGTAAAAAATCACGATCTTTTCTGAGCTGACAAGTCAATCTTTGAAGATCGTAAACTACATGCAGCAAAAGATATGCAACACACACACGTACAGCTAGAAGCCGACAGGCCTACAGTGTACATACAGACCTCGCTAGCGATAGGCGAAACGCCATCTACCAAAAGTAGAGCTTGCAGACTTTTTTTTAGAGTGCTCAAGTTCGAAGCATTCATTTTCACATGAATCCACACTTGGGTCATCCATTCCAAATTAGATGACGAATATGCTAGCAGAGAAATTTATTCAGGTCACGAAATTTTAAATATATTTTTATCGCTTTTAGAGATAATTATGCATGTATTATATATTGTAAAAAAACATTTTAGTTACCCGAATTACTTTCGGGTCGGTTGTATACTTAAGATTGGACAGACAAATTTATATACAAAAAACGAAATCTCGCCCGTGTTATAGGAATAGGCGTTTTAGTCGTGTTGTGCCCGGAAGCTCAGATTTGACCTTTGCCGCGAGACTTACATAGTCTATAGTTCTGGTGATTTCCAGATGGCAGCGGTTATGTTAATAGCAACAGTGCCAGTAGTACCCTAGGGTAGACATGTGCGCTACATGTATATGAGTGTCCACTGTTACATTAAGGAGCACTTACCTATAGTTTGCCGTGTTCATAACTTGTCCACTCACAGCAAGAGTTTCCTTTGCATTGTATGCCTGATGAAACCACCCAGTGGGGATTATGAGGAACTCACCGGGGTTCTGCGTGAATTCCACGGCCCTTGCCTTGGCAAAGTTTGGGTACTTGGCCAAGTTTGGTTCAAAGGCATCTACAGGGCTGTATGTAAAAATGTAAAATAAATTGTGTGGCGATAAATATTGTGGTGCTGTAATAAGGGACTTCAAAGTTTTAATTCTGATTTTTATATGGGTTTGTGTAACCAGGGAAAACAGCTTGTTGCATATAAAATAATTAGTTTAGTGTGACCGGACCTACATTCTGTAGGTTCAGTCACTGTTCAGCCCAAGTGTAGCCATTTGGTTTTGTTATTTATAAATGCACATACCGATCATTCAATGCTATTTGTGCCACTGCCCTGATTGCTGGAGTGTGGTTACCATGCTGTGGAATTCTTCAAGTATATTTGGTATGTCCTCCTGGTACATATGTTTTGTTATTTATTATTCACCATGACTGTACACCAGATATAAGGGAGTGATGTTTGCGGGTTTAGTCAGTTCTTTTTGTCCTGACTGCCCGTGACACTGCCTTTCGGGCTGTGCTCGAGCCGTAGTGCTGCCAAGTTTCTGCTAGTTGACTGTCATTTAACAGCTAATAAGTTACGGTATCGTTTGATATTACTGTATATTATTATTATTATTATTTCTTTCTGGTGTTCATACCAAGGATTCCTCAATAGTGCTCATTGCACTGCCACTCGCAAGCGTGAGGAAACCCATGAAGAATTGGTATTAAAAATGGCCAGAGACACCGGGGAATCCCCTTGCTCTTTCACGAAAGAATACTCTGGGATCTTTAGAGTGCGTTACCATTACCTAACACACTGGACCAACAGCTTTACATCCCTTCCGAAGGATGGAGCAAGTGTGGTTGAGTGCCTTGCCCAAGGGCACAGGTACCGCAGCTGGATTCGAACCCGCAACCCCAAGTTTTCACCTATGGTTGCGAGTCAATGACCCAAACCGCTCGGCCACCCCACGGTACCCCATATAGTGCCGTTTTGTAATCTTTTTTAAATTTCTGCATTTGTGAAAGTACCTGAACACATTGAGCTAAAAATTGATAATAAAGTTAAGCTTGAAGTGTAAATGTAAATAAATTTATTAATTAAATCAAATGTATACCTGTTGGTTTGAATGCCCTCTGTTGTCCTGAATTGTTATTGTACACTGACTCGGTTACATTAGGCTACCAATAAAATAAGAAGTATTTCATTTTTAGTGGTCCCTGTAATTTTTCTACTTTTTCATGGGAAGCACTACTTGCTAAACACACTAACATTCTTAACCACTTGATGCCAGAGGACTTGTAAACACGTCCATTGTTCCCCATTTGTTCACGACGTGTTTTGAACTTAAACTTGACGGCTGTGGACGGCCTGTCATTGAACATGTTGTAGCAAATCTCACTCCGTGGCGGCCGCCTTATATAGAGTGTTGCAAATTTGGGAGAAGATACATGTACAAACTAATATAGAAATGACTCCCAAGAGTCGGTATTTGTGGTGCTACATGTAGACTTGGTCTTAACTTTTAGTCAATTACATTCGCCTTTTAAAAAATTTGACCCAAAAAAATAAATTGCACAAAAATTGTCAAAAAATAATGATGGCGTCATCAACTGGTTATAATGAGGTGCATAGTTAAGCTGACTGGCGATAGTTTGCTGCATTCAGATTTTTTTCATATCATATATCGTTTACTGTTTGCTAATGGGAAACATATACTGTACGTGCAACTGATGATACCCACCTGTTATATTTGAAGCTTTTGAGCGGAAATCCTGACATGCGATTGGGCATAACATACAGATACTCGTCCTGTCCTGGGGGATAGAGTTTCCATTTCTTCACCCCCTTGATAACGGCATTGGTGCCAGTCCAGTTGTAAGGATCTGGAAAAACAAAAAGAAACTAGAGTAGAATACACGTGACAGGGTATTCAAGTGTTAAAAAAAATACAATTTAGCTGTGAGTATGTATCTTAAAGAATGGTTGTTAGAGAATTATTATTTAACTATTACATAATTGGAAGTCAGGTCATTACCTCATCTGCATAATTCAGAGAAAACAAAAAAAATGTGTCAATGCTTTCAAGAAATTGTGCTAAGCCGCCGTCCTATTTACGCTGGTTCCGTGCTTATACTGCATGGATAATATTTGTATATGGAGCCATAATGCCACATGTACATCAGTTTCTTTCACATTCATATAAATTCATCTTCAATAATGATTTTCTTATAAAAAATACATTGTGTACATCTTGGGTGGATTCTTTGCATCAAATGGACAATTGGAACCACTTCTATCTTCCGTTTGAGCAAGGTTTTCCAGTCAAATGGTTGGTCAAAATGTACACACCGGTACAGTACATGTACATTGCAAACCTAGCTTGTACAGTACACATACATGTATACAGACTTTAAGCCCATCACATACCATTATGATCCGACCAGGATCCAATCTCAGGGCAAGGGTGAGAAAATCTTGGATCACTTCACACCTGAATATAGTCCTTGGATCGATTTCACCAAATAATTTGCATACAATGCATTCTAACTTCAAAAGCAATGCAGCTCAATCCATCTTAAACTAATTAGTAGGCCTATCGATTGTCTTGTCTATGTACCGGTACACTAGGGGATGCATTTAATGAAATACAGAATACATGTACAAAATAGCAATAGCGTCTCAATGATTAGCAGGCTGCCAGGAAATACTACAATACTACAGGACGGTAGGGAAATCTTTCTATACCATGAAGCATGATGAACTAGTGTGAGAAATACATGTACGTCACCGTATTGAGGACCAATTGATACACATGAACATGCATACAAACAATGTCTACACCAGTGTTTCAATGCATACACATGTAGTTCTGACATGTCAAGCCAAACCCGCGTGACAATAAGGTACATGAGCTACTCACACAGCGCATTAGCATACCGGTATATCGCTCACAAACAGAGAAGCGCATGCTTGTAAGCACAGTACTGGGCCATATACTGTACCATATACTGTACCATATGCAGTCGCCCCAAGTGAATTTTGGTTTCAATGTCGGTTGATTTGCTGTTCAAAGGTCCATAAGAAAGTGCATATTTTATGATTATATGTTCAAGATCCCCTTCAATCAGTGTGTGCTAGTACGATAACTTGTCGACCCTGAAACATAATTAGTTTGAGTTTTCTCCGCTGAATCTGTGCTTTTCAGGCCAGTCTCACTGCTTCATGCGTTGTGTATCGCAATTTTTTGCAATGGCTTTTTGTGAGGCATAGCAACAGTAACTAAGTGGGCAGGGTTAATTGGGTAAACTTGGAACTATGCATTGTACATGTAGCACCAAACACTACAATGTCTGTTTGTGGGTAATTCCCAAAATTACCTGTAGGGGTCCATATATTTTTATTTCCACACAGTAGGCCCTATGTAAATGCCACTTAAATTTAACGCTCGTGTGTGAATATTAAAGGCACCAAGATTAATGCAAACTCATTCTACAGCTAATTTTCATTGGCGTAGGTAACCAGGGACACCAAATACCTATTCAATATAATCATGATAATGGAACAAATAATGAGCCTTTATGGTCTTTTGGTTCAAGTATTTGTCAGTAATTACAGAACAAAATATTCCAGAAATTGGTGCGGTCCCTTGTAGTCACAGACCACAGTCTGAGTGGTGATTCTTGATGCACAGGGTGTCGTACATAACTGGGACACAAAACGTTTTGGACCCCTAATTTTGGGAATTACCCACGTATAATCTCTGAGCAGTACGGGGATAAGTACGGTAAATAGGAATGGGCATGCTTCACAAGTTCACAGACGCAAAATAAATACCATAGGCCACACTAAACAGAGAAAAGCGGGCACCAGTATGTTACCGATGTGCAGACTTGATCTGGAATACTTAGTGCCCCACAGGAACATGGCGTCCCAAGGACGAATCTCCTTTGGGAACAACTTAAAGAAGTTTTCCTCTAAATAAGGCTGGTACGCAAGCATTAAAAGGGAGAGACAGCATGATTGATGTGTATTATTTACCGTACCACAATATGAAAGATTACTTTTAAAGGCAGAGGCTCATCAGCAATGCGCTGCGTATTTCGTATCACGAAATTGGCACGCGCGCATTGCTGACGAGACTCTGCCTTTAATGTCACCGAGTTTTCATACAATGTATTACATGTACATGTAGTTGTATGGTGGAGCAAATTGAATCTGCTATAGAATAATGTAATCAAATATTTAGACTGTGGCGGTCACAATTTTTTTCGTACAGAATGTAAATTAAACTATAAATGCATGAACTGTGATGTTCCAAGCCAACTCCAGGGGCGGATCCAGGATTTTCCATGTTTAAAGATAGTATACATGATTGGTAAACTGTTACAAATAGTTTTATCCCCCTGTGTGATTGAAGATATGCATGATTAAAACCAACCTGAGCAAAAACCAGCTCCGTACTCGGTCTAACTTTTGAGAAAACAGTCAAAAAAGAGTTTGCAGTCATTTCGCTCTGAACCACGGCCTGTGCACGAAGTGGTTTTGAAGCGAAGTGGAATTTGGGCGATTTAGTGTTTAGACTAAATTTAGTAATTTGGGGCGAAATGGCACTCGGGCGAAGTGGTTTGAGGCGAAATGGCACTTGGGCGAAATAGTTTTGGGGCGAATTGAATTTTCGTCTCATGAGACGAAAACTAACTGTTTTACTAATTTCTCAAAGACTATAGATAGCACTTCGGACAAAACCATTTCATGTGAAGTTTTCTACGGTCATCATGTTTATATTGTGTAAGTTAGGCGTAAATCTGTGAACATTTCTGATTTTCGAGATTACCAATGATGTATACTGCTATTAAGCATGAAATGGTGAAGACAATCAAATGGCGAGCATGAGCGCGAAGCCCCAACGACGTGGGGTCCGGGGCCTGCTTAAAG
This sequence comes from Henricia sp. BOLD:AAB3569, assembly GCA_037783545.1. Taxonomy (NCBI): domain Eukaryota; kingdom Metazoa; phylum Echinodermata; class Asteroidea; order Spinulosida; family Echinasteridae; genus Henricia; species Henricia sp. BOLD:AAB3569. The sequence goes on along the minus strand of JBBELK010000351.1, from coordinate 49,847 downwards.
GCAAAGGCTCGTAAATGCGCGCGTGAGGCCCAATTCGTTCCACGAAATACGCAGCTCCATGCCTTTGCTATGGAGCTGCGTATTTTGTGGCACAAATTTGGCCTCATCACGTGTGCATTGACGAGCCTCTGCCTTCAAGGACTCTGAATTCTATATGTAGATGCTCTGTGGTGCTATCTCAGGCAATATTTAACCACTTTAAGCAGGCAAAAGTGTGATGTCATAGAAAGCAGATACCCCAACGGTTGCGAAGGTTATCGATAATTAATTTTAAAAAAATTATAAGAAAAAGGAGGGGCGTGCCCAACCACCCCCGCCCCCATGCACAGCCCCACCCCCACCTCCTGGATCCACCCCTGAACTCATTCCAGAAAAAGAATTAGTTCTTCTGCGTACGTACATGTACGTGCAACAGCTGTTGCACAGAAAACTATTTTTACTGAGTTTGTTCATCAACTTCATTTGTGAAATTTTGTATTTTCAAATCCTTATTTATGGTAAAAAATTCAAAACCTGCAGTTACATACATGTACACCTTTAAAGGAGCGGGTCCAGATCACATTTTGAGCCCCCATTTTTCATATGGGTGTTGAGGTTCAGATACAATATCATTATTTTGTCATATTTTTCTCATTACCATTCTGAAATTTTGCACCCCCAATCATAACATTTTTAAGGATATAGCCAAAAAAAACACCTATGTTTTGAAAACAAATTTATAAAATAAAGCAGTGCAGTCTAGTGATTACACTAACTTTTTGCTTCCACACATCCAAATTGGAGATTTGCAATTTCCTGTTTTCTATTGATGGATAGTATTTTGGTGAGGTACATGTATATATGATTGTTAGGTTAGAACAAAATTCATTTTCTGGAAAAATCTGAACAAGCTCCTGTAAATCAGCTTTCAAAATAATTTCAAAATAATGTGCATGTTTGGAAAACAGATTTACATGCACATTGTAAATAAAATTACAACTTACAGTTGAGCCAATATCCTTCCTCAAAGTAGCTGTGTGTGGAATCAATAGCTCATCCTCTACGTATGTCCAACTTCGGGGAGTGCTGTCTGCAATGTGCTCGATAAACAACTCTAAAGGCAGTGAAAACCCCTCTGCATTGTCTATTGTTCCCTTTGGACAAAATACAACATTACTCACCAGAGTCTTAAAGGCAAATTTGTGCATTAAACATAATTCACGCTAACCAAGTTCAAGCAACGACTATAGTTTGGCCATTTTGGCCTGATTTACACAACGAGTCTAGTCTACAATACAGTATACATGTACTGTGTACACGATGTAGTTGGCCGAGTCTATATCATGTACTTACCGGTAACTGTAGAATTGTTTCGCTCATTCCAAGCGCGCCTTACAGTGCGCTGGGATGGGCTAATTTGTTGGCGCCCTCATTGGCCAAAATTTTATACCACACGTGACCAAGAGGTCACATCTTTTTCTGGTAAACAGACGTAAATACAATGGTAGGTCTTGCACAAAGTACACTCATTTTATTTGTAAATTAGATGATTGCACTGGATATAAGCGTTAACATACTATTTATTAATTATTCGTCTGGCTGCAAGCAACACACAATGCTCCGCGGGTCTGTATATGTGACCTTTGCGTCACATGTTTCCGTCACAGAAATCTGTACATGGTACAGGCACATTAGCCCGTCCCAGCACCCTGAATGAGCGAATAGAATTGTCATCCAGGGTACATGTATGGTAGAGGGCAGGAATTTCATCATTGGACTGTTGAAAAGGCACCGACATTTGTGTAAATTTGGGAGGGGTCTTTTTGGACATGTTGGAGTTTGGAAAGGGTACTTCCACTGGAAAATCAAAATGTCTTCCGGAGGATTGCAAAACGGCACCAAGGCCAAGATCTAGACCAGTGGCAACAGATGGAGGCCATGGCCTTTATCATACATGTAGCTTCCAATTTTCTGTCAAATGTTCAGTCAAAACGGGTTAGGACAGCCGAACATGCATAGACTGAATTACAGTTGCATGTATAGTACCTCAATGAAGCTTAGGCCCTAGGGCATTTCATATGACACCAAATACACCTAAAATAGTGGATTTTCACAGTGACAGTTTTTGCAATTAACTGTTGCATTTTTTTGGTGGGACACCGTACCCTGTAAAGGCTTAAACTTACCTCAACTGCTTTCATTGCAACTCGTTGCTTGCTGTAACGGCTCAAAAAGAAATCAGTGGTCCAGTTCATAGCTCCCCAATCTTGCAGAACATCAGTTATCAAAACAGGTCTGTTGTCAAGTGAAAGAAACGTTTATCCAATGGAGGTGGTTCAACCTACCGGTACATGTTGTACCGGTACCTTGGAATAACTGCAACTGGCAGACATTTACATGGTTGACATTTAACGTGAGAATTTGCTCGCCCTAAATTTTATGTCCGTGAAGTTTAAAACTTCCTTAATCTAATATGGCTCGTAGGTTGTTTATTACTTTTTGTCGCAAGATTTTTGAGATGTTCACAATGGCCGTACAATGGTTGCCGCACACTCACTGGAATAACACTGAATAAGGGTAGCTGTTCTACCCATGTACGAGATAACCTGCGTGATTCTTTTGGTTAAAGTTTGTGGTATAAATTATGGATTAAAAGTAAACGTAGGTTTGGCTTATCTTAAACATACATGTACGTTTAAAACCACCTGGGCACTGATAATGCCCGAGCCGCCAGGCGAGGGCATTATAAGTGCCCAGGACCCCTAGCTGGTTTTAAACGGGTTGTTTAAGATTGGCCAAACCTACTTTTAATCCCATTAATAAATACCTTTTGGTATAAATCGGTAGCTCGTCGTTTTGCCATGTTTTGCATTCACTTTCCAACTGCTAGCTTTGCGTGCGCACGCACACGACCGGATAAAAGTGCACAATTTGCTTTCGGGCGCATGCAGTTTCTTTGTGCATATGTGCGTGTTCCGCATACGCGCCGACTAGGGCACAAATGCGGGCCATCCGGTAGGGCATTATCACTGGTCATTATCGCTAGTTTAAGACTATACCCTAGTGACGTGCTCTCATCAGCCAATAGGGATGCAAAAACTGTCTAAGGTATTTATTAATGAAATTTTTAAGGTACCAGTTTGAAAAGTTGTTCTGTCATGCACTTTTGTGACCTGCAGCCGATCTCCTGAAAAATTGTGTAGCTTGCACAAATTTTGAAAATGGCATAAGCCCCATCATCCTGAGATATCAGGGAATTTCCACTCAGCAAAGCGACGTAACAATACCCTGAGGAAACACACGCAAATCTGTGGAGCCAACTCACGCCCGAGTCATTTTGATGTAATTTAATCGTTCGGTCATGTTATGCCGAAAAGAAACGATTTCTATACTTTCCAGAAATTGTATTGGGTTCCGTTCCTTATGACTGTCCCATTCCTACCAAACTTTCGAACGACGATCTTAATTTACTCCGCAGTTTTTCAAATTAATAACAGGGATGCAGGCTGACGAATGTAATGGAACAGATTCCCCAGTATGCTTTGAATAGCAGCCAATCGTCGACGCGGACAACGGCCAGCATTACCGAGTACATGTATCACATGAATGCACGGTGTTTACAATCTGCGCGCGTTACATTTGAATGCCTGCAATCATGCTGCAATGCACTGCCAAGCGTCCTGATTGGTCCAGCAGAGGTGACAAGATTTCTGTTGCTAGTCCCACCGCGAAATGGGGCCTTTTTCAACAGGGCCACTGTACGCAGGAGTTAGGGAGTGCGTTAAAGGGGCACTGTTGCAAGAGGATGTAATTATCACAGGAATGTTGCGCAGCTTACGCAATAAAAAGTTGCGGGCTTACGTAGTGCGTAAAGATTCTTGAAATGTCATACATACATTGTACCTTTGTACAGTATACATGTATGGTATATATGGGACAATGTGACTGCAGTGCTTTGATGTGTACATGTGTACTGTATGTGTCGCATGGACAACTGTTTTGTTCTTTCGCTTGTTACCATGGTCATACTTCTATATTTTTTATCGGATGTGAGGTGGCACGAACTGACAAAATACAGGTCATACATGGCGCCATCCATAAAGTTGAGCGGCAGAGTTGGAGGGGTGTCAGAGCAATGTGTATGCCAATGTTAAAGTCGATGAAGGACATCACAAATGTTGCCAATTTTTGCATAGAGGTGGGGAAAGGGAATGGATGGTGTATAATCATGAATTGTCAGTTGTTTTGTTCGTACGTACTTTATGGCGGTCGGACGGCCCCTTGTGATACATGATGTACGTACCTTTTACCATCGTAGATTTGCCGAAACTCTTCAACGCTCAGATTACTTTTCCTGTCGATTCCATTTACCCCAGTGGACCATCCATCAACCCACGAATAATCTCGCACAAAGTATTTCTTGGGGAGTTCCGAAACATCCTGAAAAAGCCCCAAGGCAGCATCTCTGTGTTGGTACAAAACAGCAGACACCAGCCCCAATAAGCCGAACAAAACCCAAATGTGGTGGTACTGCTTTTGAAAAGCATTTCCCAACCTTGAGAGAAGAAAACAGCTTTTTCTCTGGTTCAAATTTCTGGAATTTCCACGGTTTCTTGGTAGGGGTGGTTTTTCTTTGGCCAGTTTTTCATCAATGTTAGATTCCGTGGCTGGTGTTGTGTTGTTTTTGTGTGCCTTGGGCGACTTCTTGTGCTGACCTTTACGAGCGGTCGGCATGTTGATAAACAGAAATCTGTAAAATAAAGAATAATACTGCCTACTAATAGTACGAGCATACATAGCGTCTTTCTCTCGTAAATTAGCTGTATTTACCACTTACAGGCCTCGAAATTCAAAAGGGCAAGGCAATTTTTCTAAAGGGCACCTGAATGAGGAAATGGAAAATTTGTGTTAGAACTTTTTAAGGGCAACACGGCAAAAGCATAGGGCACCGATGGCAATTTGCCGTGGTGCCGTGGGTTACATGTATTTCAAGACCTGCACTTGTACAGTCACATTTAAAACGAGGCTTTCCAGGCTTACCGGTACGTCATATTTTACGATGGACAAAAGTAAACGTCACAACAACCGCATGGTAATGATGCGAGGGAGTCATTGTTCTTGCAAACCTCATGAACTTGTACATGTACATCCTCGCACACTGCCAATATACACATGTAACTTTATATGGCAGTTCCGTGCAAGTGGTGAATACAAGACACTGTGCAAAATAAACCTTATCGACGTTCTCAATGCATTATGGGATTGGATGACAAAATTACCCGGCCAAATGTGCATAAACCTATGAGGCGGACACCAACTAGGCAACTTTTTTACTCATTTTCACGAAAACCAAAAAGAGTTCAAGAATCAACCTCCCACTACTTTATCTTTGACACATATCAAACATACTGACAAACATGTCCCGAAACAGAAATGTTGCAAATGCGAGAAATCATCGGGGATTCCCTTCGTATCGGTAGTGCGAGTACCACGCTCGCAGCTCGGTATGCGCTTTTCCTACCTCCATGATGCAACACACGCCTGCGAGTCCGTCAGGCCACCCAGGCCTGACTCGCTGTGCCGATACGGCGTGCGTTGCATAGCGCATACCGAGCTGCGAGCGTGGTACTCGCACTACCGATACGAAGGGAATCCCCGATGATTTCTCGCATTTGCAACATTTCTGTTTCGGGACATGTTTGTCAGTATGTTTGATATGTGTCAAAGATAAAGTGGTGGGAGGTTGATTCTTGAACTCTTTTTGGTTTTCGTGAAAATGAGTAAAACAGTTGGCTAGTTGGTGTCCGCCTCATAGGTTTATGCACATTTGGCCGGGCAATTTTGTCATCCAATCCCATAATGCATTGAGAACGTCGATAAGGTTTATTCAAACATCCAAAAGCAAACTGGTGGTACGGAAGTACATGTACTTTTAGAATGCTGATTTTCTGATATTTACATTCATGGCCGGCTAATATAGGGCAAAAAAAGACAACGGCAAGTCAACAGCAAGTCAAAAAGACAACGCCGCAATAAAACGACACACCTTGCGCACACCGGACTATACAACGTGAAATGAAATGGACGGGAAGCCATCAACATATACAGACAACGCCGAACGAACTAAGGACAACGCCGTACGAACAAAGAACAGAGGGCGCTGTTTACAGCGCTGCTCCTGGCAGGCTAGACTGGTTCCCACTCCACATATTCCACATACAACGTCTGAATATAAGGACCGGCTACTGTGGTGTTTAAAATAGCACAAGCATTACGTCATGCATTTATTTTTAGGAGACATAACCGTTAATTTTCAAAAAAGTGTATAATAGCAATTTCAAAAGGGTTATGCCATATTTGGCAAATAAAACACATGCCCATTATAGCATAAAAATTCAAATTCAAACCTTGTCTGCATCATCGTAAAATAAACACTCGGCGAAACATTGCCCGGCGATAACGTCTGGACGACCGGACGTGCATTCTGGTAATTTCGGGAACCTTCAAAAAAGGAGGAATTCCTCCTGTTTTAGAATTGCGGAATTGGCGGTTGCCGGACGACATTTTTTTTTACACCACTGAGAGGGGTTATCCTTCGTTACAGCGCACTACGAAGACGTCGCGCATGCATAATAAGCCCCCATAATCAATTGATTGCAAACCCATTAGCACGCGCGTGTCTCTTATGTGACCATTTTCGGTACCGACTTTGCAACTTTAAACGAAGTCAAACCTGGGCTAGGGTATAAAAAAAATGGGTACACATTTTGTGAAGGTCACCGTTTACACAGTTGGGCCAAGGATACGGATGGAGTCCAGTATTTTGGCTGAGGTATTTCCCCCGATAACATTGCATTTCTGTTTAGGGAACCAGACTGTGCTGCATCAAGGCCTGGGTTCGACGATGTCTGAAAGACGTCTGGGGAAAATGTGGAAAAAGATGATAACCAACGGGAACAAAAATTCTCATGCAAAACCTTAACAGAGATCATTTGTATTTGCATGACAGGTAAAAGAAAAGAACAACAAAATCTAAAATTGACAACAGAACAAATATCCCTAATTATTGTAAGTATAGCGGTAGTGTACAAAACAACGAGGCCGAGGGTTTACAGGCTGCAACCCAGTCCAGTCCGCACGGTGACGTGACTTTTATTGAGATCCTCGTTGGGTGCATTTCGTTTGTTTCTGCGTGGTAAAACAACTCGGGATCTGGATTCGGATCTGTTGTGAAACCATAGAGTTGTATATTAAAAAAACATAACTCTATGCATGAAACAAACACGCCCTAATCTTCTGATTAGGGAACCAAACTGTGCTGCATCAAGGCCTGAAATGCAAAAATAAATAAAAAAATAAAATTATTTTTCTACCTACCTACAATGTACCTGGATTTTTTTAAGGCTGTTACTGTAAACGCACCATTTATTTTGTTTGGCCTTGGCCGACAGAATTAAAACTCCGGTTTACCATCTACCGCCTGCATGCTGTTGTGGCCCCCGCCCAAAAAAAGTCATTATTTATATATTTAAAAATAAAATATTTGGAAAAATACTACCTCACTGAAAGATAGACAAAGCACGCTTGTACCTAGCCTAAAATAGCAATTGTCTAAAGTTGACTGTGCATCAGCCTGTATAATGAAATAATGAATAATGAAAAATGAAAAAAAGCCTCATCATTTTTCAAAATCCCTCGGACGGTAAACCAGATTTTTCATTCCCGTGGCCTAACAACAGTAACATGAACGATGAACACGATATCACAAAACAAATGTGTCATTTTCTCCCCGTGACACACTAATTCTCCCTGGGACTCACCCAAACCTTGTCAGGCATAATACGCAGGTCCTTCGGGGAAATAACAAGCCACGATAAAGATTCAGCCTACAATTGCAGTAAAAAAAGAGGTCTGGAATGACAGCCGATGTGTACAAATTCAAGTCTTGTGTACGATGTGTTAGATCTATCCATATATCCGTATGTACAAAGAAATGCAAAACGCGGTCGATTACCAGACTACCACTGTGCACAGACTGAATTTGGGTCAATTTGCTACTTGCTCTAAACAGTATATTATGCACCACACAGTGTAGTGTGTGTGGTACATTGTACATGTACATGCCCTTACAGGTCTCTGGTATTTTGTACTAGGCAGTTCTTATATAGCGCATTTCAGAACCGACAGAACACTCAATGCGCTTTCTGCATTATTACCTCTGGTCATTGGGCTCAGTAGTATTATTCCTTAATCCTAGTAGTTCTCAACTAATGGGAAGTATGCAGCTTATATGCGCACATGGACTATTAAATCAAACACATCAGCTTTCACTACCCTCACAGGTACCCATTTCCTCCTGGCCGGGTGGAGAGAGACAATTCGTGGCAAGGTGCTACTTGCTCAATTGGGCACACGCACCATGGACGAGCCGGGGTGAGATTCGAACCCACGATCTGTAGATTCACCACGATCTTAGATTCAACACGCCACACCGCTCGGCCATGCTGCCCCATAAATATATGGCAAACTGTGTCTGTACAGTACACCGTGACGCAACATACATGTACTTCTAACATGAATAATTTATCATCCAAAATCCAACCAATAGGAAGCAAAAATGCAAATATTGGCTTTACCGTCCTGGGAAAAAAAAATTACGCGGCCGGCGTTCGCTCGGCGCCCAGTTGGCGCCCGTGAACCCGGCCGGGGCCCCGCCGATGTCTAATCGGCGCCCGGCAGGTGCCCGTCCGCGTCCAGGGCCCGGACGACGCCTGCCCGATATAAACATCGTCTGTGTTGTCACAAATTTGGCCCGGGGCCCGCCCGATGTGGCCGGTGCCTGGCCGCGGGCACCGGCGGGGCCCCTGTCGATGTTTTTACGATTAGGTTACGGCTTGGATCCGGCTTGTATTTTTCGCCGGACCCAAAGTTGATTTTAAGGGCAAATTAAAATTAACCGGGTGCCCGCCCGAAGCCAAAAATAGCCCGGCAGCCGCTGGGAGTCCCACCGGGCACCTCCCGAAAGTGCAAAAAAACAGCCCCTAAACTACCCGGGAAGACATCGGTTTGGAAATGTGACTGGGGTATTATTGGGTCTAAACTCAAAACCAGTGAACCTTTTCCCTGCGCTTTAGCATGTAGACGTTTCAGATTACCAGCGAATAAAGACCAATTACCATGTCAACGTACGTCACACTTTAGTAGTCTATGCTCAACTGACGAACTGATGTATCATTCCACTGAAAATGTGTGACAAATTGACAGGGAAATAACTGGCACGTACCGTCTATATGTCTGGTGTCTCTCTGGTCCTGAACGTAACCGCAAGAAAAGAAAATGCGGCAAAAATACACAGCTTTTGAACAGTACACTCTACTTTTTGTTTTCTCTGTTTGCATGATACAGTATAGACTCTACTGTTATTTGGAATTTGGTCATTCCATGAAAACGGGACACAGTAGGGCCTACATATACCAATGGACGTTTCAGATTATCAGCGAATGTTTAGACCTAATTACCATGGCAACTGACGTCACGAAATGGCGGATATTTCATACGGTCCATAGCGTAACGGTCCATTCTTCCACCCCAACGGCCGTTGCATGTACTAATTTTGACTGACATTCCAAGGTTATTTGAGGTCATGGTCAGTCTGCGCCTGTGTACACATGCATACATATACACTGTACATGTACAGTAAGACGTATAAATTGCATACCGGGAGCGCAGTACAGTGTCAAGGGTCAAATGACCTGGGAAGTATATAGTGTGCGCGTATAAACTGTATAGTTCCAACAGATCTCGTGAATGAAGCATTGCGGTAAACCCTCATCAGTGTTAGCATTCTGAACTGGCATTACCAATTCCCCACCTCTACGGCCGTTGTACTAATTTTGGCTGACATATATTCCGAGGCTATTTTGAGGTAATGATCAGTCCGTCTGGGACGACTGATCTGTACATGTGCATACATGCATGCAGCTACCCGTATTATTAAATCGCAGTACAATGTCAATGGTGAATTATTGACCTCGTGTATCCGCAGGTGTATGCGCAGTTGTATGCGTAATTATGCTCCAACTGCTCCAACAGATCTCGTAAAAGGAGCATTGCCACACATAGTGCGATAAACCCTCGTCAGTGTTATCATTCTAAACAGGCATAAAATGAATTTTTCGGCAAGCCATGAGTATGCTACTTACGACGGTAGATATCTCCAGCATGAAATGGTGAAAAGGCACATCCACAAGCTTCCATTTAGTCCGGATGACGATTTGTTGGACGTCGGCTGCGGTACGGGTGAAGAGACGAAAACTATGGCAGCCAATGTTAGAAGTGTTGTTGGTAGGTAAACAAAGGATAAACTATACGCGGTAGTATATATAGTAACGCTAAAGCGTTACTTTGCGGTGTATATACGATAGCCTTTAGACAAGCGCCCCTTATGGGGTTGTATTGTTTGGTAAAATGTCGGACAATTGGGGGTCTTGAGCGGAGTTATACAAAGGTTGGGCGAACTTTTTGCCATAAGGCCTTTTCCCAACCATCCTCTTGCAACAGTGCCCCTTTAACGCACTCCCTAACTCCTGCGTACAGTGGCCCTGTTGAAAAAGGCCCCATTTCGCGGTGGGACAAGCGACAGAAATCTTGTCGCCTCTGCTGGACCAATCAGGACGCTTGGCAGTGCATTGCAGCATGATTGCAGGCATTCAAATGTAACGCGCGCAGATTGTAAACACCGTGCATGCATGTGATACATGTAGGCCTACTCGGTAATGCTGGCCGTTGTCCGCGTCGACGATTGGCTGCTATTTAAAGCATACTGGGGAATCCGTTCCATTACATTCGTCATAATGCATCCCTGTTATTAATTTGAAAAACTGCGGAGTAAATTAAGATCGTCGTTTGAAAGTTTGGTGGGAATGGGACAGTCATAAGGAACGGAACCCAATACAATTTCTGGAAAGTATAGAAATCGTTTCTTTTCGGCATAACATGACCGAATTGATTAAATTACATCAAAATGACTCGGGCGTGATGAGTTGGCTCAAGACAACATCCGGCTCACTCCACCTTGCGTGTGTTTCCTCAGAGTATTGTTACGTCGCTTTGCAGAGTGGAAATTCCCTGATATCTCAGGATGTTTCCCAACTAGGAGATATATGCATCACGAGATAAATAACCGTTCCCAACCATACACATTGTATGGTCTTTGCCACTGGTTCCCTGTTGCCTGAAAACCAGCGGATTGACGTAGTCTCTTCTTCGTGCCGTTTGTGGCTTAGAACCTTGTCTCAGAGGCGGTCCTGTGTGCATGCCCAGGGGTGGGGATTTTGTCACAAAAAAAGTGACAATCCCCACCTCTTAGGTGGGGTAGCCCGGGGGGAGGGGTGGGGGAAACAAATGATAGGTGCATTAAATACAAGGACGCACATAAATTAAATCGATTCGATTTAGATGATGTTATTGAAGTCCTGGTCCGATGTACAAATGTACACAAAAGGGTGTGTTACGACGACTGAAAACAGACTAGTTTTGGAGCACAACCACCGTGGTTTATCTTCAGACGTCAAGATGCATATATGCCTCCAACTAGGCCTACCTACTGCTACGTAGGTAGCTTTAACAACGACGCGCAAGCATGCACACTGCCCATATAATTAGCCTTTTTGAAGTATGGCGGACACAATAGGAGGGCGCACTTTGCAGTGGGTATAAAATCGACTTAAATGCAAAATAACTCAGTTTTTCACTTTACACTTATTAATGTTATTGATAATTCTGTCTATGTATTATAATTACAACATGTAAATCAAGTTTTTGGAAAGAAATACAATTGAAAAAAAAAATTTCATACCCAAATGAAATTGCGCCCTCTCCTTTTGTTCCGCCATACTTCTAAAAGGCTAATGGTGCGCGCTCGTAAGTAGCGCGCTACTCATAAGATTTCTCGTTGGTAAATCATCGTCGTTAACTTGTAAGTAAGTGCGTCCACACGGTCACTACTTACGAGCTTATACTCACGAGCGCCCACTACCAACCAACGACTTAACTTTAAGTTAACAACCATCGTCTGAACGCACCTAATGAGAGCTAGGAACCTGTTTTACACGCGCGCGTGTGTGATGCAAGTCACACACGCGCGCGTGTGTGATGCAAGTCACACACGCGCGCGTGTGTGATGCAAGTCACACAGTTCGCTTGTACCCAGCTCGCCCTTACAGGACGCCGCGGGACAGGCTAATTATACTGGTTCCCGTCCACATATTCCACATTCTTAAATATCACTAGGAGGACAGGTAAGGGGTGCTTCATCTTGATCTGCGATTGGTCGTCTTTGCGCGTGCACAATGTGTGCTTTATATTTTTTAAAAACGGGGAAGCACTTTAGGCAATGTTTATTTAATTTGGCTAGGTTCGACACGCTCAGCCGGGTTAGAAATGTCAATGCAAAATGTACGCACATACAACATAATGTACTTTAAAAATGTGATCACGTGTCGTATAAAATTGTGGCCAATGAGGGCACAAACAGATATAGCCCATCCCAGCGCCCTGTAAGGGCGAGCTGGGTACGAGCGAAGTCACACAGGACAATCCGACCAATCACGTCGCCTGCGGCGTTGTGGGCTTGTTCATTAGGGAGCTTTTGATTACACGACGGAGAGAGTGCAACGTGAAAACAGCTGACCGCAAGCGTCGTTGCACAAAATTTTTCATGCTATCTTAAAACCCATTTTGACTTTCACGACGACGCGTACTCAGCCACATGACCCGAAATTGCATTGTCTGACGTCCTTGGACCACCCCACGTCGCCGTTCTCTACACAACGCTAAAACACCCCAAAGCACGTCGTGAAATTCGGGAGAGAACGAAGAGTTAAGGTCGTCGTATGCGCAGTAGATTTGGGTTACGTCATTACGTTGTGTTTCACATCGGCGTCGGGTTTGAAAAATACACATTGAGCTACATGTACTATACGTTTAAAATAATTATTATTTGACGCATTGTGTATTACATCAGCGCGCTTTCAAAATTAACGGTTATGGGCTGCAACCGATTCTTGGGTTTCACTTGGCTTGACAACCGGTTTCTATCCGCCATTACTGTGTCCATACTATGGCACGCCAAAGCGATAATAATATATATAAAACAATTTTGACGCATATTTTCGCAAATGTTGCGCAAGCAAAAAAAAAAGGTTAGCATGACTTTTAAAGAGGAAGAATCCCCCTTGACGAAAATCCAGCATTTAGGCTTTTTTCGATAGTCCAAACATCCCTCTTGCCGACGTGGATTTTTATGATTTTTTAATGATATGCGCGTGACCCCGTGACGCAATCCTGAGAAAGAGAAGTCAACACGATTGTTAGCTCCATACGTTTACACGCAAAAAACTTGGAAAACCGTCTCTGTTAGATGGTGTTTTTTGAAGAATTTTGTTGGTCCAAAAAGCCAGAGATATGCCCAGTAGCTGCGTGGTTGTATGTTTTACCAGACACTATGAAAAAAAGAGCAGAAAGATTTTCTTTTCTATTACCAAGAGAGAGAAAAATGAGTCGCTCATTCTATAACTTGTACGGCCGATGTTCAAACACGTAGGAACTACGCCCGGCGGGGAGCATTTTTTTTTACCGTACCACATATTCGCTATGGCGCTTCATCGAGGTGTCTGATTGGTGCATTGTAAATGAATATTCATATTTTCTATATAGCGCCTTCAAGGTAGTCTAGTGGTTAAGACGTAGTACTATCAATCGAGAGATTGCAGGTTCGAAACTCCTCTGAGTCGTATTAATTTTTTTCACTATTAATTGAGGAAAGAGTGTGGTATGGTGTTGGGTTATGTTGATGTAGTTATCGACAAAACATGCAACATATGCATAGGGGTTAAACCAATCAGAAGCAATGTTCGCTAATGGCCCGGTCACACATAGACGACGCACGGGGAACGCACGGCCCGCGCATTGAAAATTTGCAATTTTGGCCAGTGCGTTGTCGTTCGCTAGATGTGCGTCATTATGCGTTACTCGTTCGTCGAGCGCGTTGGACCAACGTTATGCATTCGACGTCATTCGCTGTGTGCGTCGGGATTTTTTTTGCATGCACAAAAATGTGCGCGGAGCTCGACGCATGAATGTACACGTCAAAAGGACGCCAGACACGCGCAGAGCGCGCTAGACCAACGCCAGACATACGCGGAGCGCACGCTGTATATTCGTTGTAAGTTCGGCGGCTGAGGTCTAGCGAACGCCTAGTGCACACATAGCGCACACCTACCGGTAACGTGCTTCAAACGCATGCCCAGCGAACATGCGGCGAATATGAGCGTGCTGAACGGGTCTCTAACGCACCCAACGGTCTTCTTGCGTGTTCCTAGCGTATACCTGGCGTGTACGTCGCGTGTACGTATATAGCGTGTAGTCATAGGGTAAATAAGCGGGTCCCGCACCACCTCCTAATCACTTCTCCTCCGACCCTCATGGGTGATGACAGAGGTTCTATACTGATCGTGTCTAGAAGAACCACCTCAGAAGATGAAATACGATCTACGAGCCGACTTTTTATATAGGCACAGTTACGTGACCGCTGCCGTTCGCGGGCTGTGCGTTGAGCGCGCGGTGCATGCGCTGGCCATTCGTCACACACGCTAGCAACACGTGATGCATTCGTTGGGGTTTTTGACATGTGCGCTCTGTATACGGTCTGTATGCGCTTTGTATGCGCACAGTATACGCGCAGCGCGTCAGCAAAACGCTATGCATTCGGTGTCAGCTCGCTAGCCTCTCCCAAATCCTGACAAAAGTTGGGCGCACAACGACGTACTGATCCTATTTTCCGTGCGCGGGCCGTGCGTCGTCTATGTGTGACCGGGCCATAAACAGCGGTACGGAAAAAAATATCGCCGCCGGGGACCGTACCATGCTGTACGCAGACCGCTGTGAATGCCGTTCGTTCCGTGACAAAACCACCCGTCGCAATGCACCAGTATTTACTTCAAAAGAGCTTCATTGTGAGCCACAATTTCAACGTTTTTTTCACAAAACAGGTAATAGTAGATTGTTGTCATATTACATGAAGTGTTTTTCACGTTTGTATTTTGAATTACAAGGACAAAACAGGCATGATAAACATTCACTTCGTGTATTTTCCATTCAATACTGCACAGACCGTTTGGTATGTTTCTCAGGATGACGTCAAAACCTTGTTGATAAAGGAGCCAAGTGACCTCGAGCGTTTCAGAATTTCGGGTGAAGAGGGTCGGAACTGCTTTACGTTTTAAGCAAAAGCCTGTCGATTTTTTTGTGAAAAACAAGTTGTGATGGTGTTGTAGACACATACACCTCCATGATAAACAGAAAAACTAAAACATGTGGAAGGGGGGATTCTAGCTGTTTAAATGTTTGATAGACTGTTTGAAACCGGCATACCGTGCTTTTGTTGGCAAGTTTTTAACAATGTTGAGACTTGTTTTTCAGGATTGATGGTAGAACTATCAGTTTTGTATTTCCGCTTGATACAGTTTTCTTGGGGAAAATAAATAATAATAAAATAAATAAATAAATAAATAAATCATGAAAGTTATATGGGTAAAGCCATGCCACCATATTAATAATAATAAAATAAATAAATAAATAAATAAATCATGAAAGTTATATGGGTAAAGCCATGCCACCATATTAATAATAATAAAATAAATAAATAAATAAATAAATCATGAAAGTTATATGGGTAAAGCCATGCCACCATATTTTTCTCCATTTGCCAAATTTCGGGCGCGTGCAGCTTCTGTGTGCATGTGCGTGTTCCGTGAACTAGGGCACATACGCGGGCCAGCAGGCCGGGCATTATCACTGGTCATTATCGCTAGTTTAAGACTGCCCACGTGACGTGCTCTCAGCCAATAGGGATATGTAAACTGTCTAAGGTATTTATGAATTGCAGATTAAACTTATGTTTACGAATTGCAGATTAAACTAAACTTGTGTTTACGAATTGCAGGAACAACGACATAACATTATACTAAACAATAACGTTGATATACTGCCTTGCACACATTTCAGCAACATATAGAGCGGTTTTACAGCTGTCACGGGTAACTAAACATTTCCCGGTTTGTCCTCCAGATTGAAAGAGAACAATAGAGCTTGTGCTTTTCTGCTAGCAGCCACGTGCGTTTCCCCACCGGGCTCTATATTGTTTTCTCCCCATTTGGAGGACAAACACGGGAGGGTCTTGACCTTTTGACCAAAAGGCCTCTGCAGTAATACTTCAGAAAACCTTTTTAAAAAATGCATGCATGGTTCTTGTATTGAATGGATGGTAAAAAATCGTTTTCAAACGATTACAAAACACCTTCAGTTGGCAACATTTCCCACATGAACGGTAACATTTTACACGGGAAAATCATGTGGTGTTAAGTTTGTCACAATATACTAGTAAAGTAAAAACGTCACCCTTTGTGTGTTGCCATGGTTTTTGGGTCTACACTAAAACCAGTGAACTGTTTCCCTGCGCTATAACAATGGACGTTTCAGATTACCCAAAAACCATGGCAACTGACGTCACACTTTAATAGTCTATTGCTATCAACACTTTTGGTCGGGTTTTCTTTATGTTCTAAATAAAAACCAATATTTCCCACTATGCCTATAGCTAATGCAGGTAATTTGATTACACGCTCATTGAAAAACATCTCAGTCGGAATTATTCCACAGTGCACTTGATACCACGTATATTGATTTGAATAAGTTTTTCCTCGACACAATTTTTAGCAAGGTTTCAGGTTAGTGCAAATTATAGAGCAAGGCTATGATTACTTTCCAGGAATTGACGCCTCACAGGAAATGCTGGATGTTGCCCGAGAAGTCAACTCGGGACCGAATGTAACATATTGCATTGGGGACGCACGGACTGTGGGAGACAACCCGGAATGGCGGGAACGATTTGACAAAATCACGTCCTTCTACGTCTTCCACTGGTTTGTAGAACATGCCCAAGCCCTCGGAAGTATTCTGTCCTGTCTCAAACCAGGTGGAGAGGCGCTATTCCTTATGGACAATATCAACGAACCTACGGTAGAGGCAGCAAAGTTCTTGGCCACTCACGCCAAATGGTCGCAATATTTAAAGGTTTGAAGTTCATTCAGATTAAAGTTCCTAATGTATAGGCTAGGTCACACAGAGCAGGATCCTATAACAATAATCGAACATTTTCGAAATCGCGGTAGATCGCCATGAATATGCTAATTTTAGAACACGAATATGGCAACGGCACGAACATAGTACGACCAATCGTGTGAATTCGACTTTCACCACGACCTATCAAGAATCGACACGAATCAACGAGATATAAGTACGAATCGACACGATGTCAACAAGAATCAACAAGAATCAACAAGAATCAACAAGAATAGACACGAATTAACACGACTCGAGTCACTCAACAGGAATTGGCGCGAACTGCGGTTTGGGGTTATAAAAACCCACGATTCGCGGCGATCTCAGTTCTTCAAAATTCACTGTCAAGTCAACCAAAATTTTGTCATATCGTGATGGTCGCCCTCAAATCGTGATGGTCGTCCTCAAATCATGATGGTCGTGTTACAGTCGTGTCATGTTCGTGACGTATTCTTGCACAATCGTGTTAAAATCGTCATAATTTCGTCATATATCGCAAATGGTCGTAGTAATTCTTGTTGTATTATTGTTGATATCGTATGTATTCGTGTCGAATCATGTCGATTCTTGTTGAGATCGTGTCCCCAATCTATCGGGAGATCTCGACACGAATCGACACGATCCTATAGTACAAATCAGTACGAATCAACACGAATGCAGTACGACCTATGCCGATCACAACAAGATTTTAACACGATCTGATGTAAATCGTGAATCACCACGACAATTTTTAACACTCCAAAAACGACCACGGTCCTGTCCCGACCTATGGCGAATCAGTACGACCTATGAAGATCTCAACAAGAACTCACACGGTGTTAACACGTTCTAGCGCGATCTGACACGAAATTTCCAAAATTTTCCATTCTTGTTAGATCGTGTTAAGATCGTGCTCTGTGTGACTTGGCTAAAAGTGTTTTCAAAATCGTGCGTCAGTTAAAAGTGATTTCCCACGGTGGCAAGTCAATAAGAGGAATTGAAAGATGCACAAGATTCTTGAGCTGATTTAACACAATACAATAAGTTTGGGATATTGTTGGGTGTATACAGATATTTTAGTGAGGTATGCATTCCGCTTGAATGGTTTTGTATATGTTTAGACAATTGTATCTGAATAACAGACACACCTTATCACAGGAATAGGTGAAAACAGTCATTTGAAGAAAACAAAATCCAAAATTGACAACATACCAATATCCCTAACATCATGTGATTGTGTACAATCTGACTTGGGACCAAGCAAATTTGGCCACATTAGGAAGGTATCCACTTGATAAAGGTGGCCTTAATAGCATGTTGCACGTACCCCTGACCCCACCACCCACCACCACTACAAAATGTTGTACTTTTACTATTTTAATATGACGGACCCTCTCATTTTACAGGGCTACAAGCATTACTACTATGCGTTGAATCGTACAGTACCTGAAATTGTGGACTTTCTGACGTCATGTGGCTGGACCAACGTGCAATGCGACCCGGTATCCACGCCAAGCATGTCGGAGACGCACACAAAACGTATGTCTGAGTGATTGATTTTCCACTTGAACTTGCTATTCTACGAACATCTGCAGAGTAACTAAAAGTGCAATGATCTTTATCTCCCGACGACGTCATCCTTAAGAGGTTGAACTCACCAAGCCCGACACGCTTCCTGACACAAATGACACCAGTGGTGTTGGAAAGCATGGGTGTGTCGGGGCAGTGGGTTCAAGATTCTGACGCACCTCACGACACACACACACACACACACGACACAGATGTTGCGTCGTGCGTGGTGTTGTAAAGTGGGATTTTTGACACTTTTGAACCTGTTTAAATCGTACGACGCACCCGCGTGTCGGAATGTGTCGTTGTGACGTCAGTTGTGTCGTACGCACTCTTGGCGCGCGTTTTGTCGCCCACGACACGCTTACTTTGTCAGCGCGTGTCGCGTAGACCATCTGTGTCGTAAGTAGTGTGTATAGTCTTAATGAGACATTTTATGCTAATTTATTCATAGGTCAAAGGTCACATGAATATTAATGAGGTCACAAGGTCACATGAATAGGGATATGGACTTATGAATAATGTATGTGTGATGCATAATGCATGAGGTATGTTTGAAATGGTCCAATAGGAGAGCGTGTACCTGAATATCTTGATGAGACAAAATATCGTTAGCCAATGGCGAGGCAGAGACCTGAATATCTTGATGAGACAAAATGTCGTTAGCCAATGGGGAATCAGAGCCTTGAATATCTTGATGAGACAAAATACCGTTAGCCAATGGCGAGGCAGAGACCTGAATATCTTGATGAGACAAAATGTGGTTAGCCAATGGTGAATCAGAGACCTGAATATCTTGATGAGACAAATAAAGAAAATAAAGAAAAAACAAGTGTTCGGACCCTAAAGCTTGATGAGACAGATTATTCATGAGGTCATTGCGAAAATAAAGAAAAACATGCGTTTGGACCCTAAAGCCAATAGACCCGATTACGTCAATAAGATTCGAGCGCCCCCATTTGAAACGACCCCAATAGGAAGCGCTGCTGTAAAATATTTGTTAAACCCATTATTCGCGGATGTCCCGGAAAATGTGTACCGTTGTAATTACACACACCTATACACGCACACGCATACAATTTATATACACGCGACAACCTTGAAGTGTTTGGGGCGGAAGTTGCCAGTAATCAGGACCGTTATACATACACGGCTGGTTTGAGGGACGGGTAATTAATTTCCTTTGGTGATAAGGACACGGGTAATAATATTGTGAGGAAACGTTTGTTTTTTTTAAATTCTTAGCAAGGTCAGGCATTATATTAGACTCATTCTCTTTTTTGAAGTTGGGGGTGGCTCTGAAAAGAGCCGGTTGTTTTGTTGCAGGTTGATCAACGCAAAAATCCCGTTCTTACGTAGCGCCTCATGACCGGTGACAGTTGCTCTAGCTTATCGATGGCCGGGACGAGTGGTAGATAGGATGTATTGGGGGGTAGTCCCAGACAACTCCGAATCTTGGCCATGCTCAGGTTGCGGAGAGTCATAGTGGGACAAGTCATACTGGCGAGGCCTTGAAGATACTGTGGGCCGGGCTTTGTTTGGGGTTGTGAGGGTCGAAACACAATGACGTCATAACGATGAGTCAGCACAAACGGTCGACGTGATAGTGCTTGTTCTCCAATGGCGCTATATTTGAAAGCACTAACCCTGCTATTTCAGCTTCATTTTTGGAGTAGCATTCGTTGGATCAACAGCGCCAATACGTTTATTCCTTAATTTCAGCTCAACGCAGTATACAACATTTTTCCAGAAATACTGCGGCAACTTAGCACATCGACGCCGAGAAGGAATTACATGGTCAATTTGTTTGTTAATTCCATTGTGTTTTTCATATAAGATGTTTGCCACATTAATACTGTAGGCTCCTATATCATGTTTATTTGGTGTATCGGGCAGATTATTGCTCCTGTGTGGCCCTACCGAACAAAGAAACCGTCCTTGGAGCGCGAAAATTAAATCGCTGTCAACACCATAAATGCTGTAGATTGGTATGATAAAATAAGTTTACTAACAGCATGCATAGTTATGTTTGAAGTCTTACATGAGTTTATTTGTACATGTTGTATCTTCTTTTCATTTTGAAATTAATAGTTGCAATTACATAAACAAAACAAATTGTGGTTGATTTAATCAATAAATATTTACGATCGATCAAAAGTAAATACTCCCGACACACAATATATCAATCTATAGCATAATATAATCCTGAATGGGCTGTTCGGTGTTACCCTTATTGATAATGGATTGCTGGAGGAGTGCCTACCAGAGGTAACTATTTTTTATAATAATTTTTTTTCTACCAAAGGCACTTGAGTTATGTTATTTTAAAATAACAATTTCTTTCTGAAACTACTAGTTTTTAATCACCACCGCGCGTTCCTCATGGTCTACCTATGTTGGAACAGTCCGTTAAATTCGGCCTGGTGTTTGGGCATTACTCTGTTCAAGGCTTTGTTTACTTCCATGCCTTTATTTACTTTTTCTTCGAGCTCTTCCACAATCTCTTGATGAGTATCATTGTCTTTCAGATATAGGTAACTTGACAAGAAATCCTTGTAGTTATTAAAAAAGATTCTCTCGACTGCCCAGATGGTCTTCCTGTTGGCTTTTTCCTTGGCTTGATCTTCACCCATACCCTCGCTGACATACTTTTCATATTTTTCACTCCACATGTCTCCAATGGATTCTTTGGCTTCTTCCAACCAGTCTCGATAGGCGACATTGTCTTCCAATTCAGAATCAGACTCATCCGATGATTTGTCATCTTTTTCTGTTTCAGATTCCGATTCATCTTCCTCAACATCTTCGTCATCAGCCTGCGTAGAGTCAGTTCCACAGCTTTCTATTTCCGAATCTTCAAATCTACGCCTTTTAAAATCGGTTTCATAATTTTCCATGTCCGAATATTCAGATTGAATAGGTTCAATTTCCCGATCATCGTCAACTCTGTCCGTTTGAAATTCATCTTCAGCATGTACATTCTCTGCATGCCGCCGTAGGTTATATTTCCGCTCAAAGCTTTTGTCAACCTGGTGGCAAGCATGGGGTTTGATTGCAGAAGCAGTATTCATGTTGAATCTTTGAAGGTCGATCTCCGAATGGCAAAAATCGGATTAAATCGTTAATATATATAACTACTCATTATGCTTATACCTCTGGTTTTTGTGCTCATTTGGAACATATATATTCCCTGCTGTCTATAACGTCCGTGTTTACTCATTTTCGCTGCTCATTTGCTCACTTCGCTGCTCATTTGCTCACTTCGCTGCTCATTTGCTCATTTCGCTGCTCATTTTGCTCACGTTCGCTGCTCATTTGCTCATTTTGCTCACTTTCGCTGCTCATTTTACTCATTTTGCTCACTTCGCTGCTCATTTGCTCATTTCGCTGCTCATTTGCTCACTTCGCTGCTCATTTTACTCATTTTGCTCACTTTTGCTGCTCATTTGCTCATTACCTCATTTTACTCACTTTCGCTGCTTAAAAGCTTAAACTGTATGTAAAAATTAGCAAATGAGCAAATGAGCAGCAAAAGTGAGCAAAATGAGTAAAATGAGTAGCGAAGTGAGCAAATGAGCAGCGAAGTGAGCAAATGAGCAGCGAAGTGAGCAAAATGAGTAAAATGAGCAGCGAAAGTGAGCAAAATGAGCAAATGAGCAGCGAACGTGAGCAAAATGAGCAGCGAAATGAGCAAATGAGCAGCGAAGTGAGCAAATGAGCAGCGAAGTGAGCAAATGAGCAGCGAAAATGAGTAAACACGGACGTTATAGACAGCAGGGAATATATATGTTCATAATGAGCACAAAAACCAGAGGTATAAGCATAATGAGTAGTTATATATATTAACGATTTAATCCGATTTTTGCCATTCGGAGATCGACCTTCAAAGATTCAACATGAATACTGCTTCTGCAATCAAACCCCATGCTTGCCACCAGTGTGACAAAAGCTTTGAGCGGAAATATAACCTACGGCGGCATGCAGAGAATGTACATGCTGAAGATGAATCTCAAACGGACAGAGTTGACGATGATCGGGAAATTGAACCTATTCAATCTGAATATTCGGACATGGAAAATTATGAAACCGATTTTAAAAGGCGTAGATTTGAAGATTCGGAAATAGAAAGCTGTGGAACTGACTCTACGCAGGCTGATGACGAAGATGTTGAGGAAGATGAATCGGAATCTGAAACAGAAAAAGATGACAAATCATCGGATGAGTCTGATTCTGAATTGGAAGACAATGTCGCCTATCGAGACTGGTTGGAAGAAGCCAAAGAATCCACTGGAGACATGTGGAGTGAAAAATATGAAAAGTATGTCAGCGAGGGTATGGGTGAAGATCAAGCCAAGGAAAAAGCCAACAGGAAGACCATCTGGGCAGTCGAGAGAATCTTTTTTAATAACTACAAGGATTTCTTGTCAAGTTACCTATATCTGAAAGACAATGATACTCATCAAGAGATTGTGGAAGAGCTCGAAGAAAAAGTAAATAAAGGCATGGAAGTAAACAAAGCCTTGAACAGAGTAATGCCCAAACACCAGGCCGAAATTAACGGACTGTTCCAACATAGGTAGACCATGAGGAACGCGCGGTGGTGATTAAAAACTAGTAGTTTCAGAAAGAAATTGTTATTTTAAAATAACATAACTCAAGTGCCTTTGGTAGAAAAAAATTATTATAAAAAATAGTTACCTCTGGTAGGCACTCCTCCAGCAATCCATTATCAATAAGGGTAACACCGAACAGCCCATTCAGGATTATATTATGCTATAGATTGATATATTGTGTGTCGGGAGTATTTACTTTTGATCGATCGTAAATATTTATTGATTAAATCAACCACAATTTGTTTTGTTTATGTAATTGCAACTATTAATTTCAAAATGAAAAGAAGATACAACATGTACAAATAAACTCATGTAAGACTTCAAACATAACTATGCATGCTGTTAGTAAACTTATTTTATCATACCAATCTACAGCATTTATGGTGTTGACAGCGATTTAATTTTCGCGCTCCAAGGACGGTTTCTTTGTTCGGTAGGGCCACACAGGAGCAATAATCTGCCCGATACACCAAATAAACATGATATAGGAGCCTACAGTATTAATGTGGCAAACATCTTATATGAAAAACACAATGGAATTAACAAACAAATTGACCATGTAATTCCTTCTCGGCGTCGATGTGCTAAGTTGCCGCAGTATTTCTGGAAAAATGTTGTATACTGCGTTGAGCTGAAATGAAGGAATAAACGTATTGGCGCTGTTGATCCAACGAATGCTACTCCAAAAATGAAGCTGAAATAGCAGGGTTAGTGCTTTCAAATATAGCGCCATTGGAGAACAAGCACTATCACGTCGACCGTTTGTGCTGACTCATCGTTATGACGTCATTGTGTTTCGACCCTCACAACCCCAAACAAAGCCCGGCCCACAGTATGTTCAAGGCCTCGCAAGTATGACTTGTCCCACTATGACTCTCCGCAACCTGAGCATGGCCAAGATTCGGAGTTGTCTGGGACTACCCCCCAATACATCCTATCTACCACTCGTCCCGGCCATCGATAAGCTAGAGCAACTGTCACCGGTCATGAGGCGCTACGTAAGAACGGGATTTTTGCGTTGATCAACCTGCAACAAAACAACCGGCTCTTTTCAGAGCCACCCCCAACTTCAAAAAAGAGAATGAGTCTAATATAATGCCTGACCTTGCTAAGAATTTAAAAAAAACAAACGTTTCCTCACAATATTATCACCCGTGTCCTTATCACCAAAGGAAATTAATTACCCGTCCCTCAAACCAGCCGTGTATGTATAACGGTCCTGATTACTGGCAACTTCCGCCCCAAACACTTCAAGGTTGTCGCGTGTATATAAATTGTATGCGTGTGCGTGTATAGGTGTGTGTAATTACAACGGTACACATTTTCCGGGACATCCGCGAATAATGGATTTAACAAATATTTTACAGCAGCGCTTCCTATTGGGGTCGTTTCAAATGGGGGCGCTCGAATCTTATTGACGTAATCGGGTCTATTGGCTTTAGGGTCCAAACGCATGTTTTTCTTTATTTTCGCAATGACCTCATGAATAATCTGTCTCATCAAGCTTTAGGGTCCGAACACTTGTTTTTTCTTTATTTTCTTTATTTGTCTCATCAAGATATTCAGGTCTCTGATTCACCATTGGCTAACCACATTTTGTCTCATCAAGATATTCAGGTCTCTGCCTCGCCATTGGCTAACGGTATTTTGTCTCATCAAGATAT
Organism: Henricia sp. BOLD:AAB3569; assembly: GCA_037783545.1. Classification (NCBI taxonomy): domain Eukaryota; kingdom Metazoa; phylum Echinodermata; class Asteroidea; order Spinulosida; family Echinasteridae; genus Henricia; species Henricia sp. BOLD:AAB3569. Next base: position 24,862 of record JBBELK010000351.1, on the reverse strand, counting down.
TCAAGGCTCTGATTCCCCATTGGCTAACGACATTTTGTCTCATCAAGATATTCAGGTCTCTGCCTCGCCATTGGCTAACGATATTTTGTCTCATCAAGATATTCAGGTACACGCTCTCCTATTGGACCATTTCAAACATACCTCATGCATTATGCATCACACATACATTATTCATAAGTCCTCATCCCTATTCAGGTGACCTCATGACCTCATTAATATTCATGTGACCTTTGACCTATGAATAAATTAGCATAAAGTGTCTCATTAAGACTATACACACTACTGTCGTAGGCCTATTTTTGTTGCAAGCGTGTCGTGTTCGTGTCGGACTTCGTGGGTTGGACCTCGAGAACAATGGATGTCGCTTGTTTGATTTGTGTGTTTTGTTTGTGTGCTTAATTGGTATTTATATTGTGACCCGTTTTGCTATAAGTATGCATGTCTTTCCCCGCCTTTAACCTCTTGCGTCCTATGGGTTCGATTCCTGCACGTGAATTTGGATTGCAGTTCTAACTTGACCGCGTAGTTTTCCCTAGGAGATTTCCCTGTGGGATTTCATCCAACTTCTAAAACTGCATCTCCTTCATCTGAAGTGTATGTACATGTATAAAGTTAAAGATGTAATATCGTACAGTAGATGGCATAAAATGCCTCAATTGCCATAATTGCCATAGATGCTCTAAGATTAACAACAACAACATTGACTTATTCCTATCTTGGGATGGCTCGCTACTCAATTAAAACTGGCGCGCTTTAGGGTGGATTAACACACTGAGCTATTTCGCGCGTAAATTCGACGCGCGTCGCTTTGAGGGAAAACAAACCGGTGTGTAGTGAATTTACGTGTAAAGGGGCGTTCACACTATCGCGGAAAAATGGCTTTGCGCGCGGCCGGCTGTGCCATAGGTTTGTACAGAAACTGGTTTGCCGCTTGTGCGCGCTTGTATTGAACTTTGACCGCAGTGCGCTGACCTTTCCAACGCGCAGCCAATGAGGTATCAGAGAAGCCCCAATTTACCGGAGTTGAATTTTCTATTTTGGAAAGATCGGCGATTGGGACCTCATTCAATGCGGTGGGCGCAGCGCGGCAGTGTGATTTTTTTTTGCGATAGTGTGATGAACTCCCTTTTACGATGCATTTAAAATTACAATCAAAAACACTTTCCGCCAAAGTTGATTGTGGTTCCAAGTGCGTTCTTTCACTTAAAATCCACCCCACATCGCTTTTTCTCAAAGATACGCGCGTCAAATTTAGGCTCAGTACAGTGTCAATTCACCCTTCGCACCACTTTTCAGGGAAGCGCCAGCCTGATTGCATTTTCACCCAAATATCAGGTTAAATGACACCCATAAACTAATAGCAGGGACATTCCCCTTTTCAAATTCTGCATTTATCTTGTTTACAGTGTTAATGAAGACGTGTCTGGGGCAAACGGCGTACATTCCGGAGGCAGAGCACGAGGCCTATCTGGAGGACATTTGGCAGTTTGCGTTTTCTAGGTATAAGGACACGTCCGTAGAAGGGAACGTTCAGTTTCCCTTCGAAGATGTAGTCATCCATGCTTACAAGCCGTCGTAGATACACGGAAACCCGATGTCGGTACCCGATGAGCCACAGCATTCTCATTGTGAACAAAATCTTAAGTTAATTTTGAAGAAATTCTCCTATATTTGAATAACTTTATGCAAAGAACATGTACATGAACTTAATACTTATAACTATGTTGCTTGTATTAATGGCTTTCGAATGTCTGTGTATTGTTAAATCATGCATTGAGTATTTTGGACCATGTTGTATAAAAATGTAGGAAAATTCCTTGGGGAGTTTTAAAGGATGGTTTTGTTGGAGGTTGGGGATTTCGGGAACAATATGCACAAAAAGAAAACCTTGACAAAAAAAATAATATGCACTAAATTTGACTTTATTCTGTACTTTCAGGATTTTTATGTTTGAGTTTTTTGCAAACCTTGGTATTGAGAAGATTCTAATTAAGATGTCAGTAACTTTTTAGAAGTTATAATTTTGGAATTTTTGAAATTGTTATATTTATAATGAGGAAGAGATAAGTTTGGTGCATTTCTTTTGTATTTATTTACGGGTAAAACCAATCGGAAAGAATAAACCGTTTTTACAAGTTTTGCGGCATATGAGACTTACAGGCACCACTAAGGGAACGGCTAGGGGGATTTAACGTGACGATATTCTCTGATTTTTCATTTTACCGTGGCGCTTTTTTATGAGCCGCAAACGGCAATAAATTGAGAGAGCACCTTATTAAATTTCACCGCTTCTAAGTACCCTTTACAAAACGATGATGAGCCAAATTTGACATTTTTACCACTGTTAAATTTATTTACTGATATATGTATTTCTATTTACACGTATCTTGGTTACTCAAATGTATAACCAACAGGTGCAAAGCTTGAAATTCTTAATTTTGATGGATTGCCGCGATCTTCTATTTTGGCGTTTTAAATTAAGGGGTGTAAAACTTCCGTTTCTACATAATTTTGGATGCCATTGTTCAACAGAATATCACTGATTAAAGGAACACAGCGGCTAATAATAACTGTTTACATACATGTAACATAGTGATGTAACATCATCGACAATAATATTTCGATGGTCCTTGTAAAAAAAAGATCATCAAAATGTCCCGTAATTAACTGAAAAAGCTTACATTCAACAAAAACGGTCAATAGTCGGGTTATACGCTTTACCAGCCGTTCTCTATCGCGCGAGCCTCACGGCTTTGTCGCAAACGATTCGCTCTTCACTTGCTAGTTTTTGCTTTGGATATCTCTCATTTTCTGCTGATCATTTCACTGGACAGCCCGGACCACCGAATGGGTTTTTCCGTTTTCTTTGGAGGAGCTGACATTAATTGTACGTGGAGCTAAATTAAAAGTAGGTGTACAGACTAAAACACCTAATGACGAAACACACCTGGCGGTCTGGCTGCAAGAACCACGACACCGTACCGGTCGCAGTGTGCCACGGGGTTAAATGTTACATTCGCCCGTGCAGTGTCCATGGTAAAACTCGATTCGGTTCCTTGGACTTTTTGAGTCCAAATTCTATGTCGATTTTTCATAGTTATGTTTAACTTTGTTTGATAACCTGAATAAATAGTATTTTTTGTCAAATACTAATAAATATTTTGAAAACAAATCAGAGCTGAATTTGATGCAGTACTGCAGTAATAAACTTTAACATGGCTGGAAATAAAACTAACTCCAAGAACACGTGATTTATCCGAAGCAGAAATCTGGTTCAGATAAATCACGTGACCTCGATTTAAAAAAAAAAAAGCTCAAAAACGGCCACATTTGGTGGTTTCTTTTCAGGTTCTCTTCAGTCTATTTCGGAAAGACCTTCGGAATCATGTATGGGTCTATTTCGAGCCCAGTTAGCCCAACAAAGCCGATGTGTTCCTTTAACTGTAGTATACTGTGGTACGTTCATCCCCGGTCTACCCTACTACCGAAGATAGCTATGGCGTTCCATATATCAGGAGCGTTTTCCATTGCAGGCCTTTCAGCACGAGTTCCATGCAACGCTGAAAAGTGCCTGGAGCGTTACAGAGTCCGAAGGGCATGGTGATGTATTCATACAAACCGCCGCGGATTATGAACGCGGTTTTGTGGCGGTCTTCGGGTTTCATCTCGATCTGCCAGTAGCCAGATTGCAGATCAAGTGTGCTAAACAGTTTTGCCCCGCCGAGGCAATCTAGACAGTCATCAACGCGGGTCTGTGGGTACGCGTCACGACGCGTTACATCGTTCAGCTTGCGGTACACGGACGAGTTGTGCCGTCCTTTTTGCGAACGAAGACCAGTGGTGAGACCCAGGGAAAAGTTGATTATTGAATCACCCCCGCTTGGATCTGGCTATCGATGATTTTCTCCTCCTCACCCTGGAATGCTCTAGGGGGACGTCGGGGTGGCTGGCGTATCGGGTGGGCGCCACCGGTATCGATAGCGTGTTGCACGACAGACGTTTTTCCTAAGTCCTCGGCAGACTTGGCGAAAGTGTTCTCGTGTTTCGCCAAAAGTTCGAACAATGTCTGTTGCTCTTGCGGGCACAATCCTTCACTGCTCCGGTCGTATAACTTTTGCAGGACGTCTGACCAATCGGCCGGAATTCTGCTTTCGGAAACCGTTTTTCTCGATGACTTGACTGCATACGCGGCTGGGCGCTGGTGCGTTTCGCAGAGACGCATCACGCGGTAGAGGTGCTCAGTTTCACAGTTTTCTTGCTCGGATATAAGTTCGATCGCGTTAACCTCGTGCAAGTGACCGAGAGTTGTACCCGCCTTCAGTTCGATTTTTTTCCGGGGACGTGTTTATTAGGCGTACGGGTACACCTATGTCTGTGCGATTTGGGTCGACCAGGCACCTTCCAACAATGAGCGTTTCAAACGAATCGTCACTTGCCGCCGGCTCTACAACGGCAAAGTCTGAGCTGATGTGATGGGCAGTTGTACACTCGGCTACCCATTCGCTATACGCGGGGATGACAGTGTTCTGTTTCAGTGAAACTTTTTTGACGCTAGGGGGTGCACCTTTAACTGTCCAAGGTACCCAATTTGCCGGCAATGCGGATGCCGCGACGTGCCTCGAGAACACAGTTATAGAAATACAAAAAGTCATATCCGAGGATGCCTTGATCGGCGATGGGGGCGACAAACGCGGCGAACCGGAAGTGGTTGCCACCAATGACTAGATCTATGGTGACGGTGCCTTTAACGTCAATCAAGTCAGAGGATGCAGTTTCTAGTTTTGTGTTTTCGCTCGGAGGTTTCAGTTCTGGACGGTATTCAGCCAGTATTTGACTGAAAAGTTCGGTGGAAATAATGGTTACTGCCGCTCCTGTGTCTACCAGCAGTTCGCTTTCTTTCCCACATACCAGCACTTGCAAAAATGCCGACATGCCTTGGAATACTTGTCGGCCTATTCGGATAATGTTCGGTTGGCTTGGTTGGACCGATGCCAGGCCGGACGGCACGGTCCCACTTAGTTTTCCGAGCTAGGTTGAATGACGACGGTTTCTTTTGTGGCCAAATCGGGGCACTTCCTTGCAAAGTGTCCAGGGTTGCCCCAGTTAAAACATGTTGCGTTGGTGTTGCCGTTATTGTTCTGTTTCCCGCTGTAGTTTACTTCAGCGGGTCTAGTGTCACCGCGACCGTTAAATGTTCTCGCTGGACGAGTATCTTTTATGAGCTTGACGATCCCCGTCAAGCGTCGGTCTAGGTTGTCAGAGAATTGTTTCATCTGCGTTTGCGTCACGTACGCGGCCTGCTTTGTCGCGTCTTCAGAGATTGGCTGTTTTCCGCTGGGTTGGATGGCGTGAACGCGGGCAGTGGTCTTTGAAGTAGCTAAGTTTCCACGCAGACTCTCATAGTTCTCGAGAGCAGTTTTCGCTTCTTCCATTATCTTTGGGTTGGTCATGCCGATGGCAACTGTGGCCTGCTGGTCAGACAGACCCTTGAGGAAATGCCGCAGTGCGATGCTCTCTCTTGTGTTTGCATCCGCGGTAGGGTACCCAGGGAAGATGAGCCGGCGAATGTCCGCCATTTATTCAGTTAAACTGTCTTTGGCCTGGAACCGTTTACTATCGAGCAAAGCCAGCCATGCATTCTAAGTTCGACGCTCAACAAAGCGACTTTCTTGTGCTTGTATGAGTTTGTCAAAGTTTTCAACTGCGGATGGGTCAAGTTGTTGGAACACGAATTCCGCGGCTTTGCCTTTTAGACTGCTGATAAGTATGAATTGTTTTTCTTTAGGGGACCATTGCAGGCTTCTGCCAAGCCCATAAACGGCCGGATGAAACCTTCCCATGCTCCGGTTCCATTAAACTCACTTAGTCTGGGGAGTGGTACTTGGAAAGGGGATTTATAATGTTCTGGTTTGACCGCGGGGCTTTGTTTTTCGGCATACTCCTTCAGGTCTTCCGACGCGGGGCTAGAGAGCCGGGGATCAACGCATTGGTCTACCGGGCAAGCACCAGCGAGCTCCAGTGGCGAGCCAGGTAGTGAGGGCGATGCTCTCTCTTGTGTTTGCATCCGCGGTAGGGTACCCAGGGAAGATGAGCCGGCGAATGTCCGCCATTTATTCAGTTAAACTGTCTTTGGCCTGGAACCGTTTACTATCGAGCAAAGCCAGCCATGCATTCTAAGTTCGCCGCTCAACCGGCAGAGTAAACAAACCATTGACATACTCCCAGTAAGATTTGTTTATCGCTTCTTTGACTTCATTCCTAACTGAATATTATTCATTCCAATGGTGGGCAGAGTTGGACCGCTTCGCCCGCTTGAACAGCCGGTGTTTCTTATTTATCTGGCGTATTATTTCGCGTGTGATCCAGGGTTTGCGTTGTTTGGAGCGCTTGTTGACGGGTGGAACTGCATCTATCGATGCAGTGTGAAACAAGTCGATGACTCCCTCCCAGCTTGAGTCAACATCAGCTGGGTCCAAAAACAAGTCCCAGAGAGCTAACTCGACCAGTCGATTCAAATGCTCAAAGTCAGCCTGCTTATACAAGAGAAACTGACGAAAAATTTCCCTATGGTGTTAAGGTTTTGTGATGCGAAGACTGAAGAACAATGCGTGGTCATGATCGCTAGCAACCGGGTTGGGATGAACAGAAGAGTTTTGGAAAACATCGGACCGGTTGGTGAATAGATGGTCTATGAGTGTTCCAGTAGTAAGATCTTGGGATGAGGGACAGGTCACGTAGTCCACTAGCTGAGTCATGTCCATGGTACCCAGTATTGATGTAAGCCGGGTAACTGACGGGTGAGAATCATTCAGTAAATCGATATTGAGGTCTCCAGTGAGCATTACCCCTTGATATGACGCGGATGCGTTCTGAATAGCATCGATGTTGGCTTGCAGGGGTTCCCAGTAATCAGCGTTTGCGCAAGGGGGCGATAGAGAACAATTACGATCCATTTTGCTCCATGGATGCAAATTTCAGCACAAATCTCTGTATAGGACAATGGTCACTTCCCCAGGTGTCGTTTAAAACTGTCGAGCTAGACCTAGCAGCGAGGCCTGGGGAAATGAAGGTGACGTCAAGACATGATAGAGTGCTTTTATACAAATTAACTCTAGTACCTTCACCTGTATTGATGCAAACCATGTTTATCTGGGATATCTTCAACAACTTGTCCATTATGGTCTAAGCTTGAGCTACCTCATAAGGGATTATGGCCATTTAAATCGCCACAAATGATAGCTGGTTTGTCTACTTTCTTAACAATGTCGTTAAATGAGTTGGCATCAAGATAGGTACAAGGGTTATCTGAGTTAAGTAAGCTAATTTTATTTTGATGGTCATCATACAATTCCCCTATTTGGTACTCAATTGGATTGTCAGAGCCTGATTATATTTGAAGGCTAAAAACCACGTTTGGCTAAGATTGCACAGCCCCCTCCACGTTTTTTAAGTTTCGTATTATTTCTATCTTGTCTGTAAATGTCATATCCAGGTACAGTGTATTGTTTATCTTCTTTTAAACAAGTTTCTTGAAGGAAAATTATATCAGGCTTGACATTCCATGAGCTTATAGTGTTCTTGAACTCTTTGCTATGTGCCAATATTGCATTCCATTGGAGGATATTAAGAACCATGAGAGAGAGAGAAATCATGACGATTTATTTGTTTTTGCTTTAGGGTTATCGTTTTGACTCGTGGTGGGTGGATGGCCCATTTTTGGCTGATCAGGGCCACCAGAGTTTTTTTCCTTTAGATTGGGAAGATTTGCGGGAGCTTTCATTTATTTTTGTGTTGACGGGCGATTGTGACGGTGTTCTATGCTTTCCACATTTTTCCTTTTGTATTGGGGTTTCAGTAGAGTGGAAAGTGTGGTCGATCAGTTTCTTTATGGCAGTTATTCTATCGTCCTTTTTCTTGATTGTTTCCCAAATCTGCATGGTTCCGGTTAGTAGCTCAAGGAGGTATTGTTGGTTACCGCATGGACATGGTTGACTTATTTGTGTTTGTGTCTCAACCGATTGTTCTGTTGGAGTAGTTCTTTTGTCACCACTGAAATTTGGACGAACGTGATTTTCTACATCAACCATTTGTTCTGGTTGTTGGGAAAGTTGGGTCATTTTGATTAGAATCCGGACGTTTGGATATGTCAGTTTTAATTACTTTAGCGGCATCTGCATATGACAGGTTGTATGATATTCTAATCCCTTGAATTTATCTTTCCTGCTTCATGGTGTCACCGCTCCCGTATGCGGACGAGTGGTTTTAACCGCAGCGACAGCATCGAGCATTGTCTTTTTGGTTACAATGCTCGAATGCATGTGGCTCCACGCATCGCACGCACCGGGTGCTGCTTCGACAATTGCTGGCAACATGACCAAGACGCTGGCAATTAAAGCAGCGAATTACGGGGGGTATGAAAGGTTTGACAGAGAAGTATTCATATCCAAGTTGAACTTTGTGTGGTAGATTTGGACAATAATATTGAAGGTCAGGCAGACAGATAGACTTTTTTCAAGGTTCCCATCCTTTTTTCTCATGAGGCGTTTGGCTGTGAGTACGCCCTGCTTTTTGCATGTTGCAAGCAATTCATCGTCCGAGATATCTGTAGGAATACTCGTAATGACGCCTTTACTTTGGGTTTCGGACTTAGCGTAGTCATTTTTTCGTGACAGTCCATTGGTCCAGGCGTGTTATGTTTTTCATTTTCTTTGCCTGGGCCGATGTGTGACAGCGTACACTAATGCCACCTTGATTATTTGTGTTCACTGATTTGATGTAGTCTTTCCCTACTTGGTTATTAAGTGCCTTATTAGCGATTATAATGTTGTTGTTGTTGTTGTTGTTGTTGTTGTTGTTGTTGTTGTTGTTGTTGTTGTTGTTGTTGTTGTTGTTGTTGTTGTTGTTGTTGTTGTTGTTGTTGTTGTTGTTGTTGTTGTTGTTGTTGTTGTTGTTGTTGTTGTTGTTGTTGTTGTTGTTGTTGTTGTTGTTGTTGTTGTTGTTGTTGTTGTTGTTGTTGTTGTTGTTGTTGTTGTTGTTGTTGTTGTTGTTGTTGTTGTTGTTGTTGTTGTTGTTGTTGTTGTTGTTGTTGTTGTTGTTGTTGTTGTTGTTGTTGTTGTTGTTGTTGTTGTTGTTGTTGTTGTTGTTGTTGTTGTTGTTGTTGTTGTTGTTGTTGTTGTTGTTGTTGTTGTTGTTGTTGTTGTTGTTGTTGTTGTTGTTGTTGTTGTTGTTGTTGTTGTTGTTGTTGTTGTTGTTGTTGTTGTTGTTGTTGTTGTTGTTGTTGTTGTTGTTGTTGTTGTTGTTGTTGTTGTTGTTGTTGTTGTTGTTGTTGTTGTTGTTGTTGTTGTTGTTGTTGTTGTTGTTGTTGTTGTTGTTGTTGTTGTTGTTGTTGTTGTTGTTGTTGTTGTTGTTGTTGTTGTTGTTGTTGTTGTTGTTGTTGTTGTTGTTGTTGTTGTTGTTGTTGTTGTTGTTGTTGTTGTTGTTGTTGTTGTTGTTGTTGTTGTTGTTGTTGTTGTTGTTGTTGTTGTTGTTGTTGTTGTTGTTGTTGTTGTTGTTGTTGTTGTTGTTGTTGTTGTTGTTGTTGTTGTTGTTGTTGTTGTTGTTGTTGTTGTTGTTGTTGTTGTTGTTGTTGTTGTTGTTGTTGTTGTTGTTGTTGTTGTTGTTGTTGTTGTTGTTGTTGTTGTTGTTGTTGTTGTTGTTGTTGTTGTTGTTGTTGTTGTTGTTGTTGTTGTTGTTGTTGTTGTTGTTGTTGTTGTTGTTGTTGTTGTTGTTGTTGTTGTTGTTGTTGTTGTTGTTGTTGTTGTTGTTGTTGTTGTTGTTGTTGTTGTTGTTGTTGTTGTTGTTGTTGTTGTTGTTGTTGTTGTTGTTGTTGTTGTTGTTGTTGTTGTTGTTGTTGTTGTTGTTGTTGTTGTTGTTGTTGTTGTTGTTGTTGTTGTTGTTGTTGTTGTTGTTGTTGTTGTTGTTGTTGTTGTTGTTGTTGTTGTTGTTGTTGTTGTTGTTGTTGTTGTTGTTGTTGTTGTTGTTGTTGTTGTTGTTGTTGTTGTTGTTGTTGTTGTTGTTGTTGTTGTTGTTGTTGTTGTTGTTGTTGTTGTTGTTGTTGTTGTTGTTGTTGTTGTTGTTGTTGTTGTTGTTGTTGTTGTTGTTGTTGTTGTTGTTGTTGTTGTTGTTGTTGTTGTTGTTGTTGTTGTTGTTGTTGTTGTTGTTGTTGTTGTTGTTGTTGTTGTTGTTGTTGTTGTTGTTGTTGTTGTTGTTGTTGTTGTTGTTGAGCAAAGAATCACGTTTGCATTATTAGCACGAAGGTATCAGGCCAGCGTTACGGGTATATGGGCAAAATCAGTATATGAAATAACGAAAGATGTTGTTCAGAGGCAATCAATGTAGGGGAAAAAGCGTCATACCAATTCAGATTATGTCTCTGGTTCTGGCAGCATATGGATGATCTGGGCGGTAAAAGTCAATACTGTGTGGGAGAGTAAAATATAGTATTAATTGGTGGAAGGCGCTACAGTGATCATCAAGATATGCAACACGCATGGGTCCAGCAAACACCGGTCCGCATGTCTCATCTCCGGGAGTAAGGAGGTGATATTGCATACCCATCCAATCAAAAAAGCGCCGCCCGAACTCAGTCCGTATATCAAAACAAATTATCTGAAAGTGTTACAAAAGGATACTGGGTGGAGTAACGAGGGCGCTGCTGTGACTCTCAGAATACGCAACACGCGTGGGTCCAGCAAACACCGGTCCACATGCCCTTTGGAAGATACTGGGGAGGTGATGATGCACATCCATCCAATCACATACATACACCCCACTGTTATGCATACGCAAGATCAACAATTCTCGAGGTGTATTGTAGTATTTGATTAGATATTAATGTGACAGGTTTGCACATATTGTACGACTCGGTAACTGTATTGTTTGTTTTCCAGGAGTTTTTAAAGCGACATTTGGGCGTTGGTCAGTCTAAGATTATTTTGGAGGGTCCGTCTTTGATTATTGTATTTTGTGCATTTCAGTAGAAAGTGTTCAATATCATCACGGCATTGGCAAACTTCACATAATAGTCCATTTGGTGTTTTCCAATTTTATGGAGGAAAGTGTTAGGTCCATTACATATACCGAGCCGTTGTCTATTTCGTGTGATCGTTTAAGACCCTAGCATGTAAAAGAAAAGTAGGGTTAAGTTTAATACCTTTGTTGGGGTCAGAAATGGGGATCATTTTTAGCCGATCTTGTTTAAGTTGTTTTTTGAAGATGAATTTAATTTCATTATCCTGCAATGGAATGCAACAGTCAGTGGAGTCTTTCTGGGTGGCTGATTTGGCAATTTGATCAACTCTTTCATTTCCTAAAATTCTTCAATGACCGGGGACACATTCAAAGTTGACAATATTACCTTGTTGCTGTATGTTTATGAGCACATGGCGAATATCGCACACATTTTTGTGATCAGGGATTGGCTTTGATATAGCCTGGGTGGCACTAAGACAGTCACTAAATATACAAGTATTCATAGGTTGGACTTCTTCAATCCATTCTAGGGCAATCAGTATTGCCAAAAGTTCAGCAGTAAAAATTGAAACTTCGTTATTACGTCTGATTCCTTTATTTAGCGTAATTGAGATATGGAATATAGATTCCACATCCAACCGTATTAAGCGTGGGATTATGTGAACCATCAGTATAAATGTAGTGTTAATGGTTTGAGTACCGATGCTGCCTTTGTCATTCGGGTCACTTAAGTTTTCAATATGAGATAAGATTTAATATGAGATATTTGGTTTAGTGTAATGCCAAAAAGGAAATAGATTAATAAGAGGACAAATTTTGAGCTGGGATGGAGAGAATCTAGCTTCAAACGGTGTTTTGTGAGATATATTTGTGAGATGTATTTATCTGCAAAATAGTGCTTTAATTTGCCAATTATCTTGTTTGAGGTTGATTTTCGGATGGTCCTTGTGGGCATTTATTTTAGTCCCATATAGATTCCTTAAGAATTGGCGGCGTAAGGCAAGTGGAGGGTCACCACATTCAATCTGCAGTTTATACAGGGCTGTACCGTGAATGGCCCCGGTTATTTTATTTATTTATTTATTCCATTTATTTACCCAGGGTGTGCCCAAACAGTTTACAAAAACTGGTTTCCATTGGGGCCCTGCAAACACACATAGAACAAATATACTAAATTGAACAACTTCATAATTACTAACAAACTGGAATAAGATACATTTGTACAACAACTACAACATCAAAAAACTAATGGTTACAGAAGAACAACATCACAAGTAATTATTATACATGCATGTGACACTAACATTTACACTAATTACGGGAAGGGCGAAAAACCCGCAAAAACTCTTTTTAAGAGAAAAAAAAAAAAATGTTTAAATGGGAAAATTCCCCTCCGGCTCCAAAATTAGTTTGATTTTATGGCAACCAAGTCATACGACTCCGCAAATTAGCATTTCTCACTTGAAGTTGATCATGTGTATGTTTGGCGAAGTGCCGATTTGAATGAGCTCAAAGAAGACATAGTTCTAAGGTGTGCACTAAGGCTGTTCCAAATTGCGGCGCCAGTTACAGCAAAACTCGAGGCGTAAGACCCCTTTCGTGCAAAGGGAATTTTCAGTGTCTTTTCGGCAGATTGACGAGTTTCTCGAGTTTGTACGTAAGGTGTAAATAGACTTGCCATATACTGCGGGGCCAAGGAATTGATGCTTTTAAAGACAAATATAGCTTTCTTGTATTTAACTCTCTCTGGATAGGCAAGCCAGTCGAGCTTTTTAAACATGTCGGCTGATGGCGTTAGGAAATCGCATTTCAGTATTATTCTGGCTGCACGTTTGAGGCATTTGTTTAAGACATTGTTATGAGATGCGTAACGGTCACCCCATACTGTGCAACAATAATCTAGACTAGGCATGACTAAGCTTAACATAAGGGTGTTCATGTGCTGTTGAGTTACACAGTCGCGAATTCTTTTTAACATAGCTAATTTCGAGAAAACTGTCTTCTTTACATATTCGACATGTTGGTTCCAACTTAAGGTTTCGTCAATAATAACACCCAAGCATTTAAACGATTTTACGTTATGCACTTGATCATTATTAATGTGTACTCTGAGCTCATGCGCGCTTATCTTTTTCTTTGAGCCAATTAGCATACATTTAGTTTTACTGGCATTAATTTTGATTTTATTTTTAACGGACCATAGATAAATCATGTCTAATGACTTGTTAAGGCTAGTTTCAATTTCGACAATGCTTTCGGAACTGCAAGTTAGTGTAGAGTCATCGGCATACATATATAGCTTATCGGATACATAAAGAGGCAGGTCATATGTATATACAAGAAACAATAATGGGCCCAGAATTGATCCTTGTGGTACACCGACATTTATAGGCAAGGATTTTGATATATGTTTACTAATATTAACGGTTTGACTGCGATCACTGAGATAGGACTTAAACCAGTTTATTACCGAAATCGACATGTTCAGCTTTTCTAATGTTTCTAAAAGAATTTTATGGTCAACGCAGTCAAATGCCTTACTGAAATCTAGGAAAACTGTTCCGGTCATTCTCCCGTGATCCATAGCTTGAAGACACTCGTTTGTTAAATCGTTTAGTGTACTTTCTGTTGAGTGCAAAGGCCGAAATCCAGATTGACAAACAGGAATGAAATGATGTTCATCGAGGTACGAGTACATGTTCGAGTGTATCCATCTTTCTAGGATTTTAGAGATAATCGGCAAGATTGATATAGGTCGGTAATTACATGCGTTGCATTTATCGCCTCCTTTATGAATAGGTGTAACTGAAGCATGTTTCCATGCCTTGGGATACTGTTCATTTATTATGGAGAGGTGCATAATTTTAAGTGCTTGATATTGGATGCTATCTAGTTTTTGCTTAATTGTAGTGGAGGCAGACTCAGAAGCCTCGCATCCATATTCCAGAATATGTATAATAAGGGCAGAATATAGTTGATATAGTGTTTTGCAATCAGCCCCCCAGGAAGCTCCACTAATGCATCTTAGGATATTGAGTTTTTTTCTTACATTTGGCAATAATACTATAAATGTGATCTGTCCATGTTATCTTGCTGTGAAAGATCAATCCTAAGAATTTAGCTGATAGTCAGGTTTGAAAAGCATGATTTTGGATATTGAAATAAATATTGGCATGTTTTTTGTTAGTGAAGAAGACAGCAATCGTTTTAGGCACCGACAATTTAAAGCCCCATTTTTTTGCACCATATGGTAATATTATTAAGGTTTTGTTGGCGTTTCTTAAAATCTAAATAAGATATATTTCTGTTAGATTTCCATATGGCGATATCATCAGCGTATTGTGAAATGTGAACGTCAGCTAAATGGTGGGAAAGATCATTGACAGCAATGTTAAAGAGGAGGGGACTGATAACACTTCCTTGTGGAACACCATTTTCCACAGTCCATTCTTTGGAAAGAACATTGTTAACTTTCACTTGGATTTTTTTATTACTGAGGAAATAATCTATCCATTGCGTATTTCTACCATAAATTCCCATAGAATGTAGCTTAATAAGGTTTCCCGGAGCTTGTGACCGGGAAACCCCTTTGGCACAGGGAAGAGAGACAGGCTGTTGGAACAGCCCGCTTTGGTTTAACACTCGCGTCAATTGGCCCAGGTCTTTGGCTTGCCCTAAAACGGCCAATCACAGCTGTCGTTCTTTGCAAGTCGGCCCAGCTTTTCCCGGTCTTTCACAGTTTCTGCTTTGTTCGCCGAGCTCAAAAACTGCATGACAAAAAACCTCGTCTTTTTCGTCGAAAAATCTAGTTAAATTCACTTTCGGCGACATCGTCTTACGATGTGAGGGAAAGGCCGAAAGCCCAAGCACCCAGACAGCGTCGGATAGTGTGCCGATCAGTTGCCTTCTAGCCAAAAAACTCGGTCGCAATCACGGACCTTTCGACAACTTTTTACCAGCGGCACGATGTTAGTATCAGCGCCGGGCAAGCACAAGCTCTTTGCCCCACGATCTTAGCGAACAGCGCCCTCAAGTGCCGGCCAGTGCACAAATCAACTCCAGCGCTGGCATGTCGTCCTCACCACCGCTTCCCACAGGCACAATGGTTAGGACTAACACTACAGCTGTGCCCTTACACCTCGCAGTAGGCAGGAGAGGCCTTTCCTCAACTCGGCCCGGACAGTGGCCAGTGGTGCCAGTACACCAACCAAGATCATCTGAACTTAAGATGCAGCCTGCCTTTAGTTTAATGCTTTATAATAATCCGGTGAGTCTTTGGGGGAACCCACTAAACACAGTTAAAATCCCCACTGTGTGGTCTTCCCAAGTTTTGTTTCCAGGAATCCAGGCAGATGATTTAAGCATTTGCTCATAATAAATAAATAAATTAAAAAATACAAAATAAATAAATAAATAGGCCTTAACAAAAAACAAAAGGCAAGAGGAAGGTCACTCAACTTAAAACATTGCCTCTTCGCCAAGGCCTATCCACCCACACAGCATTTTTCCCTAAAGTTAAAGATGAATCTGGGAAGCTGTGCTTGACCTTGACTTTTGTTTTGAAGATGTACTTTAATCTTGGCTTCGAAAATTGTTAGGACTGCACCCAGAGAGTGCTCCTGCGGAAAATACATGCATATTAAACATTAGGCCGCAATATGCTTTTCCACCCAATGGTGGATGGAAGACAACCGTTGGTTATGGATGCGACAGCAGAAAAACACCACTAGGCCTTCATCAGTTCATCATCTTTGGGGGAACTCTTGGGCCCCCTTTTCATCACTCCCCAGGGTCACGCAGGCATGGGTTAATGGGAGGTGGGGGGGGGGGGGGGATTGTGAGGTTACCCAGGTCGCAAATACAGCGCAACGGCTGCTGTTGGTTTTCCTCCAACAGAACCGCCAGCTGCACCGTAGCCCAGTGTGTGTTCCACTAGAGGTGTTGGTGACCCCCCTCCTCCCCTGGTTTTGGTCCCTCGGTTTCCCCAGGACAATGCTACTTTGGAGCCAGGCAAACTCTGCACCCAAAATATCTTGCACTTTCACTCACAGAGGCACTGGTGTTTCTAGGATTGTTCCCGTGGAGGCCTCCCCGGTCTGGATGCCTAGCATTTTCGTTGGTAGCTCTAATTCTTTGGCATTACATACACATGTCACATTTTGCCAGTTCTTCAATCCCTTCATTGGTTACCGGTTGTCTATCGTATCCAGTTTAAAATCTTGATTTGGAACAGCTCCAGGGTATCTTTGTGACCTGGTGTCTGTTCGTCAAAACAGATATAGTCTTTGTTCAATGAATAGTGTGTTGCTCACTTCTGTGAATGTTAAATGTAAAGTTTCATTAGGCGATTGTGCTTTTCAGACCACTGCCCCTAAACTATGGAACAAACTTCCAGGTCACATTAGAAATCTTAGGAGTCTGGCGAAGTTCAAAACCGAAGTTAAAACGTATCTTTTTAAACTTGCCTTTGATTTTTTATTTTGCATCTTAATTGAGTAACGATGATGTAATTATTTTTTTTTTACACATGAACATATTTATATCGAATGCGCGCTATATAAATGTAATTTTTTTTTATTTTTTTTATTATGCTTCTTGGGGCACCCTTGTGAGTTTAACCAATCCTGGTTCCAATCCTGACTCCGAACACTTGGCCGATTAGTCGCTTTCAGTGCCTAATTTTCCTTGGAAGGTTTATGCCTTCTTTAAATTTATATGGCGTTGCCCCCTCCCCTCCCCTCCTTTTGTGCAGTCTCAATTTGGATAAACAAAAACGACGATGGACTCTGCCGGCAAGGCTGCCTGGGTGGCCATACATGTAGATGACCCACCACATCGGCCTTTAATACTTGGGAGAGCTTGTGGCGCCTGCAGGCTATCCTTATGCAGAAATGAAAGCAGCCTATTCAGGACCATTTTTTTTCTGTCGTTTTGGGGCTTCAGCACGCTAGGAAACAGAGCAAACAATGATCACTCAAAACACTTAAACTTTTGATTTGATTAAATGCTCTGCCGGAACAATCCCGGGCATTTAGACGACACACTTGACAGGTTACTGACCAACGTGTCAAACCCCTTGAACTGCGTCTTAAGCGGACCTCAGTCCTTCATGTACATACTTGCCCAGTTGACAAGTTCTGAGTTTGAGACTGCGTCCTTCGTTCCCTGGCCCACTCCCTATCCACGCAGATGTCACTCCCCTTATCAGCCTCCAGTTTTGCCTAACGATAGGCCAGTCCTTAAGAACAGTCCACCGTCCCACTCCCAGTTGCTCCCCCTTCTCGCCGTTTTGTTTGCTTGCTCCACAGGTACTGGTACGTGGTTAATTGGCGATGATGTCTCCCCCTGGGATGAACGATCACATGCCGCCTACACCACACCTGGGACCAACAACATGGAGGGATGTGCAGGACGCATCACTCGTTCCTACTGTGATATCCAATTCTTGTACTGTAGTCGCTCCCCCGATGTTACCAATGACCACTCTGGCCATGACGTTTAGGGCAGGGATGGAGGTGGAGGGGGGCACTAAGGCATATGTCCCTCATACGTCTCCTTGGTCCATAAACCCATCTTCTTCTTTGGGGAGTCTGCTCTCAAGTACCGACAACAGCCAGGGATACAAGCAAATCTTCTTGACCAAGGAGTCCAGAACCTTTTCCGATTTCGAGTGGGCGGGGTTTTACTTCACTGACACCACTCTTCCCTTTGGTTTTAAAAAACAGTGCATAAGTTTACTCATCCATGGGCTTTTGTCTTCCTGCATGGCTTAAGAACAGAGGTATACATACAGAAATCTGGATAGACGACCGTTTCATTGGTGAGTGCCATCCCAGCGATGGAGGGGCAAAGTATACGAAGGTTTAAAACACTTCAGTCGTGTTTGTTTTATTGCGGTGTGAACAGGACATGCATGGGGACGGTTCCTACATCAGAGCTCTAAGGGCCGTTTACGTCGTATGCTACATACAGTTAAAGCTCGGCTTGTTCAGCAACTTAAAGAAAAGTCATCGGCAGCCATCGAACAGCATGGTGCATCTCGGGTTCGGCATCTGCTCCAAACCCTATCATTTCCGATTCCTGAGCATAAAAAGGTATCATTCGCTGAGGTACGAGAGACAATTTTGTGGGAGGATAAAATGCTCTAAAAGCAGATGCAACGTTTTGTGGGCAAAGGCCAAAGTTTTGCTCTGGTGTTTCCGGCTGCATCTTTGTTTCTGAGGGAATGCTCCTCCTTCATATCTACACTTGATGATCTCGTGCCTACGCCTCTGTCACCACAAGTGCGGGAGGAGATTCTATTTTGGAGGTTTTTCGATAGCTTCTCGCAGCTGATCCCTTGGAGACAAGGCCGCCACCTTGCTATCGCATCGCACTGTCGGCAGACGCATCTGGCTATAAATAGGGCGGTACCCTAGTCTTACCAGACGGTAGTGTAAGTTTCTGAGATTACTGGTCTGCAGACATTTTGGGACACACGGGTATATGTCGCAAGGAGGCCCTTGATCTATATTTTGTGTGGCTCTCAGTCTTTGATTCGCTATGCATTACTGGGACGGTCACGATGCTTTTCGTCATTTTAAGTTTGCACACAAAACCATGGGCTGCCATGGTTTTGCGTGTAAAAGACAGTAGCCAATAAGACACGAGAGCTGCAACACGACACGATAGCTGCATTCCTGGTTCAGCCCACTTTAGCGGTGGGGTCTTGACCCTTGCCTGACTGCAAACCCCCAATGCATTGCGGTATGAGGCGGTAGTTTTAAATCTGTATGTACTGCATATGGTTCAACTCGAACACCGTGAGAACGGCAATAAAAGCATACTATGCATTGTGGCATTCTACTCCAAGATAAATTTAGTGGATTTTCATGTACATGTATTGTGTTTTGTTTTTAATTGTTTATGAGTCATTTATATTTGTGTGCATTGTATTCTTTGGACTTCAATGAATTCATTAAAATACAACCTGAAAATGTTAATGCCAGTGAGAATTTAACATGTAACCATGGAGCTATAATACATTGAATATAAATGGTCAAAGTGCATTAAAGGCACAGGATCGTCGGCAATGCGCGCGCGCCAAATTCGTGCCACGAAATACGCAGCTCGATAGAAAATGCATATGGATCGAGCCGCGTATTTCGTTGCATGAATTTGGCGCACGCGCATTGCTGACGAGCCTTAGCTGTGCCTTTAACGTTTATAGTGGAAGGCCTTTCAATGTTTTTTTGCATGGAGCAATTAAGGGTTTGCGATTTTTGCCACGATTTTTCAACGATTAGGTACGTACGACTTTCTGAAAAAGGAGGGTGGATATTTTTTTCATTAGAAATACACGCGATCCCCTGTTCTGAAAAAGGAGGGTCGTTAAGATTTCAATTAGAAATACACGCGTCGAGAGGTTTTCCAGTATAGAAATGCACGCGACTAGGCCTAATACCGACCTTTTCTGGAAAAGGAGGGTCAAGAAGTTTTCCATTATAATTATACGCCCTTTTTTCTGGAAAAGGAAAGTCGATAAGTTTTCGATTAGAAATACACGCGACTCCCCTTTTTGGAAAAGGGGAGTCAAGAAGTTTTCCATTAGAAATACACGCGACCCCCCTTTTTCTGAAAGAAGGAGGGTCAAGAGGTTTTCCATTATAATTATTTTCCATTATAATTATACGCCCTTTTTTTCTGGAAAAGGAAAGTCGATAAGTTTTCCATTAGAAATACACGCGACTTCCCTTTTTCTGAAAAAGGGGAGTCGAGAAGTTTTCCATTAGAATACACGCGACTCCCCTTTTTCTGAAAAAAGGGGAGTCGAGAAGATTTCCATAAGAAATACACGCAACCCCCCTTTTTCTGGAAAAGGGGCGTCGAGTAGTTTTCCATTAGAATTAGTGTAGGGTAGTATGCAGGTAATGTGGGACTGCAGGTAATACATATGTGTATGGGACGCGTGAATTAAAATTGGCGCCTGTTTAGCTGTATGCTTTGGATGTAAGAAATAGCGCCTTCTATAGTTGCAATAAGTCCTTGTTATCACTTAGACTGGTTCCCGCTCCACATATAACGACTGAACTTAAATTCAGTCTTACTAGTAAAAAAAAAATTGGTCCGGGTACCAGACAAGCTATCACTGTCAACACGGATGATTTGTTCGCGAAACAAAATTTCGGTGAAAAAAATCATCAAAATTTGACCAGGTATGTGAAGTTAACGTTATTTTTTTCCCTATGATCTAAATATAGACATATCATAGAATATAATAATCTTAAGGGTATTTTTTTCGTATACATTGCACAAAGATTTTAAGGAAATTACCTCCTGGAATCAACACATAATGTAATTTTAAGATATACTTCCTATTTGCACTTTTGTCGCAAATGTTGCTTTTCTGTAGAAAAATCACGTTTTCTTCTTCAAAAATTGCCTTCGGTTAGTGCACAAGATAACCATTTACGCGCGCGCGCAGCGCCCTCTGTTGTCGCGCTTACGCACAGACCGCTCGCAGCGTCATTTTGTGCATTACTTTATGTAGTAATTTTATCATTTATTTATCTCAGAAATGCAACATTTCCGACGGAAGTGTCAGTCGGAAGTATTATAGAATTGAATAAGCTATCGATTCCAATATATAAATTTACCCAAATCCGTGTTCAATGTATATGAAAAAAAATACCATATTAAAAAAATGTCCAGGGGTAGGCTGCATTTTTGACATGTTTAGGAAGTTTAGGAAGTGTTTTAAGCGCCTTGTCGAGGCGAGCGTGTGGGGTCCTGTGTACAATTATTTACGGATTTAGTATGCATTGAATGGGAGGCCAGCTACCTGCAAGGTGCAGGTATTGGAACATGGTTTGTTTACGTGTCCATACAATGTTATAGTTACTTGTGCCTTGACTCACTGTGCGTTGTAATTTTTTTCTCTGTTTGTTAGGGTATATAATAAGTGATATTGATTCAGAATTATTAATTTAGGTAGGGTTTGTTAATAATTATTGTTAAATTTTTATTTTGCTCTTTTTTTATTCAGATGCCAGTGAATTATATTCGGAAATTGAGCGCGCTTCATGGTCGCCCGAAGTGTATCGCAGATGGGCCATCAATGCATGCAAAGCCAAAGAGATGTGCCTGAACGATTGCCTAACGATTGCCCGGGGGTGGGGGGGGGTGGGGGGGGGGGGGGGGGGGGGGGGTGGGGGGAGGGGGGGGGGGGGGGGGGGGGGGGGGGGGGGGGGGGGGGGGGGGGGGGGGGGGGGGGGGGGGGGGGGTGAGGGGAGGGAGGGGTGACTAATTGATAACGCCATAATGAGCTTGTGGTAGCAAAAATTAACAATACAAGTAAAGTCACAATTCTGTGTGTGTATACCGTACGTGTTAGTGTTGATGTCTCCGGTAGAATGCAAGATCCCAACGCGCGTGCTTATAGTTGTTGAAAAATAAACTCATATATTGAGAAAGTTTTAAATAGTCAAATAACACCACCAACTTTGTTCAGGTGTAAAAATAAGAGGTCCAAAATTGTTGGTGTCCTAGTTATTGTGACTGTGATGAACACGATTAGTTGCTTCAAAAATCGCAAAATCATGGTCAAACATTCTTGTAATAGACCTTGCGCCCTGAGATATTTTGTTCCTTCTGATTACTGAGACCTTAAGACATAAATGGCTCTATTATTTGTTCCATGATATTGAATAGGAATTATGTGTCTCAGGTTACATTACACACCCCAATAAACAATGGCTGTATATTGAGTTTTGCATTAAAACCTGAGTACTCTATCACAAACAAATATTAAAATTTAAAGTGGCACTTTGGAATACAAAATAAATATTTTCTGCTGGGAAACCAATTCAATCCACTAAAACCCTACACCTTGAAAATCTTTAAAAGCATGTAACGTCACACTTTTGGACCCCTAATTTCTCCAAGTTGGGAAAATACCTCAGATAGTTATCCTCTCTTTATTTGCCAGATCTGTTACATCCATACACAATATTACACGATGTGTAGCATAATTTATGACGTGGTACGTTCGTGTTGAACTATCATGAGATGTACACTAACTACGTCCCTAAACATCGTGTTACATCGAGTTAACAACACGGTGTGTGTTCCAAGGTCACAATTCCGATTAATTTACCAAATCTGTTACAACTATTTAACTAACAACGCAACCCAGAGTGACTTCGCCCTATATGTTCAGTGCATATAATTACATAGTGTTAACAACCGTGTTAACATGATGTTATATGCTGGACGTTCAGTTACAGGTCGAGATTACAGCTGTTGTAACAAATCTGAGACCAATTTCATATAAGCCTGTTTAGCAGAAAAAAAAATTGCTTGCTTTTATAAAATGGGTTTTCTTAGCTAATACACAAGTGACATACATATGTTTACTACCACCACATTTCTAAAAAAGCAGAAAAATTTTTGGATTAAGCAAATTTTATCTGCTATAACAGCCTTTATGAAATGGGCCCCCACTGTTAAACTAAAACGATAACATCCGTACACACACGTAATTGTGAGTTCACCACCCCCCGGCCCATTGTCAAATCGAACAATCCTTGTATACAGAGTCGTATAGGCAAAGGAACACATGTTCATGTATAGGCCTATAGTTTGCTTCCTTGAATTTTGTTTCGCTTTGTGGTTATGATTGCCAAGTTTTCGCAACACAAAGTTCCGACGGAGACTTCCAGTATGGTTTGTAAATTGTCTGTTTCTTCTGTCAGAAAAAAGCTGAACATTTTCACATAAACCCGCAGGTCCACAGAGTTAGCATATATGCTTACCGGGTTATACGGGTAATCAACCAGGTTTTGCAATGTTCACTTCTTAAAAACTTAAATAATATGTTTTAAACAACAAATGTTAATTGTATATGCAAATATTGTCGGTTATACATGAACATGACAGTACGTTTCTCTAGCTGAATGGGGGTTTCTATATACCTGTTGAAGTGTGATTACAGTCACACATTAAAACCTGCCAATTTTTGTTTTAAAAAGTAATTTTTGAATTGTGGCTAAAATATAATGTACAGAAGAATATAATTCTAGGAGTTATAAAACGACGCGTAAATGTACATGTAACAACAGCAAGCAAGTAGCCACCAACAGTTGCTAAGGTTTTCTCATATAGTCGGTCCATTATCATAAGTCTGCCCCCCTCTTGTATAGGTATTGCGGTTCAATGCTAGCACAGGTCAATAAATCACAGTCATAAACATGTCGCTACCGTTAACTACTAATACTAGGCTACCGAATCGCTGTCACAGTGCAAGGGCTGTGGCCAAGAAACGCCATAACACAGCTGCATTGGCCGACGGTCACTTGAACAGACTGTGTACAAGGATATGGCCCATAGACATGTGTACACAAATACAAACTTAAAAGGTGACAAAAGTATCGAGGCCACCCCAGTAATGGATATGAATTGATGGTGGGATGTGGTTTGGAGATTCCAGAAATTGTGGGTAGGATGCTTGGACTGTGCCCTCCGAGCTAGGTCTAAACCGCTTTCAAAAAAATGTTGAAGTTTTAATTTTTTTGTTTTGCCCTCATCATCCTTGGAAGGCAAATTTTTTTTCAGCTCCAAGTAGATGACCTAGTGTCCCATTCTGGTAGTCCCCACAGGTTTTACCCCTTTGATTTGATGGCACTTTCGTCAAATGTCCCCGGCGGCGCAAGGAACGGGTCTCCCACTCAAGTTCTCTTCCTTTCGCCTGTCAGAGGCAGGTCAAGCAGGGGGTTTTTTAGAATACCCCCCGTCTTCTACGGGATATGTCCCGAATTTTTCGGGGGGGGAGGGGGGGGGGGGGGTGGGGTAGGCTCTGGGCCTTCTCCAGGTGCTACTTCCCAGGTATTGTCACACCCCCCATTACCATTTGTCACGACAAAACCCACCCCCCGAATGGATATCGCTACGCCTAAAGCGTCACATGTTCTCCTTGTGTCCCCGACTAAATGTTCAGAGTGGTTCAAAGGATTCGGGCTGCCCAAGGCATTGAGCGTGCAAATGTCAGCCCAACCGGAGGCAACCAAAAATGGGCCCCGTTTGTAGACCCCTTCTGGTGGTATCTTGCAGGGCATTTTCCCAGCCGGAAGGTTGCAGTTCTGCGCGGAGGCATAAATTATTTCACCATTGAACCCGACGACACCCTTCGCAGGGTGACTACTTGGACGTGGTAGGGGTTCTTCCCTCTTTCTTCCCTTTTTTCGCGCTGTTGCCCAAACTGATAAGGGGAAAAAAATTCCCAAGATGCATATTTGTTCTTTCCTAAGTGTGCCAAACCATATATGGTGGGCATCAATCGCCTCAAGAGAGTCCGGCCTGTAGTCAACCTCATTATTGAAAGAGGTCTGTCATGAATGTCTAGCGGCAGTTTTTCCTCGAAAACTGATTACAATCGGTTGGGAGGGCGAGGATTCTTGCGGACATATGTGCACCTATATCGATGATGGGATATCTAAGCATCCCAGCGCAGAGGCCTGGGGGCGGCTTTTTAAAGGATCCGTTTCGGGCTTGCCCTCGGTGAATTGCGATACAAATGCTAAAATTTTCATTCTCATCAGTACATGCAAGACAGAGAGCAGAGCAGAACACCAGCTCAGGAGGCCCTCCCCTTCCTTCACCGAGAGCGTTTTGGTAATCTTTTGAAGGGATGATCAGTGCTGGCAACCAGGCGACAAAACTAGGGAAACTAGTTGGATACGCAGGGGATATGAAGTGCAAAAGAGCGGGACCTCATTTGCAGCATTAGAGGAACCGATTTCTGCGGGAGCATATCAAAGCAAATGATGCCTGTACTTGAAGGGGAGGAATCTGAGCCAAGGTAGGTCCAGCGACAAAC